>OW569414.2:109613998-110327246 GCA_937662695.2 Halyzia sedecimguttata | reverse complement strand
GTAATATATGCCAGTTTCCCTTAGATGGTTGATGGTATACAGTTCTTAAGTTTATTCTCTTCTTAGTGCATATATTCTTGTATATCATTCATTTTCCTCATCAATTCAATGAATGCAAGTTCACTGTGGATAGGATACTTGATTAAACCGCTATAAACCAAATTCGTTTAAGGATTTATTTAAGGATAGAGTTAAATAGTATAAAACAAAGTCGCCTCCCGCTGTCTGTCTGTTCCTATGTACACTGACAGAAATTACTATGTAGAAAATCTCAATTCCTTGTGTAATGAAAATTGTTCTATTAAAGTACACAATTGTGTACTAATTTGTATCATTGATGTTTAATAAATGTCATCACAATTGTGTATAAAGTTTGGTTTATTTTTCGACAAATAATAAGGAGAATATCCCAACAAATTTTGTTTCATTTTCTTGTTACATTTATTACAATACCTACGTAATAAAAATTCACAATTAAAGTAGTTTTGAAATATGCAAGTGTAATTTTCAGATACAATATTGTTGAGAATAAGAACTTCAGTTAAGATTAGGAGATTATGACAATGTTGTGTATTTCGATTTGAGTTTACCACAAAAATATGCTGAAAATCTACTTCTTATGATTTAGATGAAAATTATGTCACAATCAAATAGTTATTTTATTGTGACTATAGTTACAGTAAATATTGCACCACGGCATCAAATTGTCTTCTTATCGTATTCGCCTGATGACATCGGAAGTCTTCGTTTGCTACCGACGTTACGTTACGGTATCTCGATGATCATGATCATCAGATGCTACGATGCTACGAAGATTATTCGTTCATCGAGAAACTGTAGCGTCAGTACCCAACGGCGATTTTGTACTTACAGTTACAGAATACAGATCACATCGGACACAAGTATGATCGTTCGTTGACGAGCTACTAAATCCCAGGCTGCGTTCCACGATTTGATTGGTGCCATCTATGCGCCGATTTTATTGGTTGGAAGTGTGGCGGTATTTTCAAAAACCGCGGTTTTACTCGCCTGTTAATCCTAGACAAGGAATATTTATGCTGTCGATCAGGGAAATTACTCGTATATACGTGTTTGTTGATTTAGTGATTAAAACACACTATATGGACATGCACTTGACTTACAACATTTAAGGCTTCCACAAATGGATAAATCAATAGTACCATCTAAACTCACATTGGGAGTCCCACCATCAAGTGGGAGTGGTAGGACTGAAAACCAAAACTGTTTTTCTCCTCTCCTTATAGTATAGTATTAATGCTAAAAATAATAATAGGTACATATATGGATTTATTTTTTCCACAATATTTCAAATGCAACTGATATTCATTTTGATACATTTGCAAGGAAAAGGGAATTCAGGAGAGCGTGTGTGATATAGAATACGTTTTCTATAAAAACCAAAGGTATCCCATCTCCATAAAGTTTATTGCATACAGGTTTCCGCCCTAGACGATGCAACACTCATTTGAAAATACCGCCACACTTCCAACCAATAAAATCGGCGCATAGATGGAACCAATCAAATCGTGGAACGCAACCTGGGATTAGTCGCTCGTGTTCGTTGCTCAGATCTCAGATTCAGAGCGCCATTCCGCCATTGATATTGAATTCTTTTATTGGAGTATTGGAGGGAAGTTCAATAAGTTCGTTATTTCATTCATTTAGTGCAGAGTGCTGACCAGGTTGAAATTAAAGGTTAATATTAGATAGGTATTATTATATGTGTTTGTTATGGATAAATTTGTGTCGGAAACATTGAGGAATTGGGGATTCCTCCAATTAATGGAAGTTTTTGAATGTAAGTACTTGTTAATCATTACTCATTAGTGCTACAAAATTGACCCAGCATTGAATGCAATACTGTTTTCTTGTCTGAACTGTTTTATCTTAAGAATTTCTATTCATTTGAGAAAACCATAATGAACGAGGTGTAGGGTGTAGATAACTAATTATTCACTGGTTTCATGTTCGAGGGTCATGAATGTTGAGGAAGTATTCTGGCTGATAGCGTTTTTCCTTCCTACGGGAATCTAGATAGACACATGGTGTTTCTCATTATTTTATTACTTGTCAAAGTTCACCAGTCGAGAATATTCCCTGAACATTGGCCAAGTATTCAAAGTATTTAGTTAACTTATAAGCATGTAACTGATCCAAAAATTACTAGGTATCTGTCAAGTCAATTTGTAGTTGCATTTGAGATTTCACCCGAAATTTTGGTGAAGATGGAGAGATATGAAACATTGAAAAAAAATCAGCTATTTGCTCACTACGGCTTCAAAGAACTTCTAAATTTCAGGTGCAGTAGGTACCTCCATATTGAAATATTCTTTCGGGACAATCGTATTTTATAATTATAATTTATATCTAGCATTTTTTATCGAATAATCTTATTGAATATTTCAATTTACAATTTTAAAATTTTTCCTTATGAATTCCTTATTTTTTTATAAATATATTGTTCTGCTTAGCAAATGAAATCGATGAAGCTGTATTCAAAAAATTAAATGGAGATGATATAAAGGAGCTGATTCCTACATTGGGAGTGAGAAAAAAATTTCTCTCCAAATTTGAAGAAATGATCATGCTGGATGAGGTACCTATATTATCAATTCTATTCATTGAAGATCTATATCAAAATTTACACTTTACCCCCCTCACGGATTTTTGAAATATTTTGCATAGCAATTTTATAGGGATTATACAGGTAGTAACGTACCTACAAAATTCATAATTTCCGAAATTATTCTTTCTGTCAAGAAACTACTGATTTGCATTCACTGAAATTTCGACTCTAGTATCAGCATGTAATAGGTATAGAATTATTGTAAAAAATACCTTGAAAACCGGCGAGGGGGGATACATTACCTCAATTATACCCCTTTCGGAATATTTTGAAAATCTGATACAAACATTTTCGCAGGCGTTCTCACATGAAGCTCTTTTGGATAGTGATACAAGTAGTATTGGCACCTCAGTTCTTTCCACAATATCCACAGAGAGTCAAAAAGAGAGCTTGGTAGGGGATGGTATGGTTATACCCTTTCAGTATTATTCAGATAAAGCAACTATAGGGTTACCCTACAAAATACTTCCAATTCCTGACAACAAAAATGTAAGTGTGAAATAGTTTTCTGGTAGATATGATGAAACTTGAATTCCAGTAAATATTTTTATATTCGCTTCGTCTAACCTATACCTATGAAGTTTAATGATTTTTTTGCAGTTACAGTTTATTGACACTCTTAGCAGGTATCTTCCCAACTGCTCTGAGGAGTCTAAACGATACTCAATATAGATGTCAGCAAACTGCAAAAATTCAATTTCATTCTTGATATTTTTGGCGCTCTTGTTCCTCGGAACAGAGTGCTTATCAATTTGCCCAAATGTCTGCAATTTTCGAAATTTTGGCTGAAAATGGTCTGAAACAATTTGGTTCGACTCACTGATCAAGAATCCGTGGTCGAAATCGATTCTGTCCGGCCCGCCGTCCTTCAGTTAACACGATAACTCTCGAACGAAAGGAGCTAGAGGATTGAAATTTGCAGTGTAGGTTTAGAGCGTAAATATCTCGGACGAGTTTGTTAACGGGCGAAATCCGCCAAGCGGTTTCGGAGTTATGGCCATTTTTAGTGAAAAGATTTTCTATGAATATATCCGAAACCGATCACTCGATCTATCTGAAATTTAGCATCAAATTGTAGAATAATGACCTTCATACGCCTGCGATGTTTTGAATTGTTCGGTTTGCCGTAAAGTGTAAAAAAAAAATTTTTTAGTTTTTGAATTTTGTTTCTACAATAACTCTCGAACAGAATGAGCTAGTCAGTTGAAATTTTCAGAGTAGGTTTGTTAGATAAATATCTCGGTTAAGTTCGTTATTGGGCAAAATAAGCCAGATGGTTTCAGAGTAACCAAAAAAAAATATTTTTTACCTACAAATTTCAAATTCAATTTTTTTTTAAGGTGCAGTTTCACCATAAATATCTATCGATATAATTTTCAACTCTGACATGCTAATACTTTCGGAGATATGATTTTTCGAGATTTCAATAATTGATCGTACCTACTTCTATGTTTTCACAGAATGCTATAATTATTATATCTATGAATTATTATATGATCTGTGTTCATACTCGTACCTGTCATCCTGTTCTATAAGAGAGAGTCAAATTCGTTTCAGCTATTTTAACTTTTTTTTCTTCCATGGTGCAGTTCTCATTCTCAGATTGCTCATTTAATCATGATAAATTAACTATTATTTGAATCGAATTTCTTCTATGATGCAGTTCTATCATAAGAATACATGGATTTCATTCCCAACTCTGAGAAACCAATACTTTCTGAGATATGATGTGTCAAAGTTTGAACAAGAGCGCCAAAGCTCCTGTCTACAGAGCTTGAACCAATTTTTTCTCTACAAAGTTTAACACCCCTTTCTTCCTAGAAACGAAGGGGTCTTGAACATATTATGTTCATTGACAAACTTATTCATCTTTTACCCTGAAAAGTTTTTAATAAACCTTTTGTGACCCCCTGTATTATTGGCATCTTATAGTGTATGATGGTGTATCTAGGAAAAAAATGGTTGTTATATTATGAAAACAAATGCATTCAAGCTGGCCTGTATATAATATAGTTCATAATATATATATGCAGGGTGAGTCTTTGACCACTGCATTAATTTTAACCAAAGATTCCTCTCATCAAGTGAAACACTTTTTTCATTTAACATTTTTCCAAATTCAGCTCAGGTAAAAAGATACAGGCTGTTGAAATTTTGAAAAAAAATCAGTTTTTATTTTGTAGCTTTGACATCCTTTTTTCGAATAAAATGAATGTTGGCGTAAAGTTTCCTATAACTATGATACATATTTTCCAAATATTAGTTATTTTCTACTTCTACTGGTTTTCTAGTTATGGACTCGTGGATTCATAAAACTAAACGAAATTAGCATATAGAAAGCATATAAAGTTTTTCTTGAGTCATTTCAAGAATATTCCATCGTTTTAGAACATTATATTATTCTTCATCATTTCTCTTGAACGCACCGTTTTCGAGATATTCTTCATTGAATGTTTTAAAATGGAAAACTCCAGAAATTTCACTACTTTTATGGATCCGTCTCTGAGCGTTGGAATCCCGAATCAAGCTGTAAACCACGTTACCATGCCTTATTCTCGTCCGCCAACAATGTCATAGATAATTATATGCGGGAGTGTATTAGCACATTGTGAAATCTTTAAACGCTTGTAACTTTTTACCTGAGCCGAATCTGGAAAAATGGTAAATGACAAAGGTGTTTCATTTGATGAGAGGAATCTTTGGTTAAAATTAATGCAGTGGTCAAAGACTCACCCTGTATATATAATTTGAATAGTCTTATATTTGAGAATGTTTATATACTGATTCCTTTAAAATATGAAAAGAGACTATTTTTTCAGAGTGTCAAGGCTTTACTTGACGGCTGTGAAGAAGGAAAATTGATTTATGCCTCTTATGGTAAGGACAAAGAGTTTCTGAGAGGAGATCTTGCTAGACTCATTATAAAAAATGAACTGAAAGAGTCGAGAAAGGGAAGGTAAATGAACTGTTCTTACTCTCTGAAAATTGTTGTCACTATTAGTCAGGCAATTGCAGGAATAATTTGTTGATCCTTCACATAAACAGAGTTAAGTAGAGCAGGCATTGTCAATTTGAAGAATTTTCATACTGAAATTTTTGTGAATAACCTTTCATGAAATTTTTTTTTATGGAATTTGGTTAAATGAGATTATGTTAGACCATACATTTTTTTTAAACAAATATTTTTTCAGGATATCCACTGAAAGATTTAAACGGTTGGCCATTGAAATTAATGACATATTTGTACACGAATCCCCCGATGTGTATTATACGCCCTATGCTTCATTGAAAAATTCCAAGAAAACAATAGTTTCGTCTAGTGGAAAACTTTGGAGTGCATACATCACCATAAGAAGAAAGGAAAGAAAATATAGGCTGACTGATTCTTCAATTGCAGAGGATAAAACTGAATCCTCCTCAGTAATTAGTGAGTTATCACTGGATACAGAAGAATATATAGTTTGGCTGAAGAATAACCTAGAACCATTCCCTCAAGTTCAAGATTATTGGACCAAAACATTTTCTAAGAGGACGGAACTCCTAATAAACATTAATGATTATTTCAAAACATATCCAGCCCTAAACCATCCACTTGGATATCTTTTGGTGAGTTCAATCTTCTTTCATATCTGTAACCATTTCCCCTTATAAAATATTGTCGTATTAATTTTCAGTTGGAAAGTGACTTTAATAATACATATCCTGGCAGAGAAAATGCATTTTTAATAAAATTTCCAAGAGTGGTGCCATATATTTTCAAGATTTTGAACACCAAGAATGATGTTTATATCAAAGAAAGTTTGAAAAAATTTTATTTGAAGAAGAAGGATCCTTCTCCAGGTGAACTCATTTTCTTACACATATATATATATATATATATATATATTTAATGTGCATTTTATTGATTCTAGAATGATAGGGTTCCTTCTCTAGGTTAGAATAATACAAGAATTGTTTCTCTGTTATTAACAAACTATTTTTCTTATCGTATATATAAAGTCCAATATTATAATCAGTCTAATTATTAATCTCACATGTATATAACAAAGAAGCAATATTCAAAGTTATTCTTCACATGCTTATATATCACTTTGTCTCCAGGTGATGTGTGCCTTTTTACTTTGGGGCTTTTACCAGTTCTGTTACAAACTCCACTAAAAAGCAAAGGGCCTTATCGATGGAAACCCAGTAAAATTGAATTAGAAGATGGCTTCATTTTACATGTGGATGTAAGTTTTTCAATTCCTATAAATATTCAATTTGATTGGGTCCTTAGAAAATATACTGGTGGTGAATAGATATTGAATTCGATATTGAATTTTTGGCGGTAAAATTCAAAATCAATTCTATATACCTATTGATAATAATCAAATGGATCAATTGGGGCTACTCCTACAACTTTCTAGCCCTCAATATATTTTTGTATTTATTACTATAAAGTATATGTAAGACATCTTTCAAGTTCATGAGAACAACAATTGTTGTCGTAAAACTATATTTCATTTCTTTTTCATTTGCTGTAGGACACTGCAAATATTCAACCAGCATTAGAAAGGAGATCTGCAAAATATTTTTCTTTGAAATTAACAGCTCAACCAATACCTATTACTGTTGGTTTGGATGACATCACTGCATACGTTTCAATAAATGAAATATTATATAAAGTAGAAACACCTCTGAAAGCTGTGGACCTATGTTTTAAGGTTTTCCATGCCATCAATGCAAACTATCCATATGAAGTAGAAGCATGTTGGATGTTTATCCAAAAGTTTTTTTTTGATATAAAAACTAAGTTTGATAAGAACTACACAAGTGTCAATGCTTTGATTTCTGATATTAATTGTGCCATGGATTCCAATATTTCACCCGAGGCAAATAGTTAATGGTGAGGGTAATTCATTTAATTGAATTTGATGTTTTTTTTTTGTGATATGTATACTCCAACTTTCAGTTACATTCATTCCCTATTATAGTTCAAAAATGAATTACTTTTGTTTTAAATGTAGTTTGACTTTCTCATTGGTACACGAATTAATAGCTCATTTGAAAGAAGATCATATGTTGAAGACAAATTCTTATTTTTCGTGTAAGCAAAAATTATGTTTTAGGATTTTTAATTCTCTAAGAAGTTTCAAAAACCATTTAAGTACACATAAAGACAATAGTGACGATAATGAACCAGAATATGATGCAAAAGCTCATGAAACATCACAGACAAATTTTTATAAATGCGATGTGCAGATAAATTTGAATCCACCAGTAATGCAATCCAGTGAATCAGTTCTTACAAAATATGATATAGAGATAAGAAAAAATAATTTAACCAATGAGTTACTGACATTCACCTTGGAAATGTATAATAATTCTTTAGTACCTCGCAGCTTTGCACAAAATGTTATCAATAGTTTCAAAAAAATATTCACTGATACACTTGATTACCTTAAACAGGTTATACAAGATAATAATTCAAATTTAATTCCTCTTGGAGATCTTATAGATACGTACCGTTCTTGCTTTGATAATTTAGATTCTGAGTACAAATTCATGAATGTTCTAAAAAGTAGTAAACATTTCCTTGCTCCTATGGATTATATTATCGGATATAAAAATGTTGAAAACAGGAAATCGTCTACATCTTTAGAAGTAGATAAGGTTGCTGTGAAAGCTAAAATAATACCACTTAGGGAAACATTCAAAATTTTATTCGAAAATACTAACCTACTTCAAGAAATGAAGAGTTATATGGCACTCCTGCAAAATGAGCAAGATCTCATACAAAATTTTACTCAAGGTCAGTTGTGGAAAAATAAAATGAAATATTATCAGAATAAACTAGTTTTTCCTATATTTTTATATTTTGATGATTATGAGACTGGTAATCCTTTGGGTTCTCATGCAGGAATCAATAAGCTAGGGGCTGTTTATGTTACATTACCTTCAATGCCATCACATTTAGTTTCACAACTAGGAAATATCTTCTTATTTGCTTTATTTTATTCTGATGATCGAAAAATATATGGAAATAAACCTATATTTTCTAAATTAATTGAAGAATTGCAGTATTTACAAGATTCAGGTATCTCTATAAAAAGTGATCAAACTGATGAAACAATCTATTTTAGCCTAGGTTTAATAAATGGAGACAATTTGGGCATTCATTCGATACTTGGTTTCACAGAAAGTTTCTCTGCAAATTTTTGTTGTCGTTTCTGCACTATGAACAAAATCTTCATGAAGAAAGCAACTTCAGAAAATACGAACCAACTCAGAACACCTGATAATTATGACTACCAAGTTAATTTAAACAACGTGAGCTTGACGGGCATTAAAGAAAATTGTGTATGGAATAAACTTCCTCAATTTCATGTAACAACAAATTTCACTGTTGATATTATGCATGACTTATTTGAGGGAGTCTGTATATACGATATCACTAAATTACTCAATACTTTGGTTTTTACTTATAAATTATTCTCAGTGGAAACATTAAATTCCAGAATTCAGTTTTTCAATTATAATGATAAAGAAATATCAAGCAAACCACCACTCGTAACACTGGATAATTTAAAAGGTAAACTTAAGATGTCAGCTAGTGAAATGCTGTGTTTTTCTAGATATTTGGGATTGATGATAGGAGATTTAGTACCTGTAGATTTACCTGTGTGGCAACTGTGGGTTAAACTTCGAGAAGTAATAGATTTTGTTATGTCGCCTGTTAAACACAGAAGCAGTTTCAAAAGGCTTGAAATATTGATAGAGGAGCACAATACTCTATATTACACATTTTTTAAAGACCTAAAACCGAAACACCATCATTTAGTGCATTATCCGCGTGTATTACAAATGAGTGGACCACTTGTACATCTATGGAGTATGAGAGCCGAACAGAAGCACAAGCAGTCCAAAATGACTTCTAATGTATCCTGCAATTTTAAAAATATTATTCATACTTTGTCACTTAAGTCTCAGTTAAAATTCTGCCATCACGTAAACAATTTTACATGTAATAAACCACTTGAATACGGAATTTCGAAACTTATTACACAATCAGAACATTCCTCTCATTTCGAAAATTTCGAATTATTTTCCATGGTATCAGTTAAACGGGTAACATTTTGTGGAACAACTTACAGAAATGATATGACAGTGGTCCTGAAATGCACTGATGAAGAAAACCCTATGCCTTTGTTTGGTAGAATAAGAGGTATATATGTCTATAAAGGCAAAACACCATACATCCTATGTTCATTATATGAAACACTTATTTTCAATTCACATTTTTTTGCATTTGAGGTATCGGAATACAATGATACTACACAATCTCTACTAATCTACAGTATTGAAGAAATTGAGTCATATTCTCCATGTCAAATATCGAATATAAAGGATAAAAAACTTATTAGCATACGCTATGAACTGTAAAAGTGCGTATACATTGGCGCGGCGCGCTCGCTGCGATTCATTAGTACGGGTTTTCAAGTTGAGCGCGCTCCAAAAACCCGTAAAAATCGCGCAGCGCGTTATCAGGTTTTTTTCAACAGTGGCTGAAACTGTACAGTGAACGATCCACTGACTGCGCAGTGGCGTAAAAGGAACGCTTTCACACCACTGCGCAGTCGGTGGATCGTTCACTGTACGGTTTCGGCCGCTTTGAGAACAAACCTGAACATTTACCGCGCAGCGCGTTGATGTATACGCACTTTTAGGGTCAAAGAGTCAAATAAAATTCGTCAAGTCAAGTTACACCTTCTGAGCTCTTTTCTCATCCTCAGTACTTCATGTGCCAATGAAAAAGAAATATTTACTTAAAATTTCTGGAATTGTTCTTCAAATCGATCAGCCGGTGTCAATTATTTAGTATTACTATTTTTAGTTCATTATCGTCACTATGATTATTATGTATATTCAGTGTGATTTGTATTTATTATTTGTAATGTTAATAAATGAATATTTATTTGTTAAATAAAGTATTTTATAAACACGAATTGTTTTATTCGAAGAATTTGCACATTTGAACTTAGGAACTCTAGACATATTCCCTTTTTCAAATAACACATAAAGAAAATCTACTCATCTTTCTATGCAATTCTGGAGAATTCCTGCAATACAATTAAGAGCAAAATATTCACAATTCCTGTGTACTTTTTGCTAACAATTATGCAGAAAATCCATACCAGTTTTATGCACTATTGATACCACCCCGTAGGAAAACTTCACAATTATTATATAGAAAATCTACAGAATATTTGTACACTTTTAATACAATCCCATAGAAAATATCATAATTTTTTTAGCTATTTTCCCTACAATGAAAAAGGAAATTTGTACAATTCTTGGGTACTTTTTCTTTACTATGTTTGTGGAAATTTTCCCAATTAATTGTACAGTAAATAACTAAAAAATTGTGTATGTTTTCTATGTGATTGTGTAAAAAATGTACTGAAGAAATTGTGAACATTCTACATAATTGTGACGAAAATAGCGAAGCAATTGTGTACATTTTTCATTTTGTTGTATGGAATAAGAACACAATAATTGTACAATTTTTTATATTGCTAGAGAGAAAATGTACACAAGATTCCTATACATTTTCTCTCCAAATGTTTGAAAAACTGCACCAAAGCACTGCAATTTTTTAAAACAAAATTATTGCTAGAAATCGAACAATAGTTGTTAAAACTTACACAATTATTTTTGAATAACTACACAATTGAAGTTATCCAAAAATATGTATGTTTTATGCCCAAGATTGGTGCTGTACCGATTTTAGCACCATTTTGTGTATATATGGTCTACAATTGTGGTTTAAATATACAGTAATTTTTAAGAGTGCAGGCTCACCAAATGTCTGCTTCAATAAACCGATTGTTACGTGTGCTGTGTGGCTACTGGCACCGTCCTGTTGAAACCACATGTTGACCAAGTCCATACCTTGCAATTGGGGCAAAAAAAAAATCGTTATCATGGCACGGTAGCCTTCGCCATTGACCGTAGCTTGACGATTGTTGGCAATGATGCCGCCGGCGTGAAGACCGCACCAAACCGTGATTTTTTGGGGATGCAATTGAGTCTCGTGAATCACGTGTGAATTGCTGCCTGTCCAATAACGCATATTTTGCTTATTGACAAAGCCATTTAGCCAAAACTGAGCTTCATCGCTGGAGATGATTTTTCGATGAAAATCATGATCGTGGCGCAGCTTTTCCAGAGCCCAATCGGAGAACTTACGTCGCTTCAAATGGTCCAACGGCTTCAATTCTTGAGGCAGCTTGATCTTGTACGGGTGTAAACCAAGATCCTCACGCAATAGAGTGGTCTGACGGATGCCCATTTCTTGAGAACGCCGTGGAATTGACTGATTTCGGTCGTCGGCTACGGAGGCCCGAACGGCAGCGAGGTTTTCGTTACTGCGAACTGTCCTTTATCTCACTGGCACGACAACATCCCACAGCGAATATGTAGACTCAAATTTTTGCACCAGACTTGTAATTGCCTGTCTACTAGGGCGCGAATTACGCCCGAAAATTGGAGTTAAGGATCTTAAAGTTGCGGTCAGCGACTCCGAATTTCGGTAGTAAATTTTTAAACTTGCAAACGTTGTTCGTTCGTGTACTTCACCATGATGAAAATGTTCACTTTACTGAATAAATTGACGTTGAGAGTTCGATGATTGGTCTAAGGGTGCGTTCATAAATTAAATTCAAAGTTGTCAAGTCCCCATTGGAAAACCCGATACAAAGAATACACAGTTTTTTATTTTTGTTTTTATTTATGGGATTTGTTTTTGTTCATGAAGACCTAAGATCCTTTTGTGTCTTGAAGACGTTTCTTATTGCGCGTATGTTCTGGGGAACATCGCGTTATAGTTTTGCCCAAATGTCTGTAACTTTCGAATTTTTTGACGAAAATGGTCTCAAACGATTTAGTTCGACTCCCCAATGAAGAATTCGAGGTCAAATTTGATTCTGTCCGGCCGTCCGTCCGGCCGTTGCCACGATAACTTGAGAACGAAAAGAGCTAGCGACTTGAAAATTTCCGGTTCAATGGTTTCCGAGTAATTATTTTGCTTTCAACCAATACAAATCCGATCAAATTGAAACTTGGTGAGTAGTTGTAGAATACAAACCTAAGGATGATTGTGGAATTTTGTGAGAAACGTATTCCTAGAAAATTTTTAAAAAAATGATAAAAATTATTATTTATGTCACGGTAACCTGAGAACGGAAAGAGATAGCGACTTGAAACTTTCAGGTTAGGTTGAGCATCTGAATGCGACAATTGAGTTCATTAATAGGCATAATCGGCTTAACGGTTTTGGAGTTATACCCATCTGAAATTTGGTTTAATTTCCTCAATAACCCAAAAAATACAGAACCCATCATATTCAAACATAGTTATCAGTTGTAACGGGTCAGCCAAATACTTTTTTTTTTTAAATGCATTAAAAAAAAGCTACTGAATATTTTCGCAAATTTCTTTTACATTTGAAAGTACAATCCTTCCGGTTAATAATGGAAAATAATTCCATTCAAATGGCTGCCTCGGCTGTCCATGCAGTAGCCTACACGATCGGTCCAATTTTTAAGCACATTATCGATTGTGTGCAACTGTATTTCACCAATGGCTTCACGAATATTGTCCTTTAAAGCGTCAATTGTCTCTGGCTTGTTGGCGTAACACTTATCTTTGACGGCACCCCACAAACAATAGTCTATCGGTGTCAAATCGCAGCTCCGAGGTGGCCAAACGACATCAGCACTGCGGCTGATAATACGATCTTCAAAAAAAGGGCAACTCCTGAACCAATTGGACTTTGTATGGCGTCATACTAAGGTCTTTATGCAAAATTCGTCCCAATGATGTCTCCCAAATGTTCAATTCTTGAGAACGACGGTGAATTGATGTTGATGGCGCTTCACGCACACTTTCTGCCACAGCAGCAATATTCTCGGGTGTACGCACTGTTTTTGGCTTTTCACGCTCTGGTTTATCGATGAGGATGCCAGTTTCTTTCACTTTTTTCACAAGATAACGAACATACAGAGCTGACGGTGCTTCTCTTCTTCCAAAATCCGTACGCAATTTTCGCACAATTTCTGCAACATTACCATAATTTTCAAAGTAATGTCGCAATATTTCCCAGCGTTGTTCAAGCGTATACACAACCATATTCATTCAGCGGAAGAATAAAACTAATTATCTGTCAAATCAGACATGAGCTAAGTGTTAACATTCACGAAATAAGCACTAGTTGAAAAAAAAAAACGTTAGATGGCGGACCCTTTAGAATGCCAACGCGAAAATTTTTGCGAAATTTTGTGAGTATCGTATCAGTAGAAAATATCAGAAACTATTCGTCTGACATCGCTAAAATTTAGCGTGAGCCTTCAGAACCTAACTCTACTACCAAGTTCCAAGTTTGAACAAGATCGGATCTATATTGTTGGAGATCCGATCAGCCTTGTGTGAGTTCAGTAGCTAGATGGGTGACCGTTGTCTCGATAACTTTCGAATGAAAGGCGATAGGTACTTACAATTTTCAGGGTAGGTTGCACATCCGAATGGGAGAGTTAAGTTCGTTTTTGGGCATAATCGGTCCAACGGTTGCGGAATTATACCCAATTATTGAAGCTTCGTAACTAGTTGTAGAATATCGACATAAAGACATTTGTAAAATTTTGCGAGAACCGTACCCCTAGACAATAAAAAAAATGACGAAAAAAATTTTTTTTAAGCGCTGACGTGAAGTCAAGAACTTCATGTATCGACAATAGAACATGCTCGCAAATGCTCCTGACTTCACGTCAGTGCTTGCACCAATTTTATTATTATATTATCGATAGAATCGCAGTTCCTGCGATATGAAACCCCAAAAAACAGTCGAACTTGTCCGTGCACGCACAGCTACGCTAAAAACAGATCAATTAGGCGCCACAAAAGCTGTGACAGGTAGTTTACATTTCCCCATCCATTCAGGGGTGGTTGTATCCTTCCTTCTTCAATGCGAAGTCTCAAGTATCGCTTTCAGCAATTAGTTGTGGCTGCTTTAAGTCGAATTAAGGGGACGAGGCCTGGCTAGCGCCAGTCCCATTCGAAAGTTGCCAAGCAGTCGCAAAGCTACCAGCGTGAGGTGTAGAGTGGTCCGTACTAGTGGCGCCACGCGCAAACTGCATGCGTATCAAACGTCAATTAGTGAGAATGCTTAAGCCCAACCAGCGTCAATGACTTAAGTCTTATTTTATCGGTTTAAAGTGTACGACGAAGACTATCGATTAAATGACAACCTAATTTAGGACAGAAGTGCAAAACATAACCAAATAGCAAAGTTCCTTAGCCGAAATAGTGTTAGACATGAATCTGAAATTGGGTACGAACGACTTTATAACTGTGATAACGTTAGTGATAAGTTGTAGGAGTTCGATGGCTGTATCGCAAAATATGGAGGAAGCAGTTAGGGTTAATAAGCCTATAATGAGAACTGATAATGCACAGCCTTGGGTCAAATTTTCATCAGGTAGGTCAACATAATATCGTGATGAAGGCTACAAATTGAAAGTGCTTTTTTATTTTGGTAAAAAATTATGTTATACCTCTTGTGAAGTTCACACTCAATGTTTCCATCTTAATCTTCTTGAATTTGGATCAAGGTATTATTATCCAGGAGTGAAATACGCCAAAACCTAATCTCATCGATTGCAGAAGACTTGACTTTATGTACCGGGGTTTTGTTGAAGATACATCAACAGCAGCGTACAGTAACTTTCTTGGGGATTCTGATATTCATTTAGGTATACGGACAATGCCCTCGGGCCAGGTCTAACGATGTATATTTATGCGATCTTTTTTGGGACCTTTTTGAACCCATCGATCTCAAAGATTATGCTAAAGTACAAGTGAGACGATAAAAACAAAACAAAATTTAGGTGCATTAATTTACAAAATATGAATGTTATAAAATGGTAATGTGGTCTCTAGCTGACTGAAACTCAATAATAATAGAGCGTCGTCAATTTTGGGTACTTCAAATCGACTTCGGTTGGATCTACATAAAATTTGGTAGTGAGTACCTATGTATGTAAATACGAAAAGATATTTTCGGTGCTTTCAGTTTAATTCAATCCATAAATGAAACAGGGTGTCTATAAGCTCTTGATGCTGCGTCTGTGCTTTCATAATGCATCTATCATAAATCACCATAGAGAATAAACAAAATTATAAAAATTACAAAAAACCAGACTGCAGCAAAAAGTATTCACTGAAAGGTGCGAAACAAGCTCCAAACATCAATTAAAAAGAATTTTACTGGCGGGGGGATGAAGATTACAGAATATAGGCACTGGCAGTGGCGGATTTACAGATTTGCCGCCCGTAGGCTATTCAACACAACACGAATATTTAAATTTCTCTCTTATTTTCGAAATTCGTATTTTGTGCGTGTGTGTAATATTTGTTTTCAATATGTCAATCGAAATAAAAAATTTATGAACTAAATTTGCCAATATGCCGCCCCTTGAAATTGCCGCCCTAGGCTCCAGCCTATACTCAGCCCGCTGGTAAATCCACCATTGGGTACTGGTTAAAACATCGGAATATTTTAGAGCGGCCAATACTGAACACATTATACATACATTTGTACCGCTTGGAAAATTTCGAAACATTTTAATTAATGAGAGATGAACAATCTACTAGTGGTAGCTTTACCTTAAAACGATAATCCCTTTGTACTTGTACTTATTTTAATTAATGTTTAGAGCTTATTTTTGTAATTTGGTTTATTTCGACTTTTTTTTCTAATGAACCTTTTTTTAATTTTCCCCAGTAATTCCGGAGGAAAGCTCTGGAAATCGGTCGAACTCACTATTTAGCATTTTTTGCCAAATCTGTAGCATAAAAGTGTTATAACGCATATACAGGGTGATTCCAAATTAGACGTTAACATTGGAGGAGGTGTTAGTATCTATGACTAATTTGATTTCGTTCGAGCCTTATTTATTGATAACCGAAAATCAGCAGGTTCGGAGATATTTGAGTTCTTGTGATTTTTAAAAGATTTCTCTTAGTAATTTTTTTTATACGTTGAACCAATTCGATTATAATTTTGGATTTTTTTTATCAGAAAAGGATATGAAATGTAAAATTTCATTAGAAAATGTTCGAAATGACCTCCACCATTCCTTACACAAGCACGTGTCCTCTTTCTAATTTGTTCAGTCGTTACTTTACACCTGAAAGTTGTGCCCGTGTATTTATTTCTCTTTCATATACTATTTCTTCTAAACTGACCCAAACATGAAAATCTAAAGGTGTTAGATCCGGACATCCCGCTGGCCACCAAATAGGTCCTACCCCTACCTATTCTCCGATTAGGAAACAATTCGTTCGAAAACATACATACTAAGTTATCAATAAATATGGCTCAAACGACAGCAAATGAGTCATACTAACACCTCGTGAACACTAGGTTCACGTCTAATTTGGAATTAGCCTATAAATATATAGGGTGATTATAAGAATAACGTAATGAAAATCCCTCTCCTCTTTGATTAGAAAACGCTTCCACCGCATTTCATAGCCTATGTTAATCGTCAAATCATAATGAATCCAACGACACCTCAGATGTTGAAATCTATCAAGCCGTTCAGGCTGTAGAAAGGACTATTATAGATAGTATTAAATAGACATACAAACATAAAATTAGATGACGCTGAGATGTAGGTTTAATAGAGAAGGATTATCGGGATATTCCGCAAAAGGAGCAGGAGAAGAGAACATGTTGTTTTTTACTTGCCGACACGCGTTTCTGATGCCGGGTCCAGACGGGTGTAATGTAACGCGTAATGTTATGCGTAATGTAAGTCGAATTCTACGTGTGGACGGTACTACGAGCATTGCATGTAACGCTCCTCTACCGTCCACACGGAGAATTCGCCTTACATTACGCATGACATTACGCGTTATATTAAACCCGTCTGGACCCGGCATGATGATTGGCTTATACAGGGTAAGGCAACTGAGAATCTAAGGGGTTTTCACTCTTCTTTCCATATTTCTCTTGGCTGCATTACCCAGAAGAAGCCAATCAGCAGAAACGCGTGTCGGCAAGTAAAGGGTCCACCATCTAACGTGATTTGACAGATAATTAGTTTTATCCTTCCGCTGAACGAATATGGTTGTGTATATGCTTGAACAACGCTGGGAAATATTGCGACATTACTTTGAAAATCATGGTAATGTTGCAGAATTTGTGCGAAATTGCGTACGGATTTTGGAAGAAGAGAAGCACCGTCAGCTCCGTATGTTCGTTATCTTGTGAAAAAAGTGAAAGAAACTGGCATCCTCATCGATAAACCAAAGCGTGAAATGCCAAAAACAGTGCGTACTCCCGTGAATATTGCTGCTGTGGCAGAAAGTGTGCGTGAAGCGCCATCAACATCAATTCACCGTCGTTCTCAAGAATTAAACATTTCGGAGACATCATTGAGACGAATTTTGCATAAAGACCTTGGTATGACGCCATACAAAGTCCAATTGGTTCAGGAGTTGAAGCCAACTGACCATCCAATGCGTTTTCGCTTCGCTAAGTGGGCTTGCGATCGACTTACAGAAGGTGCCGATTTTGCTAGAAAAATCATCTTTTCAGATGAAGCTCATTTTGATCTTGGCGGGTATGTAAACAAGCGGAATTGTCGCATTTGGGGCACAGAAAACCCAAACGCATACATTGAAAAGCCGATACACCCAAAACGAGTCACTGTTTGGTGCGGATTTTGGTCCAGAGGCATAATTGGGCCATTTTTCTTTGAAAATGAGCAAGGAGTGGCCGTTACAGTCAATGGCGATCGTTATCGGGCCATGTTGAACGAATTTTTGTTAACAAAAATTGAAGAGGAGGATATTGGAAACATTTGGTTTCAACAGGACGGCGCTACGTGCCACATAGCCGAAGCTACACTCGATGTTTTGCGCCCTGTTTTTGAAGATCGCATTATCAGCCGCAGAGCTGATGTCGTTTGACCACCTCGGAGCTGCGATTTGACACCGTTGGACTATTATTTGTTGGGTGCAGTCAAAGATAAGTGTTACGCTAACAAGCCAAAGACAATTGACGCTTTAAAGGACAATATTCGTGAAGCCATTGGTGAAATACAGCTGCACAAAATCGGTAATGTGCTTAAAAATTGGACCGATCGTGTAGGCTACTGCATGGCCAGCCGAGGCAGCCATTTGAATGAAATTATTTTTTGTGGTAGTCAGCACTGACATTCGATCCTATCAAATTTCAACATAAGTCAATTGATAATAATATAATCTGGATACCTATAGTGTAATAATTGTTGAGAGGAAAAGTTTTATTTTCATTAAAAAATAAGGTATTATACCGATTCCCTTCTTGCTAATTTTGAATCATACATGCTATTACTTATATTAACAGGAAACTGTTTCAAATCTGATCTCCATTTCCTACGTACGATTCAAATTACGTAATCTGTCAACTTTCGTAACAGTCACACCAACTGCCAAGATACAATACCAAAGTCACTAAGATGTATAATCCGAATGCTTCATTAAATTTCAATAGTATTCTACGAAACGGCCTGAAATAGAGTAAATATCGTCTAATACTCTTTGCAGAAGGCAATTCCAACACTCATGCGTTCGAATTTCGCATTCGTGTTTTAATAGGAGCCCATTCTACAACTTGTTTTAGAATATACTATTCCATTATTAACCGGAAGGATTGTACTTTCAAATAAAAAAAGAAATTTGAGAAAATATTTAGTAGTTTTTTTTTATTGCATTTTCAAAAAAAAAATAGTTATTCGGCGGACCCGTTACCAACAACATGCTCTTCTCCTGCTCCTCTTGCGGAATATCCCTATAATGTTTCTCTAATAAATAGACACACTTTCATACACCTGAAAACAGTAGGATTCATCAAAATAAATTGTCAATATTTATCTTCGAATGTACGTCAACAATATTCCCTTTCAACCTATTTCACGAAAGCCTTCACGATCCCATTCCTCATTTTATTATTTTGTGCAGTTATCTTTAATTGGCGCCTGGACATTCTTTCAAGTCATTAAATATTTCTTATCTGCCAACTAGTCCTCTCCGACAAGGCGCAATAGCCTGTCTGAATAATTTAACAATAAATTCAAGTGGTCGATGTCATATGGAAGAAGTTCCAGCGGAAATATGGGACCTCTGCCGCGGTTGTACACGCAATTGTCGATGAAAAAAAGCTGGATACCTATCTGCTGATTGACTCGATCGAAGAAGTTGAATCGCAATTGGGTATAACGGAAAAGTTGATTGGATCAGGGGCATTTAATCTCGATGGATGTTTCCTGTGTTGTTTTATTGGACTTTCGCTTTAACTGTAGTTTGTCGGAGCACATTCTTCGCTATAGAAGGTTGGGGACTTGTGGTATAGGACTGATATGAAGTTGGCAGTCTCGCAAGATCAGGTAACTATCACGATGTTCATCGATATTACATAATCACTTATTGCGCGTATGTTCTGGGGAACATCGCGTTATCATTTTGCCCAAATGCCTGTAATTTTTCAATTTTTTTGCCGAAAATGGTCTCAAACGATTTAGTTCGACTCCTCAATGAAGAATTCGAGGTCAAATTTGATTCTGTCCGGCCGGCCGTCCGGCCGTTGCCACGATATCTTGAGAACGGAAAGAGCTAGCGACTTGAAATTTTCAAGGTAGGTGGCGCATCCCAATACGACGGACGAATTAGTTAATGGGTATAATCGGCCCAATGGTTTCCGAATAATGATTTTGTTTTCAACCAAAATAAATCCGATCGAATTGAAACTCGGTGAGTAGTTGTAGAATATAAACCTAAGCACGTTTGTGAAATTTTGTGAGAATCGTGTCAATCGTGTAGAAAATTAAAAAAATATTATTTATGACAGGATAACCTGAGAACGGAAGGAGATTGCGGCTTGAAATTTTCAGGTTAGGTTTTGCATCTGAATGCGACATTTGAATTTGTCTATAGGAATAATCGGCCAAACGGTTTTGGAATTATACCCATCTGAAATTTGGTTGTTATTTCCTCAATAACTCGAAAAATACGAAACCGATATAATTCAAACATGGTTATTAGTTGTAGAATGCCAACGCGAATATTGTTGCGGAATTTCGTGAGGATGGTATAACTAGAAAATTTCAAAAAAATTATTGAAAATAATTGAAAAAAATTCTATATATCATAAACTATTCGTCCGGCATGGCTGAAATTTTGGAAGAGCCTTCAGAACCTAACTCTTCTGCAGAGTTCCAAGTTTGAACACGATCGGATCCATATTGTTGGAGAACCGAGCAGCCTTTTGTGAATTCGGAAGCTGGATGCGAATCGTCGTATTTTTGCGAGTACCTTCAAAAACATGAATGTCATGATGACATATTTTTGCGCGTATTTTCTTGGGAAAATCGTGTTATTTCATCACAAATCTATGGGAGATGATAGCCCTACATTAGCGGTCAGACCTGGTTTTCAAGAGATTGAATTTCATTCAATATGTTAGTAACTGAACTTATAATTTTCTTTACTTTGATTATTTAAATATGACAATAATTCCAGTAATATTTTTCAAGAATAATTATGTATTCTTCTCCTAAAGAAGAATTGAAGGTAGACAATAATGTGTTAATTTTTTCATCATTGCTTTCTATCCTGACTTCACGAAAAAAAAATTGGTTCAAGCACTGACGTCAAGTCAGGAGATTTTGCGCGTATGTTCTATTGTCCATTCTCCTGTATTGGACACTTTTAATCGAATTTACCATGGTGAATTCTATTGTCTATTCTCCTGTATTGGACAGCCTTAATCGAATTCACCATGGTAAATTCGATTAAGAGTGTTCAATACAGGAGAGTGGACAATAGAACATACGCGCAAAAGCTCCTGACTTCACGAAAAAAAATTGGTTCATGCACTGACGTGAAGTCAGGAGCTTTTGCGCGTATGTCCTATTGTCCATTCTCCTGTATTGAACACTCTTAATCGAATTTACCATGGCGAATTCGATTAAGGCTTTTTTCAACTAGCTGATGGATTTATATTCTACCCTGTATGGCAATGTTATACCAATTCTAATATACTATAACTATATTCAGAGAAATGAATGTTTGTATATGGTAGGAAATTCTCGTCATTTATTTATGAGAAAATAACATTTTTGCCAAATTTATCATTATTATGACTGTGTGATTTTTGCGCGTATGTTCTGGGGAACATACGCGTTATAGTTTTGCCCAAATGTGAAATTTAATTCTGTGGTGCCGTCCGGCCGTCCGGCCGTTGCCACGATAACTTGAGAACGAAAAGAGCCAGCGACTTGAAATTTTCAGGGTGGGTTGCGCATCCCAATACGACGGACAAGTTCGTTAATGGGTATAATCGGCCCAATGGTTTCCGAGTAATAATTTTGTTTTCAACCAAAATAAATCCGATCGAATTTAAACTTGGTAAATAGTTGTAGAATATAGACCTAAGCACGTTCGTGAAATTTTGTGAGAATCGTATTGCTAGAAAATTATTAAAAAATTATTAAAAAATATTTTTGTTGTCACGATAACCTGAGAACGGAAGGAGATAGCGGCTTGAAAATTTCAGGTTAGGTTGTGCATCTGAATGCGACATTTGAGTTTGTTTATGAGCATAATCGTCCAAACGGTTTTAGAGTTATAGCCATCTGAAATTTTCTGAAATTTGGCTGTTTTTTGTTCCCCATTAACTCGAAGAATACAAAACCGATTGGATTCAAACATGGTGAATAGTTGTAGAATATAGACCTAAGCACGTTTAAGAAATTTTGTGAGCATCGAATCGCTAGAAAATTATTAAGAAATTATTAAAAAATATTTTTGTTGTCACGATAACCTGAGAACGGAAAGAGATAGCGGCTTGAAAATTTCAGGTTAGGTTGTGCATCTGAATGCGACATTTGAGTTTGCTTATGAGCATAATCGTCCAAACGGTTTTAGAGTTATAGCCATCTGAAATTTTCTGAAATTTGGATGTTTTTTGTTCCTCATTAACTCGAAGAATACAAAACCGATTGGATTCAAACATGGTTATTAGTTGTAGAATGCCAACGCGAAAATTTTTGCAGAATTTCGTGAGGATGGTATAACTAGAAAATTCAAAAAAAAATAATTAAAAATAATTGAAAAAAATTCTATATATCATAAACTATTCGTCCGGCATGGCTGAAATTTTGGGAGAGCCTGCAGAACTTAACTCTACTGCAGAATTCCAAGTTTGAACACGATCGGATCTATATTGTTGGAGAACCGAGCAGCCTTTTGTGAGTTCGGTAGGTGGATGCGAATCGTCGTGTGATATGTTGTCTATGGTCGTATTTTTGCGAGAACCTCCAAAAATAAAATATGAATGTCATGATGACATATTATTATACATATATATTCATGGCAAAATCGTGTTATTTCATCACAAATCTATAGGAGATTAGATGATAGCCCTACATTAGTGGTCAGACCTGGTTTTGAAAGAGATCCTCCTTAGGAGGAGGCAACTAAATATTGAAGGGATTTCTATGAACAAGAGTGAATATCTTTGAGGAATAGAGAGGCGATTCTTCTTCAAGAGATCCATGTGCCTTCAGAGGAGTATATTTGCGAGAGGGGACCTTTGAATTTTGCAGAAGGCTTCTGATCTTGTAAGGTGAGAGGCTCATTTGTGGATATTAAATCTCGTGATGGGTAGAAAGGAATTCTAGGCCAGT
This sequence comes from Halyzia sedecimguttata, assembly GCA_937662695.2. Taxonomy (NCBI): domain Eukaryota; kingdom Metazoa; phylum Arthropoda; class Insecta; order Coleoptera; family Coccinellidae; genus Halyzia; species Halyzia sedecimguttata. Next base: position 110,303,828 of record OW569414.2, on the reverse strand, counting down.
TTTTCTATCACTAATGAGAATATATCTTTATGTAATAACGGGTGATTTTTTGAGAGCTTTTGGATTTGATTTGAAAAAAATTGGTTCAAGCACTGACGTGAAGTCAGAAGCTTTTGCGCGTATGTTCTATTGTCCATTCTCCTGTATTGGACACTCTTCTTAATCGAATTTACCATGATGAATTCTATTGTCTATTCTCCTGTATTGGACACTCTTCTCAATCGAATTCACCATGATGAATTCTATTGTCCATTCTCCTGTATTGGAGACTCTTCTTAATCGAATTTGCCATGATGAATTCTATTGTCCAGAATGGACAATAGAATTCATCATGGCAAATTCTATTAAGAAGAGTCTCCAATACAGGAGAATAGACAATAAAAATCATCATGGTGAATTCGATTGAGAAGAGTGTCCAATACAGGAGAATAGACAATAGAATTCATCATGGTAAATTCGATTAAGAAGAGTGTCCAATACAGGAGAATGGACAATAGAACATACGCGCAAAAGCTTCTGACTTCACGTCAGTGCTTGAACCAATTTTTTTTTCTGACAATTCAATACTCTGGTACAGATTTGGACAAGTTAATTTTCAATTATTCGATATACAGGCTGTCCTGGCACTACGTGACTCTTACTAAGGTGTAAATAAATTATGTAAAGACGAGTCAAGATTGTTTTAATTTTGTTTCCTATGAGCCCCCCCGGCGAAGATATGTGCCTTCAAATGATACTCCCATAATTCAGTTTTTTTGTGAAAGCTTCTTAACGATTCAACCGATTCTGGTAATTTTTCGTTTTGGATCAATAAAAATATCAGTATTGATTTGTTTTCAACACCTTGGCCATAAGGCTTCAAGACAACGGGACGGGCTGACCCTTGCACTTAATGGTCAGAAACTTTTTTTTGGTTGGAGATATCGGTGAAATTCCTCCATTTATGTATTTTATCATTAATTCTGCAATAAAAAGGTATACCAGTGCAACATTGAAAAAATGCACCGTTTCCGAGCTACAAGCATTTTTATGATTGAATATCAATAATTTCTTTATGAATATTGCAAGCTGTTTATTGTTGACATGGTTACTGAAACTTCTTTTTCTGTGATTGTTCTTTTATTTGAAACTTACTCCAAATAGTTTGATATTCAATCATTAAATGGTTGTAACTCGAAAACGGTGCATTTTTATTAGTTTGTAGAATTTTTCTGTCATTTCAATACTCTCAAAACAGATTTGGACAACATAATCTCAATTATCTATAAAATAGACTCCAAAATTGTAAATTGAGGAGAAAAATAATGTAAAATTAATATTATATCATTGAAGTGATATTTAGAATTTGAAAGGCATTAAACGTAAAATTATTGAAGTGTAATCCTGTGTCTGAATAGATGTATAGGATGTAAGAATGGGTATATCGAGATTAACTTATCCAAATCTGTTTTGAAAGTAACGAATTGTTAGATACATTTCACACACTAATAAAAATGATTAATGTGTCAAAAAGTGTACTTCCTCATAAACAAACAACGATAATTATCTACAAAGAACAAACACGACTAAAATTAACGAAAAACTGAACACAAACAAAAATATTGTTAGAAATCAAAATAATTTTAACAAATCCATCACTGCTTCGTTCTATGAATAGTCAGTAATCTAGAACCGTTTATCACCACCATCGATATATAAAAGCAAACCTTCAAGATTCATTGAAAAATCAATTGATCGTTATGAAGTGTCCTTTTCATATTCACCTATCTCATCTCGCATGAAAGAACTTGCCATTCAAATCTCTTCATATTCGTGATTGAGAATAGTTAGAGGTTTCTGATGTAATACAAAAGATCCCCAGATGGTGTGGAAGCAGGGTCAACATCGAAAGATAATATAGGTGAGACGGTAGTTCCTAAGTTCCTAAATAACTGGCACAAGCCTTCAAAATTTAACTCATTTGTTTGAGAATTTTGATACATGTAGATATTTCATTAGGTAGATATTTGTATTATTTTAGAAGGGATATTTCGAAAAATCTTCCTTTATTCGCCCCCGCCCAATGAAGCCGCTTCCTGAAAATATGGAATCTTTATGTTATTTCTATTTCATTGTTTCAAATAGATACCATGGTGATAATTATTCTAAAAAAATATCAAGAAAATTCATGGTCTGTTATTATTGGTATTCATACGTCAGTTGCATTGAATGATATTGTTTTTCTCATCACATACCATCGTTTCAACCAGTGGATGAAGTGCATGTGTGTTGTAATGAATTGGAAATATTATTTACATAAATTATCAATAATGTTTTCGACAAACAAGAACGCTAACAGGACGTACGGCTCAACTTTGTCTTGTGTATTTGCATACCTAATGTGAAGTTTATTAGCACATTTCAATGAGAAATGTAAGACGTTAGATTCATTTGTCTACCCCCTTTCGGTGCGTCGGGGTACTCTCATGACCATTTAATTATTTTCTTTTCAGTATTAGAATAAACAGGAAAAAAATTTCAGTCTACCATGAAAAAATCAGTTACTTAGGTATATTTGCCAACATTTTTTTTTCAACAACTTCTCAATACTAATATATATATATTCTTTTGACTAAGAGCTGTATATGTGTTAGCAGAGGTTGGTGTAACGGGGTACCATACAATTCGACGTATGATACAAGAGCTTAGGGAAAAACCTCAGCAAAAAACCCTTTCTCCGCGTGAGTGTGGTGATTTGTAACTATTGTTTACAAAATTTGCTGAAATTTAAAAATATTGATGGGGATATATTTCTTCAATGTGGATTCCCTCGTCAAAAAACGGATAGGTTTCTCCAAAGTACCCGAAACTCAACCTGAAAAATGAAAAGACAAGAGGGGGAAAGGAACAAATTAAAAATAATACATAACCTTTCAAAAGTCTCCTTTCACAAAAATACTTCTCTGTAGGCGAATGGGATCTCGTGGAGAAGAATCGCCTCCGCTAGTTTTCGAAGATATTCACTCCTGAAATCCCTTCAATATTTGAATTCGAAAATGAAAATGTTGCTCGTAAGGCCAGGAGGGTCTCTTTCAAAACCAGGTCTGACCGGTCCAAGTCCAAGCGATGATTATTCAGAACTTCAGATGTTCGAAGCCCGCTACAGGAGCCTCAAGAAGGGCTATCATCTCCCATAGATATATATTTTACTTTATATTGTATAAAAAAATGAAAAAATGCGCCGGACAAATTACGACTCTTAATACTAATACTAGCCCACTATGAATAATATCTAAGTAATATAAAATCATAGCTGTAAGTTACTTGATAAAAATTATTTCAAAGGAATAAGCAAAATGTTGTGAATTGTACGTAAATTGATGATACATACAGGATATTCCACGAGGAGAAGTACACATTTGACTAAATTATTATAGATATAAAAGCGATTCAGTACTATTCCCGTAACAATAGTATATAGGGTGATTGTTTGAAACCGTACATTAAAAGAATAAAGAGATTGATGGAAAATCGTATGGTTCTGAAATTTTGATTTTAGCCAAAGTCTGACGTGATCTTTCTAAGGAAAATATTTTTCTGATGGCGCCACAGAAATACCGAAGGTAGACAAATAGTCTCTTATTTCAAATAAGACTACATATTTTTTATTGCTTTTTTGGATTCAGCAGCTATTTTTGATTCTCATCAGCATTCCTTATACCTAACTGCAAGAGGAATCTAGTTTCATTTAGGATTAAAATTATGTTTAAAGAAAGAATCACTGAAAGCTACACTCAATGTTCTATATTTTTGATCATTCTTCAAATGGAAGGAAGAAAATTTCTAAATCTGCAGATTATTTTCAATACCAGAATGACGAAATGCAAGGGCAATGTCATCAGCGTATATGAATTTCTCAGAGGAAGTCGTACGAATATCCGTCATTATATAAACTGAAAAGAAGGGGTGCTAAAACTGAACCTTGTGGAAGACCATTATTCGAAGTATTGAAATTACTACGATTCTACTACTGAATCTCGTATTGAATACAGTGAAGGGGTGAGATTGTAGAATAAGCGATTTATACCTGGCAGCGTTTTTCAAACGCAGTGAATTTTCCCGAAAAATGTACTCCTAAATGAACCAATGGGCCTTTTCAATAAGAACTTAATGACCTTTTAAATGCGAAAGCCGAGGCGAGCGTTTGCCAAGAATTACCAGTTCTTCGATACGTAACATTCATTATTCAATTATTTATTGAGCGAGGAAATCGTATAACTACTTGAAAAACAATTAAAGCAGAATAAAAAGCTTTTGTGACGGAGTCGCGAGCAAATAACGCCGACCGGTTTCGTTTGCTCGGGTTTAGAGCCGTAAGAATCAATTTATTTACTGTTCGGTGCCGTCAGAAGACGAAACTGGTCCGTAACAGGAAAAATTATCCTTTGGTAATGGTATTCAGACGTAGCATTCACAAAAATTGAAGGGAGGTTTGATAGAGAAGGTTTGAAAATTAAATGAATCTTTATTCTATTATTATTGCACGTATGTTCTGGATAACATCGCGTTATCGTTTTGCCCAAATGTCCGTAATTTTCGATTTTTTTGCCGAAAATGGTCTCAAACGATTGGATTCGACTCCCTGTTGAAGAATTCTAGGTCAAATTTGATTCTGTCCGGCCGACCGTCGCCACGATATCTTGAGAACGGAAAGAGATACTCGGCCCAATAGTTTCCCGTTCCGAGTAATAATTTTGTTTTCAACCAATACAAATCCGATAGAATTGAAACTTGATGAGTAGTTGCAGAATACAAACCTAAGGACGTTTGTGAATTTTTGTAAGAATCTTATTTCTAGAAACTTTTAAACACCTTAAAAAAAATATTTTTTATATTAAGATGACCTGAGAACAGAAAGAGATAGCGGCTTGAAATTTTCAGGTCAGATTGTGCATCTGAATGCGACATTTGAGTTTGTTTATAGGCATAATCGGCCTAACGGTTTTTAAGTTATACCCGTCTGAAATTTGGTTGTTATTTCCTGAGTAACTCAAAAAATACAAAACCGATCCAATTCAAACATGATTATTTATTGTAGAATTCCAACGCGAAAATTTTTGCGAAATTTCGTGAGAATCGTATCACTAAAAATTTGAAAAAAATTCTATATATCAGAAACTATTCGTCCGACATCACTGAATTTTGCGAGAGCCTTCAAAACTTAACTCTACTGCCAAGTTACGAGCTTGAGCATGATCGAATCTATATTGTTGGTGATCCGAGCAGCCTTGTGAGAGTTCAGTTGCTGGATGGGTGACTGTTGCCTCGATAACTTTCGAACGAAAGAAGATAGGGAATTTTCAGGGTAGGTTGCGCATCTGGGAGGGTTCAGTTCGTTTTTGGGCATAATCGGCCCAGCGGTTTATACCTACCTGCAATATTATTTCCTCGATAACTAAAAAAATATAGACTCGATCGAATTGAAGCTTGGTAACTACAGTAGAATATCGATATAAAAATGTGTGTATAATTTTGTGATAACCGTACCCCTAGAAAATTTTTAAAAAATTACGAAAAAAATTTTTTTTTAGCACGCTGTAGCTAAACTTTATTTTTCTGGAAAGCGCGACACTTTTGTTCGACTGCTATTTACACTTATCAGTTTTCCCGCTTTCCCAAAGTGTCTGGCTTACTTCAGGTACCCAACTTTTAAATATTTCAAATACGGATCTGAGTGTGTGGGCCGAGCGGAACCCCGCAAGACAAAAGGGCAAGCGCGGCAGCATTGGGCAACTCTGCTCTCCGAATACTTTCGGCTTCCAATCGACATAACTACAATAGGAATGTCTATTGTGTGGTCGCCTTATTTTTGTATCATTGATTTCTTTTATTTAGTGGATATATGCGCCTAGCCCCCCTTAAAAAGTTAAAACAAAGAGGATGATAGACTGGCGATGTTAATGCGATTCTTCGAATTCTAAGTGGACCTCATAGGGAGTGACAAACTGCTCCATGCACAAGAAACTGAAGTCTTTCGTAATTAAGAACGACCATAGAAACGGTGGGCTCCTTTTATCGATCATTTGACAAGTCCAGCAAATTAACTTTCCGCGATATCCGATAAGGAAAGCTATCAGAATAATTATTTTCTCTACTTCAGTATCGTAATGGGTTCATTCCAGCACTAAAAACAGTGCTGGAATGAACTCATTCCCGCATTGTTTCTAGTTATATTTTTCGTTTTGTGGTAGTCAGTACTGACATTCGATCCTATATCAAATTTAAACAGACGTCAATCATCAATATTTAATCTGGATATAGTAAAATAATTGTTGTGAGGAAAAGTTTTATTTTCATAAAAAAATAAGGTACTAGATATTTCCTTTCTGCTAATTTTGAATAACTTATGCTATTAGAAAACTGTTTTAAATCTGATCTCCATGCCCATTGATTTAACTTCAAATTCCGTAATCTGTCAGCTTTTGTAACAGTCACACCAACTACCAAGATACAATACAAAAGTCACTAGGATGTATAATCCAAATTTTTCATTAAATTTCAAAAGTATTTTACAAAACTTGCCTGAAATAGAGAAAATATCGTCTAATACTCGTTGCAGAAGGCAATTCCAACACTCATGCGTACGAAAACTCGCTCCTTCGTCGCTCGTTTTCGAATTTCGCATTCGCGTTTGAATATCAGCCCATATCGTAATGAGTTCATTCCAGCACTAAAAACAGTGCTGGAATGAACTCATTCCCGCATTGTTTCTAGTTATATTTTTCGTTTTGTGGTAGTCAGCACTGACATTCGATCCTATCAAATTTCAACATATGTCAATTATTGTCAATATAAGATAATCTGAATAAGGTAAAATAATTGTTGAGAGGCAAGGTTTTATTTTCATCAAAAAATAAGGTACTAGAGATTTCCTTCTTGCTAATTTTGAATCATTCTTGATATTAGGAAACTGTTAAATCTCATCTCCATGCTCTACGTACAATTCAAATTCCGTGATCTGTCAACTTTCGTAACAGTCACACCAACTGCCAAGATACAATACAAAAGTCACTAGGATGTATAATCCTAATTTCAACAGTATCTTACAAAACTTGCCTGAAATAGAGAAAATATCGTCTAATACTCGTTGCAGAAGGCAATACCAACACTCATGCGTACGAAAACTCGCTCCTTCGTCGCTCGTTTTCGAATTTCGCATTCGTGTTTGAATATCAGCCCATTCTGCAACTTGTTTTAGAATAAACTATTCCGAAACATGTCATACGACAAAATTTGTAATGGACAAGACTGCAGTTACTAGTATAGTGTTCGTAATACGAGAATATGCTGTTGACAAATAAGTTAATTAACTTAACTTCTGTACGAAACGAAACATTATGTGAAAATTGGGTAAACCTCTAAGATCTCGGTATACTTTTCGTTAGGGAACCCTTTATATGTTTCCCCCGAAAATGCAGTTGAACCATCAGCAAGTATAAGTAGTCGTTAATTGATTTGGGAATAAGGTTTGTGTGAATGACTCTTCCACATATTTCAAAAGCTTGTTCTTCTCTGGTGGAAGGTCTGACTTGATTTAAGAACCTGTTAAAAATTCAAGAGTCATGCCCGATAATTGTCCTCTGGAAATAATGGAACTAGGTAGCATCAAGGGAAAAACAAACAGATTGAGGTTTGGAACATTAATCATCATGAACTTTTTATAATGAACTTTCGTGCTTAGATCCATTTTGAAAATTTGTCTTGTAGATTGAGTTTTATCTCGAGCTTGGAACTACTTCCACTTCAACGCTACTCTCGGAAACTTTCACTTTTAACCACCTTCACAAAACGAAATTCTGCTGATTTCAATCGAAGATATGATTTTCCCCGTTCATAAGTGGTGAATCTGTCAAAGTAACGTCATCTATTGAAGTTCTATACTTATTGCGCGTATGTTCTGGGGAACATCGCGTTATCATTTCGCCCAAATGCCTGTACTTTTCGAATTTTTTGACGAGAATGGTCTCAAACGATTAGGTTCAACTCACTGATGAAGAATTCGAGGTCAAATTTGATTCTGTCCGGCCGGCCGGCCGTTGCTACGATAACTTCAGAACGGAAACAGATAGCGACTTGAATTTATCAGGGTAGGTGGCGAATCCAAATGCAACGGACAAGTTCGTTAATGGGCATAATCGGCCCAACGGTTTCCGAGTAATAATTTTGTCATCAACCGATACAGATCCGATCGCATTGAAACTTGGTAGCTAGTTGTAGAATACTAATACAAAGACGTTTCTTGATAGGCATAATCGCCCAAACGCTCTTGGAGTCATACCCATCTGAAATTTGGTTGTCATTTCCTCAATAACTCGAAAAATACGGAACCGATCCAATGCAAACATGGTTATTAGTTGTAGAATGCCGACGCGAAAATTTTCGCGGAATTTCGTTAGGATCGATCTATCACTAGAAAATTTCAAAAAGATCATTGAAAATCATTGAAAACCATTGAAAACAATTATGTATATGTATATATATCAGAAATTATTCGCCCGATATCGCTGAAACTGCGATTGAAAATCTTTAGAATTATTTTGTTGATATAGTTATTGTGACAATTCTTGAATTTCACAATAACTATCAACAAAATAATTCTAAAGATTTTCATTAAGCGTCTGACGAAGGAGTCTGATATAGATTCCGAAACGTTACGAATACGATATAGTTTTTTCTTCGTTGATGTTGTTTCGTTGTTGTTTGTTAGGCAACATTGTTCGATTGATTGCTTCTGACAAATATCTTGTGTTTCTTAGGCAGAAGCAAATCACAAAATAATTAATTTTTATTTTATAGATATTTTTCAGAGTTTGGGAGAGAAAACCCTGAAACCATTTAATAATAAGTATACCTCCCACAGTATCCTTTAATGATTACTTTTTGAATGACTCAAACCATTTGTAAACAAAACTGTCTGGAATTCAAACATTCAGTCAGTCCTCTCACCTATATATATATATATATCACGTAAGCAGTAACGCACTATCCTTACAACCAACAGACCAATTAAAAATTACTAAATGTGACTGATCGCTGTACCTATAACAAAGTTTTCAGGTTCGCATTTCGGTATAATGATTGCCAATGGGGTGGGGTACGTCGATCTAAACGTTTACAGGCGTCGTTGTTATTGCTTCGAAACATGGATGCGAGCTATAATAAACAGTTATTTAAGTATAATCAAGATTTATTATTAATTAATAAATATTGCTTCAATCATAATTCAATAAATTTAGTTTGAAAGAAATAAGGGCAGTTTTTACTTCAAATAAGATTTGTTTGGTGGAAATGAATTATTTGTTCATAGTTAATAATTTTTTCGAACGTCGAAGGTTTATATCAAGGTGTTCTTACTATTAATAATATCTATGAATAATAAATAAGATTTAATAATATCTATGAATAATAATAGAATATTCTAAAACAAGTTGCAGAATGGGCTCCTATTCAAACACGATCGAACGCGAAATTGAGTGTTGGAATTGAGTGTTGGAATTGCCTTCTGCAACGAGTATTAGACGATATTTTCTCTATTTCAGGCAAGTTTTGCAAAATACTGTTGAAATTTATTGAATAATTCGGATTATACATCCTAGTGACTTTTGTATTGTATCTTGGTAGTTGGTGTGACTGTTACGAAAGTTGACAGATTACGGAATTTGAATTTGAAACGTACTTAGGGCATGGAGATCAGATTTAAAACAGTTTCCAAATAGCATGGATGATTCAAAATTAGCAAGAAGGAAATCTCTAGTACTATATTTTTTTTAATGAAAATAAAGCTTTTCCTCAACAATTATTTCACTATATCCAGATTATATTGTATTGTCAAATGACGTGTGTTGAAATTTGATAGGATGGAATGTCAATGCTGACTATCACAAAACGAAAAATATAACTAGAAACAATGCGGGAATGAGTTCATTCCAGCACTGTTTTCAGTGCTGGAATGGACTCATTACGATACTCACATAGAGAAATAAGATTTATTTATGACAAATAAAACTGTCCCAAATCAAGAATTATTAATTATTAACCCTAACATTTCTCTCAGTGATACCACGACGACGGCCTCAAAGTAGTTTCCTCTCTCATAACTTCGAGCATGATCGACCGGAAGTCCCTATAAAGTGGCAAAGGATACAGAACAAAAATCTCTTAAATATTTCCTCGTGTACTAGATCAATGCCAAACACCAGAAAAATCAAAAATTTAAACTTACCTGCCTCAGAGTAAGTACCGAGGGTTCATCGTAAATTTCGAAAAGACTTTCAACTTATCTCGCTGGTCCGTATCCTTCAGACGCATTAATTATTTCACTTACCTGCCCAGAGTGCTTTGCCTTGTACTCGAGATAGCGGCGTTTTTGCTTATCTTAACTTTAGCTCCTCTTAGGAACAGACCGCCTGCTTCGCATGCGTCCTTTGGGTCCCAAGACAGGTTCTCGGGGTCTTTTAATGCTTCCCGATTTCCTAATGGCCGCAGAATTCTTTCAGACTCTCAAGTTTTCTAAGAACGCTGGCCGGAGCAAGACTGCGAATTTTTTATTTCGTTAATCGGTTGACGTCTCTGTTCCGCAGATTGAAAAAAGTTAGTTGTCACCGTGGGGGATCTGGCGGTGATCGTCAAGTGACGTCCATTAAACAGCGACATTCCCGATTTGATTTGTCTCTGTTCATCAATTTCTTCATCAATAAAACTGATTTAACCATTTAATTTCTTCTTGTTCAACTTCTATATTGGATGAGTTCCCTCAACAAGCAATTAGATTTTTGTTCTCAATCATTATGAGCAATGCTAAATCAGGGAGTTTCTGTAGGAGCACAGATTTACAATGTATCCTCTTTTCTGTTTTCATAACCTCTGAATTTTGATTATTAGAAAAACTAACTGACCCGGCGAACCTTGTTCCGCCTTAGGGGCAATAAATAAGCAGATTTTAGATTTTATTATACACGTTTCTCATTCAATATAGATAATGTATATTGAGTCACCGTAACAATACAATCCCCTTTTGTCTCAATAATAGAACGTTAATTGGACGAAGTTAAGCAGAAAGAATCCAACCCACAAATCGTACATTTGAGGAATTTCAACTTGAAGTATATGAGTATATACCTACATTATTTTTTCATCTAATTTTATTGGTACAATATATCCAACCTTCTAGAGACTGTTCAACCATTCATTATTAGCCAAAGTATATTTTTCATAGAAGTCATTCAAATTACTTTGATGTTTTACACAAATAAAAATCAAATTAGCTCATATGTGACATAGCATTATAGCAAATATATTCAAACTGATCAGGGATTTCATTGGGACGTTTTCTGCAAATGGTCAAAAACTTGATTTTACAGCAGATCGTATATAAAACCAATTTTTGACAATTTGTGGGTTGGACGTTTTCTCCTTAACTACGTCCAATTTATCAATTTGCAACATTCGAAGATAATCGGTGCCGTATCTGCGGTCGCGTAAGGTCCATATTCAAATACATTATGAGAATCTATCTGAATTACCTAATAAGTTAATGCTTTGTTTGTGGTACAAATCACTTCAATCGCGTACAAGTGTGCCGTGAGAAAAAGAGCACCATGTATAGTAATGGTTCAATTTCTACGATGTAGGACTCGAAAATATATTCTTTAACACAATTGAATGAAATTGTACGACTGTGGCATGAAAAACGGCAAGTTGCAATTGACGTTAAAAGAAAAACACCCGATATGGAGATTTCGGACAAATACATTATGAGAATCCATCCAAGGTACCTATGGAAGGTACCATCCAAGGTACCTATCTTCAAAAATCTTATATATCAGAAACTATGTGCCAGAATCAGCTGAAATTCCGCAACCTTTTTACAATCGAGTACCGAATTTAAGCTCGATCGACTTCGTATAAGGCATGAATAGACAATGGAACATACGCGCAAAAACTCCTGACGTCACGTCAGTGTTTTTCTCAAATTTTTAGTCAACACATTGTCATGCAAAGTTATCGATAATTTTGATGCACTTGTGCAATTACCCCCAATAATTTTTTTGACTCAAAAAAATTACACCGATAAATGTTTGTTGTCATTTTAAACAAAGAAACTTTTAGCAATCATCAGCACTACTTATTATTTATTATGTATTCCAAATTTGTGTTCTTTGATTCGTGAAATAATACCCGAAATACCACCATTCGAGCTTCAAAATCATAAATAATTTTTCACTCATGCTTGTTTTCTTTGAAAATTCTACTGGTCCTACGGTCTCGTGAACAAAATCATAGAGAACAAACAATCGTGAAAAATTTTCGATAATTTTGAAGCTCTCGTGGTATTATTCCTAAAAATTTGGTTACATATATTTGCGTATTTAACCGTGTATATATCTTGAAAACAATTTTTTGAATATATCCATTTGAAATGTCATCATCACGACCTTCTCGTCTGTTTAGGTCGTATGCAAGAAAAAGTACATATAATTCGAAACTATTAGTCGAAGTATAATGACTTAATCACACTATTCTGAACATTCATTCTGTAGAATCCAACAAAGATAAAACTTTCAGTATATTTGTACAGTTTGAAACTTCAGGAGCATGTGAAACAAACATTTCTAATGTATTTGTGTTATTTATATTGGTTTGAAAACATCACAAATTAGAACTAAGGTGAGTGCAGTACTGCATATAATTTTTACACCTTTTCAAGTTCCTTTTCCGTTGTTTACTCGAATAAACGATGAAATGTTTGAGAAGCATCTACCGGTTATTGAATAACAAAAAAGGGCAACATCAGAGATATATTCGAAAGCACTTTTGTGATTAGTGGAATACAAGGATGCTTCCTTCTATTTAATTAATTGTGCTGCGAAGGAGCAACCGAATATATTATTTCCTTTCTACATCGTAGTTACTGGAATTGACAAAAATTCGAATGAACCAACCAATCAATTCAATTTCTAGATGTTTCGATAATTAAGTATCCATTTTGAAACAAGGGTCTCCAGAAAACGGATGCATACAAATAGATATTTAAATTTCTACTCAAATCATCAACTTATCGTGAAAAAAGGTGTTCATAAAAGAAGATAATTGATATCCGGGACATACGTAGATACATTTATCATGAATTCAGACAGAAAAGCTTCTAATCAAATAACAATTAATCAGGTACAATAACAAAATAACCAGGAAGAACCCAATTTATTTAATGTGATCCCTTATGTTCACGGCCGTTCAGAAAAAAATGTGGGAAAGCCCTGTGGACAGGAGCTTTGGCGCTCTTGTTCAGACTTTGACAATTCATCTCCGAAATCATTGGTTTCTCAGAGTTGGGAATGGTATCAATGGATTCTTATAATAGAAGAACTATAAACGTAACTAAATTAAAATTAAATAATGAACTTATCCGAGATATTAATTCCTCTCAAAATTATATTATATCAATTGAAACTTAGCCAATATTCCGGTTTTGTTTTCACTGAAGATATTCTGAATATATCTTCATCATCATATGGATTAGCCAAGGGCATAAAGGGTAGGTGTAAATATTATATCCAATAATTGTTCATTTTGCATTCAATCATACTTTGTTGTAACAGAAATCAATATATTTGACATATCTGTCATAGGTAGATAAGATTATATGTATGAACACAGGTAGAATTCGCATTCTGTGATAACATAGAAGTACGATGTATTATTGAAATTTTGAAAAATCATATCTCTGAAAGTATGTATTAGCTTGTTAGAGTTGAAAATGATATCAATGGATTCTTATTATGAAACTGCATCTTAAAAAATATTCAATTTGTAATGTAAAAAAAAATCGTTACTCCGAAACCGGCCGATTTTGCCCAAAAACGAACTTAGCCGAGATATTTATGGAATATTTATTTATTAATTTATAGAATAGATACCAATAGATTGAGACCATTTTCAGCCAGAAATTCGAAAATTACAGACATTTGGGCAAATTGATAAGCACTCTGTTACCAGCAACAAGAGCGCCAAAAAACAGGAGAATCAAGACTCAAAATGATCTGAGTTGTTTATTAAAGAAAAAGAAAATTCCAAAACTTGTGTATGAGAGAATGGGGCAAAACCGACCCGCTAAGCTTTGAACTATCATAAAAGAGCTAATTACCAGAATTTCTCAGTAAAAATCGAATGCTGTCTTTCTTACGCATTTATTTTACTAAATCATTGGACAGCAAGTTATTATAAGTAGATTTTCCAATATTAATTTTTCGTATTTCTACAAAAAGACGATTTTGCCCCATGGGTGGGGCAAAACCGATAGCTATATAAATGTAAGTGAAAATTGATCGTCATTCATCACCCAATGGAAAAATATTAATGATATTAAATACAAATATCACAATTGAGATTTGCAGGATAGGTTTGGAGCGTAAATATCTCGGACGAGTTCGTTAACGGGCGAAATCCATCAAGCGGTTTCTGAGTTATGGCCGTTTTTAGTAAAAACATTTTTTATGAATATTTCCGAAACCGATCACTTGATCTATCTGAAATTCAGCATAAAACTGTAGAATTATGACCTCTACATGCATTGGAAGTTTTGTAGTGATCGTACAACTACGATAAAATACGAAAGTTGACAGATTACGGAATTTGAAGTTGAATCGTAGGTAGGGCATGGAGATCAGGAGATCAGAACAGTTTCCTAATAACATGAATGATTCAAAATAAGCAAGAAGGAAATCTCTAGTACCTATCTCTCAACAATTATTTCGCTATAATCAGATTATATTATATATATTGACAATTGACGTGTGTTGAAATTTGATAGGAATGTCAGTGCTGACTACCACAAAACGAAAAATATAACCAGAAACAATGCAAGATGCGAGAATGAGTTCATTCCAGCACTGTTTTTAGTGCTGGAATGGACTCATTACGATACTGAAATAGAGAAAAAAAATTCCGGGAAATATCCACATACATTTCGAGTTTTATGTTCATCAGTCCTTCAACCAAGATTTTGGAGAACTGACAAATTTTTTACCGAGCGATTTGAAGTTTATTTTCATTTGCTCTTCGATTCGAATAGTCCATTATTTGGAACTAATGAACTAAAATGCTGCAAATTATTGCCTTCAATGGTATCATTTAGTAATAATAAATCAAAATAAGAATGCGATGTAAGTGCCTATAGTTGAACGGCGGAAATATAAAAATCCATACTCTAAATCGGAGAAAAAACTGTATGTTCCCTATTATCATCTCGAGACCGAAGGCAAAAAACACACAACTCTCAATCTCGGTCTTTGTTCCCAAGAATTAAATGGAATAATACCGTCAAATTTGTGACTCGAACCGAAACAAAGAATTAAAACAGCATTCCCACAAATAAAAGTGGTCGTTGAATTCTAAAACGAATAACATCAATTTACTTTTATGCATTAGCTCGAAATTATTTTCAAATTACACACGGCACGAAAGTCGATCGAAAATCGGGAAGAATTCCTCTAGTTATATATATTATTAAGTAATTATTCGAGTGGTCTAATTACATTTAACGAGTAACCTGAGGAGTAGGATAGCAGACGTGCTCTTAGACCCAGGTAAATAATGGCGTAGATCGGACTTCAGGGCCCTCCTACCGACTCAGTTGGTTATTTCTGTTGGGACCAAATTACAGGGGCCACAGACCGATGGTCTCGGGGATTCTTTCTCTCTCCAATTAGGAACATGGGACAAAAGCAATTATGATGATTCTTGTGTTTACACAGCAGAAAGTTTATACTACCTCGTGGTGGTTCCGAGAATATCGGCCTTAGAAGGAGCTTGTGGGTACCCATTAAGAATGGAGCTTGCTTGAAAACCTTATAAACAATCGTTCTTCACAACATGACTGCTTTTTATTTTGACTATCTTTTGTTTTGTAGACTGTTACTGTTCAAGGTATCCGGTGACAGAATGAGGATTTCATAATTAAGTCACAAACATTTCTTAAAAAGCACTGCCGTGAAGTCAGGAGCTTTTGCGCGCATGTTTCATTCACGCCTCATACAAAGTCGATCGAGCTGACATTCGGTACAAGATTGTGAAATGGCAACTGGAAGGTATGTGTTCAAAAAAATTGGTTCAAGCCCTGTGGACAGGAGCTTTTTGGCGCTCTTGTTCAAACAGACAAATTATATCTCCGAAAGTATTGGTTTCTCAGAGTTGGGAATTATATCAATGGATTCCTATGATAGAAATGCATCATGAAAGAAATTAAATTTTAAAAAAGTGTCGTTTAAAAAAAATGCTTCAAGAATTATCTCATGAAAAAAAGAGTAATATACAATGCTTCAATGCCTTAATGCTTCAAAAATTGTCAGTGAATTTATTTATCAAGATTAAATGAGCAATCTGCGATAATTCAACCTCGTGGAATGGGTTGTTGCAACTTACCCTCGGTTCATAGTTTTTACAACTCGAAATACCTAAGGAAAGTATCATCGAAATGTCTAGAGCAAGGCTGGAGACAATCATAGCAGATTGTCCATTTATTCCTGATATTTGAGTAGATAGTGGATTACGAACAAATTATTTTAATAGTTCAAAATATATTAATAAAATACTATCCTCTTTTCATAATTTAAAATTCAATAGTTCATACCACTAACACATTCTCTTCTGTATTATGAACCTAACTCAAGAAAAAATGATTGATACTCAAATATAGATCCATATTTCAGTATTTTTTTGCTAGCAACATTATGAAAATGTTACTGTATATAGGAACATGTCTCACTACTCAAGGAAGTAAAAGGTAATATTAACCTCAGTGGTCAACAACAGTAATTTCTTCTGATGATTCCATTATGTTCTTCTTTCCTATTGCCTCCATAAACTACATCAAAACAATCTTGTATATATTCACAAATGATGTATTATTGAAATTTTGAAGAATCATAGTTTTAATTTCAATGTAGAATCAGGAGAACTTCCCTTTGTTTTCATTTAGACTGGCTATAAGACTGATATTTCTTATTATTCATCTTATAGTTGCCGTTTATGTAAACCCACATACAAAATTTCAGCGAATTCTGGACAGAAGCTTCCGAGATATTGAAGTTTTCTTAGAAACACATTTTTTACCTAGTATTAAAATTCTCATGAAATTGTAAAATCGTTGTTCTACACCTAATTAACAACCCTCAAACCTATCCTGCAAATTTCAAGTCGTTCCTTCTTCCGAAAGATATTGTGATTTATTTAGGAAAATAAATATAAAATCCCATTGTTGATGTTCTCTCTGAAGATATAGATCGAAAAGGAATGTCCCACTATATAATAATGAAGTGCAGTTAGCAACATACTGACGGCATCCTTATCAAAGTTTATTTTCATAATGAATCCATTAAAAATATTATGGCTGCTATTTATCTTACAACGAAGCTTTATTCATTCACGCATGTAAATATTTTTGAGAGCTTTCAACATCAGAGAGATATAAAGCATGATGTACCCTATAGGAGAAATATTAATTTATAAGTTCTTATATTTCTGAAATTTGGCATTTTTTTGTTATTTTCATGATAATTCTTGATTTTATTTATAATTCGAGGTTAATTAAAAACCACTTTGTTTTTAGAAATAGGAAATGAATAATTTTGTCGCACTTGTTCCTCGGAACAGAGTTGCACAAATGCCCGTAATTTTCGAATTTTTGGATGAAAATGGTCTTAAACGATTTGGTTCGACTCACCGATCAAGAATCCGTGGTCGAAATCAATTCTGTCCGACCGGCCAGCCGGCCGTAGGCACTGTGTCAAAGTTTGAACAAGAGCGCCAGAGCTCCTGTCCACAGGGCTTGAACCAATTTTTGCGCGTATGTTCTGGGGAACATCGCGTTATCATTTTGCCCAAATGTCTGTAACTTTCGAATTTTTTGACGAAAATGGTGTCAAACGATTTGGTTCGACTCCCCACTGAAGAATTCGATGTCATATTTGAGTCTGTCCGGCCGTCTGGCCGTTGTCACGATAACTTGAGAACGGAAAGAGCTAGCGACTTGAAATTTTCAGGTTGGGTGGCGCATCCCAATACGACGGAAAAGTTCGTTAATGGGCATAATCAGCCCAATGGTTTCCGAGTAATAATTTTGTTTTCAAACAATACAAATCCGATCGAATTGAAACTTGGTGAATAGTTGTAGAATATAAATCTAAGCTCGTTTGTGAAATTTTCTGAGAATCGTATCGCTCAAAAATTATTAAAAAATATTTTTGTTGTCACGATAACCTAAGAACGGAAAGAATAGCGGCTTGAAGTTTTCAGGTTAGGTTTTGCATCTGAATGCGACATTTGAGTTTGCTCATAAGCATAATCGGCCAAACGATTTTAGAGTTATAGCCATCTGAAATCTCGTTGTTTTTTGTTCCTCATTAACTCAAAAAATACAGAACCGATTGAATTCCAACATGGTGATTAGTTGTAGACGGCCAACGCGAAAATTCCTGCAAAATTTCGTGAAGATAGTATTTGTAGAAAATTTTTAAGAAATCATTGAAAATTGAAAAAAAAATTCTATATATCAGTAACTATTCGTCTGAAATTGCTGAAATTTTGAAAGTGCCTTTAGAACCTAACTCTACTGCCAAGTTTCAAGTTTTAACACGATTGGTTAAATATTGTGGAAGTTTCGAGCAGCCTTGTGCGAGTTCAGTAGATGGGTGACCGTTGCCTCGATAACTTTCGAACGAAAGGAGTTTTAGAGTTATAGCCATCTCAAATTTGGTTGTTTTTTTCTCCTCATTAGCTCGAAAAATACTAAACCGATCAAATTGAAACATAGTTATACGTTGTAGAATGCCAACGCGAAAATTCTTGCAAAATTTTGTGAGGATAGTATTTGTAGAAAATTTTTAAGAAATCATTGAAAATAAAAAATAAATCTATAAATCAGTAACTATTCGTCTGAAATTGCTGAAATTTTGCAAGTGCCTTTAGAACCCAACTCTACCACCAAGTTTTAAGTTTTAACATGATCGGTTAAATATTGTTGGAGATTCGAGCAGCTTTGTGTGAGTTCAGTAGATGGGTGACCGTTGCCTCGATAACTTTCGAACAAAAAGAGATAGGGACTTGCAATTTTCCGGGTAGGTTGCGTATCCGAATGGGAGAGTTAAGTTCGTTTTTGGGCATAATCGGTCTAACGAACGGTTTCTGAGCTATACCCACCTGGAATATTATTTCCTCGATAACTCAAAAAATAAAGATTCGATCGAATTGAAGCTTGGTAACTAGTAGTCAAAAATCAACATAAAGACGCGTTTGAAATTTTGTAAGAACCGTAGCCCTAGAAAATTTTAAAAAAATTACGAAAAAAGAAATTTTGTAAGGACCGTACCTACTCCTAAAAAATTTGGAAAAAATTTCGAAAAAAAAAATTGGTTCAAGCACTGACGTGAAGTCAGGAGCTTTTGCGCGTATGTTCTATTGTCCATTCTTCTGTATTGGACACTCTTAATCGAATTTACCATGGTGAATTCGAATTAAGTGTCCAATACAGGAGATTGGACAACATAATTTACCATAGTAAATTCGATAAAGGGTGTCCAATGCAGGAGAATGGACAATAGAACATACGCGCAAAAGCTCCTGTCTTCACGTCAGTGATTGAACGTCTCGTCTAGATTTGAGGAATGAATATCTCGGATAAGTTTGTTATTGGGTAAAATTGGTCAGTTGGTTTTGGATTAATGATTTTTGGCACTCTTATTGAATTTAAATTCTTTTATGATGTTTGAATTTAATTTATTGTATGATGAAGCTCTATCATAAGAAACCATTGATATAATTTCTAACGCTGAAAACTAATATTTTCGGAGATATGATTTGTCAAAGTTTGAACAAGAGCGCCAAAGCTCCTGTCCACAGGGCTTTACCACTTTTTTCCAAAATGGGATTTCCCTTTTCCGAAATTGTTATTAGTATAAAACGTAGCACTCATAGTGACTGTTCAGTGTTCACATGCCATTCGGAACAGTTGCGCAGTTATAGTAGTTGAAATAAATCAGGTAGACTAGAGAAGAGATACAATCTCTAAACGGGATCCTCTGACTAAGCGATAGTTACGCCAATGTACCCATGCAGATCTCGGGTAAAACTATTTAGGCCCCGATAACATAACTGCATCGAGATTTTCAATAACCTGTTCCAGCCTGCTAATCGGCTTTTTCTTGAAGACCACATGGAGATTTCTGAATTGATTAAATACCCGTTTCATTAACTCTCCAGTTTACTATTATAAAATAAGTTTTAATTAGTTTGGATATATTGGACATCGACCGCCGGCCGTCGTATTTTTGTGCGAAGATACGGCGGTCATTAACGATGTTTTGTAATCTACTGAGCCTCTAATCAACCGGATCTGTAGTTGGTATATTTTTATGACCTTTCATGAAACCCGTGTCCGTCTTCTTATAGCGTAATACTGCGCGATGGTCAACGTTTGTACTAAGTGAAGACCCAGGATAATGCACCATGCAGATACCCGTCTAAAGCGTTGCAAATCCGCACGAAATTGTATCCTCTGCCGATCAAAAATCACCCATCCTCTCTATTTTTGTCGCATTTGTTCCTCGGAACAGAGTGCTGTAATTTTCGAATTTTCTTATGGAAATGGTCTTAAAACTCTTAAACGATTTGGTTCGACTCACTGATCGAGAATCCGTGGTCGAATTCGATTCTGTCCGTCCGGCCGTTAACACGATAACTCTCGAACGGAATGAGCTAGACAGTTGAAATTTTCAGAGTAGGTTTGAGGGATTCATATCTCGGTTCGATATTGGGCAAAATCGGCCACATTTTTTTTACACTACAACTTTTGAATTCAATTTTTTTTTAAGATGCAGTTTTATCATAAGAATCCATTGATATCATTTTCAACTCTAACAAGCTGATACTTCGAAGATATGATTTTTCAAAATTTCAATATTACATCGTAGTTCTATGCATTCACAGAATTCTGTCTGTCTGTGTTCACTGTTCATAAATGTCATCTTATCTAGCTATTAGAGACATGTCAATTGGTAGTTTTAAAATATTTACTGCTTGAAAACAAGTATCCGATTCTTGAATTTGTGAATATATACAAGACTGTTTTGAAACCGAAATTAATATTGACTGGTTGCATATTGAATAATTTACGTATGAATTCGGAATGATGTTTCAGAATATTTAGAATTGGATCAATTTAATGATGTGGTTTATGGAGGCAATAGGAAAGAAGAACATAATGAAATCATCAAAACAAATTACTGTTCGTTGACCACTGAGGTTAATATTACCTTTTACTTCCTTAAGTAGTAAAACATGTTCGTATATACAGTATTTTCATAATGTTGCTAGCAAAAAAATGCTGAAAATATCTACATTTGTGTATCAAATATTCTTTCTTGAGTTAAGGTTCATAATACAGAATGAATTAGTGAGTGAAGTGTGAACAACTATTAAATTATGAAAAGAGGATTAATATATTTCGAACTATTAAAAGGTTTTTTTTTGGGTTTTCTCTCCCAAACTCTGAAAAATATCTATAAAATAAAAATTAATTATTTTGTGATTTGCTTCTGCGTAAGAAACACAAGATATTCGTCAGAAGCAATCAATTGAACAATGTTGCCTAACAAACAACAACGAAACAACATCAACGAAGAAACAACTATATCGTAACGTTTCGGAGTCTATATCTATATCTATCTATCTATAGATCTATAAATATAGATCTATAAATTTGAACACGATCGGATCTACATTGTTGGAGATCCGAGCAGCCCTGTGTGAGTTCAGTAGCTCGATGGGTGACCGTTGCCTCGATAACTTTCGAAGGAAAGGAGCTAGGGACTTACAATTTTCAGGGTAGGTTGCGCATCTGAATGCGACATTTAAGTTCGTTAATTGGCATATTCGGCCAAACTGGTTTGAAGTTATACTCATCTGAAATTTTGTTATTTCCGCTATAACTCAAAATATACAAATCTGATCTAATTAAAACTCTGTGATTACTTGTAGAATGCCGACGCACTAATTTTTTCCCGAATTTCTTGAATATCGTATCCAGTAGTTACTTGAGGCGTAAGTTTTTTCGTATTTCAATTCCAATAGAATGCATATGTCAGAATTAAAAATTCTGTGATCGTAGACGTGATTAAATGTATTCAGATATTATAAGAGCTGAGAAAACGGTATATACAGGGTGAGTCTTTGACCACGCTTGGTAAATGAAAAAAGTGTTTCATTTGATGAGAGGAATCTTTGGTTAAAATTAATGCAGTGGTCAAAGACTCACACTGTATAGATGCTTAATTCGTAGTAGAGAGTGTCCAATAGAGGTGAGTAGTCAGTAGAACATGCGCGCAAAAGCTTCTGACTTCACGTCAGTGCTTGAACCAATTTTTTTGCCAATAATTCGTATTTCGGAATAATAAGTAGGCAGACATCTTACACGAATCCAGATTATATTTGAACCCAAAATGCAAACCTACATCTCATTCGATAACCCTGAAACAATTGAATCCATTTCATGGAACGATGCGTCATCTGAAATGTTCAGCCGAAAGGGAAAAAAGACACCATAAAAATCGCAGCCATAAGTCACCCAGATAACTCTAAAAGGTCCCATAACACTAATGCGTCGAAGACGAGACAATCTTAATCGAATGGTGTCCCCCAGCACTAAATTTTTAGCGTCTGAAGTGCTTTTCGGCCTATCAGTTCAACGAGTGCGATAAGCAGAGTGAAAAGGGCAATGCGGCAACAAAGACAGTCTCAATTATAAATGAGTTAGTTACACCGGATACACTGGTAGACAAGTCTATGATAAAATCCACTCCGACCGACATGCAGAAGTACTTTGGGTACAGACGTCACAGGGGCTGACTGGCGCCACTAGCTCCTTCTTTGTCGGTTCTCGGTTGGATGCATCCGAAAAAATCTTTACTTGCCGTTCTGGTCCCTGTAAATGCCGAATTCCTAAAAATAACTTAAAAATTCGTGAGTCAGGGGGCCACTTGCAAATGTCTCCGAAATGTGCCGTTCGAAATTTCCTGCTTCTACGGGTTAAAGAAATTACTGTCATCTGGATGTAACGGAGGACAACGAATTGGATTCTTTTTCGGGGACTTTCACAGATGCACAAAATCGAATTTGATTATGAGCCCAAAAAATTGGTTCAAGCACTGACGTGAAGTCAGGAGCTTTTGCGCGTATGTTCTCTTGTCCATTCTCCTGTATTGGACACTTTAAATCGAATTTACCATGGTGAATTCTATTGTCTATTCTCCTGTATTGGACACTCTTAATCGAATTCACCATTGTAAATTCGATTAAGAGTGTCCAATACAAGAGAACAGACAATAGAATTCACCATGGTAAATTCGATGAAGAGTGTTCAATACGCGCAAAAGCTCCTGACTTCACGTCAGTGCTTGAACCAATTTTTGTTTTCGTGAAGTCAGGACAGAAAGCAAAGATGAAAAAATAAACACATTATTGTCTACCTTCAATTCTTCTTTAGGAGAAGAATACATAATTATTCTAGAAAAATATTACTGGAATTAATGTCATATTTAAATAATCAAAGTAAAGAAAATTATAAGTTTAGTTACTAACATATTGAATGAAATTCTATTGAATTCCAGTAATATTCAATTACTTATTCTTAACCAATAAATGTCCATTGATAGATCTAAAGGTGATGAGGTGAAACATAAAGATATATTCTCATTAGTGATAGAAAAACTGGCCTAAAATTCCTCTCTACCCATCAAGAGATTTAATATCGACAAATGAGCCTCTCACCTTACAAGATCAGAAAGTGTGGTTAATTTAAAGCTAAGTTTTGAAGCCTTCAGCAAAATTTCAGCGATATCATATTAAAAATAATAAATAACCTTTCAAAAGTCCCTTCTCACAAATATACTCCTCTGAAGGCACATGGATCTCTTGAAGAAGAATCGCCTTCTCTATTTCTCAAAGATATTCACTCTTGTTCATAGAAATCCCTTCAATATTTAGTTGCCTCCTCCTAAGGAGGATCTCTTTCAAAACCAGGTCTGACCGCTAATGTAGGGCTATCATCTCCCATAGATTTGTGATGAAATAACACGATTTTCCCAAGAACATACGCGCAAAAATATGTCATCATGACATTTATGCTTTTGAAGGTTCACGCAAAAATACGACGATTCGCATCCAGCTACCGAACTCACAAAAGGCTGCTCGGTTCTCCAACAATATGGATCTGATCGTGTTCAAACTTGGAACTCTGCAGAAGAGAGGTTCAGAAGGCTCTTCCAAAATTTCAGCCACGCCGGACGAATAGTTTATGATATATAGAATTTTTTTCAATTATTTTCAATAATTTTTTTGAAATTTTCTAGTTATACTATCCTCACGAAATTCCGCAAGAATTTTCGCGTTGGCATTCTGCAACCAATAACCATGTTTGAATTATATCGGTTTCGTATTTTTCGAGTTATTGAGGAAATAACAACCAAATTTCAGATGGGTATAATTCCAAAACCGTTTGGCCGATTATACCTATAGACAAATTCAAATGTCGCATTCAGATGCACAACCTAACCTGTCCTTCCGTTCTCAGGTTATCGTGTCATAAATAATATTTTTTAAATTTTCTAGTGACACGATTCTCACAAAATTTCACAAACGTGCTTAGTTATATTCTACAACTACTCACCAAGTTTAAACCCGATCGGATTTATTTTGGTTGAAAACAAAATCATTATTCGGAAACCATTGGGCCGATTATACCTATTAACGAATTTGTCCGTCGTATTGGGATGCGCCACCTACTCTGAAAATTTCAAGTCGCTAGCTCTTTCCATTCTCAAGTTATCGTGGCAACGGCCGGACGGCTGGACGGCACCACAGAATTAAACTTCACATTTGGGCAAAATGATAACGCGATGTACCCCAGAACATACGCGCAAAAAATCATTGCAAACAATTATGTGTATCAGAAACTATTCGTCCGACATCGCTGAAATTTTGCGAGAGCCTTCAAAGCCTAACTCTACTGCCAAGTTCCAAATTTGAACACGATCGGATTTATATTGTTGTAGTTGCAGGATTGAGCAGTGCTATCCCAAGGGACTTTTGTAGGTACTGGCAATAGGGTAATTGTCTATTTCAGTATAATGATATTCATACGAGTTTAATAACAAGAATTGAGTAGAATTCGAGAGAATATCTCGATGAAGAGTTTTGTTTTGGAAAGAGTCTCTATCTCATTTTTTGGATTTAGTTTATCATTCCCCAATAAATCTTTGGAATCATGTCACAAAAAAAGTAACATGTGAGTAATAACTAAAAGAGGAAATCGGTACATCTTAATAATATATTTCTTCAATAATCGAAAGAATTACGCATAATTCAATAATTTTCCCCCTCGAAGAATATCGTGTTATTCAATTATCGCGGAAATGAAAGTTTTTCCTCACAGGACACAGGAACTTCAACATTTCACTGGATGTAATTACAGTCACTAATTTTCTCTGGTAATTAAAGTCTTCACGCTCTTCTCGTGATGGGAATTATTTCAATGGAGAAAAAGATGCGAGGTGATATTTTGCTTTCAAAATGAAGGTCAATCCTCGCTGTAGGAGATAGGATTCTCAATAACTCTACCACTCACCATTTATTCATTTGCTATTGTGACACCAATTCTCAGGACATCTTTCATATGCGTAATTTCGTTTTGTTTTGTAGTTTCAAATAAGTGTTCTTATATCTTGTATGAATATTTCCGAAGAAAATACACAGCAATAGAGTATTCCATTATACACTCATTGTAATTCTTGATTCGCCAATTCATTCGAAAGTTCTCATTTGATGTCGCAAAGACATCTACGTTACCGGAGTTTCAGTTTTTGGCACTCTTGTTACTGGTAATAGAGTGCATATCAATTTGCCCAAATGTCTGTAATTTTGCAATTTATGGCCGAAAATGGTCTCAGACTATTTGGTTCGACTCGCTGATCAAGAATCCGTGGTCGAAATCGATTCTGTCCGGCCATCCGTCCCTTCGACCGGCCGTTAACACGATAACTCTCTAACGGAATGAGCTAGACAATTGAAATTTTCAGAGTAGGTTTGGGAGATAAATATCTCGGCTAAGTTCGTTATTGGACGAAATCGGCCGGATGATTTCAGATTTCGAATTCAATTTTTTTTAAGATGCAGTTTCATTATAAGAATCCATTGATATCATTTTCAACTCTCACAAGCGAGGGGTATTTCACCCCAAGAATTTTGTACACTAAAATTCCAAATATATCAAATAATTCCAAAAAACACCAAATAATTCCAAAAAATATCTAATAATTCCAAAAGACATTGAATAATTCCAAAAGGCATCAAATAATTCCAAAATTTCCTAAAAATTCCGACAATTCTGAATAATTCCAAAAATTCCAATAATTCAAAATCATTCAAAATGTTCTATTAAGCTTAAAATCCATGAAGATGCTGGCATTATTTGCTTCTGAGATTAAAATTTTCATGCAAAATAATGAAATATTACTTGGAAAATATTTAGCTCTTCTTTTAAATCCGAAAAATCAAGTATGACTTGCATATTCTACTAACATTCATAATAACTCTTAATTCGATCATACCATATAAATACACTGATAAACTAATATGTAAAGCATTGTTTATTTTTCAATATAATATAAATAAATAATTTACATTTTCCAGAAATAAAATAAATATTCAAGAAAAAATATAATATATATTCCTCACAAATAAAATAAAACTATTATTTTCCAGAATCCAATATCAAATAATAAGAAAATAACTAACTTAAATTATTTGACTCTGTCTTTCATGTCTCTGTATTGTTTGACAATTTTTATTCTATCACTTCGCTTGATTTTAAAAGGATGTGCCCCCAGCAGATCTAAGGGGCCATAAAATATAAATTCTTTATCGATAGTTTGGATATCTTCGCGTTTAGGCCAGTAAAATTCATTCATTTTTTCATTTAAAAATCTCAAGGTTATTTTATTATTATTTTGAGACAAGACATATCCAATAAAATAATTTTCATCATAGAAGACAGCATAATATCTTTCGTTCACTATGGAAATACATTTATCATTACTTTCACTCTCTTCTTTACCGAGCTCGCCACTGAAACAATTATTGTCACTTGAATCGTCATTGAAAAGTTCACTAAATATTTCATCATTTTCACTCGATTCTTCAGTCGACGTATTCTCCGTATTATTCATATTATTTTTCTTAACCCTTTTAGATGCCGTCCTTTTTTTGTTTTCCTTATACTTTTCAGATATATTCTTTTTTTTTGGTATTCCCATAAAACCTCCTTATTCTATCAGTACTGACTCTACCCCTTCCTTCTTCTAATAACCAGCACCAAGACGATTTTCGTATCACAAGTGTTTTTTCTCCTGGAAGAGTGATTTTCAGGAAAGGCCCACTTTCGGAGCAATCAACATTGTTAAGACTATAGTCCTTCAGATCCAAATCTCTGTTCAAAACATTACCCAAGCTACCTTCATCCTCAGTTCCTTGCGAGATTTCTTCTAAAATTTGGTCTTGTTCGCGAAATGTTTTTTCATTCTCAGTATCGTCAAGGATTGCAATGAAGTCCGCTTCAGTTTCATGATTGACGTCAAATTGATCTTGCTGATCTCCTTCCACTTTTAAGTAAAGTTGGTACCCAGCTTCAATATCCACAATCATTCCTAATTCAATAGCATCTGCATGTGCCTTAAGCAGAGAATCTTTCATTATTTTGTCTAAATCTATATTATTTAATTCCATCTCAGTGAGAGTATTGAACTCGTTTCTATGTTTTTCTGTGTTTTCCCTTTCAAAATTAAATGCATTTCGTAGATCTTATAAGACAAAATTTATAAAGGTATGATAATGTTAGGTTAGGACACTATGTCGTAAGGCGCATGCGCTAACATAATTCCAATAATTCCAAATAATTCCGAAAAATTCCAACTAACTCCGAATAATTCCAAATAATTCCAAATAATTCCAGATAATTCCAAATAATTCCAAATAATTCCAAAATTCCTGAATAATTCCAAAAATTCCAACTAATTCCAACTAATTCCAAACTTTGTACACTAAAATTCCAGGGTGAAATACCCCTCGCTCACAAGCTAATACTTTCGAACATATGATTTTTTCAAAATTTCAATAATACATCCTACTACATACATATAATCTTATCTACCTATGACAGATATGTCAAATATATTGATTTATGTTCTAAAAAAGTATGATTGGATGCAAAATGAACAATTATAGGATATTATAATTACCCCTACCCTAAATGCCCTTGGATAATCCATATGATGATGATATGGATATACAGGGTGAGTCTTTGACCACTGCATTAATTTTAACCAAAGATTTCTCTCATCAATTGAAACACTTTTTTCGTTAACCATTTTTCCAGATTCGGCTCAGGTAAAAAGTTACAAGCGTTTAAAGATTTCACAATGTGCTAATACACTCCCGCATATAAATTATCTATGACATTGTTGGCGCACGAGAATAAGGCATGGTAACGTGGTTTTCAGCTTGATTCGGGATTCCAACGCTCAGGGACGGATCCATAAAAGTAGTGAAATTTCTGGAGTTTTCCATTTTAAAACATTCAATGAAGAATATCTCGAAAACGGTGCGTTTAAAGAGAAATGATGAGGAAAAATATAATGTTCTAAAACGATGGAATATTTTTAAAATGACTCAAGAAAAACTTTATATGCTTTCTTTATGCTAATTTCGTTTAGTTTTATGAATCCACGAGTCCATAACTAAAAATGGGTTCAAGCCCTGTGGACAGGAGCTTTCTGGCGCTCTAGTTCAAACAGACAAATTATATCTCCGAAAGTATTGGTTTCTCTGAGTTGGGAATTATATCAATGTATACATATGATAGAGCTGCATCATGAAGGAAATTCAATTCAAATAACAGTTTATTTATCAAGATTAAATGAGCAATCATGAGAATGAGAACTGCACCATGGAAGAAATCGAATTAAATCTGGCCAATTTTGCCCAATAACGAACTTAACCGAGATATTCATCTCTCTAACCTACTCTGAAAATTTCAACTATCTAGCTCATTCCGTTCGAGAGTTATTGTGGAAAAACATATTTTAAATTTTCAATTTTTTTTTTTTACACTTTGCGGTAATCTGGTCGATACAAACTTCACGAGTATTTCAACCCCAATATTTTTGAAGTTACAATTTTCCCTTCTGTCAAGTTGACATTATGAAAATTCATACAAGGAATAATTATATCAATCTGTGAAATACGATTTACATTGAAATTTTGAAAAATCATATCTCCGAAAGTATTAGCTTGTTAGAGTTAAAAATGATATGAATGGATTCTTATGATAATACTGCTTATTAAAAATTATTTAATTTGGAATTTGTTAATGTGAAAAAAAATTTTTTTATTACTCCGAAACCTTCTGTCCGATTTTGCCCAGTAACGAACTTAGCCGAGATATTTATCCCCCAAACCTACTCTGAAAATTTCAACTCTCTAGCTCATTCCGTTCGAGAGTTATCGTGCCTACGGCCGGACCGGCCGGCCGGACCGGCCGGCCGGACCGGCCGGCCGGACGGCCGGACAGAATGAATTTCCACCATGGATTCTTCATCAGTGAGTCGAACCAAATCGTTTAAGACCATTTTCATCGAAAAATTCGAAAATTACAGACATTTGGGCAAATTGATAAGCACTCAGTTCCGAGGAACTAGAGCGCCAAAAAACCAGAAGAAGTAGAAAATGACTAATCTTTGGAAAATATGTATCATAGTTATGAGAAACTTTACGCCAACATTCATTTTATTCGAAAAAAGGATGTCAAAGCTACAAAATAAAAACTGATTTTTTTTCAAAATTTCAACAGCCTGTATCTTTTTACCTGAGCTGAATTTGGAAAAATGTTAAATGAAAAAAGTGTTTCAATTGATGAGAGGAATCTTTGGTTAAAATGAATGCAGTGGTCAAAGACTCACCCTGTATATACATATTCAGTCTTCAATTCGAATTTACCATGGTAAATTCGATTAAGGGTCCAATACAGAAGAATGCCCAATAGAGCATACGCGCAAAAGCATCTGACTTCACGTCAGTGCTTGAACCAATTTTTTTTTCGTGATTTTTTTTAAATTTTCTAGGGGTACGGTTCTTACAAAAAAAATTTTTTCCTCATTTTTTTCAAATTTTCTAGGGGTACGGTTCTTACAAAATTTTAAACCCTACTTTATGTTGATTTTCTACTAATAGTTACCAAGCTTCAATTCCCCAGAACATACGCGCAAAAAACCATGAAAATATTTTGAACATGTTTCAATTCACTGTGGTGATTTTTATGTACATCTCCTCATGAAACATCCTGTATATGTATTGGGCAATACAAGCCCATTTGAGAGGTACACACCTTACTCCGTAAAAAAATCATTAGTCTTGAGATAAAAATCATGTCAAGTTAAATGGTATTTTCACTTGAATCTCACCTGATGTAAGCGTTAAATGCGATCTGATATATCGTTATTTCTTATGTTACTCGAAAGACATTTCGCTGAATGTAATAAGTATGTATGGCATAAGATTGCGCAACTTTCATTCAATTTAATGTAATATTTATATTGCATTTTCTGTCGAGATACTGGCTTGAAATATACCGTGTGTATACAATTTGTTATTAGAACACCTACGTGATCGCATCATTTTGCAATTCATTTTGAAAATTTTCTTGACCATTGCCAACCTAGTCAAACAGAATGAAATCGATGGAAAGATTCGTTCATTGTCGAAAACAAATGGCATCTCTTATCACTTTCATCTAATACAGATCCATATGTTCTTCAAAATTTTCTTCTAATTTTTTCCCAGATTCGGATTTCAGATTCATGATCCTTCTCGATGTTGACAATTTAATAACTTGGCCTGGAAACTACAGCTTTTAGAGCTTTTACCTATTCTTTTCCATTATTACAGTCTTTGACAATGTCCAAATGTTTATCAGACAGTCCCCTGTGCTATATAATTAACTAAGCCTTCATGTCTTTCTTACACCCTTATTAAACTATGCCTTTTTCGTGCCTATTTGTCAGCCTGACTGACTGCGCTTGAAATTTTGAGGAAATCGCATGCGCCCGGGACTATTTTGTAGACTTTTTCAGGCTTGAAAATAAATAGAACCGGTTCTATTTGTTCCCCCTGAATCGTGGGGATTTCAAGCCTTTTTGTCGAAATGTCATGTCTACCAACACAATATTTATCTGTCTGACTCTGACATAACCTAGTTTATTCTATCCTTTGAATCGCAGCCTTCGTAAATTCAATAATAAATTTATGTTTATTACTCTGAGGACGTAAACTAACTAAACTTACGAAGGCCAGATAATCTGTGATGGCTACCCCCAATTGATATGAAGTTTTCACCAGTAGCCTAGTATCGCAAAGTAATTATTAATTTCGTTTTTGGAGAAATGCTTTCTGGAATTACAGTGTCTTTTTCTGTATGTGAATTTGCACTCTATGTAGTAGCATATTAAATGTTTCTTCAGACATTCTTGAAACACTATGGTATTGTTTTAAAAATATACGAACAAAACAAGAACTCAAGGTAAATATGTCAATTTCTTCAATGTTTGCAACTCTAAAATTAGTGCCTCAAATAAGCGCGGTGTAATAGTGCCACTCATTTGGGGGGAAATTCAACCAACAAATAGACATGAAAATAGGCGCAAATATAGACATGAAAAAGGCATAGTGTAATAAGGGTATTATGCTGTTTCCTAAATATCCTCACATGATTTTCGTCGAAGAATTGTTTCTATTCTGAACCACCAATTATTAAAATTATTTTCTTCCAAAATTGGAACAGTGAAGTTCGAAATTCCCGCCATTGGGTTTTGCCTTGACAAATTGTGCAGAATGGGCTCCTATTCAAACACGAATGCGAAATTTGAAAACGAGCGACGAAGGAGCGTTGGAATAACCTTCTGCAACGAGTATTAGACGATATTTTCTCTATTTCAGGCAAGTTTTGTAAGATACTGTAATATTGAAATTTAATGAAAAATCCGGATTATACATCCTAGTGACTTTTGCATTGTATCTTGGCAGTTGGTGTGACTGTTACCAAAGTTGACAGATTACGGAATTTGAATTTGAATCATACGTAGGGCATGGAGATCAGATTTAAAACAGTTTCCTAATAGCATGAATTATTCAAAATTAGCAAGAAGGGAATCTCTAGTACCTTATTTTTCAAACAAAATAAATCTTTTTCCTCGACAATTATTTCACTATATCCAGATTATATTATATTGATAATTGACGTGTGTTGAAATTTGATAGGATCAAATGTCACTACCACAAAACAAAAAATATAACTAGAAACAATGCTGGAAGGAGTTCATTACAGCACTGTTTTTAGTGCTGGAATGGACTCATTACGATACTGAAATAGAGAAACATTTTTCTCCTTGCACTACGCTATGAATTCTGAGTAAGTTTTCTCATGCAAATTTCGGCTTCAGATTTCTTGTGATTTGTGAATAACTTCTGTGTGTGGTTGTCCATGACAATCATGTATTAGTAGGATAGAAATTGAGCGTTAATAGAGGTCATTGATGAAAACATTTATTCTAAAACCTTCTGCAGTTCCTGGAAAAAAATCGACTTCCTGGTCCCAATTATGAAAACCCAAAACTGTATCAAAGAAAATCTAATAATTGGTAACTCTAACAAAAGAGCCATTGTTTGATAACATAAGTCAATCGTTTCTACTTGCAGACCCATAAAATAGTCATAACAATATATTGAATGATAATAATTTTAATGATCTAGCTAGATTCTGGAACACACAGAAATTGCTATGGCAATATAACCATGAAATAACCGTGCTATTGAAGTCGTAAATATTGATTAAATAAATATAAAACCATTCTCTAAAGACGATCACTAATACCTAATCTAGGACCAGTTTCAGACCCAGCTCAATTAGCTAATAAATTAGAACTCAATTTAAACAGGGATTCATGATCAATCTCAAGAGAAAAGCGCGACCATATTAACCTAATGAACCGTGAAATCAGTACTCTTTGGCGCGCGTGTTCACGTTGGCTAATTTGAATTGATTCATGAGTGTTTCATGCTCAGTGGATAGAGCGAGCTGGAGATCTAACCAGAGGGTAGTGGACACCATTCACTGTCGGGTCAAAAATTAACAGTGCAATATCTAAGCTGGCATAAGCGAGGGCATAAGGATATACATAGTAACAAAGTTGATAAAAAACACAACTGACTCTCCTTAGTCGTACAAGCTCTTATAGGAGCTTCTGAAGGAAGACTTGGAAGGGTCAGTTTAATCGTATTTATAGCACGCGCGCCAATTGCAGATTTACTTTACAATGAAAGAAAAAGGCTAAAAAAGCATTGACGTGGGGTCAATCTGCTCTGGCGCGCGAGCTATAAACATGATTATGATTATACTGACCCTCCCAAGTCTTCCCCAAGGAGATCCCTCAGAAGCTCCTAGGAGCTTGTTCGACCAAGGAGAATCAGTTGTGTTCTTTGTCAACTTTGTTACTCTATCCTTATGCCAGCTTAGATACAGCACTGTTAGTTTTGACCCGAAAGTGAATGGTGTCCATTACCCTCTGGGTAGATCTCCGGCTCGCTCTATCCACTGAGCTTGAAACACTCATCAATCAATTCAAATTAGCCAACGTGAACACACGCGCCAAAGAGTACTGACTTCACAACAGTGCTTTTTTATATTTCTTAAAATGCAACCATTCAGTCGGTTGATGTAGTATCGGAGCGCTAGAGATCTCGTTGGAGATATGGAGTTTGGTCTCGATACAATTCAGTAACCATCGAGCTGATGTTCTGTGATCGCAACCCAGCGCGCCTTTCTGTTCAATATAGCCCCGTTGGCACCTGTCCTGTACCGGAAATCAATTGCATTGCAACTGCGACAAGACGAAGAACTGGAGCACATCTGCCCATTAGATCGCCTGAGAAAATTGAGGCAGCGAGAGCTTCATTGTTACGATCACAACGGCGTTCTGGCAACCAAATTTGAATGATCGTTTTCTCATTGAAAATTGAAATTGAACTTTTTCAGTATTCTTATGGATATAATAATCGATTCCAATAATAAAAATTATCATTAACAAACAAAATTTAAACAGCGCTATTCGGATTCAATAACTTTTTAAGTGGTATCAAGAAAATGGGTTCAAGCCCTGTGGACAGGAGCTTTCTGGCGCTCTAGTTCAAACAGACAAATTATATATCCGAAAGTATTGGTTTCTCAGAGTTGGGAATTATATCAATGTATTCATATGATATCACTGCATCATAAAGGAAATTCAATTCAAATAATAGTTTATTTATCAAGATTAAATGAGCAATCATGAGAATGAGAACTACACCACATTTTCAAATTTTTTTTTTTACACTTTGCGGTAATCTGGTCAATACAAAACTTCACATGCGTATAAAGGTCATAATTCTACAATTTGATACTAAATTTCAGATAGATCGAGTGATCGGTTTCGGAAATATTCATAAAAAATATTTTTACTAAAATCGGCCATAACTCCGAATCCCCTTGATGGATTTCGCCCATTAACGAACCTGTCCGAGATATTTACGCTCCAAAACCACCTTGCAATTTTCAATCCGCTAACTCCTTTCGTTCGAGAGTTATCGTGCCTACGGCCGGTCGGCCGGCTGGACAGAATCGATTTCGCACTCGGATTCTTGATCAGTGAGTCGAACCATATCGTTTGAGACCATTTTCAGCCAAAAATTCCAAAATTACAGACACTTGGGCAAATTAATAAGCACTCTGTTCCGAGGAACTTGAGCGCCAAAAAAACAAGTTTCGTATGACAATTGCCCAAAACAGGTTTAAAGTACCTACAAATAGTAGGGATTCCATAAAACATGTATGAAAGAAGATAAGTAATAACAAAAAATTACCTTGTAATCGATCAAAAATTTCCTGATCTACGTTCACCAAATGTTCTCCTCTCTCGAACTACAGAATTATGCTTTAAATATTTACGTAATATTTTCAAACATTTTCGGGTGAGGTCCCCGTAGCATCGCTAAAATATGAGTATTTCAACCCCAATATTTTTGAAGTTACAATATTCCCTTCTGTCAGTCCCGTCATAAATTGAGAGAACTGAGCATTCGTCTATGGATGAAAAGCAGTCTCACTACTCTCAGATCTCTTACTTCATGGTCCGTTCCGAAATGTAAGACTTTTCTGAGAAAAACTAATTTCGGAGCAAACAACTGAGATTTTTCTCACTTCGCTCACATTTCGGAATACACTTTATTCTCATAATTCTTCGATTGATTAGATAATGTCATGTCATGTCATAAGTTGACATTATGACAATTCATACATAGAATAATTATATCAATCTGTGAAATACGATTTACATTGAAATTTTGAAAAATCATATCTCCGAAAGTATTAGCTTGTTAG
The DNA here is from genome assembly GCA_937662695.2 of Halyzia sedecimguttata. NCBI lineage: Eukaryota > Metazoa > Arthropoda > Insecta > Coleoptera > Coccinellidae > Halyzia > Halyzia sedecimguttata. The sequence goes on along the minus strand of OW569414.2, from coordinate 110,268,223 downwards.
AGTTAAAAGTGATATGAATGGATTGTTATGATAAAACAGCTTATTAAAAGAAATTTAATTTGGAATTTGTTTTGTAAAAAAAATAATATTTTTTTTGTTACTCCGAAACCATCTGTCCGATTTTGCCCAATAACGAACTTAGCCGAGATATTTATCCCCCAAACCTACTCTGAAAATTTCAACTCTCTAGCTCATTCCGTTCGAGAGTTATCGTGCCGGACAGAATGAATTTCGACCACGGATTCTTGATCAGTGAGCCGAAACAAATCGTTTAAGACCATTTTCATCGAAATATTCGAAAATTACAGACATTTGGGCAAATTGATAAGCACTCAGTTCCGAGGAACTAGAGCGCCAAAAAATCATGCTATTTCCAATAGTTGGGAAACTTTCACGTCACATAACGTATTTATTATAAAACTGATTTATTTCAGCTGTTGAATCTTCAATGAGGTTTTATTTTCCAATATTGAGCCCTGCTTTATTGTATTTCCTGTCTGCTCCCCTTCATCTGATTATTATCATTATTTCCGTGTCATGTGTTATTATGGCGCCAGCGGTTCTTTTCGCAACAATGGGAACACAGACCACATCCGCTGTTGGACTGAAAGGAATAAAATTATACGGTTGATCGCAAGGAAACATTAATTTTTATAGCTATGAAGTACAATTTAATTGTGAGGTATAAAGTTATTGTAAAAAAAAATATTGCAACCGAAAGATTACTTCGGTCTTAGTACACTCAATTAATCGACTTTTACAGGGTGATTCAATTAGTGTATAGAGATATCGAAGTAAAATAAATAATCAAAAATGTTTTCACTTCATTCTATACCGAGTGCTTCTAAATGGATGCAACAAATTTGAAGAGATGGTTCTTAATTAGAATGTTTGTCATTAAGACTTTATCTGACACCGACTTGCTTCTCATCTCACTTCATGACTACATTTGGCAGCTGCTACTTAATTTTTTCAACAAAATGAATTGAAGTCGAAAGTCTGAGTAATATTTTATTGTTTGTCGCTTTTGTTCCTCGGAACAGAGTGTTTATCAATCTGCCCGAATGTCGGTAATTTTTGAATTTTTGGATGAAAATGGTCTTAAACGATTTGGTTTGGCTCACAGATCAAGAATCCATGGTCAAAATCGATTCTGTCCGGCCGGCCCTCCGTTATCACGATAATTAGCGAACGGAATGAACGGACATTTGAAAATTTGAAAGTAGTTTTAGGAGATAGATATCTCGGTTAAGTCTTCTCTTGGGCAAAATTGGCCTAATGATTTCGGAGTAACGAAAAAAATTCTTTTTACATTACAAATTTCAAATTAAACTTGTTTTAAGATGTAATTCCACTACAAGAATCCGTTGATATAATTTTCAACTCTAACAAGCTAATAAGCAATACTTAGGATTTTTCAGGATTTCAATAATAAATCCTACTTTTATGTTTCCACAGAATACTGTTCTTAATTATTCTATCTATGAATTATTACATGATCTGTGTTCTTACATGTCATCTTATTTTCCTTTGAGAGATAAATGTCAAAATTATGTCTGGTTTGTTATTTTTGATATAAAATACACCTCCTGTTCTAGAAAACAGAGTATGTATGAATGCAAAATGACCAATGAAATAACCTCAGCTATCGTAGAATTATGAGGATGATATGATGATGGAAATATATACTTTGGTAAGATACATAATCAAATTGGGTTCGAAATATTTCCAGTAAAAACAAAACTGCAATATTGTCTAAGTTTTAATTGATATAATATAATTTAGATTTGAGAAATGAATATTTCGGATAAGTTCGTTATTGGGAAGAATCGGTCTGTTTCTTTCGTGATGCAGTTCTGTCGTAAGAATCCATTTATATCGTTCCCAGACACCAATAATTTCGGAGATATGATTCCTCAAAGTTTGAACAAGAGCGTCAAAATTCCTGTCCACCGGACTTTCCCACTTTTTTGTAATTACACTAACAATTTCAGTATAATAACAGTATAACCATGTTAATAATAAAAAACTTTGTATTCCAGATTACGTTAGATGTTTCTGCAACTTACCATCATGTGTACACACTGGTTACATGTGCAAGTCAAATGGTGCTGGGTGCTTCTCAGATTTGTGGGGAGTTTCTGGTCTTCCTACTGGATACAGGGGGATACATGGTTGTTTAGAACTCATCAACACCAAGTGAGTCACTTCTCAATGAACATAATACGTTCACCTATTATTTATTTATGCGCTCTCATTTGACCCAATTTTTCGAAGAACGAGAGAACCTATCAACTTGAAATTAAATTACAATTAAAAATACAAACTCCAACCAAGTTTAAATCGAAAAGTGACATGTAAAATAACGATTTGAATGTAAATGTCGAATTTCGAGGAGATTCATTAGATCATCAGAAAATTTGTACTTAAATACATATAAAGCCTGTTACAATATAACGGATGGATGTTAAACCATAATTGAAATTCAGTGATATACAGAAATTAAGTTTTATTCAATGAAACATACTATTCGATTAAAAGACTCAAGGTGAAATATTCGTGGATTTTAGCCATCAACAAAATAAAAATTCCCCTCGAAATCTGGGATAGTCTCCTCAGTGCTTACTGCTTAGTGTCCCCAACCAAACAGTAAAGTGTCATTCAGGGCAGATACGTACCGGTTTCAAGGTTATTAGTTATTACCAATCATCAGCGTAGGACACTTAAACCCTATATGGTGGCGAAGTACTGGAAATAAAATCTTACCAGCGCCACCTAGGAAGATCGTCCCGAGCTGCAACCCTCTCTAATGCGGAAACCTTGAGCGATGTTCAGGGACGTTCATTCTTCTGTCGCAAGAGGGGATCGGCAATGCAGAGTACCTATAGAACACTATTACGACATGAAAGCGCTCGGCGTGGTTAGAGAAGACCACAAACTAGTGAACATAGAAGAAGGGGTCTGTAGCTAATTGCACGAGCACGTACTGGCTTCCTAACATCTGCCACAGACCCGGTTCTTTGGAATTTCTTCAAAATTTTTTCAATAGCACTTTCTGTTGGTCGATAATGGGGGCCGAAAAAATCACGAAATGCGCGAAATACACTTTTGTTTTAACGCCCATTTTTGTGATAGGCCTCATTTACTTTCACACATATTGTATATTGTTGTAGTGGGTAACGCTGCACTGCGACGTGAAGGTCTATAGTGCCCCCCCGTCAGAGCTGTCGATGTCATCACCATCTACTGCTCGCCTTCCAGATCCAGAGTTCTGATGAACTCCAGTATCTTGGATGGCTTCAAGGAGGCTACGTCTTCGCTCCTGCAGATTTCTTGCCCAAAGCATTCCTTGCGTTGGTTTTAGATGACGAGGCATTCCATTATCAGGTGATCAGGAGCTTCATTTTCCTCCCAACAGAATCGGCTCTCGACAGTTTCTGCTAGCCCTAATCTTATTATATGCTTTCTAAGGCCGCAGTGCCCTGTGTGTAAACCAGGTGCAGCGTGTTTTTACTGATGAGGTCCATATTTTTCTTGGATCTGACAGTGTCAAATTTCCGGAGAAATTTTTTGGAGTGATACATTCGGGGGAGATATCTCCAGAAAATACCGCTTTCAGTTTCTTCTTTCATCCGAAATTCACTTTTGTGGGGTTTGGGCTCCTTTCTTGGCAGTGTGTTGGCCTCCACATTTCCTTCAATTCCCGCGTGACCAGGAACCCAGACCAAGGAGACCCTGTTGTTCTTGCCTATCTCATTGAGTTGTCTTCGGCACTCCCATATTAGTTACTTCCACACGTTGTTAGATGGTCTTACTCCATGAATTAATTTGTGAATGACTGAAGATGTCAAGACGAAGAACTAACCTAAAAAAACAATTGATGTTTAAGCTACTTTCAAATTTAACAATTTAAATTGTAGCACCCTTCATAAGATATCATAGAAGAGTTTTCTGAAAACTACATATCTCAATGCTGAATGACTGATACCTCAATAATGCTGAATATACATATCTCAATAATGCTGAATGACTGCTTCGTTGCTATGAATTTGTAGTTAATAGACTACGTTACTTCGACAGATCCACTACAGTGGATTAAAAATGTATAGATTTATAGATTAGATATGTTGTTTAATGACTTCATTAATGACTTTCTATAATGTTGCTTACATGTTTCAAAGGACTCTGCCTAAAATATTCGATAGTGTCCGGTCGTCCGTCGCCATGATAACTTTCAAACTTGCATCTAAAATATTGTTACCTCAATAACTCGAAAGATACAAATCCTATCCAATTTGTATATACAGGCTGGTGTAATTCGATACTCTCCACTATCTTCCAAACTACACCAGATAGAAATTCCGTTTATTCTCTTATCTTAGCAAGTCCTTCAACAAGACTTCCCTCAATTCCTGATATATTTTTTTGTTCTAGACTTATTATAAAAAATCCGAAATATATGATATTCTGAAAACGTTTATCTTCTTTCGTTTACTAACGATTTCCATGAAACTTCGAAATCCTTTAATGTTATCGTCATGTAATTAAATCATGCAATTTTTCTTTAATTCGGCGTCCTAGATTTCAATATACGACTTACAACTTTTTTGCGCGTACATAATACTATATTCTGGGGAACATCGCGTTATCATTTTGACCAAATGTCTGTAATTTTCGAATTTTTCGCCTAAAATGGTCTCAAACGATTGGGTTCGACTCCCTGATCATGAATTCGAGGTCAAATTTGATTCTGTCCGGCCGGCCGTTGCCACGATAACTTGAGAACGGAAAGAGATAGCGACTTGAAATGTTCAGGGTAGGTGGCACATCCCAATGGGACGGACAAATTCGTTAATGGGCATAATCGGCCCAATGATTTCCGAGAAATAATTTTGTCTACAACCAATACTAATCCGATCGAATTGAAACTTGGTGAGTCGTTGTAGAATATAAACCTAAGGACGTTTGTGAAATTTTGTGAACATCGTATCTCTAGAAAATTTTTAAAAAATATTATTTACGTCACGACAACCTAAGAACGGAAAGATGTAGCAACTTGAAATTGTCAGGTACGTTGAGAATCTGAATGCGCCATTCTTGTTTGTTTATAGGCATAATCGGCAAAACAGTTTTGGAGTTATACCCATCTGAAATGTTGTTGTTATTTCCTCAATAACTCAAAAAATACAGAACCGATCCAATTCAAAATTGGTTTTTAGTTGTAGAACGGCAACGCGAAAATTCTTGCAGAATTTTGTGAGGATCGTATAACTAGAAAATTTGAAAAAAAAACATAGAAAATTATCGAAAAAAAATTTTATATATCAGAAACTATTCGTCCGATATCGCTGAAATTTTGCGAGAGCCTTCTGAACCTAACTCTACTATCAAGTTCCAAGTTTGAACATGAGTGGATCTATATTGTTGGAGATCCGAGCAGCCTTGTGTGAGTTCAGTAGCTGGATGGGTGATCGTGGCCTCGACAACTCTCGAAAGAAAGGAGATAGGGACTTGCAATTTTCAGGATAGGTTGCACATCTGAATGGGAGACTTGAGTTCGCTGTTGGCCATAATCGGCCCAACGGTTTCGAAGTTATACCCATCTGGAATATTATTTCCTCGATAACTCAAAAAACAAATATTCAATCGAATTGGAGCTTGGTAACTAGTTGTAGAATATCAACGGAAAACGTGTGTAAAATTTTGTGAGGACCGTACCACTAGAAAATTTTTGAAAAATTACGAAAAAATATAATGTATCTCATGATTCCTTAAGAACGGAAAGAAATAGCGACTTGCAGTTTTCAGGGTAGATTGCGCATCTGAATACGACATATAAGTTCGTTAACTAGCATAATCGACCAACTGATTCTGGAGTTATATCAATCTGAAATTTGGTTGTTATTTCCTCAATATCAAAGAATACAAATCCGATCCAATTCAAATATGGTTATTAGTTGTAGAATGCCAACGCGTAAATTCTTGCAAAATTTCGTGAGGATCGTAGCACTAGAAAATTTTTTAAAAATTATTGAAAAAAAGAATTGGTTCAAGCACTGACGTGAAGTCAGAAGCTTTTGCTCGTATGTTCTATTGTCCATTCTCCTTTACTGGACACTCTTAATCGAATTTACCATGGTGAATTATATTGTCTGTTCTCCTGCATTGGACACTCTTAATATAATTTACCATGGTAAATTCGGAGTGTCCAATACAGGAGAACAGACAATAAAAATGTGTTTCATTTGATGAGAGGAATCCATGATTAAAAATCAATGTACAACTTAAAGACTCATCCTGTATATCCCAAACCATTGGTCGGATTCTGATCGTTCGCGAACTCGACGGTCGTATCCAGGCCTCAGTCCTACCTTGTAAACTAAGTCAAGTCTCTAAGTTCCTTCTATCGCCCCAAATGATTTGGATTACGAATTCTTCATCAGAAAGTCAAATGAAATTCGAAAATTACAGGCATTAGGGCGAAATAACGCCCTAGAACAAAAGTACAAGAAGCAATTTCTGGAGGAAATAAAAACCTTTGTGTAGAATATGCAGTCATTTCCCTTTGTGTAGAATTTGCAGTCATTTCCCTATGGGATTTATATTTATATCCTGTTATATCTGGCATATCTTTGATGGCACTCCATCCAGTCACAAATTCTCTTTGCACTTGTCATAGTTCCAATTTAAATCACGAATCATGTAACTTTTTCCGCAAACCACTCCTTGGCGCCTGTCGCTTAAAGGTCTATACAAGGAAAACGGGAAATTTTCAATACCTGATTCATGCATTATAAATAAACTACGGAGGAACAATAAATATCAAGTATCTGTTCTAAAATTAGATAGTCGTGAATCATTTAATTGCAAAATGGTTGAGGCTTGCAAATGACAATTTGCAAAAAAAAATTACGCGTGGTGAAATAGACGCGAGAATGAAGGTGTTCAAGGCGTAATTAAGTAGTTAGAAACTAGATGCTAAAAAGCGCAGCATTTTGGCGCCACAGTTGTTTACAATCTATAATTTATTCCTAGTTTATATTAAAATCAAGTAAAATATTCTTGAAAAACTGTGCGGCAAGTCAGTCAAGCGTGATGCACGTGGACATGGGTGTTTTGCAGGACTTGAACTCGCAGTTTGCAGTGGCGTACCTTTTCTTTATTTGGTGAACGACTGCCGCCTTTTGCTATGTAAAGGGTCCGCCATCTAACGTTTTTCTTTTCAACTAGTGCTTATTTCGTGAATGGTAACGCTAAGCTCATGTCCGATTTGACAGATAATTAGTTTTATCCTTCCACTGAATGAATATGGTTGGTATACGCTTGAACAACGCTGGGAAATATTGCGACATTACTTTGAAAATCATGGTAATGTTGCGGATTGTTTGCGAAAATTGCGTACGGATTTTGGAAGAAGAGAAGCACCGTCAGCTCCGTATGTTCGTTATCTTGTGAAAAAAGTGAAAGAAACTGGCATCCTCATCGATAAACCAAAGCGAGAAAAACCAAAAACACCCGAGAATATTGCTGCTGTGGCAGTGTGCGTGAAGCGCCATCAACATCAATTCACCGTCGTTCTCAAGAATTGAACAGTTCGGAGACATCATTGAGACGAATTTTGCATAAGGATCTTGGTATGACGCCATACAAAGTCTAATTGGTTCAGGAGTTGCCCTGTTTTTGAAGATCGTATTATCAGCCGCAGAGCTGATGTCGTTTGGCCACCTCGGAGCTGCGATTTGACACCGTTGGACTATTATTTGTTGGGTGCCGTCAAAGATAAGTGTTACGCCAACAAGCCAGAGACAATTGACGCTTTAAAGGACAATATTCGTGAAGCCATTGGTGAAATACAGCTGCACACAATCGATAATGTGCTTAAAAATTGGACCGATCGTGTAGGCTACTGCATGGCCAGCCGAGGCAGCCATTTGAATGAAATTATTTTCCATTATTAACCGGAAGGGTTGTACTTTCAAATGAAAAAAGAAATTTGAGAAAATATTCAGTAGCTTTTTTTTTAGTGCATTTTCAAAAAAAAAAGTTATTTGGCGGACCCGTTATATGTGATAATAACTTCGATATGATATGATGCTCCGAGAATACATTAGACCCCGACTGAACACTTTGATTCATTACTGAAAAGTGTATGGTCGGCCTTATATGGCCGGAATTTCTCTATATATTCATATTATCAATTGATAATCTGAATTCTGGAAGCTTGCGAAATCTATAAATTAATACTCTGAAAAAATCAGAATGTGTGAGGAGAATCGTAAATTAGTATGCAATCCCTAGTTTTCTGAATTGATAATATGAATTCAGAGAGACATTCCGTCTGTATAAGGCCGGCCTATTTCTGCATACATCTGAGGAATTGAGTGTCCTATACAGGGTAATTCTTTTAAAGGGACAATTAGCCTTATATGGAAAGTAAAAATGATACGCTCATAAAAATTCACACACAGAGGTTCTGGACTATGACATTGTTGGCGGACGAGAATAAGGCATGGTAACGTGGTTTACAGCTTGATCCGGGATTCCAACGCTCAGGGACGGATCCATAAAAGTAGTGAAATTTCTAGAGAGTTTTCCATTTTAAAACATTCAATGAAGAATATCTCGAAAACGGTGCGTTTAAGGAGAAATGATGAATAATAATATAATGTTCTAAATCGATGGAATATTCTTGAAATGGCTCAAGAAAACCTTTATATGCTTTCTTTATGCTAATTTCGTTTAGTTTTATGAATCCACGAGTCCATAACTAGAAAACCAGTAGAAGTAGAAAATAACTAATATTTGGAAAATATGTATCATATTTATAGGAAACTTTACGCCAACATTCATTTAATTCGAAAAAAGGATGTCAAAGCTACAAAATAAAACTGATTTTTTTTTTCAAAATTTCAACAGCCTGTATCTTTTTACCTGAGCTGAATTTGGAAAAATGTTAAATGAAAAAAGTGAAAGTGTTTCATTTAATGACAGGAATCTTTGATTAAAATTAATGCAGTGGTCAAAGACTCACCCTGTATATATTTATCTCTTTTCGAAGAGATGTGTAGAATCGTACAGCACTGGTGCCAATTCACATCAACAGGAAGCGAAGTGCTACACTGCAAGTACCTGCACATACCGCAAACTGTGATGTATTATTTAGTGCGGTATAAAATAATGAATAAGTTGAGGTTATTATTTCAAGATTACCGATACCGTTAATTCATTTCAGAGCCTATTTCCGAACTGTAGATATAATAATCGGCTTTACCGTGGTTCAAGAGATACAAGAGTATTAAAATTAATACTGTGTGTGTTCTCGCCGATACCTTCATCTTCTCATGTTTTGTGAATTGGAATTGTGCGGTCTTCGTGTTTTCAACGGTGGGAAGAATATTCTAGAACCTATTCAGTCTTCAAGAAAGTTAATTCAATTGAAATAAGCAATTAACGTAATGGGTGGTACTCTTATCGAAAGATATTTTAATGTGATGAGTACTCAGTGGAATGTTGATTCGGTACTCTTGGAAATTATATTGGGGCATTCAACAATATTTTCGGAAGAACTATTGAACCTGTCGAATCCATTTTTGGCGTGCTGTTCAGTGAGCAGAGTGCCTGTCAATCAGAACTGTGCCGAGCACTGAAGTTCTTTCATAAGAATCCATTGATATAATTCCCAACTCTGAGAAATCAATACTTTCGGAGATATAATTTGTCTGTTTTTAACTTCAAGAAGCTTATACTTTCGGGGATATAATTTTTCGAAATTTCAATAATGAATCATACTTCTATGTTTTCACAGAATGCTATAATTATTCTATCTAAGCTTTATTATATGCTCTGTGTTCATAGTCGTACATCTCATCCTGTTCTATAAGAGAGAGTCAGATTCATTTCAGCCATTTTAATTTGATTTATGATGCAGTTCTATCATAAGAATACATTGATATAATTCCCAACTCTGAGAAACCAATACTTTCGGAGATATAATTTGTATGTTTGAACTAGAGTGCCAGAAAGCTCCTGTCCACAGGGCTTGAACCCATTTTTGAACTTCAACAGCTTGCAAAGGAGTTGATTTGCTTCGATGCCGTCTCCCAATTAAATTCTTATCATATGTTTAAGTTCGTATTGCGTAGATATGATTGACAAAATTCCTGTAAACAAAGAGTTCAAAATTCATAGAATAATACCGTTTGACTCCCATAGTTCCAAATGGCATGCAAATTCAATTTCGGCATTGGCATTTTGCGTGGGTGCCATGTAGATCTTAATACGATTTATCACGTCTGCATTTTGAAGCACCTACAGGCCCCTATAAGTTAAATGTACGTATACGTACCAGCTTGTTTGGTTTTCTACCATAACAAGGCAATCGTGATTATAATTTGAACAAATAACGTACCTTTTAGACATTGTTAATAATTTACATTTTATGGCGATCGCAGATGCCCACGCAAGTGTTGCAACAAAGACTTTGCAGTATATTATTAGGTGCTTGTACTTCCCTACCCTTTTGCCTGAGGAAACTTAGATAAGCGGACAATTCGAGCTGTGAGCTGATCATCAATATCATGCATTTATTATATCTTTATAAGCACTGATATTGATTGCACTGTAGATTTGCACCTCCTTGAAAATCGAGTATAAATATTCACGATATTGAGGAACAAGAAAATTGTGAAAAGGGAGGAAATGAACGGAGCATAGCATACATACCTACCAAAATAAAGGAGGTTCCTATATATATGGAGATTCAGATCGGCTACAATATTATAGACCTAGGTATATCAATATTACAGATGTGTCCATGGTATCCCTCATGGTTCAGTACTTATCTTGGTTGGAATTTGAGCTTCCGCTAGGGTAGCTTGGCAAGCATATTTTTCAAGCTTCTAGTCTTTGGAATCTCAAGGTACATTGGAAGCGTCAATGATGTTGCAGGTCAAAAAAAACAGCTAGAGTTTTTTATGGTCCCAGAGGGTCTAAAGAAAGATGCATAAAGATTTTCGTAACCAAAGGAATTCCGACTATTCCATGCATGTACATTTACGCCAGCCTCAAGCATGTTCTAAAGAATGTCCACTAGTTTTTCTGGATCTTGAACAGGCATATCACACAACACAGGGCAACTCAATTAAATACGGTTCTGTGTAGAAATGAGGAGGGTCCTTCCTGCACTGAACTGGCAAATTGTGGAACACGCTTCCACCGGACGTGTTTCCTTCGGAGTATAATCTTCAACAGTTCAAGATAAGAGTAAATAAGACACAATTTTCCGTTTGGGGCACCAACTAGGTGATATAGGTTTCCGTTTCCCCGGGCGGTCAAACATAAAAACAAGTTGAAAAAGCACTGTGGCCAGGAGCTTTGGAGATTTATAGCCAGAGCAAGTCACACCCATCCAGGTACTGAACTCGCCCAAAGCTGCTTAGCTCCAGGAAAAAAATAATATTACCAATAAAATAAATCCGACTGTAAACACAAATGTCCAAAAACAAACTGGTCAGCCTTTTGGCCGAGAATGGTATCAAACGATTAGTTTGGACTAAAATACATACCATACAAATACATAAGGTAAATGTCCCAATTATGACAACTTCCGTTTATTTTCCATAAAACAAGACGAAGAAGATTTCCTTACAAATTTTAATTCAACAATTATGTAGTTTATAGTTTCTTGAATGAATTTGTTCACACCATTAATTTCTCTTAAGCATCCTCAGCGAAAAACCAGCTGTTAATTGGCCGAATGTCGGTCTTCATCGAGTGAGCACTGTTTTCCTTGCTATTCTGATAAGTCCACACTCTTCATTTATGTCTCCCCAGATTCAACGAATGCAGGTGAAATTTAATTTTTTGAAGAATAATATAACTTGAGACGATTAACTGTATTCAGTTCTATTAAAAAAAGTTTAATGTGCATCATATTTTATGAGAAATTTGTGTGTCGATAAATGGTACTTCTGAAACATATTGTGTCCCAGATATCGACATCTATATGTCGACATTTGAGTCGCTGAGGATGATTTTTGATTAGCTTTCAGAAACGTTAACTCCATTTTCCTGGATACGATTGTTTCGTTATCCTACCCAAAAGATCCACAATTTTCAGTGTACCAATTATCGACACACTGTTTTCCATCGAATTACATGATAAAAGTACAACAAATTTTGATGTCGATACTACGTTCAACACTATGTCGATAAAAGGTGCAATATTCTGTCGACGGCTGAGACTCATACCATAAGTAAAAATAATCAATTATATGGAGAACTCATTAAACTATTTTTGTTATCTTTTGATAATCAGCTCATAGAATATTCAAAATTGCTCTCAGTACTGATCGACATTCGATTGTGGTCCATTTTTATGATTTAATCATCCATTTATTCATGACTGTCGATCATATGCACATTTATGTGGGGATAATTGGTCATATTTAGTTCCAGTTATCTTATGATTACAAAATGTCTAGAAGACTGCAATAAACACATGAAAAATACTGTGTCCCGTCGGAAGCAACTTCTGACGCAAATAATAATTTTGAATCGAGTAGAATAGAAATCGCTAACTTTTCCCTGAATTCGTCTCTCTTGGATGTAAGGGAAGAGAATTTGGGTGTAGATTTACTACTGGATTGTTATGACCGTGATTACTCCGACACGGATATAAATGTTTGTGGGCTACATCAAGATATGAATGGTAAGAATGGGGGGATTACAGATTATCTTTTTGAAGCCCAAGTTCTTGGTGAAGCAAGCATACAAAATGCAAAATATAGTGAATCAAATAAGAGAGCCCTTGAAAATGACACAAAAGAAAATTGAGTTAGGACAGAGGAGAAACACGTAGAATTACCGAGCCTAAAAAGTTGAATGAACGTGGCTTATAGGAAGTATCTGAAGTGAAAACGTTAATTTCTAAGGATTAACCAAAGATCATCAAATATTTTTTCATATTGAGCCGAGAATTTATATATCTCTTGTTTTTTAATTTTTCTGAACATTTTTATACTGTTATTTTCAATAAATATATCAATATTTCTTTAAATACAAACATATTATTGATGCCAAAATCTGGATTTCCAAAGTGTCGATATTTGGTGCACATGTATGTCGATGATTGGTTATTCATATTTTTCCGGTGTCGATATAATGGGTACATCTGCTTTGAGACACCATTAATTTTTTTTATAATATTTATCCCTTTCAATATGTTCGTTTTTTGTACTTTTATCAAAATAGAGGGTTCAGAGAAGTAGAAGCAGAATATTTCATTCATATAAAATTATTCTTTGAAGTCGAAATGTATTAGACACTTTGAGGAACACGCTATTGTGTCGATAATTGGGACATTTACCTTACTGTTGGTTCGAAAATAAACAGTGCTGTATCTGTGGTGACGTAAGGTCCCATCCAAATAGATACATTTACTGTTTGGTCAGAAATAAACAGTGCTTTGTTTTTGATGCCTTAAGGACACAAATCAATTAACAATCATACAATTGTGCCATTAGATTACAAACACCCGAAGTTGAAATTCGTAAAATAACTAATAATATACGAAATTATCCACGTTTCAGGTAATTTTATTGAAAAATCGACTTAAATTAAGTAGATATACCATTCATCAAAATTATTATTTTGATAGTAGGTAATGAAAAAAATTGGTTCAAGCACTGACTTGAAGTCAGAAGCTTTTGCGCGTATGTTCTATTGACCATTCTCCTGTATTGGAGTGTCCAATACAGGAGAATGGACAATGATTTTATGATTTTATCGCAATTTTCATTAGCCTACCCTAGTTTTATAATTGTCATGTATGTACAACTACGGTAGGCTAATGAAAATTGCGATAAAATCATATTTCTCCTGAATGATTTCGATTCTTTTCCATTTCCTGGAAAAACAAATTTGGATACCTTGAAAACGGTTCATTTTATCGACATTGAACAAGAGTACCTTTGCTTTAGCTTAATGTTCAAGGTATCCAAATTTGTTTTTTTAACTCCTTATCATACAGGGTGTTAAAAATGTAAGCATTAAAATGTACAACCTAGTCCGCCCCTAGTAAACTAAACAAGCTAATTTAAATTTAAGGGCAGTATTTTAAGAGGTCCTTACTACTGTTTGTCATATCAAATTTTCATTAAATTATATTAAGTAGTTTAAAATTTATTCCAGTAAAATGGATTTCCAGTGGCGTCATCTAGGAGGCCGTATCTCCGTAGGGAGGGCCGCTAGGAAAAAAATTGATGGCAACTTGTCATCTTATTTTTTTATGTTTTATCTGAATCCGAGAGATTTCCCACATTTTCCCGGACACCCTGTATAAGAGCTTCACGATCAGTAGCTTATAAAAGTTATGAAATGTTGAATATAGATGACTTTTTAACTAGTTCAGAGGAATAGTTGATGGTTCAAAAGAAAGAGTACATAATGTGTGTATGTATAGTCCCTGGGGGAAATAATAGACCTTCACATGGAATTTTATACTGCGTTTTATTATTTGCGTAGTAATCAGTGATTTCACATTAGCATTCTTCTTCCGAATATAGCTTTAATTATTTCCTTGGTTGCAATAATTCTACTAGAAAAATTTCCATGAAATATACTATGTATATCGTATCGTACCCATTATAACTGGGTATTAATAATTATTATAAACAATAACAGATCCATTTCGATTAACCTTATTATGCTCTGTCGTAAAGCTAATTAGCTATCAATATTGGTACTCTAATTGTTGTAATGTGACTCACATCTATACCAGTTAACCAGTTTAATCACGGCTTATCTCTTTTCTTTATTAAATGATTGCCATTTTCTCGGTGTTTATAACTGCATATCGCTTTGCTGCAGATAAGATAATATATTGGTTTCCGAGTAATATTTATTATAATCATAGGAATATGAAACAAAAATTGACGGAACTTAATTAAAACTAATTGGGGCAATTATTACCTGATAATAGTATAGTCACAAGGCCGTAACAAGGAGGGTGTCCGTCATCTTAATATCAGTGACATTAGAAGTGATACACCAAGATGGAATAATTTCTTCAACTTGATTTTTTGGCAATGTCTACTTAATTCTATAAAAAATTGAGAAAAACTCTGACGTGAAGTCAGGGGCTTTTCCGCACATGTTCCATTGCTTATTCACGCCTCATACGAAGTCGATCGAGCAAAATTCGGTACTCTGTTGTATTCACGATATTTCGCGATATTTCTCAGCATTCTACAAGAAGTTACCGAGTTTCAATTGGATCGGATTTGTAATTTGTATACATATATTGAGTTATCGAGGAAATAACAACAAAATTTCAGATAGGTGAATCCAAAACTGTTAAGCCGATTATGCCTATTAATAACGATCTTAAATGTCGCATTCTGATGCACAACCTACCCTGAAAATTGCAAGTCGCTATCTCTTTCCGTTCTCACGTTATCGTGAGATACATAATATTTCTTAATAATTTTTAGTGCTCCGATCCCCACAAAATTTCACATACGTCTTTGCCTCGGTATTCTACAACTAGTTACCAAGTTTCAATTCGATTGAATCTGTATTATTTGAACTATAGGGAAAACAATATTCCAGATGGGTATAACTCCGAAACCGTTTGGCCGATTATACCCAACAACCAACTTAGCACTTAACATTCGGATGCGGAACCTACGCTGAAAATTGTAAGTTTTTCGTTCGAAAGTTATTATGGCAACGATCACATATCCAACTACTGAATTCACCCAAGGCTGCTCGGATCTCCAACAATATAGATCCGATCGTGTTCAAATTTGAAACTTGGCTGTAAGTTCGGTTTTGAAGGCTCTCGCAAAATTTCAGCGATATCGGACGGATAGTTTCTGATATATTATAGAATTTTTTTTCAAATTTTCTGTTGGTACGATCCTCACGAATTTCGCGAAAACTTGCGCGTAGCCATTCTACAACAAATGACCATGTTTGAATAGGATCGGATTAGAATTTTTGCAGTTTTGTTCCCCAGAACATGTACACGTCTAGGCATCAACAAAATAAGATGGTCGATGTCTATTTGTGACACCTCGTTACAAGCAACTTGCACTTCGTAGATTAACTACAGTCTGTGAATCTGTCATACTGGCTCGAATGAAGAGAAGCGGTTATCGGCTACCATAGGCAATAGACTCATTATTCCAACAATTCGCTCTCTACGGCGGCGTCTTACCCTTCTACGGCCACCCTGCATACGTACACAGAATTGTGATTTGACGCTGAAGATGACATTCTGCCATTTTGCCTCCCAATGCTTCCGTTCTCTGCAACAGTTCAAACTTTGACGTCAATGGTCCGCAGTAAAAGTGAGCAAATCGTAGACGGCGTGAAAAAATAACATGCTCGAATGCGGCGATTTAGTGTACGCATAGTAAAAACCCTATAATATTGCTCTGTTGAGTTATCATGTGAACAGTACACTATGGAGAGCCAGAGATGTAACAAGTAATGATATGTATACACATATGTAGGCTTTCGCCTGCTCTCATAGGGTTGTACTCCCAAGGTGGTGTTCAACGCCGATTGGTGACTTCCCTGGCTGAAAAACTTAGCTTAGGCCAACAACGTTCCACGGAACGATCCGACGAAACGAATTCCGAGAACTTGGGCCTCCTTAACATTGTACCAAAATTTATGAGATAGAGATATTCGGTTTACCCAGACAGAACTCATTATTTCTGGATGTAACTGAGTACCTAAACAATATACAAATTTTCAGTTGAATCTAGTGAATTGTTCTCGAGATATCGAAAATTAATGTTTATAGTGTACACTTTATTCAATGAACTTATAATAACAATTAATAATAATATACATCCAGTGATATGATGAAATTCTGCATGAATATCCAAATATATTTTTTCATCTAACTATAGGTACACGATTTATACTTGGTTTTATCTGTATCTAAATTTTTCGATATATGCGCGGAACTTGCATGTGACTTACCGGGCAATAATTATATTTTCGTATTCCTTTCTTTCTCGACATTACTTGTACTAACTAGTAAGCAGTTAAGATCTGAGAAAATATTTTATATTAAAATTTTTTTTCAGAGAAAAACATTGTACAAACGAGGGGGAATCGATGAAAATTCCAGCAAAGAAAAAAATAACTTCCAAACAATATATACACTGCTGTTATCAAGACATGTGCAACCATATGGATAGTCCACAAACAAAATTTTTAATGAACAGCACCATTTTTGGTAAGTTTCCTTTATTCATTGATACAGAGCTACAATTTGAAATTGGTTTGTCAAGAAATTAAACATTATAATATCATATATAAAGAGTTCTGATTAATCAATTTCAATCCAGTTGTTCCACTTGTCGAAATACATACTGAGAAACCTTTTTTTACGCAGGTACAACTGTAAGGAGAGAGAATGTGAGCAACCATAGACCAATCGGTTACTCAAATTCTGAAGTATGGTTTCGAGCAGCCACAATTGCAGTACCCATATGTGGAGCAGTGATTCTATTTGTACTTATTGCATTGGCAATCAAAATCCTGAGGAATGAGAGGCATAACTCCCTTAATTATAAACTTGGGTAGGTACACTCAGGGACTCAGGGCCTATTGATTATTATTTTAGCAATTTGAGAATATTATACAATCATATTCGAAGTTAAAAGAATACCTACTTGAAATATTATAAAAGCACTCAATCAGGAGCTTCAGTGCGTTCGTTTATTGAATTACCAATTAATGTTAACAAATAACCAATTTGCAACAAGTTGAATCCATTAAATATAAATACTACATGTCTGGCCAACCGAAGTCCTAACTATGTAAAACACTGTTTTATTAGAAGTGACTTGGATCTATATTTTTTGAGATAAGAAAATTTCAATAAGGCATATTTCTGGACCTAAAAGGGCGGTCCACGCCCATTCGCGAACTTAATCTTCCCATTTGAGCTCCCAACCCACTCTGCGAATTTGGACGGAATGATATGCTGATAAGAACGCTTATTTAAAAATCTTTCAGATCAAGAATTTTCGATTCGCAAAAATAGTAATACTCGTATTACGTTTAATGTTCCTTTAACAAGTGAATGAAAGAAGCTAGAATTTAGTCTTCCATTATACTTTTTGAGAGTTTTTTTGGCGCTCTAGTTCCTCGGAACTGAGTTCTTATCAATTTGCCCAAATGTCTGTACTTTTCGAATTTTTGGCTGAAAATGGTCTCAAACGATTTGGTTCGACTCACTGATCAAGAATCCGAGGTCGAAATCCATTCTGTTCGGCCGGTCCAGCCGACCGGAGGCACGATAACTCTCGAACGAAAGGAGTTAGAGGATTGAAATCTGCAACGTGGGTTTGGAGCGTAAATATCTCGGACAAGTTAATGGGCGAAATCCATCAAGCGGTTTCGGAATTATGGCCGATTTTAGTAAAACACATTTTTTATGAATATTTCGGAAACCGATCGCTTGATCTATCTGAAATTTAGCATCAAATTGTAGAATCATGACCTTTATACGCATGTGAAGTTTTGTATTGACAAGGTTACCGCAAAGTGTGAAAAAAAAATTGTCAAAATTTCAAATAACTTTTTCTACAATAACTCTCGACCGGAATGAGCTAGGCAGTTGAAATTTTCAGAGTAGGTTAGGGAGATGAATATCTCGGTTAAGTTCGTTATTGGGCAAAATAGGCCAGATGGTTTCGGAGTAACGAACAAAAATTTTTTTTTAAGCAACAAATTTCAAATTCAATTTTTATTTAAGATGCAGAGTCACCATTGAAATCCATCGATATCATTTTCAACTCCAACAAGCTAATACTTTCGGAGATATGATTTTTCTAAATTTCAATAATGAATCGTACTTCTATGTTTTCACAGAATGCTATAATTATTCTATCTAAGCTTTATTTTATGATCTGTGTTCATACTCGTACATTTCATCCTGTTCTATAAGAGAGAGTCAAATTCAGTTCAGCTATTTAAATTTGATTTCTTCCATGGTGCAGTTCTCATTCTCAGATTGCTCATTTAATCTTGATAAATAAACTATTATTTGAATTGAATTTCCTTTATGATGCAGTTCTATCATAAGAATACATTGATATAATTCCCAACTCTGAGAAACCAATACTTTCGGAGATATAATTTGTCTGTTTGAACTAGAGCGCCAGAAAGCTCCTGTCCACAGGGCTTGAACCCATTTTTGCGCGCGTGTTCCGCAAGGAACAGCGTGCTATCATTTCGTCACAATGTCTGTATTTTTCGAATTTTTTTTCGAAAATGGTCTCAAACGATTGGGTTCGACTCCCTGATGAAGAATTCGAGGTCAAATTCAATTCTGTCCGTCCGGTCCGGCCGTTAGCACGATAACTCTCGAACGGAATGACTTAGAGCGTTGAAATTTGCAGGGTAGTTTCGTAGCGTAAATATCTCGGACAAGTTCGTTAACGGGCGAAATCGACCGAGCGGTTTCGGAGTTAAGGCCGTTTTTAATAAAAACGTTTTTTATGAATATTTCCGAAACCAATAATCACTCGATCTTTTTGAAATTTGGCATCAGATTGTAGAATCATGACCTTTATATGCCTGCGAAGTTTTGTGTTGAACGGACGGCCCTAAAGTGACAAAAAAAATTTTTGAAAATTTGAAAATTTTGTTTTCACGATAACTCGAAAAATACTGATCTGATTAAATTGAAACTCAGTAGTTAGATGCAAAAGACCAAAGCGAACACTTTTGCAAAATTTCGTGAAGATCACGTGACATGAAAAAAATAAAAAAATTACTACTATTTTGCGGAATACTTTGCTTTTAATGCCGAAACATATGTTTTTGAGGTTCATGCTGCCCTTTCCGGGCATTTTCCGTATTGCGCATGCGCAGATGAGAAGTCCTTTAACTGCTGTAGTTTTCGTCAGAGAGGATTGGGGTTTTGGGGTGGCGGATGCTATTCCTCCATAGAATTCAGATCCCTGATGAGGGTCTGCGCATGCGTAGATTAAAGATGCGATATCTTCCGAACCACTAGTGTTGGAGGATCGGAGTTTTTTGTAAGGTGTGTTATTTTGAGAGGACTTTTAGCCGCCAGTAGATTGCGCATGCGCAGAAGAGAAGTGACTATTTTTGGGTTGGATGGGTTATGTTGGGAGTGCTGAGTCGATATTATGAGGTTTTGAAAGAATATTCATAGCAATTCAGTGCAAGGACAAGTCAGTTTGGGGGATGTAGCGTTGTTTCCGAGTTAAAGTGTCCGTACCGTGGCCCTGGGGCTAATTTTGAAATTGATGTTACCCCTTATAGGCATTCTTCGTTATGCGCATGAGCAGACCATCAGTGATTTAACTGGTGGTGTTTTCATCAGAGAGGATTAGGGTTTTGGGGTGGCGGATGCTATTTCTCTATAGAATCCCTCGTTGAGGGTCTGCGCATGCGTGGATTAAAGATGTGATATCTCCTGAACCACTAGTGTTGGAGAATCGGAGTTTTTTGTAAGGTGTGTTATTTTGAGAGGACTTTTAGCCGCGAGTAGATTGCGCATGCGCAGAAAAGAAGTGACTGTTTTTGGGTTGGATGGGTTATGTTGGGAGGGCTGAGTCGATATTATGAGGTTTTAAAAGAATATTCATAGCAATTCAGTGCAAGGACAAGTCAGTTTGGGGGATGTAGCGTTGTTTCCGAGTTAAAGTGTCCGTACCGTGGCCCTGGGGCTAATTTTGAAATTGATGTTACCGCTTACAGGCATTTTTCGTTATGCGAATGAGCAGATCATCAGTGATTTAACTGGTGCTGTTTTCGTCTGAGAGGATTAGGGTTTTGGGGTGGCGGATGCTATTCCTCCATAGAATCCCCTGTTGAGGGTCTGCGCATGCGTGGATTAAAGATGTGATATCTCCTGAACCACTTGTGTTGGAGAATCGGAGTTTTTTGTAAGGTGTGTTATTTTGAGAAGACTTTTAGCCGCGAGTAGATTGCGCATGCGCAGAAGAGAAGTGACTGTTTTTGGGTTGGATGGGTTATGTTGGGAGTGCTGAGACGATATTATGAGGTTTTAAAAGAATATTCATAGCAATTCAGTGCAAGGACAAGTCAGTTTGGGGGCTGTAGCGTTGTTTCAGAGTTAAAGTGTCCGTACCGTGGCCCTGGGGCTAATTTCGAAATGGATGTAACCCCTTACGGGCATTTTTCGTTATGCGCATGAGCAGACCATCAGTGATTTAACTGGTGGTGCTTTCGTCAGAGAGGATTGGGGTTTTGGGGTGGCGGGTGCTTTTCCGCTATAGAATCCCCTGGTGAGGGTCTGCGCATGCGTGGATTCAAGAAGCGATATCTCCTGAACCACTAGTGTTGGAGAATCGGAGTTTTTTGTGAGGTGTGTAATTTTGGGAGGACTTGCAGCCACGAGTATACTGCGCTTGCGCAGACGAGAAGTGAATGGTTTTGGGTTGTTTGGGTTATGTTGGGAGTAATGAGCCGATATTGTGAGGTTTTAAAAGAATATTCATGTCAATTCAGTGCACGGACACAAGTCAGTTTGGGGGAAATAGCGTTGTTTCCGATTTGAATGGTCTGTATGGTGGCCCTGAGGCGAATTTATAAATAACTATATTCGGTAGATCTATATTAAAATGCGTTCGGATTTGGAGAAGATGCAATTTCGTCCCTAATGGAGGACCCACAACCGAATTTTTTTCTGATCTACGGTAAAACTAACAGCCAAACTGTATTGATAGCTATATTTGTTAAAGGAACTTGAAAAAAAAAAAAAAAAAGCACTGACGTGAAGTCAGTACTCTTTGGCGCGCGTGTTCACGGTGGCTAATTTGAATTTAATGATTCAAAAATTAACAGTGCTGTATCTAAGCTGCCATCAGGATAGAGTAACAAAGTTGGAAAAGAACACAAGTGACTCTCCTTAGTCGCACAAGCTCCTAGAAGATTTGGGAGGGTCAGTATAATCCTAATCATGTTTATAGCACGCGCGCAAAAGCAGATTGACTTAACAATGAAAGAAAAAGTGTAAAAAGTCAATCTGCTTTGGCGCGCGAGCTATAAACATGATTAGGATTATACTGCCCCTCCCAAATCTTCTAGGAGCTTGTGCGACTAAGGAGAGTCACTTGTGTTCTTTTCCAACTTTGTTACTCTATCCTGATGGCAGCTTAGATACAGCACTGTTAATTTTTGAATCATTAAATTCAAATTAGCCACCGTGAACACGCGCGCCAAAGAGTACTGACTTCACGTCAGTGCTTTTTTTTCAAGAGAATATTCCATTCATGTGAAAATAAATTTTTTCTCATACTTCGAATATTTTGTTTCAGGCCTTCTATTTACATCCCACATATACCCACCAGGGAAAAGTATTGCTACCACCATTATGACTACCTGAAGAAGCAAATTCCAAGGGCTCACAATCCAATCTACAGACCGACAACAGTTGAAACGGTAAACTCCCAGACACAAGTTCAGACTCCATTGCTGGTTCAAAATGAAATATTAAACCAACAAAACATCTGTAAGAATGACACTAATGCAAAAATGAATCAATTACATTGTGCTCCGTTGAGTGAGTATCTGAATTCAGAAGGAAAGTCCATCATTTTCGATATTACGAAAGAATGTACCAAGGAACCTCAAAACAATATCAACAAAAATATTAATGAGGAAGACAAATTTTCAGATGTAAAATATGGAGACAAAAATTATTCAAAGAATAGATCCAATATGTAAATATATTTGTATATTATGAATATCCTACGTTGATATGAAAAAAATTTAAATTTGACAAAATGAAACCTTGTATAAACAGATCAACAAACTTAAACATAGTAAATTATTACACTCATTCGACAAGAAGTATCATCCAATTGAGAATGTTCAAAATATTTGTTTAGTTTCGACTTAATAACTTGTATATCTTATATTCAGTCATGAAAATCAGAAATAAGTCTTTTGAACTTTTCTTATTGTATTAATTAAGATTAGGTAAATCATGAGTTGTTAAGCAATTCTTGCTGTAAATTGACAATTATTTTTAATAAGACGAAAAAGGTAATTCTTATTTCACTTATTAGGCTGTGAATATTTTTGTAAACTGCCATTGTGTCGTTAGTGAAGAACAGTTCTTCTGTAAAATTAAATTATTTGTGATTTTCGGGGCTCTATAGCATATGACCTGCTGGGAAGCCCTCATTACTAACAAGAATATTGACTGCTCAATCCAGTTTTTGTATATACGTACCTTTTTTATAGTGTAAAAATAAAAATATATTTTTGTGAATCTCGATTTGTATGTATGTATAATATTCTCTATGTTCTACGACATATTATGTAATGTGAATTTAATGTAAATTTTTTAATACTATTTATTATTCATTCCTGTTCAGTTATATTATATAATTATGTAAAAATTTTATAGTAATTTTGATATTTTTCAAATTAAGCTTTGGGAAATATATAGTTTTATATGATTACCCAATGTCTTTCATTTCTCAAAAATATAAATCAAGTGGTTCTATTAACCACGTTCTTTTTGGGCTTCCGTTCTGTTGATTCAGGAATGGTTGAATCAGGGAATGTATGTACATAATTCTGCACGAAAAATTTAAAAAATATTTCTGAGATCTTTCATGCATGGTGGTTCCTCTGGGCTGTTTTGTGGCCAAGTAATCCTTACCTGGTTTGACACTTGATTCAACACCCAATATTTGTCCGTTAGTTCTATCGAGATAGGTATATATGTATAGGTATATATGTTAAGTTTAGGTATTCAGTTCATAATACCTATTGTACTTATTGTTGAATTCAATAATCCATCCAAGAATTGGTTAAAAATATCGCCGATGTCATCTTGGTTGTTTATGCCTTATTTCAAATTTTAAAATAAATAAAATAGTGAACTTTCACAGCGGAGATTGGAAGCCGGATCTCCCACGCGGCAGGCGCGGATGCTGAACAGGAGTTCTGAAATTCACTGAATTTAAAATTTCGGAAGTAGATACCGTTCGTAATTTTTTTGATACAATCAATTTTCCAAAAATTTGCGCATCTGCATTCTATGACTAATTACCAAGTTTAAATTCGATCGAATCTGTATTTTTTGAGTAATCGAGGAAACAGTATTTCAGAGAAGTCGATACCAGTTCGAAATTTTATTTTTACAAGAATTGCTGAAATAGAGAGCCCATCGCTGAAATCGGGTACCTACTATATCGTAAAATGGTGGATTGAAGGTTTATGCGGAATTTCAACAAAATCTGAAAGATAGGTTCTGAAATTTTTGTTTTCTAGTGATAAGGCCCTAACGAAATTTGCGCGTCGTCATTTTACGACCAATTACCAAGTTTCAATTCGATCGGTTATGTATTTTTTTGAGTTATTGAGGAAACAATATTCCAGATGGGTATAACTACGAAACCCTTTAACAACGGACGAGCGGCCGGACAGAATAGTAATTTACGTCCGGAAAATAGGGATTTTTTAGACGAATAGACAAAATTCTAGGACGAGCGAAAGCGAGTCCTAGAAGTCTATGAGTCCAAAAAAACCTTTTTCGGGCGTGTTGCGTACAATATCTTTTAGGCAACCGTGTAGAATAACAAATCAATGAGACGACACATTTCTTTTTTATATATTTTGATTCTTATTCAAATTAAACAGAACAGAAAATATAACAACTAATTTTATATGAACTGTCAGCCGTTTTCTCAGTGCTATGGTAACTTCATTTATCAAAAATATACCTACCAAGATTTTCATATTTACAATGACCAAAACGACGTGATTCTTCCGGCCTAGTCCGGGAAATGCTTCTTTCTCAAAGAAAAAGCGTCCGGGAAGTGGGATATGATGGATATCTGATGACCGCATTGAAGAAGTTACAAAAGGTTTTTGATTATTGGTTGGACCAATATCTTATTAAATTGAGACTTTCTTGTTAAATTCTTTCACTGTCTCAATTAACCGCTGAGCCATACAGGTCTGACATAATGTTTTCATCGATAATAAACAACAAAAATGGCGTCAATTAACACAAAACGTATTTAATCTTATTGAATACGAATAATTTCCAAATTTATTAAATAATTTCTCCAGTATATTTAACTATATTAGATAAGTTGTCATAGTAACAACTTCACTCATCATTCATTTGAAAACTAAAGGCAACAATGATATTGTATAAATATGTACTATAGATACATCGACTCATACAAATCAGTATTTCGTCGGCGACACTGCAAAACCAAGTAACTGACAAAAATTCAAAAATGATATTTTGGCGGTAATTATCTGATTGTATTTGTTGGGACAGGTGTGCAAATTCTTTTCAAAAAGTATACAGACACTGAGATAATCAATAACAAGTGGTTTGTAACTATTCTGAATTGAATCTAATTCATCAATCCAAAATTATGAAGTTTTTAGTGCCTCCTGAAAATGTTGGTTTTTGGTTTTTGTAGTTACTCGGCTTTACGGTGTTGCCGACGATTTCTGAAATACTCATATTCTCATAGTATTTATAATAACATTGAACTTTACATAGTATATCAATTCCACTGAAAAAATGCAATTATTCCTATTCTGTCATCTCTACAATTTATACCAATTAATCATCCCTAGAATTAATCACCATATATTATTAGCTTTCCTGAGAGTTTTTATACACAATTTCCAATGCATTTGTGATAATTTTTATCTCGTTTTCTATGGTCTTAGCCCAGTTTTCCACATCGCCCAATTCCTTCAAGGAACTATTGAAGTTTTCTACCAAATTGAGCCACTGTTGTGTCTGTTTTGCAAAGTTTACTGCACTACTGTGTAGCTGCTTGGCCTCTGCATCCAATTTTTTCTGATTCAAGTAAGCCTGTGCTACCCTAATCATGAAACATACATCAATTAATAATTCGCTTGAATTGATGGCTCTCAAGAAACATTTGAAATTTCACTGATTTTTAATTGGTATGTTATTATGCAGACTGTGTATCAAGGTTCATCTAGATAATCTAGAAGTCTTCAAACCTCATATATGTATATCAAAATGTTTTTCAGCAATAAATGATTTCGAATTAGAAATAATATGTATAGGAATCGTACCCCACATTTAAGTGATCCACAAGAGCTTGAGTCATCAGGTTTGCCGCAGAACATGCTTCTTTTCTCTTAATTTCTGAAAATAATAAAATGTACATTTCGCTATTATTTATTATTGGGGATAAAAACCTTGAATTTCTTTCTTAACTGCTTGTTTACTTTGATGCTCTTTAACCATTGACATCAACATTTTGTTGATCTTGCTGTAATGTAATCAAGGGACCAAGACAGACAAGACTTCCTATTTCCTAGTTCAACTATATGAATAAAAATAATTCAACTCTGAAAAGAAAATGTATCTTTTATGTGCTTCAACCTTCAACTATTTGTTTTCGTTTTGTAAATATCAGCTGAATATTTGACATATGTCAAAATGACACCACGACCACAGAAAATAATTGTGTGGTTATTAGAAACAATCGTGTCGCCATTTATGGAAAGTGAAAGAAAATTATTCATCACAAGTTAAAAATTATTTTTTGATCACATAATGCCATATTTGAATGAATTTTTTTCAGCTAAGATATCTACTTATATTGTTTTAGACATCTTATTTTCATATCAAAAAGGTTATTGACAAAATTAATGAAAGCCATTAATAAATTCTGCTGCCAATGGGTGGAGCTTATCCCTTCTCCAATCTATGGCTCTTGAGGAAAAATAGAAATTTTGGGTTATTCCTTTGAAAAAAAGGCAATATATACAAATTATGCAATAATTGGAATCTTTCGAATGCTATTCAGAACTATAGGTACCTAAGCAATCATAATAATCAAACCATACCATAATATTTTATAATTTCAGGAATTCGATATAAAAAATTGAAATGCTGATCTCAAGATGCAAGGAAATTGGAAAAACCTTAGCTTTTATGACTAAAACATCCACACATCCCTTGAGAACAATAAAATCAAAACATGGAATTATCCATCCAGAACCAAAGAAGGTATCATTTGGTATTCTCAGAGTGATTTTGACTATAACTGGAGGACTATTCGTTGGTGCCATGATTAGTAAAAATATAGCAAATTTTCTTGAAGAGAATGATTTGTTTGTACCTTCTGATGACGACGACGATGATGATTAGCAAATTTAGCCATATATGCCATGGATTTTATATTAAAAGCTTCCACATTCTTGAAATTATTAATGCTTCACTTATTCGAACTATTGATAATAAACAGGAAAATTGATTCAATATGTCATCAAATTCTAGTCTTTCATTCAGGAATAAAAGAATGTTGAATTTTATTTTATTTTAATAATTTTTTTATCACAATGCATTTCTCAATAGTATTTCTATATAGAATAAAAATGTTTTGTTTAATATTTTATTGAATGTTATAAAAATTATAAACAATAAATTAATATTTATGTCATAAATAAACTATTTGAAACTCGATTTCTTCTATAATTGTTCACTTTAAAATACAGTGGGAGTACAACAAGGAAGTAACTCAAAATACATAAAAAATAAACTATTTTGAGCAAATAATGGCTGTTTTAAAGACTATTCGGGAGGTGCTTTATGGGCACCCCAACCATGGAAACACTTGGTGAACCTCTTGGATTCCTTGTTCTTCAGAGTCAAGAAAAGCTTTCTAGGCCTATCCGGTTGTTTCACTCTCATATGTTGAATATAAACCTGTAAGCATAGTATAAATGATGAATTTCAATACATGAAGTCAAAGATTAGTATTAGTGTGGAAATGGGAAATTACCTGTGCAGATTTATAAGCTAACTTAATTTCCACCTCGCTACATTTTGCCCCGAGCCATAAGAAGACCTGTTCTCCATTGTCAAGAATCATAATATCATCGTCTGCTAAATCATCCTGAAAATATAGAAGATTTATGATAATTAACAAGTTTAAATTTCATACAATCGACATCGCAGAACTCATAAATAGCAATGATATATTTCTTTATTTGCCTAAAAATATCTGGAACTTGGTTTTATTTTTGCTGTAGGGGAAATAGAGGTAAGGACTTACATGAATGTAAAAAAATTGTCAAAAGCCTAGTGGCATTATAATTGATATGGCGATGTGTAAACAAATTTTAAGGTGTGGAATGAAGTCTCACAAGAAAAATATGAAAGTTTGTGGATCGGCATTACACGATACGTTTTCGTAAAAGACTCAGTTCCCATAGATAGATAGATAGAACCGTACTTTATTGGAAAACCAAAAGGCCATCGACCTAAGTCCTTCAGCCTGTTTTTTTGTCTACAGATAATGGAGCAAATCAGATAATTTCAGCAAATTTTGTAAACAATAGTTACAAATCACCACAGGGTTTTTTGCTGAGGTTTTTCCCTAAGCTCTTGTATCATGAATGGAAAGAGAGAAAAAAAAAACCTTATACAGGGTGTCCCAAAAATACCACGCGAAAGTGACACTGGAGATAGATTGGCATTAGGTCTATCAGATAGCATCAACATGACCTCAGTAAAAGTCCGCTGGTTTTCGAGATATCACCACTGTTGCGTCCCATGACTTCACATGTTGGGAAGCGCTCATTTGTATTTCTAAACAAAGCAGCTCGCTTGTAAAACTTAAATGTTTTGGGTTAACTGGTTTATTTTTGCATGGGTGGTCTCACCCTTGAAATTAATATTTTCCACGGAAAGATAATTGCAAGTAAAATATCTTGTAATACTTCAACCCTTGCAGAAGTATTTATGACCTATTTCCTGTGAAATATTGATAAAATGCATACAACAACTAACACATTGTCAGAGCTGTGAGTCCTTTGTCTAGATTCTAACCCATACAAAAATCTAGAATTTTCCGATTAGATCGCCACGGCTTTGGCTTTTCTCTAAATCGAGGGCGTAGATTCCGAATCTGTAATTAGTTTTTCCGTATCTCGATTAATTTTGGTAATATGGCGAAAAATCCTACTGATTAGTCCATTTTCCGGAGGTAGAGCCAGAAATTGTGACTTTCTTCGTCATTGCTCCGAAACTAATCGAGATACGGAAAATCTAATTACAGATTCGTGATCTGCGTACCCGATTTAGTGAATAACCAAAGCCGCGTCGACCTAATCGGAAAATGGTAGATTTTTGTATGTGTTGGATACTAGAGAAAACTTTTTGGCGTTTGACGGATTCGCTCATTACCTAATATTTTCCGAACGGATAGAGATACAGAAAAAATAGATACATAAATCTAAACGTCATCCACCGACCAATCATCGGGGATATCGAGATGTGAAAATCATAGATTTCGGACGGGAAAGAAGAATTTTCCTTCGATTCCGGGTCAAAAATATTTTTAAGTGCCGACCCAAAAAATTTTTTTCATGGTATATCGATACGGAGCTCGTGTCTAATTAAATCGAGGTCGCTGATCACGAATATGTAATTAGTTTTTCCCTAAGTGGCGTACTTTGGGAAAATTTTCACTTAAAGTGAAAAAATTGACGAAAATAGGTCAATTTTGGAACTTTCCACCGCCCAAAAAAATCGGAGTAGGGTGTTGCTGATTTTTAAGGTCATATTTGGATCCTTTATCTATCGAATCATCTGAACAATAAATGTCCAGGTCGTACGCTTCGGAAATTATGATTTTTTTCCCGAGGGTCTATTTTTCGTAAAATTCTTTCCGCGATATTTCCTCGGAAAATTTTTGTAATAAATATCTGATGGTAGATTCGGAATCTACGGCCCCGAATCTATAAGAATAAGTACCCGTTTCATAGTTTTGCGTAAAAAAATTTTTCTCGAAAAATGGGATTTTTTTAAGGCTAATGTATTAAAAAATTGCCAAAATTCGACCGGTCTCCGATTTCGATGTAAATTACGTCATTTACTAATTCGGGACCGTAGATTAAGAAAATATGATCGGATTTTTCATTAGAGAATTTTCCGCGGAAATACCGCGAAATGAATTTTCCGAAAAACAGACCCTTGGGAAAAAAATCATAATTTCCGAATAGTACGGCCTGGACATTTTCTGTTTGGATTATTCAGTAGATAAAGGATCCATATATGAGGGCAAAAATCAACAACAGCTTACTCCGATTTTTTTGGGCGGTGTGAACTTCCAAAATTGACCTATTTTCGTCCATTTTTTCACTCTAAGTGAAAATTTTCCCAAAGTACGCCACTTAGGGAAAAACTAATTGCATATTCGTGATCAGCGACCTCGATTTAACTAGACACGAGCTCCGTATCGATATACCATGAAAAAAATTTTTTGGGTCGGCACTTAAAAATATTTTTGACCCGGAATCGAAGGAAAATTCTTCTTTCCCGTCCGAAATCTATGATTTTCACATCTCGATATCCAAATTTTCCCCGATGATTGGTCGGTGGACGACGTTTAGATTTATGTATCTATTTCCTCTGTATCTCTATCCGTTCGGAAAATATTAGGAAATGAGTAAATCCGTCAAACGCCAAAAAGTTTTCTCTAGTATCTAACCCAGGGGTCACCAATTAGTTTCATTGGAGGTCCGTTCACAAAATCTGTATATCTGTCGCGGGTCGTTGATAGCATTATGATGGCATAAGAATTTGACTAGCAGTTAATCTAAATCCAATATCTATAATTAGTAAATAAAACGAAAAGTTATCTGATTTTTTTTAATCAAGAATACATGTTTTCTGGAAAAATGGTCCGCAAAAAAAAGGTTCGCGATCCGCATCCGGACCGCGGTCCGCCATTTGGTGACCCCTGGTCTAGACTATTCGAAGACCCC
The DNA here is from genome assembly GCA_937662695.2 of Halyzia sedecimguttata. Classification (NCBI taxonomy): domain Eukaryota; kingdom Metazoa; phylum Arthropoda; class Insecta; order Coleoptera; family Coccinellidae; genus Halyzia; species Halyzia sedecimguttata. Next base: position 110,237,404 of record OW569414.2, on the reverse strand, counting down.
TAGTCTGTGAAAGTCGGACCGGTTTCCATGTTACAAAACAATGAATGTGGGAGCGAGATAGCCGATAAGGGTTTTGGTTTTTTTTAATAAGTAGCAATTCTGGTTCTGATTAAAAAAAATTGGTAGTTTTGTATCATTTTGAAAAGGGCATGAAATGGACCAGTTTTTGCGATTATTTGTCAATTCAGTCTGATATAATTTTTTTTCACAGCAGTCAGTCAAACTTAAGTTAACGTTTTAACTTCGGCATAAAATACAACAAGTTAGACATTTTTTGAAGTATTTTGTTCTAGTTGTCGGTGAAGTTATTACTTCATTGTTTAAAGCAACTATTCAGGATAGCCTAGGTAAAAAAAAAACATGAGTTTGAAGTAATTTCTAGCAATGCTAGGCGATAAAAGAACGAAAACTGGAGATTTTTAAAAAATACACAAAAGTGGTGATATCTCGAAAACCAGCGGACTTTTACTGAGGTCATGTTGATGCTATCTGATAGACCTAATGCCAATCTATCTCCAGTGTCACTTTCGCGTGGTATTTTTGGGACACCCTGTATATATGAATAATCAGTTCCCAATTATTGAATTAATCATGAACCCAAATGGAAAACGATCTGTAAGAACTAAAATCCAACACAATTTGAGTAAGAACTCAAAGGTCATTATGAGAGGTATTCTGTTACTAGGTGTTCAAGAGATTCTTTCTCCTTCCCACAGAATCCACACTCGGCGTTATGTGCTAAACCAGGTGCTTATTGAGGAGACAATGCCCATAGGAAACCAATGAAATAGTACAACATTTATTAATTACCCTGGGCTATACCATTTATTGCGGAAACGGTCAAAAACTGAAGGGTTTCAAAAGAACTATTCATGTCAGATTATGCGGCAAGTGGGGCAGTGTACTATCACTGAATCCTCTGAGTGAGCACCAGTACGCCTTCCAGAGTGGTAAATCAACTGACCTGGCCCTAAACAACTTGGTGGGAAGACTGAAGCAATCTCTGGACCACAAGGAGACTGCTCTAGTGGCCTTCCTGGACATCGAGGGTGCTTTTAATGCACCGCTCACGAGTACGTGAGCGGTGCTCTGTGAAGCGGCGCCAGGGGAGAATCAGACCTCATTGTGGAATGGATAAGATCCATGCTGACTAACAGACTCATCTCCACGTCCCTGTGTGGGGACATAGTGAGATTCGTTGCCAGAAGGGGCTGTCCACAGGGAGGAGTACTCTCCCCCCTGCTGTGGTCTCTTCTGATGGACGATTTACTGGCCATAATAGGCATGCTGGATGTATATGTCCAAACGTACGCCGGCGCCATAGTCATTATGGCCACGGGCCGGGATGACTCAGTCCTGGTCGAGAGCCTATCAGAGGCACTGACAGCAACACAAGGCTGGTGTGAAGGGGAACAGTTAAACGTGAACCCTCGAAAGACCTTGATTGTGCCTTTCACTAGGAAGAGGAAACTTAATATAGTTTCCATCACTATGAATGGAATTAACATCCCGTTTGCAGATGAGGCTAGATATCTGGATGTTATCCTGGATAGAAAGCTGAACTGGAACTCACACCTGGATAGGGTGATCCATAAGGCTAGGCACTCTCTAGGGGCGTGCCAGGGGACCTGTGGAAAGAGGTGGGGACTGGCTCCGAAACAGCTCCACTGGTTGTACGTGATGGTGGTGAGACCACAAATCACTTACGGCAGCATTGCTTGGTGGGAGTGTACTGTAAAAGTGCAGTCTCAGCTGAAGCTTGCAAAAATTCAGAGATCTGCGTGATTGTGGGTGGCAGGGGCTTTTCGCTCCACCCCCACCGCAGCCATGGAACGCCTACTGGACCTCGCCCCTCTTCACCTGGTGATCAGGAACGTGGCCCAGATGGCGACATACAGACTTCTGCACACGGCTCACAATGAGCCAGATGCGATCGGCTACGTGCCTAGTTCTCTGCAGGCTGAATTGTAGACCAATGAGATAATGGGAATGCGATCGGACGTATCTAAAACCAGAACCTACACAGAGTGGCCCTACCAAGTCGTCTTTCCCAGCAGAGACGACTGGGCCGTCTCTGAGACCCGACTGCTTGAGGGTCCCTGCTGGTTCACAGATGGCTCCGCTACCACCCAAGGGGTGGGAGCGAGAGTCAGCGGTTTCAGAATTGCTAGGGGTGAATCCATCAGCCTGGGTGGTTTTGCGACTGTCTTTCAAGCAGAAGTTCTCGCCATTAATCACTGTGCGAAGCTCATACTTGAGAAAGGATGGGCTCACGGATCAATCAAGATTCTATCGGATAGCCAAGCTGCCCTGAAGGCCTCGACTTCATACAACTGCAAATCCCTGCTTGTGCAGGATTGCCGGACCACACTCGCTGAACTTGAAGGGTGCTGCAGGCTGCAGGTCTTGTGGGGTCCCGGGCCACTCGCGCATAAAGGGTAATGAGATGGCGGACTCATTGGCGGCACGGGGGGTTCCATGGGGCTCATTGGACCTAAACCGGCCTGTGGTATCTCTCTCAGAGCAGCGGCGAAGGAAAACAACAGATGTGTGGACCAAAAGGTCCAAGAAATCTGGAGCAGCATACCTGGACACAGACATGCTCGCTCAACAATTACTGGCCCATCAGCTGAAATAGCCAGAAAATGGCTCAAATTTTCTAGGGTGGACCTGAGAATCCTCACAGCTGTATACACGGGCCATTGTGGCCTCAGAAAACACCTCAATACACTGGGGTTGACTGAAGACTCCGAGTGCAGACTTTGCCTGGAGGACGACGAGTATATCGAACACATCATGTGTGACTGCCCCGCTGGGGACAGGATCAGATTGGAGGAACTAGGAGTCCACAAACTAACACTGAGGGAACTGGACAAGTTCTCACCCACTAGACTCATATCCCTCATCAAGAGACTTGAGCTTGTGGGTGAAGTATAGATTACATACTACAGGTGTGCCACAATAGACCGATTGGTCGCAGAGGAGGGGCGGGTTTTGTCTGCCCAGCACAACCCATATAATAATAATAATATACGGCAATTGAATTTGATACCTAAGATAATGCTCCTACTGAAAGATCTGTGAAGCCCATTATAGGTCACAATTGGAAGGCCTAAAACATAACAACAGTACGCTGGAGGAACTAGAAAATGCCTTCGCTAACTGCACATCGTATTTGAAAAGAGCTTAATATGAAGATAATTGTCCACTCAGGAGGAATATTGTCTCTAGAGACATGACCTGTTGAAATAATCAACTTAATCAATTCAAGAAAACGGCAAGAAAAGCCTTCAATAGGACCAATAAGGAAGGGGGTAGCTGTGACGTCTATCTCCTGGGTCTAACAAACTACAACAAAGAGGTGAAAAAGGCCAAAAGGATGTGCTTGAGAAGCTTCTGTGAGGGAGTAGATTAGGATGTCCCCGTGGGCAGACTTCAAAAGATCACAACTGATTTCCCACACAAGCTCCTAGGAGCTTCTGAGGGGACTCCTTCGTCATTACCAAGCGTGCCAAAGCAGATTGACTTCTCTATGAAAAAGTTGCGAAAGCACTAACGTGAGGTCAGTCTGCTTTAGCGCGCTTGGTAAAGACATGATTATGATTATAGTAACCCTCTCCGGCCTTCTCCAAGGAGACCCCTCAGAAGCGTCTTGGACCTTGGACCTTCTACCTAAGCTAGAAGCACTCATTATTCAGTTTAAATTGGTCAACGTGGAGAAGCATGCCAAACAATACGGGCTTCACGTCAGTGCTTTTTGACGCGTTTTATTTTAACACCCTTTAAATATACAGGGTGTCCAAGTTATATCTGGCCAAATTTCACAGGGTGATTTTATAGGGAATTTGCAACAATAAAGTTCCTATAGAGTATGGTCCAATTATCTTTCGTTGTAAAGTTATTCAATTCTAATATTTTGTTACGTTTCACAATTTTCCACTAAAATCATAGCATAACTTAAAAACTGTCATCTTAATCAAAATTCATTGTACACTATTGGAAGAGCGGAATTTTCTCAATTTGACTAGGGTGGTTTCATGGAGATTTTTATGAAATACTCATTGTTATTGGGTGGTCAAAGAAAAAATTATTATAAAATTTTGTTCATCTATCTGTTTATGATATACAGCAAAACTTACCTGACAGAAGTCCGAACATTTCTCAGATACGATAAAGTATCCTTTCTCATTCGAACACCTGAAAAGTCTCGTATAGTTCATGAAATCTGCGTCCGTGTCATAGGGTTTACTGCCGCCTAATCCTACCCAGAAGAAATTTTCGGGCTCCTCACCTTCCGCCAATATTTGGAAACTGACCCATGGACTGTTGAACATCTCCTCCGCAATCTCTTGTACAAGTCTTGCTTCGTCAGGGTCCGATTTGGAACCTATCCAGACATACACTATACCAGAATCCTCTTGTTCCAGTGGTATATTCAAGATGTAACTAAGGAATTCAGGAACGGTAATATCAAGAAAACTAGTTTTTCCGTTAAAATTTGCAATATTTATATTACAAAAAAAAAAAGCACTGACGTGAAGTCAGTACTCTTTGGCGCGCGTGTTCACGGTGGCTAATTTGAATTGAATGATGAGTACTTCAAGCTCATTGGATAGAGCGAGCCGAAGATCTACCCAAAGGATAGTGGACACCATTCACTGTCGGTTCAAAAATTAACAGTGCTGTATCTATGCTACCATCAGGATAGATTAACAAAGTTGGAAAATAACACAAGTGACTCTCCTTAGTCGCACAAGCTCCTAGAAGATTTGGGAGGGCCTGTATAATCCTAATCATGTTTATAGCACGCGCGATTGACTTAACAATGAAAGAAAAAGTGTAAAAAGTCAATCTGCTTTGGCGCGCGTGCTATAAACATGATTAGGATTATACTGCCCCTCCCAAATCTTCTAGGAGCTTGTGCGACTAAGGAGAGTCACTTGTGTTCTTTTCCAACTTTGTTACTCTATCCTGATGGCAGCTTAGATACAGCACTGTTAATTTTTGAATCATTCAATTCAAATTAGCCACCGTGAACACGCGCGCCAAAGAGTACTGACTTAACGTCAGTGCTTTTTTTTTCTCTGTATTTTTATGATCACTGGAGAAAACATTCTAAAGGTCTGATAGTCCGTCTACAAACATTATAAAACTTTTGGTAGCATCCTTGACCCATGTAGCATGCTGTAGATAGTGAAGATACTGAACACATTATTTTATGTTTTCAGAGAGCATTTATTCTTATTTAAGAAAATTTATTTTGACTTGACGGAGTAAGGATACCACGAAATCTATGAACTGCAATGTAGAAGGGTATATCCTCATTTTTGTGAGCCCTATAGTATGTACTAATGAATTGTCACAAATGACAGCTCCGTCTATATCACATGCGGTCAATTTAACATACAGCCACTTCTTAAAACACTAGCAAAAGGATCCACTCTTACCAGAAAGCTGAGTTCAGAGAAGTGGCATCAGGTTTGATTTGTAGGAGTCTCGTATAGAGGGCGCTGCCGTTCGATCTCAAATGATACAGTTCGACCTGGTTCTTTGGTTTCTGCTTCCTCTTTCCTTGATGGATGATGAATTTTTTCTTAAAGTGTGCCATGAACTTCATGTTTTCCTGTTGCTGATGAGCTCGCACCACCTCCAACTTGTTGCCGAATAGAGCTTTGAACTTTTTCTGCAAAGTGAACGTAAAAGTCAACCAACCCATATTGGAGGCCTCCCTTCCTTGCCAGAAATACACGATACACTGAAAATCGTCCATCTCATTACAAGGCTCCGGTTGATCTTCGTCTATGGGCATCCAGTATCGGCACAAAAAAACGTAGCAATCCTTGGAGTGGAAGTGACCTGAAACAAAAATTCAAATCAGTGTATGCCAGGAAATCTTTCCGGTGATACCAACCTAATTCCTCCTCTGGTAGTCGAACAAACTTCTTCCCTTCCAATACGAAAGCTTCCATTGCTTCCAGGTCCTCGTTCCATTCTTCCATCAACTGTTGGGCCTCACTCAATGACATGGACGGTTGACGTGGCGTGAATAATGCTGTTAGATCAGCTTTCGTTTCCTGTTGTTTGGCCCATTTGGTCAGATCGGCTCCGGTTTTCTGAACAGACTCCGCAGTTCTGGTAAAATCGACGGCTATAACTTCATCCCAACCCAAGAATTTGGATTTAAATATCTTTAACGATAAAAACCATTGATCAGAATAGACATTAGACTGATTCAAAAAAATCGAATATTTTTTTTTTCTTAAATATATCGAAAATATTGTTGGAAATGATGAAAAAATTTTTCTAATTGCTGAGAACATTAAAGTTGTCAAGGGGTATTGGGTAACTGAAAAAATGCTGTATACATGATAATGTTTTGAAGAAGTTTCAAATTATACATCGAAAATAATAAGTAAAATGCTCAATTTAAATGAGCCTCACTCATGATAAAGGTTATTAATATATTTAAATAAATATTGATTTCACAGATTACAGTTCTATTCAAAATGTTCCAAAGAAACTTATTTACTGATAAATCCCTTATTTGACCTCAGTATTTCTTGGCAAGATGAAATTTCTGTTCCAAACAAATGGGGTTTCCATATAATGTCCGAACAGATGTCTGATTAATCAAAAAGTGAAAAGATTTTTTCAATAAACTGCTTTATTATATTCTTTTAATTTGGATTTACGAACTTGCAACGGTGGAAAGTGAACTTTGTCGCTGTCAGTTTTCATTTATTCCCTTGTCAGAATCTTCGAAAAGACTCTAGCGGCACCATCGTTAATAAAGTGAAGTAGTACATAAAGTACGTGATTTGACAGTTCTAGGTCCGTTTTTCGGCCGAAAATTTCAACAGAAATTAGCAGAGAGTGTCGACACCTTGTTATTCTATGCATCTTGTACTAGAGCGCAAAATCATAGATATATCCCTCAACCCGAATTCACTCTACTGTTCTTACCTGCGATTCTGTGGCTTCCCTAACTCTAGAAATAATGGCATACTCAGGTCTGTCGATCATGTTGAATAGTTCTTCTGACAACTTGACAGCAGCGGCATTTACTAACCGGGTGGATTTCTTTCCTATCCTATAACATTTTTCAGTGTTTCAATTTATTCATTTCGATTGTTCAAATGCATACCAAACAAAGACTTCAAGATAGCAGTCCAAAATGTATACGTTCTTGCTCTTCAGGAGGGTATGATCTAATTTACCATATGGAACTTCTACTTGCGGTAACTCAAGGTAACCCATTCCCAGTTGTACTTGGTACAGCCTTGGTGCGAATGGTACAAAATCTGGATCAACATGTTCCTGGATAACATTATAGAATCTGAAGATTTGGATTTTATTTCTATTCATTAGGTGTAGAATTTTGCTTTAGCCGTTCTCATATAAATGGCTTTAGTGGTAAGCAATACACTTGGGATCTTTCATCATAATCCCATAGATTAGTGAATTCGTATCTGCATCATAAAGATTTTCTGTACTTATTCAGAATGTGAATTAAAGAGCCGAATTTTCTTCATTTGCGGGAGATTACCCATTTTTTCAACTCGCGATGAACAAAACTTTTACTCAAACATGTATAACCAGTTTTATACTACAAAGCCTATAATTTCTGAGAAAAACAGCGGACGCAGAGTTGTATACTCCATTCACTTTTATAAAGTCTCCCGGTTGGCCATGATTTAGGTCCATCACGTTTTTGTAACAAAGGCAGGTTGGTACTTCTGAAATATCGTCAGTGTCAAAACAGTTATCTGAGACGTTGCCAATTTCTACTCTCAACAATCAACATAATGTTCCATCTTAAAAAAGATATTATCACAGATCATTATCTTCGAATAATAAAGAACTCTTCGCTTTGAAATTGAAAATACCGAAAGGAGTTTTGAAGAAGCAGAGACAGAACTGAAATCTGCAATAGGAAAACTTCATTCTGTCTTAGAACATGTAGAACTCTCGAATGAAATTACTTAGTTTCCTAAATTTTATGAAGGTGTAACAGTGACTACTTCATTTTTAAACTGGTGTATTTCAAGTTGTGCAACAAGCTATTTAAATGTCTTCTGTAGGCTTATTTCTTGAGAATTTCGAAAAGTGGGGAATTCCATAGGTACGTCTGTTCGTTTAGTTAGAAGTTCTGCCGGAATATTCAGGTACTTTTATTCTTTTTTTAAATGAACTATCACAAATTAACGGACTACTGTATCCATTATTTTTCATTGAAATTTCAACATTTGATTCTTGATTTCCGTACAAGAAAACAGCATAACTGAATCTTCCAACCATTTATATATATATATATAAGTGAAATATTTTCCATAGTAACAACCGATGAAACATTTTCTTGAACAGTCACCGGGTCTTTGGAATTGTTGAATATACATAATATCTTCTCAAATTCATTATTTTTCCCAAGAAAATTCACCTTGTGAAAAATACGTAATTACTACGACTTCTATGTAGAGAGGACAACGTTGCGTAGTTATCTGACAGGAAAATGAGTATAACCTAACATTTTCAAAATATACACGGTGAAATGTGTCAAAATTTCATGGCCATCCGGGAGACTTAATAAAAGTGAATGGGTTATACACTTACGGTGGGTTTCACGAAGCTTTGACAGCTCTTAATTGCCGAATTAGTGCGATTCTATGTCGATTTTCAGTTCATTTTTGATACAACCATCGAATTAAATCCACAATTAAGCTAATCGAAGATTCGTGAAACCCAATATTATTAATTATGAAATATATACTCCATTCACTTTTATAAAGTCTCCCGGTTGGCCATGAAAATTTGACACATTTCACCACGTATATTTTAAAATGTTAGGTTATAGTCATTTTCCTGTCAGATAACTACGCAACGTTGTCCTCTCTACATAGAAGTCGTAGTAATTACGTATTTTCACAATGTGAATTTACTTCGGAAAAATAATGAATTTGAGAAGATATTTTGTGAATTCAATAATTCCACAGTCCTGGCGACTGTAGAAGAAAATTTTTCCTCTGTTTTTACTGGAAATATTCCATGTATATAAACTGCTTGGAAGATTCAACTAGGTATGCTATTTTCTTGTATGGAAATCAAGAATCAAGTGTTGGAATTCAATTGAAAAATAATGGATAGAGTAGTCCGTTACTTTGTGATAGTTCATTTGAAAAAAGAATAAAAGTACTTGAATAACCCGGCAGGAAAACTTCTAAACGAACAGACGTACCTATGGAATTCCCCACTTTTCGAAATTCTCAAGAAATAAGCCTATAGATGACATTAAAATACCTTGTTGCAGATTGAAGATTATGTTATGATTATGTTGAGAGTAGAAATTGGCAGCGTCTCGGTGAATTCTTTTGACCTTGACGATATTTCAATAGTGCCAACCTGCCTGCGTTTTACTTACAAAAACGTGATAGACCTAAATCATAGCCAACCGGGAGACTTTATAAAAGTGAATAGAGTATAGTTCGAGAGCTAGCAAGAATTTCAACACCTGGTTTCAAGTGGCTCAGTTTTCATATTTCATTCCTTGGAAATACCGGAAGTATACCGACTATCTGGCAGGTAGGAATCATTTTGTTTGGCAGTTGCCCGCCATCTTCAGAAATCTCGTCATCTGTATTTCCGATTTCCCATTTTGTATGCCAAAAGGTACATATAATTAGATCTCTTGAACACAAAAAGTCGACAATCCCGATCTGTCTCAATTTAGAAGTTATGGACCTGCAAAGATCAAAAACGGTTCTCTGTTCAAGTCACTTTTTCCATTCTGAAAATCTTCACAAATGATTCTTGGGAAGTAGAGTTGCTAAGATATAACGCAAAAAGTTTTAACAGGCGTTGTTTTCGAAATGGCGGTCTACCGCAAGGTATTCCAGGAGCTGTTCCTATTTGTACAAGAAGGAACCTTGATAAAATTGGAATAATTCAGGCATTGCTAGCTCCAAGACTATTATATGCAATATATTTTCCAAAATGATAAATGTCAATTTCCTCATTTCAAAGCCATTCACCTGAATTTCATCTGGTTGGAGTCCTTCGGGGCAGCCTAATTCTATCCAGAATTGCTTCTCTTCAGAACCCATAGTTTGGGTGAAAATTTCTGCCTTGTTCTTCCTCTCGTTTTTGTTGATTTTTTCAGACATCAGTCTAGCTTTGGATTTCAGTGTGTTTTTAGATTTTTTTCCGTGCCAAATAAAAATGTTCAGACCCGTGTCCAAAACAAACACATAGCGGGGATCAAGTGAACTTGCCGATCTTGCCACCGGCTCCAAATGGATGGAGGGACCAGACGCATGAACTCTGTACATATGTGTTTCGAATGACTAAAAGAATGGAATATAATTCAATACAGTTATACATCATTATCAATTATAAAGGGTCCGCCATCTAACGTTTTTTTTTTTCAACTAGTGCTTATTTCGTGAATGGTAACACTTAGCTCATGTCTGATTTGACAGATAATTAGTTTTATCCTTCCGCTGAACGAATATGGTTGTGTATACGCTTGAACAACGCTGGGAAATATTGCGACATTACTTTGAATATCATGGTAATGTTGCAGAATGTGTGCGAAAATTGCGTACGCATTTTAGAAGAAGAGAAGCACTGTCAGCTCCGTATGTTCGTTATCTTGTGAAAAAAGTTAAAGAAACTGGCATCCTCATCGATAAACCAAAGCGTGAAAAGCCAAAAACAGTGCGTACATCCGAGAATATTGCTGCGGTGGCAGAAAGTGTGTGTGAAGCGCCGTCAACATCAATTCACCGTCGTTCTCAAGAATTGAACATTTCGGAGACATCATTGAGACGAATTTTGCATAAAGACCTTGGTATGACGCCATACAAAGTCCAATTGGTTCAGGAGTTGCCCTGTTTTTGAAGATCGCATTATCAGTCGCAGAGCTGATGTCGTTTGGCCACCTCGGAGCTCGATTTGACACCGTTGGACTATTATTTGTGGGGTGCCGTCAAAGATAAGTGTTACGCCAATAAGCCAGAGACAATTGACGCTTTAAAGGACAATATTCGTGAAGCCATTGGTGAAATACAGCTGCACACAATCGATAATGTGCTTAAAAATTGGACCGATCGTGTAGGCTACTGCATGGCCAGTCGAGGCAGCCATTTGAATGAAATTATTCTTCATTATTAACTGGAAGGATTGTACTTTCAAATAAAAAAAGAAATTTGAGAAAATATTCAGTAGATTTTCTTTATTGCATTTTCAAAAAAAAAAAGTTATTTGGCGGACCCGTTAGTTGATCGCTTCTAGATGATTCGTTTTGTCTTACCATGTCTTCAACAGTAAAGAAACCACTACAAGTTCGGCCACCTTCTATATAGGTAATCTGGACATCAAACAAGTTGAGGAATTCCTCAGACTCATCTGCTTGTTCTTCCCTAATTGTACGACACTGCGCGCCCAGATAGTTTCTCAAATTTACTGCATGAATAGCTGAGCAGGCTCTTTTGTCCAACTTTGAAGTGAAAAAAATTATTTAGTAGACCGCTATGAAAGTAACTACACTCTTGTCCACTACAGTTTTTTGTCGTCTGACATATGTTTCGGAAACAAAGTTTCCATCTTCAAAGACGAAGCGTTACTAAAGCATGCAATCAATTTCTACATTCCAGTACGGGTTGACATTATACCCTTAGTCATAAACCAATTAGTGAGAATAATGGGTTGTTAATAGGGGTTAGGTCATTATTGGGTAAAAAATCCTTTCTTCAATACCTTCAATTGTTCCTAGGTACGCTTTATTGGAATTTTTCAACAATTTGACGGAATTTTCTGAAATTGAGTGGCCAGTTGTTGAAACGTGATTTGCAACCGCAGATTATCGACGTTGTTGTTCCGAATGTGTCCCGTATGCTTTTCATACCGTGTGAGAATATTTCTGGTTGTTTGCCCGACGTTGCACTTGTTGCAATCTAAACATTTAATTTCATATACACCCGATTTTAAAATCGGGTGTATGTATATGTAATGTAGTAACGCTTCGTTTTTGAAGATGGAAACTTTGTTTCCGAAACATATGTCAGACGACAAAAAACTGTAGTGGACAAGAATGTGGTTACTTTTATAGTGTTCATAATAAGTCCACAGTGAACTCAAAATAGTTATTAGTAGACCGCAATATGTTGATTTTGAATTTAGACACAAGGCATGAAATTAACTGGGATTGAACACATAACTAATTTGATTTTGAAATTCGACAGCAATCAAAAATTTCCGAAACCACCTGTAACTATACACCACTTTAGTTAGGTTAGAATCATTCGCTTGGCGAGAGATCCATATTCAAATTTTTTAACAAGGAATTTCAAGTTCAAGATGAAACCACCCTATTTAAAAGATAATGTTAGTACAGAGACATCAAGTATTGGGTACCTTCATCATTAGTGCATGTGTTCATGTTATTTCCACATTAAAATCTACTACTATTTATTCTTAAATCAAAATTGAAACCAGTGTAGTTCGAAAGATTTCCGTATGTCGTAGATGACTTCTGTTGTGCGTCATTACAACGCCGATTTAGGGTTATGTTATTATTTTTGAATGATTTCGAGTGACCCAAGACATACGTCAATCGAATTTGGTGGACACTTTTATGTTTATTAATTATTTTGGAAATATACAATTTTGTTATGAAAAATTGTTTCTAGATGGTTGAGAAAGGTTCACAGAATCTATCTCAACCAAAATAAACCTTAAGAAATTAGCCAAAGTATCTAAAAACAGGCGAGAAATTCGCGTAAATTGTAGATCCATAAGAAATACATGGGGAATTCAGTGCTCGGATCCACGGAAGGATCGTAATTCAAATTTCCCGCCTAACCTAACTAATGTGGTCTATAAGATGATATCATTCAAATTTTTTTAATATCAGGGCCATAATTATAATGCCTACAAAATACAATACAAATATTTTGAATAGTGTCAAAATTGTGAATAAACTCACAGGAGCCTTTTCTCCAATCCAAAAGTAAATCTCCCAAGACAGCGATTCATTATCATCCAAGGTAGTTTTTAAAACGATGTAACAATCAGCCTCATAGAACTTCCCGTGTGCCACTTCGTCGATTCTATTCGGGAGAAAATTCTCGATCTCCCAAATGGTAATACCTGGATATTGACCAGCATCTTCGTCGAAAAATTCGGAGTAATCTAGAGGCGGTTTCTCTAAAGATTCGTCCCATCTTTTCGGCCTTTAACAGATAGTGAATCACATTGCAAGTTTAATCTTGGTCAGAAATATTTTTCCGTTTATGATAGTTGATATTTGGGTGAAGCATTAACAGTGCTGTCCTAATGTGGCTTAATGACGCAGCAACGAGGGCACACCAGTACACAAGTGATCTCCAATATCAGAAAATGGAGAAACTAAATCTTGGGTAGCTTGAAGCATTATTGAAAGGTTTTTTTCTGGGTTTTCTCTGCCAAACTCTGAAAAATATCTATTAAATAAAAATTAATTATTTTGTGATTTGCTTCTACGTAAGAAACACAAGATATTTGTCAGAAGCAATCAATTGAACAATGTTGCCTAACAAACAACAACGAAACAACATCAATGAAGAAACAACTATATCATAAAGTTTCGGAGTCTATTTCAGACTCCTTCGTCAGACGCTTAATGAAAATCTTTAGAATGATTTTGTTGATAGTTAGCAAATATTCGTGTTGATTTTGGTGCTTTATTTTGATTTAACCTAGAATTATATAAAATATTGATTTCCTATCGACTTTGTACTATAATTGTGTCTTGTAATTGGGAGTACTTCCTGTTTAGACAAATAAACATTATTTTTTTTTTTTTTTTATAGTTATTTTGTGAAATTCTAGAATAACTATCAACAAAATAATTCTAAAGATTTTCGTTAAGCGTCTGACGAAGGAGTCTGATATAGACTCCAAAACGTTTCGATATAGTTGTTTCTTCGTTGATGTTGTTTCGTTGTTATTTGTTAGCAACATTGTTCGATTGATTGCTTCTAACAAATATCTTGTGTTTCTTACGCAGAAGCAAATCAAAAAATAATTAATTTCTATTTTATACATATTTTTCAGAGTTTGGGAGAAAAAAAAAAACCTTTCAATAATGAGTATACCTCCCACAGTATTCTTTAATGATTACTTAGCTTGAAGCATAATCAAATTCAGACCTCAATACTTACTTCAGAGACTCTGCTTTGGCTTCTTCATCTTGGATGTTCATGTTCTTATCTTTAGCTATATCTTTCATTCCCTGAAAAGAAAATATATCACAACAGAGAATTCATAAACATAATTGATTTAAATCGAAATTACCTTAAGTATTTTAGCTTGGTCCTGATCAGCTTCCTCTTGATCTCTTCTGCCCCTTCGTAACCTCATTTTTCTTGCTATTGGATCTTTGCTGGGATCTGAAAAGTCAAATTCGATTAGTTGGAGGAGCTGATTCTCCTAACTCGCACAAGCTGTTAAAAGATTATGAGCGGTCTCTTCGGAGGTCCTAGGAGTTTCTTGAAAATTTTTTCACATTGATTTCAATGGTGTACGGTGTTACAAATCTGCAGAATATATTGATCATTAAATGAACGAGCGAGATAGAGAAGCTCCTGACCGCACGTGAGTAATTGAGTATTTTCAACTTTTCAATGTTTGTTCTAGATTCAACTCCAACATACTTTGTGCGGGGGTAGGTGCTGGAACATTGGCTCCTGCCAACCTCAATTGGTTCTGCAAGGAAAAATCGATATTATAAAACTCCACACCAGCCCCTTGAGTCATTTCTTTCGGTTTTGGAGGCATTATCAAATCGGGATTGTTTCTTAAATCCAAAGATTCCATGTCACCAATCAAATGTATAGCATCTGGGAGAGTTATCAGACGATTCGAGCTCAAATTAAGTTTTTTCAGCGAACCACATCGACATAAACCTAGGAAGATAAAAAAAAAATCAGATGTAAAATTTAAACTTCAACAGTTCTTATACCTTCAGGAATCATCTCTAGTTCGTTATTTGCCGCTGAAAATACTTCCAGCGCTCCTAGTTTGCCAATTCCAGAGGGAATACCTTCAAAATCTAACTTATTGTCATTTACATATAGTCTTCGCAATGTGTAGATTTTGCATAATGAAGACGGTAAACTGGTCAATTTATTTTGAGATAAATTTAATACTTCCAATTTCTGCCACATTTCTATTGCTAAAAACATACATTTCAAAATTTATAATCCCAAGAAATAATTATTTCAGAGGTGTTCCTGAATGAATGGTACTATTGAAGGCAATAATTGCTCGGACCATGCTCCAAAGAATTTATAATAAAGTTCATGTCAAATACATATATATTTCTAGTTACAAGGTGTTGAAGTTTGGAGAAAATCATTATTAATTTTTTATTATTCCATAACTGTACAAACAATTCAAACCAAATTGGTACAACATCAAAGGCATTCAAAGCCTAAATTTTGAAAGTACGCATCAAACAAGTAACAACTTTATTTTTTGTGATAAAACAAATCCTTTCTGAAAAAATCGTTCAAATGTCTATTTCAATGAGAGTAGAATTTATCAAAACTGAAAAATCTAAATTTCTCTCCTCAATATTTACCAGTCATTCAGGAACAGCCTATATAGAAAACAAGGGTTGTCATTTGTACTTTGTGCGATCCTGGTGTTACAATCTTACCCAGAACATTCTCTTGTACATTATTAGTGTAGGTGTTGAGTTAAGTATTCTGAGTAGTACAAATTATGGCCTCCAATGTTTACCCCGAAAATAAATGAATGAGCAGAGGTTTTTTAATTGGTTTTTGAATACTTCTTCTTGAAAATGTATACTGCCCGAATTTCAGGTAGGGACCAAAACATTTTTGCTACAAATTCCAAATCTTTATCAATTGAGAAATTAATAAGATAAGATTGTAACACAAGATTCATCAATAATTTCAAATATTATTCCACTTACCTGTTGAAACCTCAGATATTTCATTCTCACTCAAATTCAACCTTTTGAGATTAGGCAATGAATACAGAGATTCTGGCAGTTTGGGAAGAGCATTCTGAGATAAATCTATGTCTGCAAGGTTGGTTAAATTTTCCAAATTCATAGGGAAATTGTTCAGATTTCTTTGAGTATTCCTCATCTGTAATGTTTGAAGATTGAGTAGTGAAGGAAGTTGTCGTAATTGGAAATGTCCCAGAGGATTATTGCTCAGAATGAGAGTTTGTAAGTTCGCCAGCCTTCTTGTTTGTGGTGGTAAAGTTTCCAAGTTATTGTTACTTAGATCCAAAAACAATAGATCTGTTAAGTTGATAAATAAGGAATTTGGTATACTGTCAATGCTGAAAGAAGAAATTGATAAGCATGCATAATTGAGTTTGTATTTGTCTTACAAGTTCTTTGATAATTCAAGAGATCGAATATAATCTTAGGTGAACTGACTCACTTATTGATAAAAGTTACCTGTTATAACTCAAATTCAATACTAGGAGTGATTTAGCCTTATCAAGTCCCTCAGGGACCTCTCTCAAGTTATTATGACTTAAATCTAGAGTGTTCAGTTCTTCCAAATGAAATAATTGTGCTGGTATGCCTGATGCTTTAACTTTATTATAACGTAAATTGAGTGTTCTCAAACAATTCAATTCGGTTAATTCTCCATATAACTTCTCTAAATTATTTCTTGTCATCGATAAGTGCTCCAATTTCAATAGGTTGCCCATTTCACTGGGTATTTCTGTCAAGTTTGTCCGATCTAACTTAAGCCATTGAACACCCGTCATATGGCTTACAGCCTCGGGAAACTTCTCTTCCTATAAGAATGCATGTGATGTTAACTCTTTATGATTCATTGAGTAGGATATACATACGCTGAAATCATTTCTGGTGAAATCAATTCCTCTAACAAAAGGTAGAACTCCTGTATTGGCCATGATGATGGATATGTATCAATGTGACAATCTAAGGCCTAATGTTGAACAATTTTTGTTATTACCTTAATATTCTAATCTTATCTATTTAAAAATACAACCAGAGTCTCTGATACAACCTAAAAAATAACTGTCAGTTTGCTTCCATCCTCCATAGACAAGTATAACTGTTTGTTTTGTCTCCTTCCCTTGTCTTTCACGGACACATGCAGCCAGATAAATTAAAATTATGGATAAATTGAAAGTTTTGAATTATTTTGATTTTTGACAACAGATTAAAAATTGACTGAAATCAGCTGTTCACACTACAGTGGCGTAGCAATAACTTATGCTGTTATGGATAATTATTATTAGGATCATTCAATAGTTGAATCACAGATTAATCTGTGGTTGAATATTCATATTCATACCACAATTAGTCATGCCCATGTATTTCTAAAATTGCATGTTTTAGGCTAGCATTTTCAAATTCCTATAAACATAAATAGAATTAAATTTCAAAAAAGATGGTGATGTATTATCACAGATTAACATTAATCTGTGGTATTATTTTTGGAAACCCTTATCGCAGTCCATAGATAACTATGGAATTCTGTATTCGCTTTCACTGAATATTTGAGTAATCAATACTCATAATCAAAATAATCGACTCCCAGTCCCACCAACATTTCCAGCAAGAAAAAAATATTCATTTCAACAACATCACAGGATCAAAGTATTGTTTTTGTTTGGAAACAACGACCTATAAGCACTAAACATAAACAATACCAAACATGTCTAGTGCATCTGCAGTTCTTGATGTTGTAGTGGAAAATAAAGAAATTTCCTCCATTCTTAAAGGAAACAAAGATAATGATCAATCAAGTATATGCAGTGGTTCTTTAGATAATTCATTTGTTAGTAATGAAAAAGGTGAAATCCAGTGAATTTAATTCATAAATTTGTAGGTGCAGTCACCTAGTTTTGAGAGTTTTTCTACAATTCATGATATGGAAAATCTAGCGGAACTGAATGTAGATGAGAATTCAGATCTTTGTGTAAAGATAGATAATCCGCAAAAACATTTGGAGACTCTGGAAACCTACATTACTTTTCGCATAACAACGAAAGTGGCTCGAATAGAGTTTCCTGAAAATGAATATTGCGTTAGGAGAAGATACAATGATTTCATATGGCTCAGACAGAAATTAGTGGAGTACCACCAGTTTTGTATTGTTCCAGTATGAAAGTTATTGGTGTTTCGAATTATTTTTAATTACCATATGTTACAGCCCCTTCCAGGTAAGCATACGTTGATGGGTCAACTGGATAGATATTCAAAGGAATTTATACTCTTACGCATGAAAGCTCTGAACTTATTCATGTATAGAATCATTCAACATCCTATCTTGAGCTGTAATGAACAGTTGTTCCATTTTTTAACAGCCAAGCAACAGGTATTTCCAAACTCATAAGGATATAATTCACTGTTCTTACTTCTGTTTTTCAAGGACTTTTTGGCACATCGTAAGCAAAAACAATTTGATCCTACTTCAAGGTCTCAGAGTTTGAGCAATACATCCCTTACTGGTGTGAATATTTACCACTATGAATTCGATAAAATAAAAACCTATTTGACTGCATTATCGGAAAAAATGAACTCTGTAGAAAAAATATCTAATAGAATCATAAGAGAGAGAACAGAATTCATTACAGAACTTAATAGTTTCCATCCTATTTTTACTACTTGGGCTACTACTGAACCAGAATTATCAGTTATTCTTCAAGGTTTGAACTAACATAATTTGTGTTAAACAAATTTTGTATTTAACCTCTGTTCAGGTATTGGCCATGCCTTGGAAAGAATGTCTTCATCCCAAAATATATTGGTACAAAATTACAACAACACAATGGCAAATCCAATGAAAGATTTCTTAAGTTACATCGATGTCGTTCAAGACACATTAAAAAGGAGAGAGACACATCAACTGGCATATGAAAATGCAATCGAAGAACTAAATAAGAAGCATAATCAAAAGAACAAGCTTGTTGCAATTTCTCAAAACCAGGAAAGTGCCAGCTTTCAGTTATGGAAACAAAGGAGCTGTGATGAACAATTAGAAAAACTAGGTGAATTCTCAATATTAATTGGATGCAAAAGAAAATAGTAATAAAATATTCCTAGGCAATTATTTCGCGATGAATTTTTAAATGTTAATTAATTACTTCTTGCCTTAGTTTTCAGAATTATAAATGAAATATGTTATTCTACAGGAATAATTCAAGCTTTTAAGATAGCGAAGATATCACTCGGCTATCACAATACAACCTATATAGAGATCTTATTTATTAATAATTTTTGGTGTATTTGAATCTATAGAAGTTAAGAATCTTCAAGTTTTGAGATTAATTATCAAAATCACTGTATGAATCACTACTATTGAGCACATAATTTTCAATAAAAGCTGGTGCAGTGTCATATAAAACTATACAGTATGTCCAAGATAAGTATGGGGTAGCATAAGCATCTGGGAAGCATCATTTACGGATTAGTATTACTTCTTTATCACAATTTTGGGCGCGCTGTTCAGGTGAACAGAAAAAATCCGAAAATTTTGACAAAATGATTGCACGCTTGTTCCCCAGAACATGCGCGCAAAGGAAGATTTCGTCATAAAATATCAGGGCCGTATGAAATAAAATAAAGCTGATGGCTCCTTGAGGACGAAAAGTCAGATTACAGAAATATTTTGTCGCTTTAGAATTCGTTTTCAAGTGATTCATATCTTGAACACACTGTATATGTATGTACTTTGAGAACCATTCACTTATGCATAGAGAATACAATCCCGGGTTCTTTTTCCGATCCCGGGATTACGGGATTCTTTATGTACAATCCCGGGATTAGAATATGTGGTTTCTAAATGAGCTCAAATGGAAAAAAACTTGTGTAATTTCTTTTAAAATGTTTATAATGTAAAAGAACAAATCACAAACAATAATAAGAAAGGCGAAGAAAATACACTGAACAAAAAACTATAATTTGAAAAAAATAATAATTGAAAAACTACTTTTAAATTTGAAAGGAGTGATACAAAGAAAACAAAAAAGCTTTCTTTTTATCATGGACCGTAGACACATACGAGTTGAAGCTAGAATTGAAATAAAAACACATGTGTTTTTGGCGCTCTTGTTCCTCGGAACTGAGTGCTTATCAATTTGCCCAAATGTCTGTAATTTTCGAATATTTCGATGAAAATGGTCTTAAACGATTTGGTTCGACTCACTGATCAAGAATCCGTGGTCGAAATTCATTCTGTCCGGCCGGCCGTAGGCACGATAACTCTCGAACGGAATGAGCTAGAGAGTTGAAATTTTCAGAGCAGGTTTGGGGAATAAATATCTCGGCTAAGTTCGTTATTGGGCAAAATCGGACAGATGGTTTCGGAGTAACAAAAAAAAAATTTTGTTTTACGAAACAAATTCCAAAATAAATTTTTTTTAATAAAAAGTTTTATCATAAGAATCCACTCATATCATTTTTAACTCTAACAAGCTAATACTTTCGGAGATATGATTTTTCAAAATTTCAATAATAAATCGTATTTCAACGTTGTCACAGAATGATATTATTCTATGTATGAATATGAATTGTCATAATGTCAAATGATGTTCCTGAGACATTATCTAATCAATCGAAGAATTGTGAGCGAAGTGAGAAAAATCTCAGTTGTTTGCTCCGAAATTAGTTTTTCTCAGAAAATTCTTACATTTCGGAATTGAACATGAAGTAAGAGATCTGAGAGTAGTGAGACTGCTTTTCATCCATAGACATAGATATAACTCTCGAACGGAATGAGGTAGGTAGTTGAAATTTTCAGAGTAGTTTAGGGAGATGATTACCTCGGTTAAGTTCGTTATTGGGCAAAATTGGCCAGATTTAATTTGATTTCTTCCATGGTGCTTTTCTCATTCTCATGATTGCTCATTTAATCTTGATAAATAAACTATTATTTTAATTGAATTTCCTTTAGGATGCAGTTCTATTATATGAATACATTGATATAATTCCCAACTCTGAGAAACCAATACTTTCGGAGATATAATTTGTCTGTTTGAACTAGAGCGCCAGAAAGCTCTTGTCCACAGGGCTTGAACCCATTTTTTCTCGAGCTTTCGCTCAAGCGATCGATATTTCTTTCATTTTGCTTGATTTATCCAAGTTTGGTTACAAGAAACTGTGAGAGAAACTTTACCTGATCACCCCAATCGTTCCTACTGCTCTGCAAGCGTTTGGTTTATTTACTGAAACTTTTTTTCCTATTCATTGGAATTTTGACTACTTAATTAATAATTCGAATCATATTATCTTGAATTAATATCCCGAATATTTCGCGTATAGTTTTATTCATATCACCTTCAATCATCCATAATTATTCCCTTATGAGATCGCGATTATTAATGTTTGACACAATCCCGGGATTATCCAAGTACAATCCCGAGATTTTCGGGGTTAGAAAACGGCCGGGATCCCGGGATTGTATTCTCTACTTATGCGCTAAAATCTTAATATTAAATATGTTCCTTCCAGGATAGAATCATAAGTTTTTCATGTTACAGCCTTTCTTACATTCACACAGAGAAATAAGAAGCTATTTTTTAAATTGATTGAAAATAATGAAACTATTTTAGGTACCCATATTCCACAATTGCTGAAAAAGGTAGAAGCTAATCAAGACTATTTGGAATGTGCAAATGAGTGCTTAAGAAGTGACTTGGAGAGATGGCAGATAGAAAAACAAGATTGTATCAAAAAAATCCTTTTGGATTTTGTAAATAAACAGATTGAATACGAGCAATCGCAAGTTAACGCTTGGGAACAAATCACCAATGAAATCACTGCAGGTTTTACTGTTAATAATAATTCTAATTAAGTTAGAGAAATTTTTGAAACAATATTTAACAAAATTTTCTTTTTCTTGCATTTGCAAGCTGACCATCGAATGTCCATCTGTGTTAATATATATTATTCGAATCATGATAACCGTTTTATTTACTACAGCGAAATGATTTCAGAGACTGCTTGAGAATTTTTTATATCAATACATACTTACAAATTAGTAGTTAGATGCAATAGACCAAAGCAAATACTTTTGCAAAATTTCGTGACCATCACATGACATGAAAAAATTACTATTTTGCGGAATATTTTGCTTGAAATTTCGAAACCTATTTTTTTGAAGTTTATGCTGCCTCTTCCAGGCATTTTTCGTTATGCCCATGCGCAGATGAGAAGTGATTCATCTGCTGGAGTTTTCGCCAGGGAGGATTGGGGTTTTGAGGTGCTGGATGCTATTCCTACATAGAATCCCCTTGGAAGTGTCTGCGCATGCGTGGATTGGAGCTGTGATATCTCCTTAACCAATGGTGTTGAAGAATCAGAATTTTGTGCGAAGTGTGTGATTTTCAGAGAACTTTAAGCCACGAGTAGATTGTAGATTGCGCATGATCAGAGGAGACGTGGCTCTTTTTGGGAGTGTTTTGCATCTAGCGGTCATGTATTTGGAGCGGAACCGTTATCGTGAGGTTTTAAGAGAAGATCCATATTTTGAGTGGAAGATCCATATTAAATTACGTTCGGATTTGTAGAATAGGCAATTGCGTTGCTAACGGGGGTTCCATAACCGCAATTTGTTGCAGTTATTGTATCATATTTGTTTCTGATGCAATTCAATGATAAGAATCCATTGATATCATTTCCAACTCTGAGAAACCAGTAATTTCGGAGATGATCGATTTGTCAAAGTTTGAACAAGAGCGCCAAAGCTTCTGTCCACAGGGCTTTCCCACTTTTTTATAGTGGCAGTTCGCCAAAATTCTTGTTTCTTCTTAAATTCTATTACAATCAAGGAATACTCAAATAATAAAATTCGAGAAAAGCACTGACTTGAAATCAGGAACTTTTGCACGCATGTTCTTTTGTCTATTCACTCATCACGAAATACTGCGTGAACCTTGAAGCCGTTTTTTAGCTTTAATAAAATGCATTGGGCATCTATACTGAATCCAAATTTTAATAAAATTGTGAAATTACTCAGCGGGGATTCGAACCCGGAACTCCTGCGGAGTGAGGTGTTGTTACTCTTCTGAGAAATTACATTGTATGAAATTTCAGAAGAAGATACCAGTTTGAAATTCCATTTTCACTAGAATTGCTGAACTACAAAGCAGATCAAGCTGAAATCCGATCGTGAAATGGCGGCTTGAAGGTTTGTGTGGAATTTCAGCGTAATCTGAAAGTTCTTGAAATATAAATTTTTTTAAAGAAAAAATGTTTTTTAGTGATACGATCCTCACGAAGTTATACAGAAATTTTCGCATCTGCATCCTACAATGAACTAATTAGCAACTTTCAATTAGATCGGATCTGCAATAGCACACAAATTATTCCTTTTGAACTATATCACAAGGAAACAGTTGAACCTCTCAAAATATTCCCCAGGGTGAGCAGTTTGAGAACTTCCCCATGCGATATCTCTGAGATGTTGTTGGGCTCATCCCCGGTGGCCGACATTTGGAGGTTATAGGGAGGTCTGGGCGACCTGCCTGCGATATCGCAATAAACCTCTCGAAATATTTCCCAGGGTGAGCAGTTTGAGAACTTCCCCATGTGATATCTCCGAGATGTAACTGGGCTCATCAACTGTGGCGGGCATTTGGAGGTGGTAGGGAGGACTGGACGACCTCCCTGCGATATCGCAATAAACCTCTCGAAATATTTCCCAGGGTGAACAGTTTGAGAACTTCCCCATGTGATATCTCCGAGATGTTACTGGGCTCATCAACTGTGGCGGGCATTTGGAGGTGGTAGGGAGGACTGGACGACCTCCCTGCGATATCGCAATAAACCTCTCGAAATATTTACCAGGGTGAGCAGTTTGAGAACTTCCCCATGTGATATCTCCGAGATGTTACTGGGCTCATCAACTGTGGCGGACATTTGGAGGTGGTAGGGAGGACTGGGCGACCTCCCTGCGATATCGCAATAAACCTCTCAAAATATTCCCCAGAGTGGGCAGTTTGAGAACTCCCCTACCCCTGTGGCGGACATTTGGAGGTGATAGGGAGGTCTGGGCGACCTCCCTGCGATATCACAATAGACATGTCTAAATATTCCCCAGCGTGAGCAGTTTGAGAACTTCCCCATGCGATATCTCTGAGATGTTACTGGGCTCATCCCCTGTGGCGGATATTTGGAGGTCTGGGCGACCTCCCTGCGATATCGCAGTAAACCTCTCAAAATATTCCCCAGGGTGAGCAGTTTGAGAACTTCCCCATGTGATATCTCAGAGATGTTACTGGGCTCATCCCCTATGGCGGACATTTGGAGGTGTTAGGGAGCTCTTGGAGACCTCCTAGCGATATCGCAATAGGCATCACAATATCCCGGCAAGAGCTCGCCGAGACATCTCTGGGAGGTCCCTGTGTTACCTTGGTCCGAGACCGCTTGGTCGATTATGCCCATTATCGAACTTAACCGTCGCATTCGGATGCGCAATCTAACATTGGAAAACACTACAGGTCCAAGAAAACAATATTTCTAACATTTGGTATCTTATTATGTTGTAAGAACCTCAAATACCCCAATGATACTGCACCATCACTCCATATTCATCATTTGTCCAAGTTGCCTCAGGCAAGTTGTATAATTGGCAACAGTTCACCTCATGCTATGTTCACTGGTTTGTGGTTTATCTAACCATACTAAACCGGGAGTTTTCAGTTCGTATTGGTCTCAAATAAATAGACGACCTTATTGCAGTCCCTGACCCTCTTACGGCAAAAGAATGAACGTCATTGAACATCGCTCAAGGTTTTTTCATCGCAGAGGGTCGGAGTTCGTAAGGATTTCCCTAGGTGCCGCTGGTAAGATTTTCTCCCTACCAGTTCGCAACCAATGGGATTAAGTTTCGATTGAGTGACGATTGTAATAACCATGAAACCGGTTCGGATCTGCCCCTGAATGACTCTTTCCTCTTTGGGACTGAGCGAAGAGCTGACCAGCTTAGCTCACGGGGAATATTTGTTGATGGTTAAAATCAATGAAAATTTCACCGTGTGTTTTTAAGTTTTAGTTGTCAAAAACATAGAAATTGTGAGATGTGTTCCGAGAATTGACAATACCAGCATAAGGGTCCGTCATATTACTTTATTTCATTTACAATTCTTATTTACATATCTTGAATGGTTCCTAATACAGAATTGTCATTATAATAGGAATTCTTCAATTTTAGAACAGGAGAAGCATGTCTTATTTTCGTTATCAACTTTATTGCATTCTGTGGAATTTTGTTGTTTTGGTTTTGAAATTTCACACGAAAATTGAACAGCTTGATGCGATGTTATTGTCTGAATCTGAACTTCAATGGGACCCTATAAACAAAACAAATGATAAAAATTACATATTTATTGAATTCCAAAGTAAGAATATTACCTGACATATATAACATATTTCAGCGGCTTTTTTCTTGGTATTTGCCATGCTCAGTTTGTCCCCAGTTTTTAGAATCGTCGTTACTGTAGCTGGGTAACTGCATTGGAGTTCTCCAACAAAATTCTCAATCAAATTTTGAATGGATGCCTTAACAGGTTCCATGGGAAGAATCACAGGATCTAAATTGTGAAAATAATTATATAATGCCAATTCTTTGATGTCAAACAATCTAAGGGGTCTTATTATTGTTATGTCCTCATCCCTAGTATCACAGAAACCCTAGAAATAATTAGAAATGAATGAAGAAAACTTAAACAATCAAGAAGATTAATTGGTTATCTCCAATTCAACCTCTTTTATGTTAGTCCACTGGCAATTTTAACGGTCACATATAATGCATGTCACTGCACTATTTGTACAGGTTGTTTTCAAAAGTAATATTTTTTCAAAAGGAAGTAGAACTCTTGTATAATTAAAAAAATATGGATCCAAACATTCTCATAAATACATCCACGCACATCCAGACATAGGTATCCAACAAAAAAATAATAATTCATACTTATCAACAATCATTAGGCCAGTTTCTGATTCTCTTAATGCCCCAAAAAATTGTTCTTTATCGCTTCAACTTTGCTTATATTCAAAGCGAGATCAAGAATAACTTCAGGAACTATTTGAATTTTGTCCACCCCAGTATATTGTCAGATATTGAACCTGCATTGAACACTTATCAAAAGCCATTAGAGCAGTTTCCGTTTCTCTTATTTGATATTGATACGAATATACTGACCCTCCTGATGCCTCATAAGCTTCTAGGAGCTTGTGCGAGTTAAGAGAATCAGTTGTGTTCTGTGAACGCTTTGTTGTGTCCTTATGCCACGGTAGGCCCAGTACTGTTTATTTTTAACCCAGTGAATGCTGGGTGCTACCATCTGACCAGGAAATTTCTTATTTTGCCCGGGATCGAACTCGGGACCGCTTCCGAGTCCGACGTTTTTCCTCTGAGCTAGCTAGCACTTATAACCTTTGTTTACCCTTTCCCAAAATGTACTGGAATGAAAGTACGCTACCCAATAAAAACCTAGATTTCTTTGGTGCACTGTATTATGTAAACATAGATCAATCTCCGATCGCAATAAGATTTTTTCATTCTACACGTTTTATGTTTACATGTTCCACTTGATCCTAAGGCATTTGAACATTTTTTACACGGTTGAATATTAGATGTGGCCTCTGTCTTGAAGAACATCTGTCCACCTGTGCGTGACGCATTAAAACCGAAGCGCCGCACATCTCTTTGGCACTTTCGTGCTGAAATCAAATGTGTCTACGTCAGGCTCTCACTCAAGAAGCCGTATTAATAAGTTCATCAGTGAAAACTGGAATGAAACGCTAACCAAACAAGTGGTTGTGGGTCCTCACATCACCGCACGCATCGAAACTCACAGAATAATAGCCGAATAACATTCAAGAAGAATTTGTGCTGCAAATTGGTTCTTTGTCCATTGACTAAACATGAATGTTATAATATAATAATAGGACTAGCAAGAACCAAAGTTGAGAGTAATCCATCAGTAAAGCACAATTCGACGCTGATGATTCGTAATAAGGATGAAACCGCGGTATGTTGCTATTCAACGTTGATGGAATAACACTTTGTGGATTACTCTCAACTTTGGTTCTTGCTAGTCCTATTATTATTTTAATTATGTACTAGTGTTAATCTTTCTCCAAAAAAGCACTAAACTCTTTTTACATTAATGTTATGTTAATTGTTCAACTGATTTAATTTAAATATGACTTTGTAACTAACATGGATTTTCAAAAGTTCGTACAATATTCTTTTCTCTGGTCAGTCGTCCAGCAGGAGCGGAAAGCTGCGAAAAGTTTGCGAAATCAAGTTCGTCCGAATCCGTTACCTGGTTACCGGTATGAAATCCTACCATTATTTTTCACAGATTCCCGCTAGCAATGAACAACTGGCCTAAAGGGTTGTTCATAGGCGCTTTTAACGATTGTACCATTTTGTAATGGTGTGCAATTCCTTTTTCTGACATACGGTTTTTCAGATTTTACTTATTATTGGTTCGTCCTTAAATTCTTAACTATTTCAAGTCGAAAACTGAGGGCATATCCCTATAATATAGAGGGTTTTCGACTTGAAATAGTTCTGCATCAAATAGATACGTGCATTTCGCGTCTTTTAGCATCATAAAATCAAACTCGAGGATTTTGGACATAGCATAGTTCTGCATTCAGGCGACGATATGTCGCCGTTCGGACCACGCTTTTGATCACTAACTGCAGTGGGGATGGAGCGAAAGGCTACCGTCACCATCATGCATGCAGATCT
The DNA here is from genome assembly GCA_937662695.2 of Halyzia sedecimguttata. Lineage (NCBI taxonomy): Eukaryota > Metazoa > Arthropoda > Insecta > Coleoptera > Coccinellidae > Halyzia > Halyzia sedecimguttata. Next base: position 110,209,640 of record OW569414.2, on the reverse strand, counting down.
CTGGATTTTCGCAAGCCTGTGTTGAAATTTCACTTATAGAGTCCAATCCCAACAAGCAATACTGCCGTAATTGACTTGTAGTATCACCACCATCACCTTTGGCAGGCCCAGAGGGAATGCCTAACCTTGTGAATCACCTTTTCCAGTTGCCAATTTCAACTGAGCTTTCTATCTAGAACGACACCTAGATATTTAGCCTCACCCGCATAGGGAATGTGAACTCCATTCATACGAGGGTGGTCCGATAAGTACTTATCCTCACCGCCTGCTGGCGCTAGTATCACAAGAGCAGTTTACTATCGTGTAGTACATTCTTGTAGACGGCTACTGTCGAAATTTCAGCCGGATCGGACTCACAGTTCTGTTTTGGCAGCGTGTGGAAGCGAGAGTGTCCGCGGATTTTAGAAGAATGGAAAAAGAGCATTAACGGTCGGTAATTGGATTCTTGTTTTCGGAAGGGAAATCGCGCAGCGAAATCAAAGGGCGTTTGGATACTGTGTACGGGAACTCTTCTCCTTCGATGGCGACCGTCAAAAATTGGTTTAAGGAGTTTCAACGTGGTCGCACGTCGGTTTTTGATGAGCCACGTCCAGGTGCCCCGAAAACGGATATCACGGAGGATAACGTGAAAAAAATCCACGATCTCGTAGTGGCAGACCGCCGATTGAAGGTGTGCGAGATAGCTGAGATAGTAGGCATTTCAAAAAATCGCATGGGTCATATCCTGCATGAAACTTTGGGTATGAGAAAGCTATCGGCGCGATGGGTGCCGCGTTTGCCAACTCCGGACAACAAGCGCAACCGTGAGACCACTTCGTGGCAGCGTTTGACGCTGTTTAAGCGAAATCCGAAGGAGTTTCTTCGTCGTTTCGTGAAAGTCGACGAAACTTGGAGTCACTGGTACACACAAGAGACCAAAGAAAAGTCGAAACAGTGGACTTCACTCTGCGAATGTGCTCCGAAGAAGGCGAAGACTGTTCTATCGGCCGGAAAAGTGATGGCCACCGTTTTCTGGGATTCACAAGGTGTGATCCACATCGACTACTGCAGAAGGGCAAAACTGTCTCAGGGCTACACTATGCCGAACGATTAGGCCGATTCGACGCCGCATTGACGAAAAAACGGCCCCACATGGCGAAGAAAAAGTGCTCTCCCACCATGACAACGCACCAGCGCACACCTCCGCCCTCGTCACGGCCAAATTGGTCGAATTGGGCTACGAACTGCTGCCCCATCCACCTTATTCACCAGATTTGGCCCCGTGCGACTTCTTTCTGTTTCCAAACTTGAAAAAGTGACTCGCCGGGCAGAAATTTCAGTCGAATGAGGAGGTTCTCACCGCCACGGAGCGCTACTTTGCAGACCTCGAGAAAACATAATTTTCGGAAGGGTTAAAGAAGTTGGAGCATCGCTGGGTCAAGTGTATCGAACTGAAAGGGGACTATGTTGAAAAATAAATCGCAACTTTTCCAGAATTTTTCCTACTTCTTTTTGTAAGTACTTATCGGACCACCCTCGTAGTTAGAGAATCCATATTCAGCTCCCTTATCCTAGTGAATGGGACATGGTCTTATGCGGGTTCACATTTAAATGCTCTCCCTCACACCAGCCTTGTGTTGCTGTTAAGAGCTGGACTAAGTCATCGTGACCCGTGGCCATAATGACTATGTCGTCGGCGTTCGTATAAACATCCAGCGTTCCTTTAATTGCTAGTAGGTCGTCCACCAGGAGAGACCATAGCAGAGTTGCCCTGTGGGCAACCATTCCCTGGCTCGAATCTCACTTCATCACCATAAGAGATAAATATAGCACCTGCTCCCAAACATAGGAGATAACAACACAAATGAATATTTGATTCGTAAAACACGTTGAATTATATTGTTTTGCCAAAAAATAAGAAATCAACATTCATATAAGATAAGTTTACTAAAAACATATCAGAACAGTGTATAATCAAAACACTGAGTTCGATTGCAGAGAGGTCACATGATCTTCAATATGATTGGCGCCCCAAGTCTAATATAAATAGGCATTGGCACTAGTACAATAACAGGGATTCCATTCATAACTGGATGAAGAGGTTAATCTGTTGTTCTACATCCTGTTAAAAAAGTATTACCTTGAAAACCCTTCATGAAATACTTACCGTATTGGAAGGAATGTGAGAGCCTCTGCCTAAAGCAACATCTGACAAAATTTGAGAAGCTATATTTGTCGATAGCTCTGGTGTGAAAATAAATTTGCATTCTAATTTCCTCGCAGCAGCCAGCAAGAGTCTCCTCCTACACAAAGATAAACACTGTATTGGTAAGCTTATTAACAAAAAAATTGGTTCAAGCACTGACGTGAAGTCAGAAGCTTTTGCGCGCAAAAGCTTCTGACTTCACGTCAGTGCTTGAACCAATTTTTTTTTTTAATTTTCTAGGGGTACGGTTCTTAAAATTTTTTTTTTCGTCAATATTTTCAAATTTTCTAGGGGTGCGGTTCTTACAAAATTTTAAACACGTCTTTATGTTGATTTTCTACTACTAGTTCGAATATTTATTTTTTGAGTTATCGGAAATAATATTCCAGGTGGGTATAACTCGGAAACCGTTAGACCGATTATGCCCAAAAACGAACTCAACTCTCCCTGTCGGATACGCAACCTACCCTGAAAATTGCAAGTCCCTATCTGCTTTCGTTCGAAAGTTATCGAGGCAACGGTCACCCATCTACTGAACTCACACAAGAATGCTCGAATCTCAAACAATATTTAACCGATCGTATTAAAACTTGAAACTTAGCAGTAGAGTTAGGTTATGAAGGCTCTTGCAAAATTTCAGCAATTTCAAACGAATAGTTACTAATATATAGAATTTTTTTTTTATTTTCAATGATTTATTAAAAATGTTCTACAAATGCTATCCTCACCAAATTTCGCAAACATTTTCGCGTTGGCATTCTACAACTAATAATTATGTTTGAATTCAATAGGTTCAGTATTTTTTGAGTTAATGAGGAACAAAAACCACCAAATTCCAGAAAATTTCAGATGGCTATAACTCTAAAACCGTTTGGCCGATTATGCTCATAAACAAACTGAAATGTCGTGTTCTTGTGCACTTCCTAACCTGAAAACTTCAAGCCGCTATCTCCTTCCGTTCTCAAGTTATCGTGACAACAAAAATATTTTTTAATAATTTTTTTTAAATTTTCTAGCCATATGATTCGCACAAAATTCCACAAACGTGCTTAGGTTCACATTCTACAACTACTCACCAAGTTTAAATTCGATCGGATTCATATTGGTTGAAAACAAAATTATTTCTCGGAAACCACTGGGCCGATTATGCCCATTAACGAACTTGTCCGTCGTATTGGGATGCGCCACCCACCCTGAAAATTTCAAGTCGCTAGCTCTTTCCGTTCTCAAGTTATCGTGGCAACGGCCGGACAGAATCAAATTTGACCTCGAATTCTTCATTGGGGAGTCGAACTAAATCGTTTGAGACCATTTTCGTCAAAAATTCGAAAGTTACAGACATTTGGGGAAAACTATAACGCGATGTTCACCAGAAAACATACGCGCAAAAAACTTTTTTACTAAAAACCCGCCCGTTAACGAACTTGTCCGAGATATTTACGCTCCAAACCTACCTGCAAATTTCAATCCCCTAACTCCTTTCGTTCGAGAGTTATCGTGCTAACGGCCGGACAGAATTGAATTTGACCCCGGATTATTCATCAGTGAGTCGAACTGAATCGTTTCAGACCATTTTCGGAAAAAAAAATTCGAAAAATACAGACATTATGACGAAATGATAGCACGCTATTCCTTGCGGAACACGCGCGCAAAATGAATTACCACTTGGCTGTATAGTTAGGTTTTTAACGCGCTCGCAAAATTGAGGAAATAGCAATATTTCATATTGGTATAACCACAAAGCCGTTACGCGATTAACGAGCTCAAATGTCACATTCGGATGCGCAATCTTAGAAAATTACAGGTTGCTATCTCTTTTGTTTGGCGCTCTAGTTCCTCGGAATTGAGTGCTTATCAATTTGCCCAAATGTCTGTAATTTTCGAATTTTTGGCTGAAAATGGTCTCAAACGATTTGGTTCGAATCACTGATCAAGAATCCGAGGTCGAAATCGATTCTGTCCGGCCGGCCGGCCGTAGGTACGATAACTCTCGAACGAAAGGAGTTAGAGGATTGAAATTTACAAGGTTAAATTTTGAAAATTTAAAAAAAGTTTTTCTACAATAACTCTCGAACGGAATGAGCTAGGTAGTTGAAATTTTCAGAGTAGGTTAGGGAGATGAATATCTCGGTTAAGTTCATTATTGGGCAAAATTGGCCAGATTTAATTCGATTTCTTCCATGGTGCAGTTCTCATTCTCAGATTGCTCATTTAATCTTGATAAATAAACTATTATTTGAATTGAATTTCCTTTATGAAGCAGTTCTATCATAAGAATACATTGATATAATTCCCAACTCTGAGAAACCAATACTTTCGGAGATATAATTTGTCTGTTTGAACTAGAGCGCCAGAAAGCTCCTGTCCACAGGGCTTGAACAAATTTTTTACTACTCTATGCAATATGTAACTCAAACGAGCTGCAGGACCTTGGTTCAATGTCCCTTTACTTATAGGTAATGAAGTTCTCTTAGTATTATTCCTTGATTTTACCTCTAGTTACTTACTCATATATTTTTTTTAGATCATCAACTAAAGTTTCTGATGTTGCAAAAACATTCTCCTTCATCTCTATACCTGTAGCATCTGGAAAGAAATCCTCTATGTTTTTCGTTATAGAAAGATTTTGTCCACTGCTCTTGTAAAAATCAACAAATGAAGAAAAAAATAGGGGAATGTTGAATTTTTTCAATTCCATCCTTATATTATTCAATATTGTCAATCGATTATCTGCTGATGCGGTGAATTGATCTGAAATTATTAAAACCTATTGCATTTGTGTTTAATTAGATTAGTGTTACTATGGTGTATGTATACTCACTCTCAACAAATAAGCATATAGGAACATATCGTATCTTTTTTGGAGTATCTAATTCCGAACCTATCTTCAGAAAATTCAAAAGGGATGTCGTGGGATGGCCTCCTTTATAATAAATTAAAACTTTGTCATCATCTTTAATTAGCCTATGTTTTCCTAGTAGAGCTCTGAACTTATGAATTGTACTGGAAATAAAACAACTTCTACAATAAGCATCCTTGTTTCGGAGCAAAATATGTGGTTTAGCTTCTTTGCACTTGTTGCATTTGTCAGGCAGTCTGAAACAAATGGGATATCTTTATTTGAAATAGGTGTATGGGGTTATTAAGGGAAAACTAACATTTTTATTTTCAATTTTGCTATAGGCACATAGCTGCTTAAATCTTCAATATCACCTGCATCATTTACACTACACATATTTATTTAAAATAGATGTTCAGTTCGTAAATCGTTTTCTGTTGGATTCGTCGTTAATTTAGTACATTGTACATTTTTGACGTGTTAAAAGATGGTGAGGTTATGTTTGTATTTGTGGACCATGTGTTTTATCATATATGAACTACTAACAAAGTGATCTATGATATTCTTTGCATCGAATAAGGTAGTTCAATTAGTTATTGCGTGCGTGTTCCGCAAGGAACAGGCTGCTATCATTTTGCCACAATGTCTGTATTTTTAGAATTTTTTGCCGAAACTGGTTTCAAACAATTGAGTTCAACTCACTGGTGAATAAACCGGGGTCAAATTAAATTCTGTCCGTCCGGCCAGCAGACCGTTAGCACGATAACTCTCGAACGAAAGGAGTAAGAGGATTGAAATATGCAAGGTAGTTTTGGAGTATAAATATCTCGGACAAGTTCGTTAACGTACGAAATTCACCAAGCGGTTCTGGAGTTATGGCCATTTTTAGTTAAAACATTTCTTATGAATATTTACGAAACCTATATCTATATGAAATTTAGCATCATTTTGTAGCATCATGACCACTACAAAAGTAATTGTGTTCATAATAAGTCCGCATTGAACTCAAACTAGAATAAGCATCATGACCTTTATATGCATGAGAAGTTTTGTATCGATCGGATGGCTATGAAAGTAGCAATAACAAATTTCAAAAATTTTAAAATTTTGTTTCCACAATAACTCGAAAAATACTGATCTGATTGAATTGAAACTCAGTAGTTAGTTGCCGAAGACCGAAGCAAACTAGTGGGGATCACATGACTTGAAAAAATTACTACTATTTTGCAGAATATTTTGCTTGAAATTTTGAATTATGCGCATGCGCCGATGAGAAGTGATTTAACTGCTGGAGTCTGAGAGGATTGGGGTTTTGGGGTGGAGGATACTATTCCTTCATATCCTTGGGAGGGTCCCCGCATGCGTGGATTGAAGCTGCGATATCCCCTGGACCACTGGTGTTGATTTGTTGACGAATCAGAGTTTTTTGTGAGGTGTGTGATTTTGAGAGGACTTTAAGCCTCGAGTTGATTGCTCATGCGCAGAGGAGACGTGGCTCTTCATTGGTTGTATAGCTTATGTTGGGAGTGGTTTACGCCTAGCGGTCATGGATTTGGTGCTGAGCCGATATTGTGTGAGATTGTTTCTCGTACGTACGTACTAAACAGAAGTACGTTATAATATTATCATTAGCAGGCAGTTATCTGTTTTTGGCGTTCTTATTCCTCAGAACAGAGTGCTTATCAATTTGCCCAAATGTCTGTAATTTTAATTTTTTTTTTTATGGAAATGGACGATAACTCTCGAACGGAATGAGCTAGACAGTTGACATTTTCAGAGTAGGTTTGGGACATAAATATCTCGGTTAAGTTCGTTATTTGGCAAAATCGGCCTGATGGTTTCGGAGTAACAAAAAAAACATTTTTTTTACATTACAAATTTCAAATTAAATTTTTTTTGAGATGTAGTTCCAAATAAGAATCCATTGATATCATTTTCCACTCTAACAAGCTAATACTTCCGGAGATATAATTTTTCAAAATTTCAATAACACATTGTACTTCTATGTTTTCACAGAATGCAAATTCTATCTGTCTGTGTTCTATCTGTGATCACTGTTCATCCATGTAGTCTTATCTACCAGACATGTCAAATTTATTTCTGTTCTAGAAGACAAAGTATGATTGAATGCAATATTACCAATTATAGGATATTATATACCTATATAATACACTATATGCCCTTGGTTTCAATCGATATAATATGAATTTCAGAGTAGATTTGAGGAATGAATATCTCGGATAAGTTCGTTACTTAATTTTAATTTAGTTTCTTTTATGATGTAGTTCTATTATAAGCAACATTTTCATTTTTGAATACAAATATTGAAGGGATTTTGAGAGTGAATATCTTCGAAAACTAGCGGAGGCGATTCTTCTCCACGAGATCCCATTCGCCTACAGAGAAGTATTTTTGTGAGAGGAGACTTTTGAAAGGTTATGTATTATTTTTAATTTGTTCGTTTCCTCCTCTTGTCTTTTCATTTTTCAGGTTGAGTTTCGGGTACCTTGGAGAAACCTATCCGTTTTTTGACGAGGGAATCCATATTGCGAAGAAGTATTTACCATATCAATATCTCCCCAATAACGAACTTATCCGTGATATTCATTCCTCAAATCTACTCTGAAAATTATATATTATATCAATTAATTCTGAGATAATTCTGAGATATTCTGAACCAAAGTATGGATTTTATATATCTTACCAAAGAATATATTTCCATCATCATATGGATTATCCCCGGGTATTATATTATCACCTTAAAACTAAAAGTATAATATAATATCATTCTCATAATTCTACGATAGCTGGAGGTTATAACCTCAGCTCACAGGAGTTGTATTTTATATCAAGAATAACGAACCAGAAATAATTTTGACATTTATATCTCATAGGAAAATAAGATTACATGTAAGAACACAGATCATATAATAATTCATAGATAGAATAATTAAGTACAGCATTCTGTGAAAACATAGAAGTACGATTCATTATTGAAATTTCGAAAAATCATATCTCCGAAAGTATTAGCTTGTTAGAGTTGACAATGATATATACAATGGATTTCTATGGTGAAACCGCATATTAAAAAAAAATTGAATTTGAGAATTTTGATTTGAAAGAAAAATTGTTTTTCCTTACTCCGAAACCATGAGGCCGCTTCTGCCCCATAAAGAACTTAACCGAGATATTTATAACCAAAACCTACTCTGAAAATTTTAACTGCCTAGCTCATTCTGTTCGAGAGTTATTGTAGAAAATATATACAAAAACTTAATTTTTTTTTGACTCTTTACGGCCACCCGATCAATACAAAACTTCGCATGCATTTAAAAGTCATTCTTCTACAATTTGGTGCTAAATTTCAGATAGATCAAGTGATCGGTTTCGGAAATATTCAAAAAAAATATTTTTACTGAAAATGGCCATAACTCAGAAACCGCTTAGATTTCGCCCATTAACGAACTCATCCGAGATATTTACGCTCCAAACCTATACCCTGCAAATTTCAATCCTATAACTCCTTTGGTTCGAGAGTTATCGTGTTAACGGACGGCTGGAATGGCCGGACAGAATCGATTTGGACCACGGATTCTTGATCAGTGAGTCGAACCAAATCGTTTAAGACCATTTTCTGCCAAGAATTCGAAAATTACAGACATTTGGGCAGATGGATAAGCACTCTGTTCCGAGGAACAAGAGCGCCAAAAATATATACCTACCAAAGTACCTACTACGAGACCTACCATTTCGTTTTTGGATACTCTACTTAAAAATGTTATATTGAAATAAAATGAATTTTTCTTCGAACTTACAAATTCGTAATTGGCCTCGAAATCCTGGGGGGCAGCTGACGATCACACTTTCCGAAAATGCCTATACTTAGACATTTATATACTCGAACAAAGGGGGCATCATAAAAAAATTATTTTCTGGAAGATTTATTATTTTAATTTCCACTTCAATATGTATATTGGATAAATTTATTAATAATTATAATACAACATCCACAAGATGATACAAATTCGCCATCTACCATGAATTTAAGTTTGAATAGATTATGAAATGATTTTTCTAATAATTTTCGTTTAAATATTCATATTATTGTCCTAAAGAATGATCCCGCAATGAAATAAAGCAATTTAGTAACTATAGGTGTATGTACAATTCGATGAATCTCTAAATTTTTGACAAGCATTCTTTCCATCGCCTTGTGGATGAGTGCACATTCATAATTTACAGTAAAAGGACTGTGCAACTATTCTATAAAGGTCACAACACACGAGCGAGAAAGAGTTTTCAAATGAGAATCAGTCAATAAAAAACTGTCAAGACTGAAAAAGTTAAAAATTTCCCAATCTTGTCTTTCTCTATATTGCGGTGTTTTGGGACTTCCAATTCACCATAGTATGACTGATTTTCAAATGATCTCACATCTCCTTGAATCGAAAAACAACTGTAACATGGAGATTACATATGCTGAAGTGTGGCTAGCAACAACTAAGCTTTTCGATAGGATTCTTTTTTTGTGCTCATTGAAAGATGAAAAGGATTTACATTTATTGAATCACAATGATATCCTCTGGCTATCACAATAAATAATTTACAAAAATATATTTCAAAATTTGCTGACTCGTCTTCGCTAACAGCTCACATTGAGAAACATTTTCCATAATATACATTTCAGATTTTTAATATTTCCGCGATAGTAATATTGAAAAATATCAATGGTTCAATAATTCAATTGTGGTGTCATCAATTGAATTTTCGCGGGCATATGTTTATGATAAATTACGTACGTATTGCGTGCCATATTTTTAACTTCATTGCAACCTTAAATCAAAGTAGGTATATATATATATCATGTGTGAAATTGTGAATCAAATAAATTAGGACATACTTACTTGATATAGGTGCATCAAACAATTGTTGTAAATTATATGCATGTGCAAAATATTAAAAATCAGAAATTTATACTGTGAAATCATTGTGCAATTTTAATTGAGTAATTTAATAAAATTTAGGAAGGAATTTTGTTGACTCACTTAATTAATATTAGTACATAAATCATAAGAAAGTGTTGGGACAAATCAACACATACAAATTATTGGTAATATTCATGGAGATAATTATATATTACATATTGGGAAATAAATATAAATAATAGCAAATTTGTAAGAAATTATGAAACTACGAACTATCAGTGAAGACATCCAAAAATTTTTCAATTTATTACTCCAATGTTAGTAGGTATTGTCACAATATTGACATTTGAGTTCCATTTTTCCAAGTGATTCAAGTCCATAGAAAACATTTAAAGTGCATCCTAGCAGCAGTGATAGCTAGAGGAATTTACTTCACATTTATGGAAAAATAAAATTTCAGATTTAACACGATATAATTTCAACATACTACACAAACGGTAAAGGAATTGAGAAACACCATTTATATTTGAAACAGTTTGCTATCTATTATAATTACATTTTCATTAAAGATAGTCACTACATATTTGTTAAAAAGTTTTAGTACAATCTCACTTAATTGTATCAATTTTTGTTGATACATGAAAATATTTTTTACAGATCTGAAGGATTTTTCATTCGAATTGACAAATACGCGAAAATGGACTCGAAAATCACATTACCCTTTTCGACTCTAATGCAACCGATTTAATTATACGCTTTTTTTAAATTCTTTGGAGCAACAACATGAATGAATAATCTACTAGGAGACATACTTTAATAGATATTTACTATTTAAGTATTGTAAAGATCAACATTACGATGTGAGATGTGTATTTGGAAACGAGGCGGACAAGCCGAGTTTCACGAGTAATCGATTATTGTAGTATGCTAATATGAATTGACGTTACGGATATGGAACAATTTTATCCACTGTTAAATTTAAATATGTTAATTATTCACTCAAAAATAATTCATATTCCTGAAATTATTGACAGATATTACAAACAAATGTAATAATATGATTTATTGTGCTCTCGGTTGGCATTAATTTCAATTCAAATTTTATGGATATGATGTTGACAGTTAATAGATCTAGTGGTGAGAACCGAGAACAATAAACCATAATGCAATCAACCTTTGCAATTCTGCTTGTTGCATATTTCAAACATTATTGCTTTCATGAATACTATCTATTTTTGAGTATAGTTATTTATGTACCAAGGATGAAAAACTGTCTATTATAGTCGAGTCTGCAAATTGCTATCCAAGGCGGAGCCGAGGATAACAAGCAGGCGGGACAATATACAGTTTTTCGCCGAGGTTCATATTACATTATTTTTTCGTCGATCTCTACATATTTTCATTAATTACATCTTAAATCACAATAGCAAATGACACATATACACTTATGTTTGTATAGACCACATTAGTTAGGTTAGGCGGGAAATTTGAATTACGATCCATCCGTGGATTCGAGCACTGAATTCCCCATGCTTTTCTTATGTGCCTAAAATTTTCGCAAATTTCTCGCCTGTTTTTAAATACTTCGGCTAATTTCTTAAGGTTTATTTTGGCTGAAATAGATTCTGTGAACCTTTCTCAACCATCTAGAATCAAGTTTTCAGAACAAAATTGTATATTTCCAAAATAATTGATAAATATAAAAGTGTTCACCAAATTCGATTGACGTATGTCTTGGCTCACTCGAAATCAGTCAAAAATAATAACATAACCCTAAATCGACCTTGTAATGACGCACAACAGAAGTCATCTACGACATACGGAAATAATTCGAACTAGAATGGTTTCAATTTTGATTTAAGAATAAATAGAAGTAGATTTTAATGTGGAAATAACATGAAAACATGAAAACATGCACTAATGATGAAGGTACCCAATACTTGTTGTCTCTGTACTAACATTCTCTTTTAAATAGGGTGGTTTCATCTCAAAGTTGAAATTCCTAGTTAAAAAATTTGAATATGGATCTCCCGCCAAGCGTATGATTCTAACCTAACTAATGTGGTCTATTGAACCGTATTCATAGTGACCACAGCACTGACAGTTATTCTTACACACACTAATGTTTGTATTGAACCGTATCATGCCGTATTCATAGTGACCACACCGGACGAGAAAGTACTTTCTCGTCCGCAAAGTACTTTCCTTCAAGAATAGTCGATTTTACGGCCGCAAATTAGTGCGTAAAATGTCACTTTTCATGGAGGTCGACGAAAAAATATTTTACGTTTTTGGTAGTAGATAAAATATTCTACTAGATTCGTATCGTAAAATAATATTCTAATAATCGGCCTCTTGGGTAAAATCTACGAAGCAACGCTATCCATCTGAAACCAAAACTTTGACAGTTTGGTGAACACCAAACGATGTGGTGGACGGTTGTTTCTTGTGTTTATCTGAGCGTTTACGGACTGTTTTGTTATAAAACTGTGTTACACATAATGGTAGGATGTGCAGCTTACGGATGTAAAAGCCACAGCAGGAAAAAGTATCCTGGTTATGTGGTGGACATTTGGTTTCAATGTCAAGGAATATGTTATCCGTCCTTTCTCTTCTACAGTCTAAGGGTAAAATAATAGTGATCTTCACAATTCTTATAACGTAAAAATCTATTATATCCACTTTTCGATAGCTTTTAATCGCTCAATAAATCGAAGTACCTACTTATATTTCACTCAATTATAAATAAATGATTGATTTATCTAATATTATCTGTTAATCAACTAATCAACTTACAGTTGCTCTCACATATGAAATTAAAATACAATGAGTAGGTATATGATGAATTTTGACTTGGGAAACAAAATTGACTTTCTAAATGTCTCCTTGCCCCAACTTTAAAATTAGCCAGCGAACATGAAGATCTTACACCTTCCAGGAAGTTAATTGAAAAGGTTATTGCATCAAACTTCCATCTTCTAAAACACGAACATAATTATTATATTTAAATTTGTATTTACAGAAAAGGGTAGGAGATATGATTTTCGATCCATTTCCATTGGTGCTAACATTATAAAACTATTTGTTTAAGTTCCAATTCTAAACCAATGACTGTCTATGGATTTCTAAATACCCAGGTTCAGTATAAAATTGTCTAATAAGTATACAAATATAATGACGAAAGACTCTTCATATAATGTTTAGAGATCAATTGAAAGCCTACATAATTCTCAAATTAATATTAATATAGGGATGTCACTATATGCTCAGTTTAAAGGTTGTTAAAGGATTTTCTTTTAGAGGAAGACAAGATGTGGTTTTGGGTGTACATGTGTAAAATGGGGTGTTTTATCTATTTTTTACACGATATGTGCTTCTACAATTTAGCATTAATGATATGTCGACGAGAGTGAACCAAGAAATATTTAAAAATTTCTAGAGACCACAATTTTTAGCATATCTATATTGTACGAAAAATTTACTTGCTGATATGATTCAATTTGAATACGAATTCTCCGATGATCAGATAAAATGATATGTTGTCTTCCCATAACTTTGAATTTAATGAATATCCTCATGCTACATGCCGAGCTGTAATAAATCAATTCAATTGAATCCGTTTTGATCTTGAATCTGTATAAAAAAAAATCTGATTTGAGTTCTGGTTGAGAAGCTCAAATACCTACTCGCGGAAGAATTTCATCCTCTAAGAATGATTTAAATCAGGTAAAAAGATTCGAATCAAATTTTCGATATTCGTTGGATGGATCAGACATCCAATCTTATATAACGAATATCTTCATGACGACGGAATTTTTGTTTGTTCATATCGAGTATCCATTTCTCAAATATTTTTCAGGATTCACATTTTCTTGTTCTAGACCAAGTGCCTTTGAAAATGGTAAAAAGTGAAAAACAAATAATAGAGGGAAGAAACCCATTGGAAAAGGAAGAGAATATAACAAAAATAAAAGGAAAAATAATTTACGGGTGATCTGAGGTCGGGAAGTGGAAGAGTGGAAGGCTGAGATTTTAAGGGGAAAAAACGGTTCATCTCGATTTCCAGCAAAACTACAACTACAACAAAGTTGATAAGCAAAGTTGTAGGTAATAAAAAAATCTACAATTTTTGTTTTCACAATTTTTCAAATAACCTCAAAATTTATGTGAAAAATTCAAATAAGTTTTTGGTTGTTTATTTTTATCTTCTACAAAAAAAAAATCACGAAATTTGGTGAAAACTTACCATTTTACTTCCCAAACACATTGTAATTTCATTTTTATTACCTTATTACGACTTTATATCGAAAGAGCATCCTTAGTTTCAATCGATAATTCTCACGTCAAAATATCTGCTTTTTAAAAAGGTCGCTATTCGTTGATATCTCTACTTTTTGATAGTGTAAAAAAAATATGCATTACTATGGTAAATTTTCTCGGAAAATGCTACGAAATAACAGGTAGTACGACCCAGACCCTCCTAGACCCTTCACCACTTTTCTATGAAATAACTTTTGATGGGCCAAAATTTTTCCGTAGGTCACTCAGGTATATAAGTTATCTCAAAATAGCAATAAATAGTCATCTGGGCATATAATATAGATAAGATTCTACAACTTTCTCAAAATATTGTCGATGTCTTATTAAATATTAACTTTATTAACTTAGAAACTGAGAAAATTTACCAAAGTAATGTTTATTTTTTTACACCATCAGAAAGTAGAGATTTCAACGAACAAAAAGCCCACCGTTGTTTAAAAAACAAGGTATTTTGACGTGAGAATTTTCGATTGAAAATTAGGCAGCTTTTTCGATATTAAGTCAAAATAAGATGAAAAAATGAATAATTTGAGTCAAAAAAATTACATTGCGTTTGGGACATAAAGAGGTAAGTTTTCACTTAATTTCGGCAAAAATAGCAGATATTTTGACGTAAAAATAAAAAACCAAAAACTTTAACTTTTATCCATAGGACTTGTAGTTTTGCCGGAAATCGAGATAAACCGTTTTTTACCCTTAAAAACTCAACCCCTTCCACTTCCCGACCTCAGATCACCCGTAAATTATTTATCCTATCATTTTTGTTATATTCTCTTCCTTTTCCAATAGGTTTCATCCTACTATTATTTTTTTTAGTTTTCTACCGATATAAACATGACACTCCAACTTATAGAAGTTGATTGATGATAATGAAATGACAAGGGCGTAGCCAGGGGGGGGGTTTTGGGGGTTGAAACCCCCCCCGAAATGATATTTTTCTCTTAAAAAAAATAATTTTTGCTGCAGAAAGTGACCCTTACACCCCCAAAACCCCCCCCCGAAATTAATTCCTATTTCAAAACCCCCCCCGAAATTAATTCCTGGCTACGCCCTTGTGAAATGATAATCATAAAGATAGTTGAATCTACACGGAAACATCCTATTTGATGACTGATTTGAATTATCATAAATTTTTGGTATTGATTGCAATAATTTTTACCTCTTGTTAGTGCGTTTTATTGTATTTGTAGACTTTGTGAACAAATTTATTACAGCTCTCTGGCTACACGATTATCAGACCATTTCTGTACATCGTAGGCACATGTACACCGCAGGATGAAGTTGCCTATAGAGCAAATTTTCTTTGCAAAATGCAATGCCCAAGATTTCAACAATTAAACATTTTTTCCACCATTGCATAATAACATGGTACAAGTTTGTGTATAATTTGTATGATATTTAGAAGGGGCACTGCGTTCAAAAAGTTAGGCCATACAATCTACTGATTGCGTTGGTTTTCTGGTGAAGAAAATATTTGAATATTGCAGCATTGAGCTAAAACTCAAGATATGAAAGAGTGTAATGAAAGCCAAAAACGTTTTTTGTATTTACAGGGCTACAAACTAGCTCATCATTTCAGTGAACAAATAGTATATTCTAAAACAAGTTGCAGAATGGGCTCCTATTAAAACACGAATGCGAAATTCGAAAACGAGCGACGTAGGAGCGAGTTTTCGAACGCATGAGTGTTGGAATTGCCTTCTGCAACGAGTATTAGACGATATTTTCTCTATTTCAGGCGAGTTTTGTAAAATACCGTTGAAATTTAATGAAAAATTCGGATTATACATCCTAGTGACTTTTGTATTGTATCTTGGTAGTTGGTGTGACTGTTACGAAAGTTGACAGATCACGAAATTTGAATTTGAATCATATACGTAGGACATGGAGATCAGATTTAAAACAGTTCCCTAATAGCATGAATGATTCAAAATTAGCAAGAAGGAAATCTCTAGTACCATATTTTTAATGAAAATAAAGCTTTTCCTCAACAATTATTTCACTATATCCAGATTATATTGTATTGTCAATTGACGTGTGTTGAAATTTGATAAGATCGAAAGTCAGTGCTGACTACCATAAAACGAAAAATATAACTAGAAACAATGCGGTCATTCCAGCACTGTTTTACTGAAATAGAGAAAGTTATTTTTATATCTCTGTACATTATCCAGTACGGCATTGCAAAATTGTTTTCCTATTTCTAAATTGTGGTTGGCTATACAGGGTGTCCCAAAAATACCACGCGAAAGTGACATTGGAGATAGATTGGCATTAGGTCTATCAGATAGCATCAACATGACCTCAGTAAAAGTCCGCTGGTTTTCGAGATATCACCACTGTTGCGTCTCATGACTTCACATGTTGGGAAGCGCTCATTTGTATTTCTAAACAAAGCAGCTCGCTTGTAAAACTTAAATGTTTTGGGTTAACTGGTTTATTTTTGCATGGGTGGTCTCACCCTTGAAATTAATATTTTCCACGGAAAGATAATTGCAAGTAAAATATCTTGTAATACTTCAACCCTTGTAGAAGTATTTATGACCTATTTCCTGTGAAATATTGATAAAATGCATACAACAACTAACACATTGCCAGAGCTGTGAGTCCTTTGTCTAGATTCTAACCCATACAAAAATCTAGAATTTTCCGATTAGATAGCCACGGCTTTGGCTATTCTCTAAATCGAGGGCGTAGATTCCGAATCTGTAATTAGTTTTTCCGTATCTCGATTAATTAGATACAGAAAAAATAGATACATAAATCTAAACGTCGTCGTCCACCGACCAATCATCGGGGAAAATTTGGATATCGAGATGTGAAAATCATAGATTTCGAACGGGAAAGAAGAATTTTCCTTCGATTCCGGGTCAAAAATATTTGTGCCGACCCAAAAAATTTTTTTCATGGTATATCGATACGGAGCTCGTGTCTAATTAAATCGAGGTCGCTGATCACGAATATGTAATTAGTTTTTCCCTAAGTGGCGTACTTTGGGAAAATTTTCACTTAAAGTGAAAAAATTGACGAAAATAGGTCAATTTTGGAACTTTCCACCGCCCAAAAAAATCGGAGTAGGGTGTTGCTGATTTTTTACGTCATATTTGGATCCTTTATCTATCGAATCATCCGAACAATAAATGTCCAGGTCGTACGCTTCGGAAATTATGATTTTTTTTCTCGAGGGTCTATTTTTCGGAAAATTCTTTCCGCGATATTTCCACGGAAAATTTTTGTAATAAATATCTGATGGTAGATTCGGAATCTACGGCCCCGAATCTATAAGAATAAGTACTCGTTGCCAAAATTCGACCGGTCTCCGATTTCGATGCAAATTACGTCATTTACTAATTCGGGACCGTAGATTACGAATATATGATCGGATTTTTCATTAGAGAATTTTCCGCGGAAATACCGCGAAATGAATTTTCCGAAAAACAGACCCTTTGGAAAAAAATCATAATTTCCGAATGGTACGGCCTGGACATTTTCTGTTTGGATTATTCAGTAGATAAAGGATCCATATATGAGGACAAAAATCAACAACACCTTACTCCGATTTTATTGGGCGGTGTGAACTTCCAAAATTGACCTATTTTCGTCCATTTTTTCACTCTAAGTGAAAATTTTCCCAAAGTACGCCACTTAGGGAAAAACTAATTGCATATTCGTGATCAGCGATCTCGATTTAACTAGACACGAGCTCCGTATCGATATACCATGAAAAAAATTTTATGGGTCGGCACTTAGAAATATTTTTGACCCGGAATCGAAGGAAAATTCTTCTTTCCCTACTATTCAGGATAGCCTAGGTAAAAAAAAACATGAGTTTGAAGTAATTTCTAGCAATGCTAGGCGATAAAAGACCGAAAACTGGAGATTTTTAAAAAATACACAAAAGTGGTGATATCTCGAAAACCAGCGGACTTTTACTGAGGTTATGTTGATGCTATCTATCTCCAATCTATCTCCAGTGTCACTTTCGCGTGGTATTTTTGGGACACCCTGTATATCTATGTTGAAACTGATAAAATACAGGGGACTGCTTTTACGGTATTCTATCTTTATGCGATGCCGCATCAAACAAATTACGTAGATTTACGTTTTTGCTTAGATTGGCTGAAATGATGACCATACCATATTTAATATACTTGTATGGGTAATGAAGGCAGTGTGTTTCGATACGGTCTGAAATTATCCATTTCTAACAACATATCTTGACCATATATCTAACCACGTTTTTCAAGTATCATTAAACTTTTTAGTTCATTGCTGAATATTCCTATGAATGCACTGAACGCAGATGAAACTATTGAAGAATTGGATTTTGGCATACATTTCTCAAATTAATTTCGGAAAGAAGAATATTATTTTTTTTTCTGTACAATATTAAATGCTTTTAGCGAAAATTTTTAATGAATCAACGTAAATAAGTTAAATTTTTAATATCACACATTTTTCAAATCAACATTTATTGCTATAGTAAACGTTTTATCTTAAATATTTCCTTTTATATTAGATAACCTAACCTATATAGAACTACAAGATCTGATACAATCAACTATGTATGAATTGATTCTTTCTTTAAATAATGATTGAACTTCAACATGACGCATCAATAATGAAACAATGCCAATTCCACAATCGACAAGAAGCAAGTTTTCGTGACCAGGTTCTCTGACCGAACAGCAATCTTTGAACGAAGTACCTGAAAGGAAGAAGATCGGTCGTGATTAAAAACGATTTCAAACAAAGGT
Source organism: Halyzia sedecimguttata (assembly GCA_937662695.2). Lineage (NCBI taxonomy): Eukaryota > Metazoa > Arthropoda > Insecta > Coleoptera > Coccinellidae > Halyzia > Halyzia sedecimguttata. Next base: position 110,190,614 of record OW569414.2, on the reverse strand, counting down.
TCATTTATATCAGTATATTAATATCAATTAATATTAATTGATATTAATATCAATATTATAATATTAATATTAATGTTAATATCAACATTAATATTAATATTAAATATTAATATCAATATCAATATCAATATCAATATCAATATCAATATTAATATCAATATCAATATCTATATTAATATTAATATTAATATTAATATTAATATTAATATTGATCGTTTAAGACCATTTTCATCGAAAAATTCGAAAATTACAGACATTTGGGCAAATTGATAAGCACTCAGTTCCGAGGAACTAGAGCGCCAATATAAATTCGAATATGCGATCAGTAAACTTGGTATTTAAAAATAGCTAATCTCTAGATTAATTTTAGCCCAACTGACCATGATTTATCTTTCAGGATGAAGGTGTGCTTGGTGCTCCTCCAAAGTTGAAAATTGCCTCAACTCTCCCGGTTTTACGGTAATCATCTATCATCATATTGGATTTCCATCAAGTAAATACCAATTCAATCAAACAATTAATATGGATTTCGAAAGACGTCAGAAATATTCGAAAACCTTATCTTGGGCCTATCCACACATGTTGCTTCTACTGTCACATCTAAATTCGACAATGCCGTTTACGGACATAAATTGGACTCACCAGTTTAAAAAATTCCAAGATATCCTCCAATGGTGGTGGCGATTATCAATCCCAAAATGGTTAAGCATACAAGGATCATAATTTTCTTCTGCAGACATAAAAATTACAGAGTTTATATCACAACTTGTGATGGACATTTTAGAAATAACCATTACAATTTACACTACACTTGTGCATTTGTCACTCAACATGTGCCAATAGATTTTTAGTTTTTTAGTTGGTCTTTTTGATGCCTAATTTTATTTTTCATTCACTTTCCTTATTGGTTGTGTATTTATAGTCGAGTGTACTTTGTGTGAGTGTAGAGTGTACAAATGTGTGTAAAGTGTATGTAAGGTGTAGTGTAACTATTTTTCGTCGAATAAAATATGAATTGGTTTTTATATTTTTTATGGTGCTTACTAAGAATACCAACAATTGGTTTTTTTTATCTTCGAACCATTTCCATCATTACGTCTTTATATTGATCACTTTTAAATGAGAGGAATGACATAGCTTACCACAAAAATGCTCAAATTTGTATTAGACAGTTCTTTAAAATGTTGCATGTTTCTTTTGTTCGAATGAAGTAAATTTGAGGATACTTACCATTTGACATGTTGAGTGGTCCGATCGAATTCAAACACTAATTTTCAGAAGAAACCTATAATGCTGAACCAAAAGTCAACATATATTTTTATAACAGATTTATTACAATCCAATAACGGCGAATGATACAATGAGTTTCTTTTCGAATTGTTTTCATTTATTTCAATTATTATTTGTTTGGGACAAGTAAGTAAGACGTGTGTGTCAAAATCCTATAATATTGTTGCGAAACAATTTGAATTGTTAAGGCCGATTTACACGAATCCAGTATCTGGCGCCAGTCTCACTGGCATGTCAGTTCTTTACTGGTATAGCGCCGGATCCAGGTTGTTAACATGTTTCCAGTCAGTCACTGCGCCATTCTCTTCTTTTAGAGACTGCAATGATCCAAGAAAAAATCGATTGCTACCCACAACCTGTTCGACTTCTCGATTTTATTGACTTCTAAAAAAATATGTACTTCTGATATTTTTTATTATTATTATTTATTGTTGAAGAGTATAGAGGTAGAACCTATAAACTCATAAGTTAACAAAAAAAAAAGAAATATTAATTGTATTAAATCTTTAGGCCTTCGATACCCATCTCTTTCTTAATTTGTTGTAGTCCGAGTGGGAAACCGCTGAAATTTGTACACCAGAATTCCAACTCAACCGGAATTTCATTGAAATTCAATAGGAATTCAATAGGAATTCTTTTGAAATTCTATTGGAATTCTATATACTTGTACACCAGAATTCCTGGCGGTTTACCCCTCGGTTAGAATCAACTATTTGGAGCTGTTTACATGATTGTCCGATAGGTGTCGTACTCTAACATCAATATAGGAATTCCTTATAATTCAATAGAAATTCCGCGGAACTCCATGGAATTCAATAGGAATTCCACGAAATTCAATAGGAATTCCAGGAATTCAGTAGGAATTCCATTGAATTCTTCTTTCTTGTAAACCAGTATTCCTATAGCGGTTTACTCCTCGGTTAAAACCAACTATTTGGAGCTGTATAAATGATTGTCCGATATGTGTCGCGCTCTAACATCAATAGGAATTCTTTATAATTCAATAGGAATTCTGAGGGTTTCTATGGAATTCAATAGGAATTCCCCGGAATTCAATAGGAATTCCACGGAATTCAATAGGAATTCCAGGAATTCAGTAGGAATTCCTTGAAATTCAATAGGAATTCCAATTATATTCCATGAAATTCTACTTTCTTGTACACCAGAATTCCTAGCGGTTTACCCATCGTTGTAGTCTAAATGCACGTTTTTTTGGGCGCATGTTCTAGGGGAACATCGTCCTATCATTTCGTCCAAATGTCTGTAATTTTCGAATTTCGAGCTGAAAATTGGCTAATAGACTAATTCGGACTCCCTGATCACGAATCCGGTGTCAGATTCTTGGGTGCCGTCCGGCCGGCCGGCCGGTTTCCCGGCCGTAAGCACGATAACAGGAGCACCGAAGGTCCTATCAACTTCAAACTTTCAGGGTAGGTTTCTGATCAAAATGCGACGGTTAAGTTCGTTAACGGGCAAAATCGGCCGGACGGTTTAGGAGTTATAGACATTTAAAATTTTGAGGTTATTTCCCTGATATTTCAGGAACTAAAGAAGATGTTGAATCAAAACTTGGTAGTCAGTTCGAGGATATAAACGCGCAACTTTTGGCAAAATTCTGTTATGATCGAAATGTTGGTAATTTTTAAAAAAATATTTCTTTTAATTTTTTCGAAAAAAAAATTTTTTTTTCGTGAACTATTCATCAGATTGCAACAAAAACTTGTACTAACGTCAATTGTAGTATTTTGCAACATTGTGCAAAATTTTGGCTCTATACGATTTCAATTTCTGGAGATATAAGACAAAATGTGTCAAATTTCCTGGGTCTCTCTCAGTATTTTCATCGATTATTCTATGAACTCTTTGAATTCCACCGAAAACAAATTCAAAGACATAAATATAAAGAATCAAGTCATAGTTTAGACGTCGAAAGAAGGACGATGTTGATCGACTTGAAAAGGTACCTATTTCAAGAAATGCAATAATGAAATGCTTAATTTTTTTTATGGTCACAGAAAATCGTCACAAAAATCTATTTACCTCATTTGACGGCTGTTTGTCAAATCAATTAATTCCAATGATTGATGTCAGATTTCCTACATACCAAGTTCAAACACATTTTATTATATGGAAAACACTTATTATGATCACGTTCTACAGGAATTGATACTAAATAGAAGCTAGATGAAGATTATTGTAATGGAAAATTTGTGTTCCAGAATAATATTAAGGTATTCAACATGATACTGCTTTTTTTCTTTACTGGTCAGTACGGGCCACAAGGAACATGCGCCCAAAAGCTCCTGTCCACAGGGCTTGAACCCATTTTTTTATATTCGCCACATCGGGTAATTCCATAAGCTTTCATGCCCTCTACAACGTGGAGCAATCTTCAAAATTTCGGAACATTTTATCGAATGCCAAACCTTGAAGCCTGAAGTACTGACGAGGGAGTTAGGGCGAACTTGAAAGCTACAAGGCACACGGTGTACTCGCTTCAGTGCTCAACTGGCACGAAAAAGTATTCTCATGGTGCTACTAATTATGCCATGCTACTGGATACGTGTAAATCAGCCTTCAGTTAAAGTGGCTCGATATCATTGCATCATCCCAATACATCATTTCTCAATAAATTTTCTAAATATAACAAAAAAGAAGAATGATATCACTTGACTAGAAATATCTAGTAGGTACATGTTTTATATATATTATATGAAGCCAATAGATAGCAAATTAACAATATAATGCTATGGATAATTTTGCACATATATACATTTTTCAGAAGGACTATTAACCATAACCTCTGTTCGATATTGGATGAGAATTCACATTATAAGAATTATCTGTTTCTCTACCAATATGTATTAATTGTTTTCACATTATTTTAACTTAGTGAGATCGATGAAAGCCGATTATCTTGAAGGAAAAATTCCATAATTATTCAATATTTTTAAATGATGAATCTACAATATTAACGTTAACATAGCGACTTTAAATAAGTCATGAAATCATATTACCTAAAAAATAATTCATAATTAAACTTGTGTATTTTTTATTTTCCTGTGAAGTACCTATAGAATATATCAGGTCCTGGAGATAGGATGATGAGGGCTGTTGGTTCGAAACCAGTTTTGGCACATTCTTGCATGTATGATAAGATGACATTTGCATGACTTTCGAAAAAAAGATTTTATTCAATTTTAAGTTTCTATTGGTATCGAACATATTGTACAGCAACTGTAAGTTATTTTCACAGAATTCATTCAATTATACTGTGCATACCTATTATGAAATATTGGATAGCTATACATGGTGCGTAAAATAGTAAACAGGACTCTTTCAAAAGATCACATCCTATTATTGGCACAATTCGATGGCTGCCCAAGTTTAAAGGTAGATAGGTATGTTCTGTCGAACTTTACACCTCAACCTAAGGAGCAAAAGTGGAGATATTTTGATATTAGTCAAAGTAGGTTTCTTGCATCGGTACAAAAATCCATATCAATATCAACGAGGAGCACTAAAGTTTTATTTTGAATTTGGTAAACCACTTACCGAAACAGTATTCGCCTATTTCAAGACTGTGTTATTTCTACCTCTTTAGAAATATACTGCTTCACAAAAGTTAAGGAAGTTCAGAAATTTCGAGAACAATTCGAAAGTTGCCGAAGCCAATAGGGCTATTGGTATGATCGAGGCGGGACTTAATCAGAGGAATGTTGCGAATTTCTTTCAAGTTAGTGAAAGCGTAGTGTCCTGGCTCGTCCTCGATTTCGAGAAACTGGAAACATGACCGAAAGACCGAGAAGTGGACTCCCAACATCTACCCCAGGTAACACAGACCTCGCATAGAGGTCTCTGAGAGGTTACAATGTGGATGAAAATGCGAGCTCGCAATGTGAGATTCTCAAGATATCACACAGATAACCAGAATAAGACATTCCTAAAGATTTCCCACAGATAACCAGACTAAGACATCCTGTTGCGAGATCCTCAAGATATCACATATGTAACCAGAATACGACATTCCCATTGCGAGCTCCTAAAGATATCACACAGATAATCAGAATAAGATATTCCTATTGCGAGCTCCTAAAGATATCACACAGATAACCAGAATAAGATATTCCTATTGCGAGCTCCTACAGATATCCCACAGATAACCAGAATAAGACATTCCTATTGCGAGCTCCTTAAGTCATCGTAAGTATAACAAGAATAAGATATTCCTATTGTGGAGATCCTCAAGATATCACATATATGTAACCAGAATAAGATAATACTATTGCGAGCTCCTACAGATATCACACAGATAAGAAGAATAAGATATTCCTATTGCGAGCTCCTAAAGATATCCCAAAGATAAACAGAATAAGACATTCCTGTTGCGAGATCCTCAAGATATCACATATGTAATCAGAATAAGACATTCCCAATTCCCATTGCGAGCTCCTAAAGATATCACGCAGATAACTAGAAAATTACATTCCTATTGCGAGCTCCTCAAGATGTCACAAGTGTAACGAGAATAACACATTCCATTTCGAGGTCCTAAAATCCTCGCAAATTCAACAAGAATAGGAAATCAGGTGGTGTGTTGCAGGGATCTACTCCATATATCCCTACTCTGCACTTCTCGTTTCCACCGGTAGATGGCGCAATCGTCTACTTTGTACCCGGAAGAACAACCCCATCGCTAATAACCCGAGTGGAATATCGATCTACGCATCGAAGTGATGTATTCGGCGCCACACATGTACTGCACATTTGGAGGACATATAGATTATAGATCCATATAGCAGCCATCTTCTCTCAGTACTGCCACGGTTGAGCAGCCTGAGAACTTCCCCATGTGATATCTCTGAGATGTTACTGGGATCATCCCCTGTGGAGGACATTTGGAGGTGATAGAGAGGTCTGGGCGACCTCCCTGCGATATCAGAGTACACATCTCAAAATATGCCCCAAGGTGAGCAGTTTTTGAGAACTCCCCATGTGATATCTCTGAGATGTTACTGAGCTCATCCCCTGTGGTGGACATTTGGAGGTGATAGGGAGGTCTGGGCGACCTCCCTGCAATATCGCAATAAACCTCTCGAGATATTCCCCAGGTTGAGCAGTTTGAGAACTTCCCCATGTGATATCTCTGAGATGTTACTGGGCTCATCCCCTGTGGCGGACATTCGGAGGCGATATGAGGTGCTCCTCAGGTTGAGCAGTTTGAGAACTTCCTCATGTGATATCTCTGAGATGTCCCTATCACATGCATATTTAAAAAATTGGTGAAAAAAAATGTGAACTGACTGAACAGACTACCTAAAGTACTCGTTTGGATTCTTCGGAATCTTAGCCGTGCAAATTGCTCAAGAGACTATTTTGAATAAAATGAGTACTTTTCGCCAACAAAATGTTTGTTCTCATTTTGAAAAATAGTCCTGTTTACGTTGGAATTCACGATGTAGCTCTATTTGATTCAAATACATTCGTCTAAGAGCATGAAATTAACTAACAAGTGAGTCTTGAAGGCAATAATTATTATTTTGGCTTCTGAGGAATTTCCAAAATGAACAAAAACTTTTTCAATTCTCTAATAAATTCAAACAGCAGTATCAAAAACTAAATTTGCTAATTCAGCTAAAATTATCGTAGATATGAAGCAAAAAATTTGTCTTGAACTAGAATTCGTGTCATTGTGTTGAGTGTTAAATGTGTATTGGTTGTGTGAAATTGAGAAAAAGTAGTGTTGTTATTGTTAAGCTCAAGACAAACTGTCTGCTTTTTTTACTCACGATGTTAATCACATTTAACGTCCAGTCAGTTTTGCATAGAGTCCGCTGCCAAGGATAAGTATAACCACTGAAGCGCAGATTAGCATTATGATTTTCTTCTGTAGACGTATAAGGAAAATGTAGTTAGAAAATGTAATTGCAAAGTTTACTTTTTTTATTTTTAAACATGCTCTATGTTACAGTAAATGGAATGACGAAAATATTCATTTGCCCTTCTTTAATTTATTATCAGAATATTTTTGAATTCGTTTCGTTATTGCATTCTTTCTTTACAGTTTTGATAATGGTCATTTCCATTATTTTGTATTTAACGAAAGGCAGTTTAATACCTAGTGCTTACCATGTGTCATTTCTTTTGAGGAACGAATTTATTATTAAATGTAGAAAACGTAATTTCGAGACATCGGAATTCAAACCAGCTGCGATATCAGTGTATTGTAATATGAGGTTTGTTATAGTCATAGTGCAAATTATGCCAAGAGTGGATTTCAGATACGTAGCAGGTACCAAGTCTGCGTAGAATCTGAGAATTGTATGCGTGCAGCGACCAATTGAACTAAATCGTGAGTAATTCATTATTGACAATGAGAATATTCAAGATTAGGGATGATAATTAATACATGGTGTAATTTTCCGATTCACATCGATATATAGAATATGGCAGTTATTTATATCGTGGTGAATACTGTCACTAATCTCAATTGATAACATTTCAATAAAACATAGTGATACAATTTTTTTCCAAGTTCATATTATACCCAGGTAACACAGAGGTCGCATAGAGATCTTTGGGAGGCTACAATGAGGATTTATTGTGAGCTCTTCAAGATATCGCAAGTGTATCGAGAATAGGAAATTCCTACTGTGGAGTTCGTCATAATATCACACATGTATTGCGAACTCCTAAAGATATCACGCAGATAACTAGAATAAGACATGCCAATTGCGAGCTCCTCAAGATGTCACATATGTAACCAGAATAAGACAGTCCTATTGCGAGCTCCTCAAGATGTCACATATGTAACCAGAATAAGACTTTTCTATTGCGAGCTCCTCAAGTCATCACAAGTAAAACAAGAATAAGACATTCCTATTGCGAGCTCCTCAAGATTTCACACAGATAATTAGAATAAGACATTTATATTGCGAGCTCCTCAAGATGTCACATATGTAACCGGATAAGACATTCTTATTGCGGAGTTCCTCAAGATATCACAAGTGTAACAAGAATAACGAATTCTTCAAGTCATCGCAAATTCAATAAGAATAGGGAATTATGGGGTGTGTTGCAGGGATCTACTCCATCCCTACTCACTCCTCGTTTCCACCGGTAGATGGCGCAATCATCTACGCTGTACCCGGAAGAACCACCGCATCGTTTTAATAACCCGAGTGGAATATCGATCTACGCATCGAAGTGAAGTATTCGGCGCCACACGTGTGCTGCACATTTGGAGGATATATTATATAGATTTTAAATCCATATCGCAGCCATCTTCTCTCAGTACTGCATAGATTGAGCAGTCTGAAAACTTCGCCATGTGATATCTCTGAGATGTTACTGGGCTCATCCCCTGTGGCGAACATTTGGAGGTTGTAGGGAGGTCTGGGCGACCCCCCTGCGATATCGCAAAAGGCGTCAGAATATCCCGGAAAGAGCTCTGCTAGATATCTATGGGAGGTCTCTGTCTTGCCTGGGTAATATCCATTCTCCGAAATATAACTGCTGATATGGCAACCACTCATAAAAACTTTTATGTGCACAGTTGCCAAAATATTCAGTCACACCACTATTTGCACTCCTCACTAAAATTTTATTGGCCAATCATGTTTTCTTGTGATTTGGCAACTCTGTCATGTATATTTCTTATCGTAACAGCTGACTCGACTGGATGAGCAAAACCAATAAAGATTAGTCGCTCATTAACGTCAAACAGGTTGAAATTTTCTAATAATTTTTTAATGTTTGTGCCTAATAATGAAACAAAAATTAATTTAGGTGAATTTCGAATCCTATATCTCGAAATTTTCTTCTGGAAATGACCATTTCATTGAAAATACTTTCGTAAATGTTAATCTACAGAATCCCTGAAGTTAGGAGCTGGTCATCAAAATATTAAATTAATCGATTTCAGATCCGTTGAAAGGCGCTAGACCTTTCAGCGATTGCAAATAGGGTAGTTGTGTATTGATGTAATTGTCAAAGGGAAAAAGTGAACTGTTCCAGATTCCTGTGGTAGGTATAAGTCTTCAAGGTGAGAGAAGAACAGGATAGATTGAGATATCCTGCGTCGTTAAAGCCGAAAACCCTGGACGAGTTGATGATTTATTAGAGTTGAGATTAGAAGAAAAAACGGCCGCTATAGCTGCGGGTGCGTGTTGCACAAATGATGAAATCCTACTTAGCAACGTCAACCTACCCCATCCGACGTATTCATCAAACATTCAGACCTATTCTGTTTGCGTATTGCTATAAACATTGCTATTCAAGTCATATTGCCATCCTCCTAATTTTTAACAATATGACTATGGTATTACGTATTCTGTTTGGACTGTTATAGCAATGTTGGATATCAATTTTCTCCCAGGAATATTGCTATCAAGTAGGTCAAATTTCATTGATTTGTAGAGCTGACAACACTGTATTTCATGACTTTTATGTGAATTAGAAGAAGAATTTAACATTTATTGGGGAGTTCCAAAATGGTCGTTACGGCGGGATGTCTACTTTCCCCGCGTCCCAGTTTGGAGCTCCAAAATTTAATAAAAATTGAAAAATATTAAAGAACGACTAAGATTAAAAAATGGGTTCAAGCCCTGTGGACAGGAGCTTTCTGGCGCTCTAGTTCAAACAGACAAATTATATCTGGTATTGGTTTCTCAGAGTTATCAATGTATTCATATGATATCACTGCATCATAAAGGAAATTCAATTCAAATAATAGTTTATTAGATAAGTAATAATAAATTACCTTGTAATCGATCTAAAATTTCCTGATCTACGTTCACCAAACTACAGAATTATGCTTTCAATATTTACGTAATATTTTCGAACATTTTCGGGTGAGGTCCCCGTTGCATCGCTAAAATACGAGTATTTCAACCCCAATATTTTTGAAGTTACAATATTCCCTTCTGTCAAGTTGACATTATGAGAATTCATACATAGAATAATAATTATATCAATCTGTGAAATACGATTTACATTGAAATTTAAAAAAATCATATCTCCGAAAGTATTAGCTTGTTAGAGTTGAAAATTATATGAATGGATTCTTATGATAAAACTGCTCATTAAAAAAAATTTGATTTGGAATTTGTTTCGTAACCGAAACCATCTGTCCGATTTTGCCCAATAACGAACTTAGCCGAGATATTCATCCCCCAAACCTACTCTGAAAATTTCAACTATCTAGCTCATTCCGTTCGAGAGTTATCGTGCTTACGGCCGGCCGGCCGGACCGGCCAGTCGGCCGGCCGGACAGAATGAATTTCGACCACGGATTCTTGATCAGTGAGTCGAACCAAATCGTTTAAGACCAATTTCATCGAAATATTCCAAAATTACAGACATTTGGGCAAATTGATAAGCACTCAGTTCCGAGGAACTAGAGCGCCAAAAATGACAGATCATATTGCTCAAAATCGATGATCAGAATAGAAATATTTCGGATCTTGCTGTGGAAGCAATATATTTTTCTTAGCAATGTTGCAATGCGCGAACAGATTAGGTCTGATTGACTCTTCCCTAGTTAAGTAATCATTAAAGGATACTGTGGGAGGTATACTCATTATTGAAAGGTTTTTTTTCTGGGTTTTCTCTCCCAAACTCTGAAAAATATCTATAAAATAAAAATCAATTATTTTGTGTTTTGCTTCTGCGTAAAACAAGATATTTGTCAGAAGCAATCAATTGAACAATGTTGCCTAACAAACAACAACGAAACAACATCAACGAAGAAACAACAATATCGTAACGTTCGGAGTCTATATCAGACTCCTTCGTCAGACGCTTAATGAAAATCTTTAGAATTATTTTGTTGATAGTTATTGTAAAATTCATTTCTTCCGACGCACACAGCATTGCTAAACAGGACTTCTATTCATATGAACATGCCAAAATATGGGTCGACACTTAGTCTCAGCAGAAGTTTTTTCGTTTTTCGTTGTGTAATTCACATGCTGCAAATAAAAGTTAGACTCTCCAATGAAGCGCGACTTGCAACACTCTCCTTGTTTATTGTTTGAAATTCGCGGATTCCCTATATACATACCTTGAACTAGAATTACAGTCCCCCCTTAAAACCGGAATTTCTGATTTGGTTGATCAAAAATGTTAACGTTATAAAGTGAGAACTAGTAAGATCGTGATAATTGTTCTTCTGGTGATCAGCTCCGCACTATAATAGGCATCTTTCAAGAATTGAAGTGAGACGAATGTAAGGTATTATTTTGTTGTAACTCAAGGTGAATGGTTGACTATAAAACAAAAAAAATCAAAACATTATAAAATTAAATTTAATATTAAATAAATAAAATACAATTAATAAATCTCAGGAGTAATTGTGCAAATGAAGATAAAAATGGATTAAATTAATAGTACCGGTGCTAAGAGATGAGAGAAATCATTTGGCTTTTCATTTACATAGCTCTCAATAAATCATATAATAATTCTTATACTTAACAGTAACTTCAATAATTATATACATACATAATTAATATATTAAGACTTGTGTGAGTATTGCGGGCAGAAGAATGTTGGCTATCTAGAATTACTGAAAAGTTTGAAAAAAGTTGAAAAACACTTATATTTTTCGCTGGCCACTCCAGGAAGAGTCCAGGTTTTAGCCCAAATTTGATGCACATAAATGTCACAGAGGCCAAAAAATTGAGCTCATAAAAAACTCCATAGGTAAATGTCCTAGCAGTCTTAAGAAATGATACACCCTCGAATTTTGTCCAGGTCAAAAATTATATAGATTGGACTATCTGAAAATACTCTGAAATATTCACAAAAATATACATCATCGACATAATATATTTCAAACACAACAAGATTAAAATATTAGATAAATATTGTAATTTTCAGCCGAAACTAAGAAAATATTGCACAATGAATTTAAAAGTTTCGAAAAATTAAATCGAAACAGTGGTATTTTTATTGCTAAGATATGCTTTTTCATATCCACAATTATGATGAACGAGATATAAACATTTTCGAAACATTATCCATCCATTTTTTAGATAAGTTCAACACATTTTTTAACTTTAGGTTTGAATGAAGAACAGACTTTTATCAGTACCTTAAAGGTGAATTTATGTATATAAAGAAATTGCTACTTACGACATGTGCCTTAAATTGATGTTAAACTTCGGCCAATTTAACTAGTAGATTAATCAATATTGAAAATAACGTTGATATTTCTTTGAATTTTTCTGACCAAGTAGCAAGTTTTTTTATTCACAGCAAAGCTACAAGGTTTAATATGCTAACGGCATTAAATTTAAGCAGATTTGTATCCCATAGATCATTTGAAAGCACATGTTCGTAAAAAACTGTCCACATTGAAAATGCTGATGTTACAAGTTTTTCTTGAAGGGAACATAATCGACATGTAGTATTCACTATTCTTCTTCCTACGTTACGTCACTAACACCCGCTTTGTTGTAGTGGCTTAAGACTAGGGACAATTTAGGAGGGGCTCTAGGGTATAAACGACCATATAATGGCAATTAATATGATGATAGCTATAACGAGGCAGATAATGAGCAGGATCTTTTTCTGTGAACAGACAAAACCAAAAAGAAAATAAATTAAATGCTACTACGAGAACACAAAAACAGCAAGGCAGATGAATGAACATCTAGAAGCAGTTTACACGTGGATGACAAAAATTATAAAGGGGACCTTGCCCGAAACTGAATTCACAAATGCTAGATCACCAAAACTACCTAGTTGCGTCAATATTCGCATTTAAAGTCCTTTCAATATTTGAACGAGTGAACAAACTGAATGTGGCTGTTCTATATATTATTATAATAATTATTAGAGTTTGAGTTTTGTTTCATTGAACCTCATCTGGTATATATAAAGGGTTTCCAATAAGAGGTGTTATTTTGAATAGCCCGCTATTTCGGTAGATGTCACTTTTGAAGCTGTCATTTTTTGACATTTGACAAGTAGAAACTACGCCATTAATAGAAATGGAACGATACACGCTTCAAGAACGCATTGAAGTTAATGAAATTCACTATAAAAATGGTGAAAATTTGGCAGAGGCGGTTCGTAAAACTAGAAAATTTTTGGGTCGTCGTGAACAACTTGTCGGACAGCAATAAAGACATTGGTGGAAAAATTCGAGCTGTTGGGACAAGTTAGTTATGTGGAGATAAAACCCGTGCACGTCGCTCAAGAACAGCCGAGAATATTGCTGCTGTAGCCGAAAGTGTTGAAGAAAACCCAGGTTTGCCCATTCCTCGTCGTACTTTGAAATTAGGCATTCCACAAACGTCATTACACTGTATTTTGCATAAAGTTTTGGGTTTTAAGGCTTATAAAGTTCAGTTAACACAAGAACTCGAGCCGGCCGCTCATCAACAATGTCGTGTCTTTGCTGATTGGGTCGTTGAAATGCATGAAAATGATCCGGAATTCCATCGAAAATCATCTTGAGTGATGAGGCCCATTTCCACCTCGGTGGCTTAATCAACAAGCAAAATTGTCTAATCTGGGACTCGAAAAACCCAAGAGTTATCGTTGAAAAGCCTCTCTATCCTCAACGTGTGACTGTTTGGCGCGGTTTATGGTCCGGCGGAGTCATTGGACCTTACTTTTACGAAAATGAGGTTGGAGCAACAGTAACGGTGAATGGATTGTGCTATCGAGATATGATTAATGATTTTTTATGGCCGGAATTGGATGGTATTGATCTGGACAACGTGCACTTTCAACAAAGACGGCGCTACGTGTCACACAAGCAACGAAACCATTGATCTTTTGCGGTAAAAGTTTCCGGAACGTGTTATCTCTCGAAGAGGTGATCACAATTGGCCACCGAGATCTTGTGATTTAACACCTTGCACTTGTTCCTTTGGGGCCACGTGAAAGAGAAGGTCTACGCCAATAGCCCAGCGTGGATTCAAGACCTCAAAGATGGAATTCGTGAGGCTATCGAGGACATAGGGCAGCCACTTTGCGATTTGGTTATGGAAAATTTCATTAAAAGGATATGGTCCTGTAAGCGTGGTCGTGGTGGTCATTTGCCTGATGTTATTTTCCACTATTAACGGCATAGCTTCTTCTTTATAATGAAATAAACATCAGATCATTTATATTGAAAAATAGCATTTTTCTCTGAATATCAAAATAACACCTCTTATTGGAAAACCCTTTATAATGGCTGTGGATTAAAAAAGGACAAAAATCTGAAATTAAATGGTTAACCTTTTTAACAACCCCTACCCCTTGGCTACGCTACGCCACTGGAAAAATATGTTACTGATGAGTTCCAAGTTATAGAAAACGTACCGTTCAAATAAATTTTAATAATTGACTGACACCCGGTTTCTGAAAGGCTGGTCAAAGTGTTGATCAACTAACAGAACTGTTAATGTAAAATCAGTCCGAATTGTTGCGCTTTGCGCAACTCAAATGACGGTTAGCAAGAGATTGATGTCCAATTAGTTAACATTTGTGTTGATCAGCCTCACAGAAACCGTGGGTGTTTCTCAAATTATTAGTTCGATGATTATACAGGGTGCGGCAGCCTAATTGATTTTTTTTATACCTCTTTCGAAAGGTAGGATTATAAAGTTTGGTCACGACATAGTTCAGTCGCCATCATGCGTTGACCGTTGAGGCATATTTTTCGAGCGGATGTTCTGTGATTACGCCTTTCGGAATCGCTTTAATTTAGACCTGTTCCGGACCGGAATTCAATTTTGGGTCACCATATTTAGAGATTAATATTTCGGATTTATTTTATTTCTTATAAAAAGTTTGCATCAAAAATGATATAAAAAAAAATTTCAAACAAGTTTATTTAGAGCGTTTCACACAAAAAGTTCGAATTTTCCAAGATAATCGACATTTTTTTTATTGAAAATGGCGATTTCCGGCGAGTTTTGTATCATTTTAGATGCATTAAAATTTGGTAAAAATAAAATTCGGAAATATTAATAGAAAAGAAAAGTCCCTCTTGCTTGAAATTACTGTATATATATATTTATCCAGTAAGACTCATTTTTTATTTATTTAATAAAATAACGGTGGGTTTCACAAAGCTGTGACAGCTCTTGATTGTCAAAACAGTGCGATTCTATGTCCATTTCCATTATCATCATCATTTTTGGACGCCACCACCGAAATTATATCCACAATTAAGCTAATCGAAGCTTCGTGAAACCCACAATAAGTCTACAAATCATCACCAAAATTGATGATATCATAGTACATATCATTAAATTAAAGTAAGTTTTGCTGAATAAAGTGTCTTGAAATGTAAGTATATCCGATCCGGAACGGGTTAGAGCCGACGCACACGGGTCGACCGGTATATGTTTGACGCGATCGCAATCGCATCGGCAATTTATCGATCTGTCATTCAGGGCGTTGCTTTATCGTTCAGTCTTATGATCACAAAATAAAATTAATTCAAGCCAGAAATTCATCGAAGCGCATAATATTTTATTCCACACAACCTTACTTCCAACATACAATAATATTGAATACAAGAACGAAATCAATGCAAAATGATGAATAGAAAAAGCTCTATCACTCACCAATAATTTTCAATGGAAAAATTGAATTAAGTTTTGATATCTGCGATCTACCATATCCACTACTCTATTCTGTGATCTTCCTGGTTAGAAAATAACGATCAAGGGCGGTATCTTCACTCGAATTATTACATATAACCAGTATAGTATATCATGTGTATGCATATATCATAGACGCATAGAATAACATTCTATGCATCATGCATATAACAAACGAACTCATTTTTTGAAACTAGACGTCATACTCGTTTGCGATTTGGAACGAACGATTCACGCGATCGGAGTGCAGGAAGTATAACGATATATCGCGCGTCGCTGACGTCATGGAGGTAAGTGAGTGTAGTTTTAATGTATATTTATATTGATTTGGGCCATTATTTGGTTAAATGGCCCATACCTTCTATGTTAAATTATAAGTAGATACCTCTGAACAGTCTAGGGAAAAAAATCACTCAGTTATAGACAAACTATCAAAAATAAAAGGAATTTAATTAAGATTCATGCTTACGTTTTCCCTCCACCTTTCAGATACATACGAGTTTTTTATAAGATGTAAGGTACTGATAACAGAGTAATAAACATTCCGAGAATTCAAAATTGACGGAATCATAGAGCATCATTGTAATTATATCCTAAAATGACATATACTTAAACAAGCGGACACCCCTTAGAACCATTATGAAATGTAGGTACTGTCACTACTGTTGTGCACAGTTTACAAGGCAGGTAGCACTTCTTATGTTATATTAGGACTTAAACAAGCGGACACCCCTTAGAACCATTATGAAATGTAGGTACTGTCACTACTGTTGTGCACAGTTTACAAGGCAGGTAGCACTTCTTATGTTATATTAGGTGGCCGTAACCAACCAAGTAAGGAAGTAATGTTATGTGGAATGTAAATAATACGTGGTTCGATGAATTTCTGACATGAATTAATTTTATTCTGTGATTATAAGACTGAACGATAAAGCAACGCCCTGAATGAGAGATCGATAAATTGCCGATGCGATTCTGATCGCGTCAAATATATCCCGGTCGACCCGTGTGCGTCGGCTCTTACACTACAGCAATCCGAACATCGTTTAAAGTATGAGACTTATGACCCTCACTTTGGCCACATATTAAATTTCACCGAAGAGTTCGTCTTTGGGTATATGACGTATGAAATTTATCTTCAGTTGTCAAATGTATAATATTTGCATGTATTGGATTCACAGTTACCATTTTTTTTTATTCAAACATGTGCTGTTTGACAGTGAACAGTTGAATTGAAATAAATAATGCCTGGTGTGTTTTTCCTTGCATGCAATTCGTTGGGATAATGAGTGTAGGAACTATGCATTTTCTCTTGGGTGTCTGGTAGATCTAGCATTTGGATATAAAACAAAACAACAGAAACAGAGAACATCTCGATCTCAACATCGAAAAGATGACAGCAACTAAGCAACACACGACGGTGCTGGTTTTGGGAGAGGACTCAGGGACCAACCTACCTTCCTCGCTTTAGTTTGATATGTTTCCGCTATCTTCAACTCCCCTCTTCCACTGGTCACGTGGTTCTCCGCTTGGCTCACGTGGTATTCTATCCTATCCACCAGATCGCCCTAGGGTAGTAGGGATAAAAGGAAGAGGTGGGGAAAAATTGGAATATTAGAGAAAGGAGTATGTACAAGTGACACAAAAAGGGATCGGAGCCAGTGGTTAATGCGGAGAAAATACAGAGAGAGAAAAAACACCAAAAAGAACAGCCCAACCAACATCCATAAATATACATATAGAAGTACCATAGAGTACCCATCGAAAACAGAGTGACAAAGGCACGTTAGTATACAGGGACCATTTAAAATGCAACAAAGCAATAAATATATATGGGGGAACAAGAAATGGGTGGTGGAAGTAGGAGAACGAAACATAAAAAAATTAAAAGCGGAAATGCTGATATATCTTAATAAATTGAAAAGTATGGTTAGACTCACCCGCCTCGCTTTACTTTGGTATTTTAATGCTTTCTTGGTGTCTTGAGTGGCGGTTTGTACATAGTCTACCGCATGCTCGACATGATATTCTATACGATCTATCATCTCACCCTAAAATAGCCCAGGAAGAGAAGGCCGTTAGTGTTAGTAAGCCATAAGGTGTCAGTTAAATCAACAATGAAGATATCTTGGTGTTAACAATTTGCAGAAATGTACAAAATAATTTGCAAATTTCAGAAAATAGAGACGGATGCGATAGAGCGAGTTCGTTAGTAAATAAATACTGAAATCCAAGGTTATTACAGAGTACGGCGAATGCGGTATGCTTTGGTGGCTGAGCGGCAGACCATAAAAGGGCCACTGACACAATAATGACCGGTTCAACGGTAAGGGTGACTTCTATCAGTACAGTATGCCATGAAAGGTATATTCCAATCTTAAGGATTTTTTTGTTGGTATCATTATATTTTATTCAAATCTCCATAATCTCTCTTTTGTGTCCTGGACCTTTTGTAGCAGGACAGTGTAGAAGGCTCAATGTTTTCGATGTTTGATTGAAGACGAAACCAATGCAGTCATTTTAATCTTCAAGGGCCGATATAATGCCGTGAGAATTCGGAATTTATTGAAAGATCTCAAGAAACTACTGAATCATGTCAAGTGTATGTACATCGAGAACAATAATTGGGTGTTGCATCATGACAATTCGTTCAGAAACCAAGTTCCAATAAAGGGATATTTGGCTGGCCTACTTATTCACTCGACTGGATGGTCAGATTATAGTTGCGACAGAATCGAATGATTACAGTAATCGATAAATGTATCGATTATATTAATCACTCGCTGATCATTCCTTATCTCCAATATGTTTGCTTCCGCTCGCTTTAACAGTATTCAGTATTCACAGTTCATCACCCAAAATTATTGCGTTTCACTGCTGAAAGATTATGCCATATTTATTTCCAAGTGTTCGAAACGGAGCATGAACCTTGAATTCCCAAGAAAAAAATCGGGAATAACAACAATACGCACCAGATGTCAACCATAAATTCGTTAAACAAACCTCTCATATCTCGCCCTAAAGTCTGAAATGCCACCAATCGAAAAACGGAATATCAAAACATTCAAAAGTAAACGAGATATCTCGGCATTCTCGTAACTTGGGTCGCGTTATCTCATTTTGGTGCCACATGATAGACGGCAGAGAATCATTCAACCCAAAACAATCCACAATCGAAAGGTTCGATTATTTTCCCCCGAGAGGTCCCATTTCTAGGTCAGATATCTCGTCCTGCCTAGATTGAAAAATCACCACTAGGTGTGTCATTCAGGGACTCTGGAAGGAACAGCTGTAACCTCCATGTTCAACACTATTATGTTCAAGGAACAGTATTTGATGAATAGCATTCAGAGCTGTGGGATTTCACGAATAAATCACTTCAAGGGAGAACCATGACCCATTCAGAAGTAAAAATTCGAAACAACTTGCCTTATTACATAATTTAAACACCTAGTCACTTGTCTGGAGATACCAGTGAACCTCGTGTAGATTCTTGCATGAGAATGAATTCTTGTAGCGTAGGATCGTATGCGAAAATACAAATTTTTTCAACAGTAGTTATAGTTAAATTGCCGGAAGAATAGCAGAAGACGGAGAAGAATATTCCGAACATGAGACAATGATTACAGAATAACAAATTAATTTAATTATCTCATCATCTACTGTAAATGTAAATCGATACCTTCCAATCTAAGATTCTCATAATTACGGGCATTCAATTAAACCGTCAAGGCGTGTCAGAAACACAAGAGGAACGAAATGTCAGATAAATTCGCGATGCCGACGTTTCAAATTGCTTTTCCAGCTGACATTCAGGAATGCGGTAATCCCCAGACAATGGGCATTAAATGCATGCACTTGCAGATTTGTGGATGGAAGGCTGAATAGAAAGAATACGATAAATGAGTTCGAGAAAGCCCCTTCTTCTCAATGCCCCTATGCTTTCGAAGGTTGGATATCGTCATATATGATGATAGTTCCACCCGTAATATAATTGAACTGCTCCTTCAGGTTGTGGTACATACAGCCAGATGGCTCCTGGATGCTGTTAAATATAAGTCATTGATGATTTGAAATCGTAATAAATTCTTCATGCAACTCATGAAGAGGCACAAACAAGTTCTTAATTAGGTACCTGCCCACCAGGTCATCAAGGAAAACGATACGGTGGATGCCCTTGCACAAAAAGGACGCATACAGTGATCATTGTGTGCTTCGGTGTGCGATGTCATTTACACTGTTAAAGAAAGATGTTCAATTGTTAAGAACAACTATCAGAATATTTATACCTCAGAACAAGAACAAACCAAGAAGCTCATTGCACCTTTAAAATAAAAGGCAGTCTCTCACTGGCAATTGCAAAGTGATATACGATAGGTTGCCTTTTATATTTCGGGATTGAACAATCCTGTGTTGCAGATCCGCAACTTATAGCTCTATTGAAAGTTTGACATTTTTGAGGTTATACGTACTCAGAATGTTTTGACATATGAGCGCTATTTGTGATGTTCACACGGACTTAAAAGATTCATCTAGACCAATAAATAGAAAGTAAACAGTCGACTGTATGGGTGTTTCAAGATGAGCCAAATCCAACAAAAGTTGTTCGCGCAGGAAGCACTTCCAAGCAAAGGGTCGCCTGTTTTTTTCGGAAAAACTGGACATGTCGCAACCGTACCACTAGAACAACCCAGAACAGTCAATTCTGAGTGGTAAACAACCATTTGTTTGCCAGTTGTCTTCCAAGAAATGAGGCAAACCAACCGCCGAAGACGGATCACTCTTCACCAAGACAATGCGAGCTCTCACACATCGGCTTGAACAACTGCATTTTTGAGCACTCTAAACGTCGTTGTGATGAGTCATCCGCCGTATAGTCCTGACTTGGAACCGAATGAATTCTTTTTATTTCCCTACTTATAAAATAAACTGAGAGGTTATCATTTTTCGATACCTGAAGAAGCGGTTGATGCGTTCAGAATGCATGTTCTGGAGATACCCCAATCAAAGTGGCAAAAGTGCTTCCACAATTGGTTCAAACGCATGCAGAAGTGTATAGATCTTCAAGGGGAATATTTTGTGAAACAAGGAAGCGATTTTCTATGATTAATATATGTTCTTGTTCTCTAATAACGAAATATGAAAGGCAACCCTCGTATTACCTACAATAAGACCGACAAACAAGATTACACTATTTGTAGGCCATGTGAAATGGCAGTTGAACATATCGAGCACATGCATGGCCATTGCCAAGCGTTACCATATCCGTGACACACTGTGCTTGGAGGTATGACCCTGAGGGTAACACATTTGGAGCAAGTTTCTCAGGTCGCAAACAGAAGATGAGTTTGTATACTTTTCAGACTAGGGGAGAAACCACTGCCATAGAAAAAATGGAATCATACGAGGTCTGTCAATTTAATTCCCGGAAAGTGGCAACACTGCGGCTCTCCGCATGCTACGGCGTTCGCGTTGGTGTCATTCGAAAGAGGATTCATTTCTGCCTCAGTCTGTGCAAGTTTCGTCTCGATCGGTTGTTCAGTTCGTGTTTTACAGTACTTTGATCATCGGCGTGTTTGGACCCCTTGTCGCGAAAATGTGTGATAAAAAAACTGAGCAAAGAGTAGTGGTCAAATTTTTGGTCAAACGTGGTGTAAGTTCCGCGGAAATTATGAAACAGTTAACCGACGTGTACAAGGATGATTGCCTGAAAAAAACAGCTGTCTACGAGTGGGCTAAGCGGTTCAGGGAAGGCAGGGAGTCGCTGGAGGACGATCCACGTGAGGGAGCTCCCTCCACCTCTCGAACGGCACAAAACGTCGATCGCCTGCGCGTGCGTGTGCTCGGAGACCGTCGGGTAAGGCTCAGAATGTTGGAAGACGAGTTGGGTATCAACAAGGAAACCATTCGACAGATGCTACACGAAGATTTAGGGATGCGCAAGTTGTGCGCGAAAATGGTTCCCAAAGTGCTCACAGTTGAGCAGAAAGAGCTTCGTTTCTCCATCTGTGAAGACATGATTTCTCGAATTGAGGAGGAAGGAGAGGACTGGATGTCAAATGTTATTACCGGAGACGAGTCTTGGGTGTTTGAGTATGACCCTGAGACCAAACGACAGAGCATGCAGTGGGTGGAAAAGGGGGGGGAAGCGCCCCACAAAAGCCAGAATGTCGAAATCAAAAGTGAAATCTTTGCTCATTGCATTCTTCGATATTAATGGACTTGTACACCACGAATACGTTCCAGCAGGTCAGACAGTCAATGGGAAGTTCTACATTGAAGTTTTGAAACGTCTGAAGGCCCGTGTGTTTCGTGCACGGCCGGAATTGGCCGAACGTGGATGGGTGCTGCATCACGACAACGCTCCAGCACACTCCTCATTCGCAGTTCGCGATTTTTTTACCAAAAACGGCATTCCAACGCTTCCGCACCCCCCCTACAGCCCGGACCTGGCCCCCTGCGACTTTTATCTCCTTACACAATTGAAGTCCTACCTCAAGGGCAACCGATACGACGGCGTAGAGGAGGTGCAAAGTGTCACGACACGGGTGCTGAGGGACCTATCTTCGGGGGGCTTCAGGGGGTGCTTCCAATCGTGGATCCAACGGTGGCGCCGGTGCATCGAGCTAGAGGACTAGTAGACTACTGCGAAGGATTATAACTTAATTTTAAGAATTTATGTATATTCCGGACCGTCCGAGCACTTTTCCGGGAATATAATTGACAGACCTCGTATATCCCTATGATTTTGCACTTTCTTGCAATGGGCAACCAGCCTCATAGACTTTATCATTGGGTTCCCAAGAATCTGGTATCTTTAAAGTACACTTCAAAATTGTACCCAAGGTCCAACAGAGATCCGACGTTGTAGGAAATTTTCAACCTAAAGTTCAAATTAATTCCTAAGGTTTCTAAAGAAACTCGGCCACCTTGATTTTTCTAGCGAATGAAAGTTGTTAGTTACAATGTTCGTAATTCACAATGATTACCCGCAATTGCCAGCATTATGAATCTCCTCACATAGATCATCTTTTGAATTGTAATGAAAATACTGTTTGTCACGATATTTCAGAGGACATATCGAAGAATAACTCGAGTGCATGAAATTGGCAGAGCAATTTGAGATATGAAAAAACTATATATTATCTACATGAAAACTGATGAACAATTGCTTCACATAATTGAATACGTAGTTGAAAAATATCTACAAGGATCCTAAAAATATCCAACAATATCTGAATAGTAAAATATTACATGGTAAGTATTCAAATATCAATAAAATCACTCCAATGTTAGGTAAAAAAAATCTTTTAGCATGCTGTTTAGATTTTAAATTTCAAATCAAGGGCTATTTGAGAGCAGACGTCATTATGAAATATTCAAATAAATATTTCGACCGAGTCCATAAAAAGTTCAATTAATTCAATCGAGAATTAATTGCACTTACTTTGAAAAAGGTCTGCAATACATTGGGATATTTTCATTTAAAGTAATTGTTAAGTATATTGAATCTTAAAAACAGATTACGAATATATCCCGCTATATTATTAGCAAACGTTCTTCAATATTTATATTTTATTTCAAAACTGGAATATAAGATCATGCTCAGTAAAAAAAATTATACAGCGTGTACCCGGAGGCATGCGACAAACGGAAACCATAAACTGAGGTCATCTAGGTGGAGTATTAAGCAAATATGAAAATTTCTTCCACCTTTATGCTAGCTGGATTGATATTTCACCCTGTATGGCAATGATATACTAATTCTCATATCCTAAAAATTATTTTTATTTCTCGCATTAATTTTGTTTGATTCAAAATGTTTGTTCCTTTTATTCATGGTTTATACTTCGTAAATAATTATCGTCATTTGCTTATGAATAAGGAAACAAAAATTTTTGACAAATTTTTCTGACATTTCAATAACCTCAACACAGATTTGGAGAAGATGATCTTGATATACCGATTCATATCATATATCCTATACCTATTTATCAATAATATATATCCTATACCGATTTAGACATAGGACAAAACACCAATCATTTTGCTTTACCTACTTGCATTTCACATTCTAAATATCTCTTCAATGATTGAATATTTATGTTTATGATTAATTTTCTCCTCTGTTCAATTACTTTTCTACGCTGATAAAGATGGAAGAATTTTCTATGGTTGACATACCTACATGGTGAACTTATTTTAACGAAAAATGTCCAAAAGTTTCCTGCTTCTGTCCTAATTTTTTTTTAATTCAGAAATCGTAAGCAAATTGGTCGAAAAGGCTTCTGTTAAAATGAAAAATGTACTTTGGACTTGAAATATTTGCTCAAAGAATAATTTAATTACTTTGGATATTTTGAATGAGAGGTTTCCACATGAAATAGGTACCTACAACGATTTTAAAATTTTGATGAAAATAATGCACTCTGCAACTGCAGAAATAAATGATCAAATCATAGCAAAAATTAGGCTGTGGGTTTGTTTACAGTTCAACTGAGCATGATCATTTTGAGAGACTTCAGAACAATTTAAACATGTACGGGTAAAATGTAAAATTTTTTAATTGATGCGAAATCATAAACTTCTATCAATAAATCGAAATACCCAACATAAATCATTGTTCTGAAGACCTGAAACAGATCCATGGAGAATGCCATAGACTCAACGACTCGCGAAGTCAATTGTCAAGTATAAGACGATACGTACTTGATTTTCCACCAACATTGCCATATCCATGAACATGTCATGAAGCTCTCTGATGGAGTTTTCTAATTTGATGATATCCGCATGCCTAGCTTCTATATCAGCTAGCGTTTGTTTCGCCTGCTGCGTCTCCATTATAATCTGTGAAAATTTAGAAATTTAATATCTTTTTTTGTTCCACTCTTTATTTGGTAGGGATACGTACACCTTGGGTAAATACGGCCGGGTTTCCTTGCTCTAACATCTCCTCTAGCTCTTCGTTTGTTGTTTGCCTACCAGCTGTGAAAATATTTAATGATCTTGAATCGATATTGTGGAAAAAACTTCATTCAATTATAAAAAATTGTAGGAAAAATGTTGGAATTATTATGGCGAAAATGCGTGGAGCTTCGAAAATTACAGAATGTTCTTAGAATAATGGGACAACATTTTATTATTATTGTTATAGATTATATTTTTATACTGATCCTCCTAGGTCTTCCCCAAGGATACTACTCATAAGCTCTTTTTGTTCCTTGAACAATCAAGGAGTAACAAATTCTATTATAACTCTAACAATACTATAGTTTCTCAGAAATATTCATCGATCTTAGCCATCAACAAATATTTGTAACGTTCCTGTTTGATCCGGGCAGAGGTTTGTTTATGTTTTGCTTGCGATAAGGTTGTCGTTTGTATTGATATTAAATTTGAGGTTGGTTCTCAATATTGCCAATCGAGGCATAGTGAATTATATTCCGGGGACCGGATGAATTGGCAATATTGTTTCGTTGTGACGTCCTGAAAATTTTGTCAGAGTCGGCGTCGGTGAGATAAGGTCGTCTATTTTGTAGAGATTCTACGGAGGAGCAATATTGGTTGTGCGCATTTTCGAAACTTTGTAAGAGTTATTGGAGGCTTCTTAGTTGGATATAGTTTCGAAAATCGAATTTAGAGTGAGGTTTACACTGGTTTGATTTGGAAAGATAACAGGTAACCTGCACTTGTCTCGAAAGAGGATTTAAAGACCTTTTGCAAATCCAAGCTGACCACGTGAACGATCTTGGCGACTTTGACAGGTAGGTATGTGTTAAATGTTCTATTCTCGTCATTTATAGTAGAAACAATTCAGGTTGTAATTATCTTTCTGTATCCAGAACATTGCTGTGTGCGTGAAGAATTATTTGGTGGAGGCACGGCCAGATCTAGTTTTGAAGCAAACTTATACAGGACAACCCCGAATACCAGGGTATGTACGGAATATATAAATATTAAATAACAACGAATAACTTGTCTGTTCGATATTCTGATAACCGAGATTGTTATGCATTGCTAGACTCATTTATTTCTTATCTGAGAGTAGTCACTGATGGTTTCTTTTCTGTCATCAGGGTTTTTATGTCAGGAAGAGTAGAACTGAGGCATTCAAGTATATACAAGATGGTCCAGAAGTAGCGCTGCGAGACAGCCAACGCAGTGTTGCAGATCCCGAGTATACAAGGTGGTCAGTAAACAACGTTGTGGGACATCCAATCGAGGGTTGCAGACTACGAGCACCGAGAGAAAGAGGACAGTATTGCGAGACCATCGAAGTAATACTACGTTCAGGAATAGGAATAGCCAGTACGCAAGTTATTGATTGAAGACATTTTGGTTGCGCAGCATTGTTTGTGTTTTCTTTCACCTCAAAATCCAAAAGCACTCTTCACAACAACACTTGACGAATATCATGTGAATCCGTTGAGACAAGTTTTCGAAATTGTTTAACTCGGTCCCCAATTTTCAACTTAGTTTCAATTGAACCGGATGAAAACTTAGGAGGTTTAGCCCTGGCTAATACTACACATCTCAGGGAAGGGGTTGTTTTCGCTTTACGATTCCAAAAACGCAAAAAAGAAATTCAAAAATTAATACTTCCCAAGAACCCGATATTTTAGAATAATTTTTCCGACAATTCCTATTCGAGAAACCAACCTAAAAATAAACATCATATTTTGATTAACTAACAGAACGCCAACTCACATAGTAAACCACGCTATAACAAAAGCGGACAGCGGGATATCACAAATAATCGAAAACAGAAAGGAGACACAAACTTAAAACTATCTTATAGAAATAAATGAAACTCACTGATTTCTAACTGCCTCTGTATCCTAGCCTTACACCTTTCCCTGTAGTCGGTCTGGGTTCTGTTGTACTCGGTCATGACCTCCACAAACTTCCTGGAGAGTGTTGAATGCTGCGTTTTCCTTATCCTTAGGTCAGCAGACGATTTGTTATTTTGTTCTTCTTGTTCTATACTCTGTTCGATGTCTAGAAAAAATTTCGGACATTTCCTCAGATATTCAAGATGGACAATGCTATGTAACATGAAGGAATTTTGCATGTAACTTCGACAACAGCTGAATGTACACCGCTTGAAGGATGCGCCACTTTGAAAAGTTAGTTAAGGCACCTCTCTCTGGAGATATAATTTTTTTTTCTGGATAAAAATATGTATAAAGGTGCAGGAACTTACTCTTCAGTTTCAGACGGACTTTGTTGGCAGTTTTCTTTATGTCGGCCATAAGGTCTTCTTGTTCCTGTTTTGTTTCTGGAAAGAAGTAGAAAAAAGTATATTATTAAAACTATTGTTGACGAGATTGTTGAAATGAGAAGAAAACAATAAACAAGGTCTAATATCAACAAGTAGGCTTAATATTAGCCATGGAACTGAAAACAATTGAACGCAATTTTTGTAATAAGGTAGAGATTTAATTCATCCCTAACCTCACTTTCACCTGTTTCCACCGATTGTGCAATCGTCTACGCCGTACCTCCTAGAACGACCGCACCGGAAAAAACGCTATTTCCCCAAAACTGACTTGTGCGCGAACATAGTAGCCATTTATTTTCTTTGTAAACCTCACATTATTGGCTCAGCACCAGACCTATGACCGCTAGACGTCAACCACTCCCAACATAACCTATACAACCCAAAAACAGCCACTTTTCCTCTGCGCATGCTTTTCGTATTCGTGGCTGAAAGTCCTCTCAAAATCACACACCTCAGACAAAACTCCGATCACCTGAGGGGCAGGATATATAGCAGCTTCAATCCACGCATGCGCGGACCCTCGCGAGGGGATTCAATGGAGGAATAACATCCTCCATCTCAAAACCCCATTCTTCTCAGACGAAAAATCCAGCAGTTTAATATCTTCTCGTCTGCTCATGCGCATAACGAAAAATGTCCGAAAGGGGCAGCATAATTTTCTCAAATTGACCCAAGGCCACTCCACCTCGGACACTACGCTATTTCCTCGAAACTGGCTTGCACACTCACAGAATCGACATGAGGTGGAAATTAAGCCTTCAGCTCAACTTTCAGACAAATTTCGAAGAACGATTTGAGATTCCACACATCCTCCATCCACTTATTCAATTGCCACCGTACTTACACGTCCATACTTAAATTAGGTGCCCTTGTACATATGCTAGCGATCGCAATAATCAGATAAAACACGTGTAGGAACCGAATTTGGAAGTAAACAAATATGATTCACGTGGAAAACTACTGAAACACTTTGCTCAGGTTTGGAAGTTTATAAATTGTGAAATTTTTTGAGGCTTCTAGTGGTCTCTTTTCAATGACATTTTGCAAGCCCCAAGAGGTCATTATTGGTCACCACAATGCCAAAATTAGACTCAGTCCGATATTTGGTCTCGGAATTTCAAGCAAAATAAATTTTTTTTTACGTTATCAATTTCAAATTCAATTTTTTGGCGCTCTAGTTCCTCGGAACTGAGTGCTTATCAATTTGCCCAAATGTCTGTAATTTTGGAATATTTCGATGAAAATGGTCTTAAACGATTTGGTTCGACTCACTGATCAAGAATTCGTGGTCGGAATTCATTCTGTCCGGCCGGTCCGGCCGTAAGCACGATAACTCTCGAACGGAATGAGCTAGAGAGTTGAAATTTTCAGAGTAGGTTTGGGGGATGAATATCTCGGCTAAGTTCGTTATTGGGCAAAATCGGACAGATGGTTTCGGAGTAACAAAAAAAAAAAATTTTTTTTTACGAAACAAATTCCAAATCAAATTTTTTTTAATAAGCAGTTTTATCATAAGAATCCATTCATATCATTTTCAACTCTAACAAGCTAATACTTTCGGAGATATGATTTTTCAAAATTTCAATAATAAATCGTATTTCAACGTTGTCACAGAATGATATTATTCTATGTATGAATATGAATTGTCATAATGTCAAATGATGTTCCTGAGACATTATGTAATCAGTCGAAGAATTGTGAGCGAAGTGAGAAAAATCTCAGTTGTTTGCTCCCAAATTAGTTTTTCTCAGAAAATTCTTACATTTCGGAACTGAACATGAAGTAAGAGATCTGAGAGTAGTGAGACTGCTTTTCATCCATAGACATAGATATAACTCTCGAACGGAATGAGGTAGGTAGTTGAAATTTTCAGAGTAGTTTAGGGAGATGAATATCTCGGTTAAGTTCGTTATTGGGCAAAATTGGCCAGATTTAATTTGATTTCTTCCATGGTGCTTTTCTCATTCTCATGATTGCTCATTTAATCTTGATAAATAAACTATTATTTGAATTGAATTTCCTTTAGGATGCAGTTCTATTATATGAATACATTGATATAATTCCCAACTCTGAGAAACCAATACTTTCGGAGATATAATTTGTCTGTTTGAACTAGAGCGCCAGAAAGCTCCTGTCCACAGGGCTTGTTCTCAGAAAATTCTTACATTTCGGAACTGAACATGAAGTAAGAGATCTGAGAGTAGTGAGACTGCTTTTCATCCATAGACACAGATATAACTCTCGAACGGAATGAGGTAGGTAGTTGAAATTTTCAGAGTAGTTTAGGGAGATGAATATCTCGGTTGAGTTCGTTATTGGGCAAAATTGGCCAGATTTAATTTGATTTCTTCCATGGTGCTTTTCTCATTCTCATGATTGCTCATTTATTTGAATTGAATTTCCTTTAGGATGCAGTTCTATTATATGCATACATTGATATAATTCCCAACTCTGAGAAACCAATACTTTCGGAGATATAATTTGTCTGTTTGAACTAGAGCGCCAGAAAGCTCCTGTCCACAGGGCTTGAACCCATTTTTGGCGCTCTAGTTCCTCGGAACTGAGTGCTTATCAATTTGCCCAAATGTCTGTAATTTTCGAATATTTCGGTGAAAATGGTCTTAAACGATTTGGTTCGACTCACTGATCAAGAATCCGTGGTCGAAATTCATTCTGTCCGGCCGTCCGGCCGGTCCGGCCGTAGGCACGATAACTCTCGAACGGAATGAGCTAGAGAGTTGAAATTTTCAGAGTGGGTTTGGGGGATAAATATCAAAGCTAAGTTCGTTATTGGGCAAAATCGGACAAACGGTTTCGGAGTTACAAAAAAAAATTTTTTTTTTTACAAAACTAATTCCAAATTATTTTTTTTTTAATAAGCAGTTTTATCATAAGAATCCATTCATATCATTTTTAACTCTAACAAGCTAATACTTTCGGAGATATGATTTTTCAAAATTTCAATGTAAATCGTATTTCTACGTTTTCACAGAATGATAGAATTATTATGTGGGTATTCTATGAATTGTTATAATGTCAACTTATTCTCTTGAGACATAACGTTGTTTCATTCGAGCAATCGTATAAATATGAGAATGATAATATAATATCATACTTTTTGTTGGTTGATATTTTCATGCCGAAGGTCAATCCATATGATGATGGGATTGGTAATGGTAAGTTAATAATATTGAGTTCAGAATATCTCCACTAAAATCAAAAATGGAATATTGTAGATTTGAGGAAAGATATATATTATCGTTCATCATATAATTGAGGAATGAATATCTCGGATGAGTTCGTTGTTGGGTAGAATTCGTCTATTGGTTTTGGATTGATCATTTTTGGCATTCTTGTTGAACTTAAATTCTTCTATGATGTTTGAATTCAATTTCTGCTAAGATGAAGTTCTAAATTTCAATAATGAATCGTACTTCTATGTTTTCACTGAATGCTATAATTATTCTATCTAAGCTTTATTATATTATGATCTGTGTACATGTACATTCCATCCTGTTTTATATGAGAGAGTCAAATTCATTTCAGCTATTTTAATTTGGTTTCTTCCATGGTGCAGTTCTCATTCTCAGATTGCTCATTTAATCTAGATAAATGAACTATTATTTGAATTGAATTTCCTTTATGATGCAGTAAATTTTGTAAACAATAGTTACAAATCACCACACTCACGGGGAGAAAGGGTTTTTTGCTGAGGTTTTTCCCTAAGCTCTTGTATCATACATCGAATTTTATGGTACCCCGTTACACCAACCTCTGCTAACACATATACTCTCAGTCAAAAGAATATATATATCATAAGAATAAATTGATATAATTCTCAACTCTGAGAAACCAATACTTTCGGAGATATAATTTGTCTGTTTGAACTAGAGCGCCAGAAAGCTCCTGTCCACAGGGCTTGAACCCATTTTTAATTTTGAGATGCAGTTGATGTCATTTTCAACTCTAACAAGCCAAAATTTTCGGAGATATGATTTTTTCAAAATTTCAATAATACTTCGTACTTCTATGTTTTCACAGAATGCGAATTATATCTGTGTTCACTGTTCATTCATGTCATCTTATCTACATTTAAGAGACATCATATTTATTTCAGTTCAAGTTTGTTTATATAATTCGTACTTTGAAAATATTTGGTTAGTGAGTCGAAAATGTTATAAGGAAGTCGAGCATAATTTACGAGTCATTCTCCAATTATGGAAGATTAAGAATGGGATTTCCAACTAATGTACAGCTAGTTATTCCTTAGTAACACTATTTAAGATTTCCTACATAAGTATTTTGATAAGTATTTTGGATTGAGCTCTCTCTGGACTGGTTACATTAGATTTGTTTCATAAATAAAACTGGCTAAATTGTAGTCAAAATTGAACCGTCATATAAAGATAAGATGCAAAGGGAATATAATTTCTTTCATGATGCAGATCTACCATAATAATCTATTGATATCATTCCCAACTCTGAGAAACCAATACTTTCGGAGATGATGATTTGTCAAAGTTTGAACAAGAGCGCCAAAGCTCCTGTCCACAGGGTTTTCGCACTTTTATAACCTTTTTAAGTGACAGGACTATTCGGCTTAGTATGATTAGAGAAGACCACAAACCATCAGTTAATAGAGAGGAGGGTGTTTGTAGCTAATTCCTATTACTAATAACTAATAGGGGGACACTGAGCGATGATGTGGCTATCGCGGATCACGAGGGAATATTTGTTGATGGTTAAAAGTTTAAATCGACGAATATTTCGCCTGTATCTTTTATGATAGTAAAGGGTTTTCCAATAAGAGGTGTTATTTTGGATAGCCCGCAATTTCGGTATATGGCACTTTTGAAGCTGTCATTTTTTGACATTTGACAAGTAGAAACTACGCCATTAATAAAAATGGAACGATACACGCTTCAAGAACGCATTGAAATTATTAAAATTCACTATAAAAATGGTGAAAATTTGGCAGAGACGGTTCGTAAAACTCGAACATTTTTGGGTCGTCGTGAATCACCTTGTCGGACCGCAATAAAGAAATTGGTGGAACTCCGTGCACGTCGCTCAAGAACAGCCCAGAATATTGCTGCTGTAGCCGAAAGTGTTGAAGAAAACCCAGGTTTATTCATTCCTCGTCGTTCTTTGGACTTAGGCATTCCACAAAGGTCATTACACCGTATTTTGCATAACGATTTGGGTCTTAAGGTTTATAAAGTTCAGTTAACACAAGAACTCAAGCCGGCCGATCATCAACAACGTCGTGTCTTTGCTGATTGGGTCGTTGAAATATGAAAATGAACCGGAATTCCATCGAAAAATCATCTTGAGTGATGAAGCCCATTTCCACCTAGGTGGCTTCGTCAACAAGCAAAATTGTCGCATCTGGTGCTCAGAAAACCCAAGAGTTATTGTTGAAAAGCCTCTCTATCCTCAACGTGTGACTGCTTGGTACGGTTTATGGTCCGGCGGAGTCATTGGACCTTACTTTTTCGAAAATGAGGCTGCAGCAACAGTTACGGTGAATGGATTGCGCTATCAAGAGATGATTAATGATTTTTTATGGCCGGAATTGGATGGTATTGATCTGGACAACGTTTACTTTCAACAAGACGGCGCTACGTGCCACACAAGCAACGAAACCATTGATCTTTTGCGGGAAAAGTTTCCGGACAGTGTTATCTCTCGAAGAGGTGATCACAATTGGCCACCGAGATCTTGTGATGTAACACCTTGCGACTTCTTCCTTTGGGGCCACGTGAAAGAGAAGGTCTACGCCAATAGCCCAGCGTCGATTCAAGACCTCAAAGATGGAATTCGTGAGGCTATCGAGGACATAGGGCAGCCACTTTGCGATTTGGTTATGGAAAATTTCATTAAAAGGATATGGTCCTGTAAGCGTGGTAGTGGTGGTCATTTGCCTGATGTTATTTTCCACTATTAACGGCATAGCTTCTTCTTGATAATGAAATAAACATCTGATCATTTATATTGAAAAATGCCATTTTTCTTTGAATATCAAAATAACACCTCTTATTGGAAAACCCTTTATGATATCATGAACAATGTCAAACTTCATACTGCAAGTGATAGATATCGAGAGGAGGAAATAACCCTCGTGTGAAATTTTTCTCCCATGAGTTTTTTAGCCCATATAGCACTAGCCATCCTACCGCCTAGGATTCATATTCAACGATAAGAATTTCCTCAATGTGGCAGTTCCATTCTTCGTAGACCCGCGAAATGAAATTTACTGAAAGCGCGAAAACCGCTCTCGGAATACTAATTGAAAGTTCGCCATCCTACGTTTGAAAATTCAGTCCATGCCGGCAATTAATCAGTGCACCCTCGAGGTCGGCAAAACATGTACAGAAATGGGTCACGAGATGTGCGGGTAATGCTTTTTACAGATGTGTCGGTGGGGAATAATATGGCGGGAGAACCACGGCGCGGAACGTACATATGTCGAATCCGGAAGGGAAATCTAAATGGACTTTTTTTCGCGTATTCGTATTACAAATTGCCAGTCGTTGGATTGGAAAGAATTGCGTATTCAAATATGCAATATCACTATTGCTGTAGCCGGTAAAATAAGAGAACAAAGGTAACATTTTGGAGAGGTTATGAACAGGGATCTACGGGTATCAGTTCTAATTTGATCACAGGTAAAGAGTTGTTTTGGTGCCAATAGTCTAGTCAACAAGGGCTTTTTGGGTCAAAATTTTTCCGTATTCTCCGAAAATTATGATTGAGGTGTCATTCGATTCGGAATGGCATGTACATAGTTTTTGAGAAAGTGCCGCTCCTAAAAATTGCAATAGTTATATACAATTAAGTGAAATGATAAGCACTCAGTTCCGAGGAACTAGAGCGCCAAAAAAAGGAAGTTTAGTTTTTCGCCAATATCTCTCAAAAACTATTCGCGCT
Organism: Halyzia sedecimguttata; assembly: GCA_937662695.2. Taxonomy (NCBI): domain Eukaryota; kingdom Metazoa; phylum Arthropoda; class Insecta; order Coleoptera; family Coccinellidae; genus Halyzia; species Halyzia sedecimguttata. Next base: position 110,156,507 of record OW569414.2, on the reverse strand, counting down.
AATTCAAATTTGAAAAAATGGGTTCAAGCCCTGTGGACAGGAGCTTTCTGGCGCTCTAGTTCAAACAGACAAATTATATCTCCGAAAGTATTGGTTTCTCAGAGTTGGGAATTATATCAATGTATACATATGATAGAGCTGCATCATAAAGGAAATTCAATTCAAATAATAGTTTATTTATCAAGATTAAATGAGCAATCATGAGAATGAGAACTGCACCATGGAAGAAATCGAATTAAATCTGGCCAATTTTGCCCAATAACGAACTTAACCGAGATATTCATCTCCCTAACCTACTCTGAAAATTTCAACTACCTAGCTCATTCCGTTCGAGAGATATTGTGGAAAAACTTTTTTTAAATTTTCTAATTTTTTTTTTACACTTTGCGGTAATCTGGTCAATACAAAACTTCACATGCGTATAAAGGTCATGATTCTACAATTTGATGCTAAATTTCAGATAGATCGAACGAACTTGTCCGAGATATTTACGCTCCAAAACCACCTTGCAATTTTCAATCCGCTAACTCCTTTCGTTCGAGAGTTATCGTGCCTACGGCCGGCCGGACAGAATCGATTTCGCACTCGGATTCTTGATCAGTGAGTCGAACCAAATCGTTTGAGACCATTTTCAGCCAAAAATTTCAAAATTACAGACACTTGGGCAAATTGATAAGCACACTGTTCCGAGGAACTAGAGCGCCAAAAAAACAAGTTTCGTATGACAATTGCCCAAAACAGGTTTAAAGTACCTACAAATAGTAGGTATTCCATTAAACAAATATGAAAGAAGGTAAGTAATAATAAAAAATTACCTTGTAATCGATCAAAAATTTCCTGATCTACGTTCACCAAACTACAGAATTATGCTTTCAATATTTACGTAATATTTTCAAACATTTTCGGATGAGGTCCCCGTTGCATCGCTAAAATACGATTATTTCAACCCCAATATTTTTGAAGTTACAATATTCCCTTCTGTCAAGTTGACATTATGAGAATTCATACATAGAATAATAATTATATCAATCTGTGAAATACGATTTACATTGAAATTTAAAAAAATCATATCTCCGAAAGTATTAGCTTGTTAGAGTTGAAAATGATATGAATGGATTCTTATGATAAAACTGCTTATTAAAAAAAATTTGATTTGGAATTTGTTTCGTAAAAAAAATGTTTTTTTTGTTACTCCGAAACCATCTGTCCGATTTTGCCCAATAACGAACTTAGCCGAGATATTCATCCCCCAAACCTACTCTGAAAATTTCAACTCTCTAGCTCATTCCGTTCGAGAGTTATCGTGCTTACGGCCGGCCGGCCGGACAGAATGAATTTCGACCACGGATTCTTGATCAGTGAGTCGAACCAAATCGTTTAAGACCATTTTCATCGAAATATTCCAAAATTACAGAAATTTTGGCAAATTGATAAGCACTCAGTTCCGAGGAACTAGAGCGCCAAAAAGATTCCAATAGAGGAGGAAATTTCCTGAATAAAAGTCCCAACTCCCGGAACTGTAGGACCAATATTTATAATTTTCCTAGGGGGTTGAAAATGCGCCCGAAAACTGGTACTCGTACCGTTGATAAATAAGCATTATTTAAACTCACTAAAAATGAAAATAAAAAATTGAAAAAAAAAAAAACAGGCGCCTGCAGGATAGATCAATGAACATCAATGCGTGGTCCAAAAATGTTTATCGCGATTTTTCAATTAGTTATCCATTAGTTAATTAACAATATTTTGTAGCACGAATATTAACATTGCAAGTACGATAATTGTTAAACTATTAATCTGATAATTTTTTCGCGACTTACCGATCAAGAATTCGTGGTGGAAATCGATTCTGTCCGGCCGAAAGCACGATAACTCTCGAACGGAATGAGCTAGACAGTTGAAAATTTCAGAGTAGGTTTGGGAGATAAAAATCTCGGCTAAGCTCGTTATTGGGCAAAATCGGACAGATGGTTTCGGAGTAACAAAAAAAAAATTTTTTTTCACATAACAAATTCCAAATTAAATTTTTTTCAATAAGCAATTTTACCATAAGAATCTAACGATATCATTTTTAATATCTCGGTTAAGTTCGTTATTGGCCAAAATCTGATGGTTTCGGAGTAACGAAAACAATTTATTTTTTTACATTATTACATTACAAATTAATTTTTTTTTATGATGCAGTTTCATCATGCAAATCCATTGATATCATTTTCAACTCTAACAAGCTAATACTTTCGGAGATATGATTTATTAGCTCCAGCATTATACTCAAAGCATCGGTATGAATTTCCGTAGGTGCATAACTGGAGTGCTACCAGTGTTGCCAGATATACAGATTTCTCCGTATTTATACAGATTTTCGATGTATGATACATATTGCCTCCGAATACAGATTTTTGTACAGAATTCTCTGATATTGATAAGAAACATACTGGTATACTTTAAGTTGATTTAATTTAATAAATTATGAATTCTAAAACTCCTATCATTATAAAAAAATTAAAATGTTTTTCAAAAAATATTATATTTCAAAAACAGCCTGTCAGATACTGCTGAAATTCCGCACGTACCTTCAAGCACCATTTTATTTTCTCAAAATTACAGATCCGATCGATTGAAATCTAGTACTCACTTAAAAGAAGTCGGCTTGAAGGTTCATGCAGTATTTCGCGAGGTTGTGGGGGACGTGAATAGACAAAAGAACATACGCGCAACAGCTCCTGACTTCACGTCATGAATGTTTCCAAATGTCTTTAGACATTCTTAATGTTCTTAATTTTCATAAGAGAAAACGGATGTCTGTACCTGAGGGTCAAACTAAATGGTAAAATTAGCATATCGGAATCCATCGGAAAATATCAGCTTATCAAACAAGCTAATTTTCCAAAAGACCTCCTCTGATCTAATCTAATGTATGAACTCCTGACCTCATTTCATATTTCGTTTCCTTCGAATATAATATTAGTTATTAAGGCAGGGAAAACACTTCGCTTAAGTTTCACGATATAATACTATGTTGTTGTAATACATGTAGGATTTTATCGTTGTCTAGGGGGTTTCATAAATGAATAGTTAAACTTTTAGTCATTTTTCATGGAGTACCTTTATTTTCACTAAATTCATTCGGACGACTATGTTAAGAAAAAAAAATAATTTTGATTTGATAAAACTTTATTTCAATGCGTACACATAACCTACCAAAACGCAAAAAAAACGTGTACGCTGTCGAAAATAATCTGTGTCTAAAACGATTTTGGAAGTAATCAAAGAACTCTCTTAGATACAATTTTATTTTTTTCTCAGAAAGTATTCGTCGCAGGTAAAAAACTCAGGATACCATTCTCACGGTAAATTATGTGATGAATACGAAAATAATTTCAAATTTGGAATAAATCATTGGCGTACCATTTTTTTTACCGAATATATTCGGAAAGAAGTCTGTACGGACGCCACTGCACGTGGTGTTCCCAAGAGGTCACCCATCCAAGCAATAACCGCACCCGATGCTGCTTGGCTTCAGTGTTCGGACGGTATCTAGCATATACAGTGTGGTATATATGACCTTAAACAATATTTCTTGCTCTAACTCTGCAATTATATTAATGATGTAGTTATATCATAAGAATCCATTAATATCATTCCCAACTCTGAGAAACCAACACTTTCGGAGATATGATTCGTCAAAGTTTGAACAAGAGCGCCAAAGCTCCTGTCCACAGGGCTTGAACCAATTTTATCTCCGACTCCTCTACACTCCCCAAATTCAAATCTAATCAAATCTTCTCCCATTAATTTATCTGCGCTGCTTTCAAATGATATAGTAACGATCCCATCATTTACCTTTATCAGTTATCATTACATCAGCAACACCTGTGAAATTATCAGTTGCTTGCTAATTTGAGTGCATCAGAAATTAGAAAATGCACTTCTTGTTTCGTTAATGGCTTTTCTAAGTATTCACCCATTCCGTTTTGGTTGTCCATCTGATTTTTAGATAAACAATGTAATCAGTATCATTCTGATTACTCCGCTGTGTAATTACACACCATTCACTTTTATAAAGTCTCCCGGTTGGCCATGAAAATTTGACACATTTCACCACGTATATTTTGAAAATGTTAGGTTATAGTCATTTTCCTGTCAGATAACTACGCAACGTTGTCCTCTCTACATAGAAGTCGTAGTAATTACGTATTTTCACAATGTGAATTTACTTCGGAAAAATAATGAATTTAAGAAGATATTATGTGAATTAAATAACAAGTCCAGAGCGTTCCTGCCAATAGGGTTCTTCATAATGGCTTCGTATAATTGATATACTTATGCATATATTTCACAAGTCAAATAGACCCCAGGGGGTTCATTGATTTGCCGAGAAAGCAGGAGCAGACGCGTTTCTGGCTTCTTGGCCTTCAACAGTACTCTGTAGCTTCTCAACAAATTCAACTAAACTGACCCGGGTTAAGCCTCTCAGAGCCGGCTTGGTCGATCATACCTAATCGCCCACGCCACCTATGAGACAAAACACGGACATCAGCCTTTCCCCACCAGTGAATATTTGAAGCGTGAAATCATATGCCACCATTCGCTCGATATTAATCGAGAAACGAGTCCCGCAGAGCTCAGACACAGTATCTTCCCAATGGCCATGAACGCTGTTTAGCGTTTTCTAAAATAATAATGAAAAATGGCGATACCTTTGTTAATAAATCAACAAGTCCAGAGCGTTACTGCCAAAAGGGTCCTCCATAATGGCTTCGTATAATTAATATACTACCAGAAACGCGTCTGCTCTTGCTTTCTCGGCAAATCAATGAACCCCCTGGGGTCTATTTGACTTGTGAAATATATGCATAAGTACATATATTCATTATACGGTATCGGGAGTTATTGTAGAAACAAAATTAAAAAATAAAAAAAAAAAAAATTTCGACACAGGGCACTAAGGCCTTAGGTAGAATGAGATTAGAGCTAGCAGAAACTGACGAGTGTAGATTCTGTGGGGAGGAGAATGAAACTCCTGATCACCTGATAACGGAATGCCCATCTCAAACTATGATCCATTGATATAATTTTCAACTCTGAGAAACCAATACTTTCGGAGATATAATTTGTCTGTTTGAACAAGAGCGCCATAAAGCTCCTGTCCACAGGGCTTGAACCAATTTTTCTGAGAAAGTGTTACTCTGGAACGCACTTGGAAAAAGATCAACAGTAGGATTAATATCACAATAAATCGAAGGGTCAAGTAGGATGTTGAATTCCGAATCTGCGCTAGTATCCGGCTTCCTTCTGTTGTACTTTCTCAAGACGAATCGCCGTCACGACCCAATTAGACGTAATTACACAATGTCAACCTACTGGGATCGTCAGAACACCTCCACGCTGCCTCCTCACGTATGTAACGCGGGAAGGGGGTTGGAGGGATCGATACGGAGCGACGCTGTGTACGAGAGAGGTGGGGGTGTCACCGTGTCTCGGTCCAGATGCCCCCCGATGGTGCGACGCCCGATGCGGTCGAGTTATCTTCGAAGGACAACCCGGGGTTTCCCCCATGGGTTTTTTTGTTGAATGCATTACTGTCGCGGTCGGTTTGGATTTTGTTTTTTTATGTGAGGAAAAGTTTGGCTAGTTACTGTAGGATATTAGGTTATGGAGGTTCAATTGGATGGGGGGACTCTCATCTGGGACGTTCATGGAAATTGTTCACTTGAGATTCCTATTTTTTTTCCTTTGACGGAACTAAACCCCAATGTATTCGGCGCTGGTGACCTGCCTATCGAGCTCATTTGTATTTCTAAACAAAGCAGCTCGCTTGTTAAACTTGAATGTTTTGGGTTAACTGGTTTAGTTTACCATGTGTGGTCTCACCCTTGAAATTAATATTTTCCACGAAAAGATAACTGCAAGTAAAATATCTTGTAAAGTTTCTACCCTTGTAGACATTCATTACCTATTTCCTGTGAAAGAATTATGTTTAAAACAAAAACAACTGAAGTACTAAGAAACTTATCAGTTTCTAGACACATTCCCAGGGTGCTATTCCGTTTTGTCTAGACTATTTGAAACCCCCTAGTCTGTGAATGCGATTGATCAGCTCTCGCTGGTAGAGTATATGCAGGAAACGAGTGAAGTTTGGTCCCGATAGTGGGGGAAATTCGAGACTTCGAATTTCTAAGATTAAATAACCTAGAAAAGTTCACTGATTGGTGCTGGCATCGGGAATCTAGTAGGCATTCCTACTACTTTTCGTAATCGACAAATGAGAGTATTGTTGTAACATATCTGCGGCAGTTTTAAGATCGAACCCCCAATCATTGTTAATATTTCCCCTTTTTTACCCAGATGAAGGAACCTTCTATCTGGGCTTAGACATACATTTTACGCTGAAATAACTATTACTACAAATACCACTGTAACTATTACATCTCTTAGTGCAAGAGAGATCACTTATAAATATAAGTGTACGGTCGCGAAACTAATACTCATTTCTTCCTTTTTCATATAGAAGGAAGATTTTAAATTGTATCAATATTGCATTGTACAATACTTCGTGCTTGTTATCACATTGTCGGTAACAAGAAAATACATTTTGTTGTTGTGTTAAAAGTGCGTTCGAATATTTCACCACTTCCTATCCTCGCAATTGTTATTTTATTCCAAGTAACAACTTACGCAGTAATCCACGAGATTACTACTGGGTGCTTAAAGTTGAGTATACCCCCTTACTCATCCCCCTGATAAAACAATCAGGGTGTATAATTCTGGTCCTTCGAAAATACATTATATCCTGATAAACGACTCAGGACTCAACTTATGATCCTTCGAAACCATAAAATCCTGATAAACCAATCAGGATTCAACAGTATCTAAGCTTTGGATGGATATATTATGATATCTTCTCATGGACTAATAATAATAATGATTCTTGTGACTTCTTCCTTTCCCTATCTTGCCCAACTGAGTTCCTGTTCAACCTCATATCTAGATAGAAGTTCTGATTAACCTCTGTTCAATTTCTAAATGCTCTACGTACAGTTACATCATCTTTTTCCCAATTAAAGCTTGCATGTCATCTACCTATCTTCATTCAAATCTTCCTTATTCCTCTGGGTTTCACCTATTTCTTTCTGTTTGGACCTCTATTTCTTCTTTTTCTAACTTATTCAGATTTGATATTAAGCTGTTCTCTCTATTATCTAACCCCTGATCCTTCTGTTTTCTCCCGATCTGTCATCTTTCTTGCGGGCCTGAATTATGTTTCTCTATTTCAGTATTGTAATGAGTTCATTACAGCACTAAAAACAGTGCTGTAATGAACCCATTTCCGCATTGTTTCTAATTATAATTTTCGTTTTGTGGTAGTCAGCATTGACATTCATTCGATCGTATCAATTGTCAATATAATATAATCTGGATATGGTTAAATAATAATTGTTGGGAGGAAAAGTTTTATTTTCATTAAGGAATAAGGTACTAGAGATTTCCTAATTTTGAATCATTCATGCTATTAGGGAACTGTTTTAAATCTGATTCTCATGCCCTATGTGAAGCATGAATACACATTTTTTACCATCACGTCATAACTTAGTTTCCTGACTAGCACATAGATGGCGCTACAAATGCTAAATCAATGTCGACATTCGATAGCACCATACTTTAGAAGGTTATGTGTCAAAATTTCCTGACACACGCCTTCTCAAGTTACAGCTGTTTGTGTTGGTGTTTTTGTTACAAGATGGATAAGAGAGAATTTCGTGTGTTGATGAAGCATCTTTTTTTGATCGAAAAAAAGGTGAAAGAAGCGAAAGGGTGGCTTGATAAGCATTATTCGGGCCGTGCTCCAGGGAAATCAGCCGTCTGCGAATTGTATAATGAATTTAAACGAGGTTAACGATGCTCAAGGCAGTGGACGTCCAAATACGGCTAAGAGTCTGGAGCTTTTTAACCTTAATAAAGCGGATTTTTTGAGGAATTTTGTTTTTCTAACTTAATCCGGATTGTTTTTGATCCATGTGTTATGTTACTTCATCAGAGTCGCTAAATTGAATTGAAAATCCATGATTTGCAACAACTACGGAACGAGTAGCGTTTTCTGAAAAGAATTGCGTATTTTTCCGTTTTCAATTCACAAACAATTTTCTGATTTTGCCTATTTCAAAATTGGTTTTCTTACTACCACAGATTACTGATAAACATAGATTAAGGCTGGTATGATGTGTCACAAATCTATGAAATATATTTGTCTTCAATGGAAGTAAGCGCTTAATGCCTCTATAGTTCCAAGATCTACATATCCAGAAAACCTCCCCTCTATCATTTACCCGCCCCTGTTTGCCAGGTTGCCAGGTCGGGAGGGAGAGTTTGCGTTGAGGCAGGTCCCTGTTGAGTGAATTGGAATTTCAAATTCACTTCGAGGCGGGATACGATTTTCAACGCAAAAACACTTAGAGCTAATGCCATTGGCGAGGATGAGGAAGGGCTGTTTTATGCAAAGATACGACCAACTTTCAAATTCCTTCATCTCGATCTGAATATTGTTTCGCCCTAGATTATCGCAAATGAATTGATGTTACCTCAGACAGGCGAATCACGTTTGTTCTTTGTTGTCCTGTCGGACAGAAAATCGTATAATGCAGTATTCGGCATCTCTCGCACCACCAAAATTCAACACATTTTTTACTTCAGTTCATTTTCGTGCGATCGAATTTTGGAAATTTTCGGTCGAAAATGGGCTTAGAACAAAAATTATATAAAATACCTACATTCATTTTGCTCAACATATTTCGCAATACTTAAGAAACACCCTAACATATAAACAGAGTGAGTCTTCAAGTTGTACATTTCAACCATAGATTACTCCCATCAAACGAAACACCTTTTTGGCGCTCTAGTTCCTCGGAACTGAGTGCTTATCAATTTGCCCAAATGTCTGTAATTTTCGAATTTTTGGCTGAAAATGGTCTCAAACGATTTGGTTCGACTCACTGATCAAGAATCCGAGGTCGAAATCGATTCTGCCCGGCCGGCCGTAGGCACGATAACTCTCGAACGGAATGAGCTATAGAGAGTTGACATTTTCAGAGTAGGTATGGGAGATAAATATCTCGGCTAAGTTCGTTATTGGGCAAAATCGGACAGATGGTTTCGGAGTAACAAAAAAAATTTTTTTTTTATAAGGCAAATTCCAAAATAATTTTTTTTCGATAAGCTGTTTTACCATAAAAATCCAATGATATCATTTTTAACTCTAACAAGCTAATACTTTCAGAGATATGATTTTTCAAAATTTCAATAATAAATCGTATTTCAAAGTTGTCACAGAATGATATTATTCTATGTATGAATTGTCATAATGTCAAATGAGGTTCCTGAGACATGACATTATCTAATCAATCGAATTATCCGATTAACTCCTACATTCCAGGCAATAAGATTCCCAGATTGAAGTCACGAAACCCTTTATGGTCCAACTGTTTTCTTAATTCGAATAAAAGTGACAAGGAAGTTTGGCGGTCTGAATGGATTTCTTGCAATTTATTCAACAAAGATTTAATTTCTGATCCTTCAAATAGAGTTCCGGGGTTTGATCTTCCAAGGAGAATATGGTCTATTTTGAATCGTCTAAGAACCGGTCATGGTCGTTGCAACAGCATGCTTTTCAGGTGGAATTCAGTTGAGAGTCCTAGTTGTGAATGCGGGGAAGCAGAGGAAACCATAGATCATTTAGTTAATAATTGTCACATATATAGATTCAAAGATGGTTTTGGGGCTATTCATAATGTTTCTGAATCTTTTTTAGAATGGGTAGCGAGTTTCAAATCTATTTAAAGAAATATAGAATATTCCATTTTTAATTTGTTCGTTTTCTCCCGTAGTCTTTTCCTTTTTCAGATTGGGTTTCGGGTACCTTGGAGAATCTTCTCTGCTTGTTGAAGGAAGAAGCGATAATAAAGAAAAAGATGCCCTTCAATATTTAATATTTCAGCATATTTTGTTAACAATTTCAATTTTCATAAATCACAACACTAACGGGGAGATAGGGTTTTTTTTGCTGAGGTTTTTTCCCTAAGCTCTAGTATCATATATCAAATTATACATATGGTACCCCGTTACACTAACCTCTGCTAACACTTTTTTCATACACATGCTTTATTGTTAGATAAAAAACAAATTGTAATGGTCAAGTTCAAAAGAATATATATATATATATATATATCGAAGACTTGTGAGTGAAGTGAGAAAAATCTCAGTTGTTTGCTACGAAATTAGGTTTTCTCAGAAAATTCTTACATTTCGGAATGGAACATGAAGTAAGAGATCTGAGAGTAGTGAAACTGCTTTTCATCCATAGACATAGATATAACTCTCGAACGGAATGAGGTAGGTAGTTGAAATTTTCAGAGTAGTTTAGGGAGATGAATATCTCGGTTAAGTTCGTTTTTGGGCAAAATTGGCCAGATTTAATTTGATTTCTTCCATGGTACAGTTCTCATTCTCATGATTGCTCATTTAATCTTGATAAATAAACTATTATTTAAATTGAATTTCCTTTATGATGCAGTTCTATCATATGAATACATTGATATAATTCTCAACTCTGAGAAACCAATACTTTCGGAGATATAATTTGTCTGTTTGAACAAGAGCGCCAGAAAGCTCCTGTCCACAGGACTTGAACCCATTTTTTCTTTACCAGTTTTATTACCCCGGCTCCACACGTTGGGCCAACGTTGGCCCAACGTGTGGAGCCGGCCTTATACGTAGTTCCACAGATGTATACAATAATTGTTCACATCTTCACTACAAGGAGCACAAGAGAATAAATTTCTCCAGATGTTCAGATAGAGACGAAATTTTCAAAGCATTAGGATTTAGGGGCAATAAAAGTTGTCCGTTAAGTATTGAATTCATAATGGCATCCGTTTTATGGTGGTAAATTCTATTTTTTCTTGAAAAATAATCTCAATTATCGCTAGGTCATAACGAATTAATAATCTTCTAAAAAATCGTGTATTTTTAGAACGATCGATGTATAATATAGACAAAATATATCGGTAATTAAAGTGGAAACTCTTCATATTCAATTGTTTTCTGTGGGTGTGGAAGAAAGTCGAGTCGTACATAAAACTTCATAAAAAAATGGGTTCAAGCCCTGTGGACAGGAGCTATTGGGCGCATGTTCATTCTGGAACACAAATTTTCCTTTACAATAATCTTCATCTAGCTTCTATTTAGTATCAATTCCTGTAGAACGTGATCATAATAAGTGTTTTCCATATAATAAAATGTGTTTGAACTTGGTATGTAGGAAATCTGACATCAATTATTGGAATTAATTGATTTGACAAACAGCCGTCAAATGAGGTAAATAGATTTTTGTGACGATTTTCTGTGACCATAGAACGTCAAAACACGCTGGAATGTGAATTTTAAGCAATATCTTCTGGAATTGAGATCGTATCGAACTGAAATTTTGCACACTCGTGTAGAATGCTTGATTTAACGTCGGTACAAATTTTTTTATTAAAAAATTTTCCAACTGCCCGATCCCAACAATACTTAGATAATATTATATCCATAAATTAAGCATTTCATTATTGCATTTCTTGAAATAGGTACCTTTTCAAGTCGATCAACATCGTCTTTCGACGTCTAAACTATGACTTGATTCTTTATGTTTATGTCTTTGAATTTGTTTTCGGTGGAATTCAAAGAGTTCATAGAATAATCGATGAAAATACTGAGAGAGACCCAGGAAATTTGACACATTTTGTCTTATATCTCCAAAAATTGAAATCGTATAGAGCCAAAATTTTGCACAATGTTGCAAAATACTACAATTGACGTTAGTACAAGTTTTTGTTGCAATCTGATGAATAGTTCACGAAAAAAAAATTTTTTTTCGAAAAAATTAAAAGAAATATTTTTTTAAAAATTACCAACATTTCGATCATAACAGAATTTTGCCAAAAGTTGCGCGTTTATATCCTCGAACTGACTACCAAGTTTCGATTCAACATCTTCTTTAGTTCCTGAAATATCAGGGAAATAACCTCAAAATTTGAAATGTCTATAACTTCTAAACCGTCCGGCCGATTTTGCCCGTTAACGAACTTAACCGTCGCATTTTGATCAGAAACCTACCCTGAAAGTTTGAAGTCGATAGGACCTTCGGTGCTCCTGTTATCGTGCCTACGGCCGGAAGGCCGGCCGGCCGGACGGCACCCAAAAATCTGACACCGGATTCGTGATCAGGGAGTCCGAATTAGTCTATTAGCCAATTTTCAGCTCGAAATTCGAAAATTACAGACATTTGGACGAAATGATGTTCCCCTAGAACATGCGCCCAAAAATTAACGAGACCAAAACGAGACTCTCGTGTTGCGCTGTATGTGGTCTCGGTATCGCCTATAATATTTTTGAAAACGTCTCGTCTCGTCTCGTCTCGCTTTTACGAGACGAGACGAGAAAAATCACGCTCTCGCCCTTATACCCTTATTACACTATGCCTTTTTCATGTCTATATTTGCGCCTATTTTCATGGCTATTTGTTGATTGAATTTCCCCCCGAAAGAGTGGCATAATTACATCACGCTTTTTTCGCGCTGGTTTCAGACAGTAATTTCAAAGCTACAAACATTGAAGAAATTCACATATTTACCTACCTCAAGTTCTTGTTTTGTTTGTATATTTTTAAAGCAATACCATAGTGTTCTAGGAATGTCTGAAGAAACGTTTAATATGCTACTACATAGAGTGCAAATTCACATACTGAAAAAATACACTGTAATTCCAGAAAGCATTTTTCCAAAAACGAAATTAATGATTACTTTGCGATACTAGGCTACTGGTGAAAAATTCATATCACTCGGGGATATCATTACAGATTATCTGGCCTTAGTGAGTTTAGTTGCTTTACTTCCTCAGAGTAATAAACATAAATTTATTATTGAATTTACGAAGGCTGCGATTCAAAGGATAAACTAGGTTATGTTAAGACGTCAAGTCAGACAGATGAATATTGTGTTGGTAGACATGACATTTCGACAAAAGGGCTTGAAATCCCCACGTTTCAGGGGGAACAAATAGAACCAGTTCTATTTATTTTCAAGCCTGAAACAGTCTACAAAATAGTCCCGGGCGCTTGCGTATTTCTTCGAAATTTCAGGCGCAGTCAGTCAGGCTGACAAATAGGCACGAAAAAGGGGTGTGTAATACCCCTATAAAGTCACCCACTTTCCCAATGAGCTCGTGGTCCGTCGTGATATCACTAGACGTCAAACATGAGTCCGTTACAGCTTGTTCGCTTCTGTTATATGCGGATGACGCCGTACGCCCCCGCAAGGCAAATGTTTACGTTGCTTTGGACGTCCAGACATGGTACCAACACACGTCGGTTGTGTGGGATCATGCACAGCGACGATACGCCGAAAATTAAACCTCATGCAAACAATGCGGAGTGCCACGGAAGGTCTTGCGTATCGTTTGACGTGGGATACTCCGGGTTTTCGCTCGATTCTGACGTAACAGGTGCTTTTCGAACGTCATGCTTTGATAGGGATATCTAGCATATTTCTTGGGAGGCTTTGCAATCAGAAATAATTTGATCGGACATTCTAAGTCTTATGTTGGGTTTCACTTTCGGAGATTTAATTTTTCTAAATTTCAATAATTAATTCAGGAGTAACTTTTCAAGACGTATTATGTCCAATTTGTGCGGAATTGAGTTTGAAGCGGATTCAGAAATGATTTATATTGCTCTATAGCCCTATGTAAACAAAATCTTCCAAATGGCATTACGTCCCTGTGAAATTCAAATCCTAAGTATGTAAGCCGCATCGCCATGAATTATATTTACGTTTGTATTTTTAAAACAAATTAAATATAACTAGAAAGTTTTTTATCGATTTACTCTTGTTAATTAGGTTACAAGCCAACACTTACTGTACAGACAGTTTTCTCTAAATTTATAATAAATCGCAACAAACAGCATTATGTTCAATTTCAACACAACAAAACGCATTATATACAATGGGATCGAACAAAACGCATTAAGTTCAAACGTTTTTTACATTTTCTGTGTATATCTGATCAATATTGATTTAAATGAGATTAGTTATTAACTTTAGATGTGAATTTCTATCAAACAAACTCGACGTTCTCAAATTATAAGCCAGGGTGGAAGAAAATATCGTTTTTCGTTGATTCCCAATAAAATGGTTTTTGGACTAAATGCGTTTTGAAAAGTTGCTCCTCAATTGTACTTCTATGTTTTCACAGAATGCTATAATTTTTAATTTGATTCCTTCCATGATGCAGTTCTCATTCTCAGAATGCTCATTTGATCTTGATAAATAAACTATTATTTGAATTGAATTTCCTTTATGATGCAGTTCTATCATAAGAATACATTGATATAATTCCCAACACTGAGAAACCAATACTTTCGGAGATATAATTTGTCTGTTTGAACTAGAGCGCCAGGAAGGTCCTGTCAACAGGGCTTGAACCCATTTTTGCGCGTATGTTCTGGGGAACATCGCGTTATCATTTTGCCCAAATGTCTGTAACTTTCGAATTTTTTGACGAAAATGGTCTCAAACGGTCAAGTTCGACTCCCCAATGAAGAATTCGAGGTCAAATTTGATTCTGTACGGCCGGCCCTCCGGCCGTCCGTTGCACGATAACTTGAGAACGAAAAGAGCTAGCGACTTTTTTCAGGGTGGTTGGCGCATCCCAATACGACGGACAAGTTCGTTAATGGGCATAATCGGCCCAGTGGTTTCCTAGTTATAATTTTATTTTCAACCAATATGAATCCGATCGAATTGAAACTTGGTGAGTAGTTGTAGAATATAAACCTAAGCACGTTCGTGAAATTTTGTCCGAATCGTATGGCTAGAAAATTAAAAAAAAATTATTAAAAAATATTTTTGTTGTCACGATAACTTGAGAACGGAAAGAGATAGCGGCTTCAAGTTTTCAGGTTAGCATGTGTACCAGAACGCGACATTTCAGTTTATTTATGAGCATAATCGGCCAAACGGTTTTAGAGTTATAGCCATCTGAAATTTTCTGAAATTTGGTGGTTTTTTGTTCCTCATTAACTCGAAAAATACTAAACCGATTGAATTCAAACATGGTTATTAGTTGTAGAATGCCAACGCGAAAATGTTTGCAAAATTTGGTGAGGATAGCATTTGTAGAAAATTTTTGATAAATCATTGAAAAAAAAAAATCTATATATATCAGTAACTATTCGTTTGAAATTGCTGAAATTTTGCAAGAGCCTTCATAACCTAACTCTACTGCCAAGTTTCAAGTTTTAATACGATCGGTTAAATATTGTTGGAGATTCGAGCATTCTTGTGTGAGTTCAGTAGATGGGTTACCGTTGCCTCGATAACTTTCGAACGAAAGGAGATAGGGACTTCCAATTTTCAGGGTAGGTTGCGTATCCGAAAGGGAGAGTTGAGTTCGTTTTTGGGTATAATCGGTCTAACGGTTTCCGAGTTATAACCACCTGGAATATTATTTCCTTGATAACTCAAAAAATAAATATTCGATCGAATTGGTGCTTGGTAACTAGTAGTAGAAAATCAACATAAAGACGTGATTAAAATTTTGTAAGAACCGTACCCCTAGAAAATTTGAAAAAAATTACGAAAAAAAAAATTTTAAGAACAGTACCCCTAGAAAATTTTAAAAAAATCATGAAAAAAAAATTGGTTCAAGCACTGACGTGAAGTCAGAAGCTTTTGCGCGTATGTTCTATTATCCATTTTTCTGTATTGGACACCCTTAATCGAATTTACCATGGTAAATTCAAATTAAGTGTCCAATACAGGAGAATGGACAACATAATTTACCATGGTAAATTCGATTTAGGGTGTCCAATACAGAAGAATCGACAATAGAACATACGCGCAAAAGCTTCTGACTTCACGTCAGTGCTTGAACCAATTTTTGGCGCTCTAGTTCCTCGGAACTGAGTGCTTATCAATTTGCCCAAATGTCTGTAATTTTCGAATATTTCGATGAAAATGGTCTTAAACGATTTGGTTCGACTCACTGATCAAGAATCCGTGGTCGAAATTCATTCTGTCCGGCCGGTCCGGCCGGCCGTAGGCACGATAACTCTCGAACGGAATGAGCTAGAGAGTTGAAATTTTCAGAGTAGGTTTGGGGGATAAATATCTCGGCTAAGTTCGTTATTGGACAAAATCGGACAAATGGTTTCGGAATAACAAAAAAAAAATTTTTTTTTTACGGAACAAATTCCAAATTAAATTTTTTTTAATAAAAAGTTTTATCATGAGAATCCAATCATATCATTTTTAACTCTAACAAGTTAATACTTTCGGAGATATGATTTTTCAAAATTTCAATAATAAATCGTATTTCAACGTTGTCACAGAATAATATTATTCTATGTATGAATATGAATTGTCATAATGTCAAATGATGTTCCTGAGACTAATCAATCGAAGAATTGTGAGCGAAGTGAGAAAAATCTCAGATATGATTTTTCAAAATTTCAATAATAAATCGTATTTCAACGTTGTCACAGAATGATATTATTCTATGTATGAATATGAATTGTCATAATGTCAAATGATGTTCCTGAGACTAATCAATCGAAGAATTGTGAGCGAAGTGAGTTAAATCTCAGTTGTTTGCTCCGATATTAGTTTTTCTCAGAAAATTCTTACATTTCGGAACTGAACATGAAGTAAGAGATCTGAGAGTAGTGAGACTGCTTTTCATCCATAGACATAGATATAACTCTCGAACGGAATGAGGTAGGTAGTTGAAATTTTCAGAGTAGTTTAGGGAGATGAATATCTCGGTTAAGTTCGTTATTGGGCAAAATTGGCTAGATTTAATTTGATTTCTTCCATGGTGCTTTTCTCATTCTCATGATTGCTCATTTAATCTTGATAAATAAACTATTATTTGAATTGAATTTCCTTTAGGATGCAGTTCTATTATATGAATACATTGATATAATTCCCAACTCTGAGAAACCAATACTTTCGGAGATATAATTTGTCTGTTTGAACTAGTTATTCAAGATGCAGTTTCATCATTAAAATCCATCGATATCATTTTCAACTCCAACAAGCTAATACTTTCGGATATATGATTTTTCTAAATTTCAATAATGAATCGTACGTACTTCTATGTTTTCACAGAATGCTAAAATTATTCTATATAAGCTTTATTATATGATCTGTGTTCATACTGGTACATTTAATCCTGTTCTATAAGAAGGAGTCAAATTCATTTCAGCTATTTTAATTTGATTTCTTCCATGGTGCAATTCTCATTCTCAGATTGCTCATTTAATCTTGATGAATAAACTGTTATTTGAATTTAATTTCCTTTATGGATGCAGTTCTTTCACAAGAATACATTGATTTAATTCCCAACTCTGAGAAACCAATACTTTCGGAGATATAATTTGTCTGTTTGAACTAGTTCTATGTATGAATTGTCATAATGTCAAATGATGTTCCTGAGACATGACATTATCTAATCAATCGAAGAATTGTGAGCGAAGTGAGAAAAATCTCAGTTGTTTGCTCCGAAATTAGTTTTTCTCAGAATTCTTACATTTCGGAACTGAACATGAAGTAAGAGATCTGAGAGTAGTGAGACTGCTTTTCATCCATAGACATAGATATAACTCTCGAACGGAATGAGGTAGGTAGTTGAAATTTTCAGAGTAGTTTAGGGAGATGAATATCTCGGTTAAGTTCGTTATTGGGCAAAATGGGCCAGATTTAATTTGATTTTTTCCATGGTGCAGTTCTCATTCTCATGATTGCTCATTTAATCTTGATGAATAAACTATTATTTGAATTGAATTTCCTTTAGGATGCAGTTCTATCATATGAATACATTGATATAATTCCCAACTCTGAGAAACCGATACTTTCGGAGATATAATTTGTCTGTTTGAACTAGAGTGCCAGAAAGCTCCTGTCCACAGGGCTTGAACCCATTTTTTTTTATCTACGATTCCACAAATTTCTCATTAGAAATGCTAAACGGAAATGAATCACCCCAATCTCGGTGTATAGAACTGAACATATTTATATCGAGATATACAAATTTTCCCCACATCGTTGGTTCGCAATCATATTTCTCATGTCTGAACGCAAATTGCACCAACGGTACGTGGGGGATACCGTAGGAAGGATCCACCAGATAACGAGAATTACTTTCCGGAGATAAACTTTAAATGGAAATTGGTCTTCTTATACAATGGGAGGGAGAGATGGAGAAAATGATTTCGCCCGGCCACAAACGAACTCAATATCCCCCAATGGAATTCTTATACGTCGGGTTATGAAGTTTTTATGAGATGGCGCGAGTTCTGAATATGAAAATAGCAGAATTTGAACGACCTCTATTTCACATCCGTCGACCTGTCACACCCGTCGTCCTGTTCTTGGCATGTGTTTGTCGAGTAGAAGCTCAAGAAAGTATAAACAAGCCCTGTGTACAGGAGCTTTGGCGCTCTTGTTCAAACTTTAACAAATCAGATCTCCGAAATCATTGGTCTTTGGGAATGACATAAATGGATTCTTTCAATAGAACTGCATCATGAAAGAAATTAAATTCGAACAGACGGATTCTCCCTAATAACGAACTCATCCGAGATATTCATTCCTCAAATCTATGATGAAAATTCTATTATATTAATTAAAACTTAGACAATATTGCAGTTTAGTTTTTACTGGAAATATTCTGAACCCAATTTGATTATGTATCTTACCAAAGAATATATTTCCATCATAATATGGATTATCGACGGGCATTAGGTATATTATCACCTTATAAGTATAATATTATCATATCATCCTCATAATTCTACGATAGCTGAGGTTATTTCATTGGTCATTTTGCATTCAATCGTACTTTGTTTTCTAGAACAGGAGGTGTATTTTTTATCCAGAGTAACCAGAAATGATTTTGATATTTATATCTCATAGGAAAATAAGATGGCATGTAAGAACACAGATCATATAATAATTCATAGATAGAATAATTAAGTACAGCTTTCTGTGAAAACATAGAAGTACGATTCATTATTGAAATTTCGAAAAATCATATCTCCGAAAGTATTGGCTTGTTAGACTTGCAAAAGATATCAATGGATCTCCGAAACCTACTCAGAAAATTTCAACTTACTAGCTCATTCTGTCCGAGAGTTATTGTAGAAACAAAATTTAAAAATAATTTTTTTTTTTTACACTTTACGGCAATCCGATCAAACTGCGCATGCATATAAAGGTCATTATTCTACAATTTGATGCTAAATTTCAATCAGATCGAGTGATCGGTTTCGGAAATATTCATAAAAAATGTTTTTATTAAAAACGGCCATAACTCCGAAACCGCTAGGTGGATTTCGCCCATTGACCAACTCGTCCGAGACATTTACGCTCCAAACCTATCCTGCAAATTTCAATCCTGTAACTCCTTTCGTTCGAGAGTTATCGTGTTAATTGACGGCCGGCCGGCCGGACAGAATCGATTTCGAACACGGTTTCTTGATCAGTGAGTCGAACCAAATCGTTTGAGACCATTTTCAGCCAAAAATTCGAAAATTATAGACATTTGGGCAAATTGATAAGCACTCAGTTCCGAGGAACAAGAGCGCCAAAAACATCAGATTGATCTCTTCAAATCAATTCAAGAATTTTGTAGTGTCTCACATGAAGTTCTCGAAAATCTCCATCATATTTATATATTATTATCTTTTATTTATTTTCAATAAAGGAACATAAACAGCTAAGTCAATACACAAGCAAGGGTTCACAGGTTAACCAACACAAACATATTCAACAAAAGTGTCTTATTCTAAAAAGAGAGCAACAAACAAGCAATGGACATCTCAATGCATCATGTTCACGAGCGGAAAACAATTAGACCAGGATCGATAATTTTTGAAACCGAAAAAAAATTATATTATAATGAAATCCAGAAGAAGAGAATATAACAAAAATTTGTTTCAAGCCCTGTGGACAGGAGTTTTTTGGCGCTCTAGTTCAAACAGACAAATTATATCTCCGAATGTATTGGTTTCTGAGAGTTGGGAATTATATCAATGTATTCTTATGATAGAGCTGCATCATAAAGGATATTCAATTCAAATAATAGTTTATTTATCAAGATTAAATGAGCAATAGCCTGAAACCGAATGAAAACAGACGGGGTTCTAGGAAACTTATTTCCACCGGTTGAGAACCGGTAGGGAAAAGGACCCCACCAGCACCACCTATGGAGAATCCTTACGAACTCCGGCCCTCTGCGATGATGTTTCTTCATCGCAGAGGATCGGAGTTCGTAAGGATTCTTCATAGGTGGCGCTGGTGGGGTTCTTCCCCTACCGGTTCTAGACCGATGGGAATAAGTTTCCTAGAACGCCGTTCAAAGTTTCATTCAGTGTCTGGCTAAATCACCTGTCACACTGATGATTCGTAAGAACCATGAAACCCTGGGGTCTGTATCTGCTCTTGAATGATACTGTCCTCTTTGGGGACAACTGAGCGATGAGGTGATCAGCCCGGTAGCGCAGAATATTTGTTGATGGTTAAAATCCATAAATATTTCACCGTGTGTCTTGTTAGGATTATTGGCAATTAGCCACAGTTCACCTCATTACATATACACCCTAAGGGTGATATCTCGGAAAGGGGTGGGCTGAGGCAATTTTGTTGTAGGAAAGACTCGTAATTTCATACCGACAATCACGTCCTGAATTTTGTCGCAAGAATTCAGAAACATCCTGTATATATTAATCTACAATAAAAGACTGTAGACCAGACTATAGTAGACACCCAATGTATCGAGTAGAAGCGAACTCCTGTCTTCTTGTCCTGCGAAGTCTGTTCATTGGATAGAAGGAAGAGAAGAGATACTCAATTAAGTAAGCGATATGTTCTCACCACCTCAAATTATGGCTGTCGATAATTACGCCCAAAAACTTTATTGTGTTTGCGGACTAGATAATCCGTTCCATAATCAAGAGTAAAACGAGAACTTAATTTCAGCTCAAATTCAATACATTCAGTCTTGTCAACATTGAGGATGAGTCCGTTAGCCCGACATCAAAAATTAATGCTCTTTATGAGTAATTCACACACAAACAAGCTCGCTTTGACTCTCTGGGCCTGTACTGCTTTCAAAACCGACGAAGTGTCATCTAAAAATATTATAAGTTTAAAGAAATCAGGATAATGCGGAGAAAAATATTTAAATGAAAAAAAGTTTAACGGGTAATTCCGCAAGATGAAGAAGCTAATTAGAATCGGCAAGTACCCCCAGAATGATTTTTCTCTATTTCAGTATCGTAATGAGTTCATTACAGCACTAAAACCAGTGCTGTAATGAACTCATTCACGCACTGTTTCTAGTCGATTATCTCGGGGAATTCGAACATTTTATATGGAACGCTTGAAGTAAACTTGTTTGTTTTTTTAGTTATTTTCTACTTCTACTGGTATTTTAGTTATGGACTCGTGGATTCATAAAACTAAACGAAATTAGCATAAAGAAAGCATATAAAGTTTTTCTTGAGTCATAAAACTAAACGAAATTAGCATAAAGAAAGCATATAAAGTTTTTCTTGAGACACCATTCGCTGTTGGGTCAAAAATTAACAGTGCTGTGTCTAAGGTGGCGTAAGGACACAGTAACAAAGCCTACACAGAACACAACTGGTTCTCCTAACTCAGGGCAAGCTCTTAGAGCTTATGAGGGGTCTCCTTGTGGAAGACCCAGGAGGATCAGTATAATAATAATAATAATATTCCATCGTTTTAGAACATTATATTATTCCTCATCATTTCTCCTTAAACGCACCGTTTTCGAGATATTCTTCATTGAATGTTTTAAAATGGAGAACTCCAGAAATTTCACTACTTTTATGGATCCGTCCCTGAGCGTTGGAATCCCGAATCAAGCTGTAAACCACGTTACCATGCCTTATTCTCGTCCGCCAACAATGTCATAGATAATTTATATGCGGGAGTGTATTAGCACATTGTGAAATCTTTAAACGCTTGTAACTTTTTACCTGAGCCGAATCTGGAAAAATGGTAAATGAAAAAAGTGTTTCATTTGATGAGAGGAATCTTTGGTTAAAATTAATGCAGTGGTCAAAGACTCACCCTGTATAAGTCCTGAAAGTATTTTCAATACTATTTTCTAACTCGCACAGACGTCCTCTTTCTTCCCACTGGTCGCCATACATCCTCTATATACTCCAAGAAAGAGTATCGACCCCAGAGTGCCTAATGTGTAGGGATGTGGAAAGTGGACGAACTTAACCCATATTTCAGGACGGGGGAGCGTTGAGGAAGGAAGGACAGGTTCAACTGGTTGTTACCTGTTACTTAATAGGTCTCTAGGAAGAACTTGATGGAAAGGGAGACCCTTGCTAGATTTATCCGATTTTTACTCCAATTTATGTACTTTACAGGCAATTCTGTAGTGAAGGTAAAGCTTCGGGCGTCAGATTGATGCTTTGGGGTAAAATTGATCGAAATACTTCAATTCCAAGTTGATTTAGTGACCGCATTCTTTTCAATCTATTCAGGAAAAGGAACACGCAGTGTTTCCTCGAAATCGCACATAAACAAGCACTGACGTGAAGTCAGAAGCTTTTGCGCGTATGTTCTATTGTCCATTCTCCTCTATTGGACACCCTTAATCGAATTTACCATGGTAAATTATGATGTCTATTCTCCTGTGTTGGACACTTAATTCGAATTCACCATGGTAAATTCGAATTAAGAGTGTCCAATACAGGAGAATGGACAACATAATTTACCATGGTAAATTCAATTAAGGGTGTCCAATACAGAAGAATGGACTATAGAACATACGCGCAAAGGCTTCTGACTTCACATCAGTGCTTGAACCAATTTTTTTTTTCGTGATTTTTTTGAAATTTTCTAGGGGTACGGTTCTTAAAAATTTTTTTTCGTCTTTTTTTTCAAAGTTTCTAGGGGTACTCTGAAAATTTCAACTGCCTAGCTCATTCCGTTCGAGAGTTATTGTAGCAATTTTTTTTTTTTTAATTTTCAAAAATTTTTTTTGACACTTTGCAGTAACCTTGTCAATACAAAACTTCACATGCGTATGAAGGTCATGATTCTACAATTTGATGCTAAATTTCAGATAGATTGAGTGATCGGTATCGGAAATATTCATAAAAAATATTTTTACTAAAATCGGCGATAACTCCGAAACCGCTTGATGGATTTCGCCTATTAACGAACTCGTCCGAGATATTTACGCTCCAAACCCACCTTGCAAATTTCAATCCTCTAACTCCTTTCGTTCGAGAGTTATCGTGCCTACGGCCCGCCGGACAGAATCGATTTCGACCTCGAATTCTAGATCAGTGAGTCGAACCAAATCGTTTGAGACCATTTTCAGCGAAAAATTCGAAAATTACAGAATTTAAGCAAATGGGTAAGCAAACAGTACCGAGGAACTAGAGCGCCAAAAATGACATCAATGTATTCTTAAGATGAAACTGCATCTTGAGAAAAACTTATTTTGAAAGTTGTAATGTAAAAATTTTTTTTTTGTTACTCCGAAACCATCTGACCGATTTTGCCCAATAACGAACTTACCTTACAATATAAGCTAACCAAAATTCGAGGATTTGGAAAAATCGGAAATATTCTGAATAATATAAAAAAACAAACGATGAAAAATCTGAAGTAACATATAATCTTTAATAATTTCACAGATTCAGAAATTTTATCTCAAATTTCAGTTTCAGAGACTGAAAAACATATACATAGATGCATTTATATCGATATTTAAAACCATTATTTGATCAAAGATAATCAAATATGGTATATTTACCATATTTTGATGAATTGAAGCAGATATTTTCGGAATTCAGTGTATGGAATAAGGAAATCGGGATGGTTCCCTGCGTAAATATGGTCTATTGGCCTTATTCTAATTAATTGGTTAGAATATTTTAAGAATTCAGGATATGGAATATGATAAGTTAATAGTTGAATTCATAGAACAGTTCTATGTTCTAAGGTAGAATTAAATAATAACCTGCACCATTCATAGAAGATTCACGTATTAAATGATTTCATAGAAATTTCTCGATATTTTTTGACTTACATCGCAGTTCAGATATTGCTGAAATTTTGCAAGATTCATTAAAACCATATTTTACAGTTCCGTACCTTCCCAACTAAATATCATTCGAATGATTGAAATCTTCACATTACTAAATCTCAAGAGATAAAGGGTTTTCCAATAAGAGATGTTATTTTGAATAGCCCGCTATTTCGGTAGATGTCTCTTTTGAAGCTGTCATTTTTTGACATTTGACAAGTAGAAACTACGCCATTAATAAAAATGGAACGATACACGCTTCAAGAACGCATTGAAATTATTAAAATTCACTATAAAAATTGTGAAAATTTGGCAGAGACGGTCCGTAAAACTAGAACATTTTGGGTCGTCGTGAAGCACCTTGTCGGTCCGCAAAAAAAAAATTGGTGGAAAAATTCGATCTGTTGGGACAAGTTATTTATGTGAAGAATAAAACCCGTGCACGTCGCTCAAGAACAGTCGAGAATATTGCTGCTGTAGCCGAAAGTGTTGAAGAAGACCCAGGTTTGTCCATTCCTCGTCGTTCTTTGGAATGAGGCATTCCACAAACGTCATTACACCGTATTTTGCATAAAGATTGGGGCCTTAAGGCTTATAAAGTTCAGTTAACACAAGAACTCAAGCCGGCCGATCATCAACAACATTGTGTCTTTCTTTACTGATTGGGTCGTTGAAATGCATGAAAATGATCCGGAATTCCATCGAAAAATCATCTTGAGTGATGAGGCCCATTTCCACCTCGGTGGCTTCGTCAACAAGCAAAATTGTCGCATCTGGGGCTCGGAAAACCTAAGAGTTATTGTTGAAAAGCCTTTCTATCCTCAACGTGTGACTGTTTGGTGCCGTTTATGGACCGGCGGAGTCATTGGACCTTACTTTTTCGAAAATGAGGCTGGAGCAACAGTTACGGTGAATGGATTGAGCTATCGAGAGATTCTTAATGATTTTTTATGGCCGGAATTGGATGGTATTGATCTGGACAACGTTTACTTTCAACAAGACGGCGCTACGTGCCACACAAGCAACGAAACCATTGATCTTTTGTGGGAAAAGTTTCCGGACCGTGTTATCTCTCGAAGAGGTGATCACAATTGGCCACCGAGATCTTGTGATTTAACACCTTGCGACTTCTTCTTTTGGGGCCACGTGAAAGAGAAGGTCTACGCCAATATCTCAGCGTCGATTCAAGACCTCGAAGATGGAATTCGTGAGGCTATCGAGGACATAGGGCAGCCACTTTGCGATTTGGTTATGGAAAATTTCATTAAAAGGATATGGTCCTGTAAGCGTGGTCGTGGTGGTCATTTGCCTGATGTTATTTTCCACTATTAACGGCATAGCTTCTTCTTTATAATGAAATAAACATCCGATCATTTATATTGAAAAATGGCATTTTTCTTTGAATATCAAAATAACACCTCTTATTGGAAAACCCTTCATAAAACCAAATGAGGTCATACAAGCGCGCATTCAACAAAGTACCACCAACGCTCTCCCTTAAGGGGCGCTTAAAACCCACCCAGACTTTCCCGACCGCCCCTCAGGAACGCGAAAACAATAACGAAATGCAGCCCCATTTTACCGCTACCCGTAAGCTCAGTCACGTGACAAACACGAAAAAGCCGCCGTAATCTGCAATTCCTACGCAAGAAGGAGCGAGCGCGCAGATAGACTGATAGAGCATCCCGATTCCCGAGCCTAGAGAGGGCTCTGGAAGACGGGAACAATGGATGCGGGACGCATCGCGGGAAACGGCAGTCGAAAACTCCCGGTTTTGACGGTATACAATGGGCATAATATCCTATCCAGCCATAACTCCGTCCCATATCCGGAATTAGCATTCTGAATAAATTAACTCGACGCTAATTTGATACGAGGGGTTGGTTCCGAGGGTGGAAAAGGACGAGAGACGATTTGGTTTGGTGGTTTTGATGGAATTCGCGTCGGTTTTCGATCGTAGTTTAGGAATATTAATCTGGTTTGAACGAAAAACTCGGTCATGTTTGGGTCTTCCAAAACTAGCTTTTAGGTCAAAACATTTTAGACTCCTCCGAAAATTATGATTCAGTTTCATTCGATTCGAAATGGTATGCAGATATTTTTCGAGAGAATCAAGGGCCGTTCGCGGAAATTGCAAAAGTTATAAACAATTAAGTGAGAAAAAAGTGTGTCCGGTTTTATTTGCATATATCTAAAAAACTATTTGAAACTTTTCGAATTGGAAAGAAGGTTCAAAACGAGGAGGAAATTTCCCATAAAAAGTCCGACTCCCGGAACTATTCGACCAATATTTATAATTTACCCAGAGGGTTGAAAATACGCTCAAAAACAGACCTTCAATGAATATATATTATTTAACCCTTTTATTTTCATGAGCTATTTTTCAAAGGCTTTAGAATAGATCCCCGGTGGAAAATTAAAAAATTGTTGATTTTCGCTTTGTTATCAACATTTTACTTAGGTTAAAAATCATAAAGCTTTTTTGGAAACATAATCCTTGAATTAAAAAGAAAAGCATTTCTGAAAAAAAAATTCTGTATTACTTGAAAATGGATTCGTTATTTTAAATTTTTTTTCTAGTACCTACTTGTAATTGATATTAAGGAAACAATTTCTTTTTAATCATTATTCAACTTGGGTCTTTGATATTAAAAAAAAATTGATAAGATATTATTGAATTTTTCATTGTTTATGTAATAAATAATTTGTTGTAAACAAATGAATTTTTTTTTTTTATTTCTACTTAAGAAAAAATATCCAATCATGTATTATTAAGGAAAAAAAAAATTTTATAATTTATATTGATTGATTATTATTTTTTAAATAAATATATGATTGCTTCTGTTTTTAAGTAGAAATAGTAAAAAATACAGGGAGGCAATTCATTTGTTTATAACAAATTATTTATTAAATAAACAAAGAAAATTTAAATCATAATAAATCTTTTTAAATATCAAAGACCAAGATAAATAACGATTTAAAAAAAAATTCCTTAATATTAATTAGAAGAGGTTGAAAAAATTGTTAATTAATAAATCGATTTTTAAGCAATACATTTTTTTTACGGAACGGGTTTTTTTTTCAAATCATAATTCGAAGATTATGTTTCAAAAAAAAATTATTTTATAAAATACGAATTTGTTTATTACAATTTTTTAAACAATAAGAGATCAAATTTATTAAAATTCATTCTTAAGTGTAGCTTCTGATCATACGGAAAACGGATCAATAGTAATACATATGACGAAAAAAAGTTTTTTTTAATGTTTAATTAAGCTATATAATGTTCAGCCTAAGTGAAATGTTAAAAACAAAGCAAAAATTAACAATTTTTTAATTTTTTCCTACGGAATCTATTCTAAGGCCTCAGAAAAATAGCTCCACGAAAGCAAAAAATGTCTAACTTGTTGTATTTTATACCGAAGTTAAAACGTTAACTTAAGTTTGACTGACTGCTGTGAAAAAAAATTATATCAGAGTGAATTGACAAATAATCGCAAAAACTGGTCCATTTCATGCCCTTTTCAAAATGATACAACACTACCAATTTTTTTTAATCAGAACCAGAATTGCTACTTATTAAAAAAACCAAAACCCTTATCGGCTATCTCGCTCCCACATTCATTGTTTTGTAACATGGAAACCGGTCCGACTTTCACAGACTAGGGGTCTTCGAATAGTCTAGACCAGGGGTCACCAAATGGCGGACCGCGGTCCGGATGCGGATCGCGAACCTTTTTTTTGCGGACCATTTTTCCAGAAAACATGTATTCTTGATTAAAAAAATTCAGATAACTTTTCGTTTTATTTACTAATTATAAATATTGGATTTAGATTAACTGCTAGTCAAATTCTTATGCCATCATAATGCTATCAACGACCCGCGACAGATATACAGATTTTGTGAACGGACCTCTAATGAAACTAATTGGTGACCCCTGGGTTAGATACTAGAGAAAACTTTTTGGCGTTTGACGGATTTACTCATTTCCTAATATTTTCCGAACGGATAGAGATACAGAGGAAATAGATACATAAATCTAAATGTCGTCCACCGACCAATCATCGGGGAAAATTTGGATATCGAGATGTGAAAATCATAGATTTCGGACGGGAAAGAAGAATTTTCCTTCGATTCCGGGTCAAAAATATTTCTAAGTGCCGACCCAAAAAATGTTTTTCATGGTATATCGAAACGGAGCTCGTGTCTAGTTAAATCGAGGTCGCTGATCACGAATATGCAATTAGTTTTTCCCT
Organism: Halyzia sedecimguttata; assembly: GCA_937662695.2. Classification (NCBI taxonomy): domain Eukaryota; kingdom Metazoa; phylum Arthropoda; class Insecta; order Coleoptera; family Coccinellidae; genus Halyzia; species Halyzia sedecimguttata. The sequence goes on along the minus strand of OW569414.2, from coordinate 110,128,076 downwards.
AAGTGGCGTACTTTGGGAAAACTTTCACTTAGAGTGAAAAAATGGACGAAAATAGGTCAATTTTGGAAGTTCACACCGCCCAAAAAAATCGGGGTAAGGTGTTGTTGATTTTTGCCCTCATATATGGATCCTTTATCTACTGAATAATCCAAACAGAAAATGTCCAGGCCGTACTATTCGGAAATTATGATTTTTTTCCCAAGGGTCTGTTTTTCGGAAAATATATTTCGCGGAGTTTCCGCGGAAAATTCTCTAATGAAAAATCCGATCTTATATTCGTAATCTACGGTCCCGAATTAGTAAATGACGTAATTTGCATCGAAATCGGAGACCGGTCGAATTTTGGCAATTTTTTAATACAGCCTTAAAAAAATCCCATTTTTCGAGAAAAATTTTTTGACGCAAAACTATGAAACGGGTACTTATTCTTATTGATTCGGGGCCGTAGATTCCGAATACCATCAGATATTTATTACAAAAATTTTCCGAGAAAATATCGCGGAAAGAATTTTCCGAAAAATAGACCCTCGGGAAAAAAATCATAATTTCCGAAGATTACGACCTGGACATTTATTGTTCGGATGATTCGATAGATAAAGGATCCAAATATGACGTAAAAAATCAGCAACACCCTACTCCGATTTTTTTGGGCGGTGGAAAGTTCCAAAATTGGCCTATTTTCGTCAATTTTTTCACTTTAAGTGAAAATTTTCCCAAAGTACGCCACTTAGGGAAAAACTAATTACATATTCGTGATCAGCGACCTCGATTTAATTAGACACGAGCTCCGTATCGATATACCATGAAAAAATTTTTTTGGGTCGGCACTTAGAAATATTTTTGACCCGGAATCGAAGGAAAATTCTTCTTTCCCGTCCGAAATCTATGATTTTCACATCTCGATATCCAAATTTTCCCCGATGATTGGTCGTTGGACGACGTTTAGATTTATGTATCTATTTTTTCTGTATCTCTATCCGTTCGGAAAATATTAGGTAATGAGCGAATCCGTCAAACGCCAAAAAGTTTTCTCTAGTATCTAACACATACAAAAATCTACAATTTTCCGATTAGGTCGACGCGGCTTTGGTTATTCACTAAATCGGGTACGCAGATCACGAATCTGTAATTAGATTTTCCGTATCTCGATTAGTTTCGGAGCAATGACGAAGAAAGTCGCAATTTCTGGCTCTACCTCCGGAAAATGGACTAATCAGTCGGATTTTTCGCCATATTACCAAAATTAAACGAGATACGGAAAAACTAATTACAGATTCGGAATCTACGCCCTCGATTTAGAGAATAGCCAAAGCCGTGGCGATCTAATCGGAAAATTCTAGATTTTTGTATGGGTTAGAATCTAGACAAAGGACTCACAGCTCTGGCAATGTGTTAGTTGTTGTATGCATTTTATCAATATTTCACAGGAAATAGGTCATAAATACTTCTACAAGGGTTGAAGTATTACAAGATATTTTACTTGCAATTATCTTTTCGTGGAAAATATTAATTTCAAGGGCGAGACCACCCATGCAAAAATAAACCAGTTAACCCAAAACATTTAAGTTTTACAAGCGAGCTGCTTTGTTTAGAAATACAAATGAGCGCTTCCCAACATGTGAAGTCATGGGACGCAACAGTGGTGATATCTCGAAAACCAGCGGACTTTTACTGAGGTCATGTTGATGCTATCTGATAGACCTAATGCCAATCTATCTCCAGTGTCACTTTCGCGTGGTACTTTTGGGACACCCTGTATAAACCTTCCCATTGAATCACTCTATCTATTTAAAAAAAAGCATCAAAATCCTTCACGTAGTTTCAAAGATCTAAGCATACATAGGAACAGACAGACAGCGGAAAGCGACGTTGTTTTATACTATGTAAGGAGTATGGGGGAAACAATGTTGTCGTCTTTCAACTGGGGCGAAGGTCTGATGCGTACAACTTAATTCATCTACGACGGAGACAAAAATACCTCGATTTCTACATTGACGAACGCTCCACCGCATCAAAATTCCATCACTCTCGATCAGGATTCCCCACTCACGTGAAGTTGATGGACGTTTGGCGTAGAGCGATGGCTTTTGGACTGATCGCCGATCGGGATTTCATCGCGGATGGTTACTCCGCTCAAATGAAGTCGGTGTCTGGTGGGATCACCATCACCCGCGAATGGCCAACCATAGATGGATAGAATACATGGTGAAGACATATTTTCGGCATAAATTGCGGTCCAAATAAGGTCAAAATACAAGGATTTTGTTCTACTTCAATTTTCGCCGATAGATACAGGCAGTAGAAATTTTATGGACGAAATTATCGACATGTCAAATTAAATTTGAATCTTTGTTTATTCTAGTTTCTTGTGGAAAGTCGTACCGTTTGCTGAAATTTAGTATTGTAAGTATTTTGTTCAACGTCCTTGTTTTCCGCGCCGAAAGTAAGTCAAATGTTTGCTGTGTGAACTCTGAACGAGTATCCAGAACCATTTTAATCAAATACTATTTTCATCTCGAAAATACTTCGTTTTTATGCGAATATAGTTTTTTTGACAATTGTTTATTCTTACCGGATCAGGGGTAGATTTCTAGTATCAAGATAGGTATTAATTATAATATTAATAATATTGAAGGATCGCTGATACCGTTAATTATTAATAAATCAACATATAGGAGAACGCTAAGACTTGGTGATTTACTATAATCTTGCCGGTTGATGAACATAAACTGTTTTAATAGTTGAAACATTAAGGTATAACTATTAGTTAATGATTATATCCATTATACAATTTAGTTATATATTGAGAAGGAATCAAATGACATGTTATGGAAACTAACAATATTATTTGTTAACGATTGAAAGGACTAGCAGAGAACAAAGTTCAGAGGAACCACACAGTGTGATTTCATCAAAGTTGAATAGCTTTCCTAAAGCGTCATTCTTGTTGGCGCTCTTATACTATAATATCATTTGTTTCAAGGATATAATTACACGACAAGAATGGCAACTGGCTTTGTGGTAGAGGTAGGGTATTGAAAATTAGAAATTAGAACATTTGTTTGTTCAAAATATTTTTCTAGCGAATATATATTGAATAAAAGATTGAAACGTAGTACACTACCCTCTATTTGGTTAGTTTATCAATTTAATGAATCATTTTTGCGCGTATGTTCTGGGGGACATCGCGTTTTCATTTTGCCCAAATGTCTGTAACTTTCGAATTTTTTGACGAAAATGGTCTCAAACGATCAAGTTCGACTCCCCAATCAAGAATTCGAGGTCAAATTTGATTCTGTCCGGCCGTCCGTCCGGCCGTTGCCACGATAACTTGAGAACGAAAAGAGCTAGCGACTTGAAATTTTCAGGGTGGGTGGCGCATCCCAATACGGCGGACAAGTTCGTTAATGTGCATAATCGGCCCAGTGGTTTCCGAGTAATAATTTTGTTTTCAACCAATATAAATCCGATCGAATTGAAACTTGGTGAGTAGTTGTAGAATATGAACCTAAGCACGTTCGTGAAATTTTGTCCGAATCGTATGGCTAGAAAATATAAAAAAATTATTAAAAAATATTTATGTTGTCACGATAACTTGAGAACGGAAATAGATAGCGGCTTCAAGATTTCAGGTTAGGATGTGCACCAGAACGCGACATTTCAGTTTATTTATGAGCATAATCGGCCAAACGGTTTTAGAGTTATAGCCATCTGAAATTTTCTGAAATTTGGTGGTTTTTTGTTCCTCATTAACTCGAAAAATACTGAACCGATTGAATTCTAACATGGATATTAGTTGTAGAATGCCAACGCGAAAATGTTTGCAAAATTTGGTGAGGATAGCATTTGTAGAAAATTTTTAATAAATCATTGAAAAAAAAAGATTCTATATATCAGTAACTATTCGTTCGAAATTGCTGAAATTTTGCAATAGCCTTCATAACCTAACTCTACTGCCAAGTTTCAAGTTTTAATACGATCGGTTAAATATTGTTGTAGATTCGACCATTCTTGTGTGAGTTCAGTAGATGGGTTACCGTTGCCTCGATAACTTTCGAACGAAAGGAGATAGGGACTTGCAATTTTCAGGGTAGGTTGCGTATCCGAAAGGGAGAGTTGAGTTCGTTTTTGGGCATAATCGGTCTAACGGTTTCCGAGTTATACCCACCTGGAATATTATTTCCTTGATAACTCAAAAAATAAATATTCGATCGAATTGGTGCTTGGTAACTAGTAGTAGAAAATCAACATAAAGACGTGTTTAAAATTTTGTAAGAACCGTACCCCTAGAAAATTTGAAAAAAATGACGAAAAAAAAAATTTTAAGAACCGTACCTACCCCTAGAAAATTTAAAAAATTTACGAAAAAAAAAATTAGTTCAAGCACTGACGTGAAGTCAGAAGCTTTTGCGCGTATGTTCTATTGTCCATTCTTCTGTATTGGACACCCTTAATCGAATTTACCATGGTAAATTATGTTGTCCATTCTCCTGTATTGGACACTTAATTCTAATTTACCATGGTAAATACCCACAGAATAATTATATCATTCTGTGAAAACATAGAAATACGATTAATATTGAAATTTTGAAAAATCATATCTCCGAAAGTATTAGCTTGTTAGAGTTAAAAATGATATCAATGGATTCTTATGGTAAAACTGCATATTGACAAAAATTTAATTTGGAATTTGTTATGTAAAAAAAAATTTTTTTTTTGTTACTCCGAAACCATCTGTCCGATTTCGCCCAATAACTAACTTAACCGAGATATTTATCTCCCAAACCTACTCTGAAAATTTCAACTGTCTAGCTCATTCTGTTCGAGAGTTATCGTGCCTACGGCCGGACCGGCCGGACAGAATGAATTTCGACCACGGATTCTTGATCAGTGAGTCGAACCAAATCGTTTAAGACCATTTTCATCGAAAAATTCGAAAATTAAAGACATTTGGGCAAATTGATAAGCACTCTGTTCCGAGGAACTAGAGCACCAAAAACCAAAGCCAACTGCGATGATACAATCATTTATGAAGACCCTGTACTAATGACGTATGCAAATCTGCCACCTGAGACATCTCGTCTTCCGGGACCCTTTCCAAGCATCAGGTTGCCATGTTCGTCTGTCGGAATCCTACCTACGGCTCTATCAAAGGTCGAGCTTCCGATAATTGTTCTCGTTCACTCCGATGTACCCGATTGTCGTACCCCTCGACTCGGAAACGTCTCCCATAGGTCCGCAGGAAGCGTCGGGTCGGAAACGGATTTATGTTTCTCGCGTAGCTGCTCGATGGCTCGTTTGTTCCTACTGTAGCGAACTTCTAGTAATGGCCGTTAGTTTACTCGAATCGAAACTTCGTTTCGGCATGAATAATTTCGAGTGGTAATGGCCATGAAAGGCGGAACAGCGCTGGAATGCTGGCTACGAGAAGTGTGGATTTGATATCGGAATGTTTTATGGAATATTTATTGGGAACATCTCAACCCGTGTTTTCGGTTTGTTAATCAGAGTTCTGGATATTAATAAAAGGTATATTTTGTTTCCATTTTCGTATCGGTCCATCCATTTCCTGCTTAATCTATAGTTCAAAGAATGAAAGTATCGACTGGGAACGAACTCGTATTTAATATTGCAGCGTGCTCACTCACTCACTCACAATTTTCGCTCAGTGATGAATAATCCGGGGTCAAATCCCTTGCTGTTCGTCCGTACGCAGGATAACCGTGCAACTAAATGAGTTAGAGGGTTGAAATTTGCAGGGTACTTTTGGAGCGAAAATATCTCGGTTGTGTTCGTTAATGAGCGAGATCCACCAAGCGGTTTCGGAGTTATGGCCATTTTAGTGAATCAATTTTTTATGAATATTTCCGAAACTAATCACTCGATCTAGCTGAAATTCAGCATCAAATTGTGAAATAATAACTATTATATGCATGCGAAGTTTTGTATCGATAGGATAGTTACAAACTGGAAAAAAGTATCAAAATTTCAAAATATCATTTTAACAATAACTCGAAAAATACTGCTCTGGTTGAATTGCAACTTAGTAGTTAGATGCAAACGCCCAATGCAAAATTTTGTGAGGATAGCATGACTAGACAAAGTTCAAAAAATTTCCAACTATTTTGCAGAAAAACCATTTATTTAATAAGACTTGCCTTATTTTGGCACAAAGTTAATCAATGATTTCTTGCCTTTATTATACACTTTGTTTCTAACACTACATCAGAATGACGCCTAATGTGATATTTTTCATCTCTGACATGATATCCATGTTCACACCGAAAAATATATTTCTAGTTGCAACGATATTGCACGTCTATGGAGAAATGAAGGGGACGATACGCCTCTGTTTTAATCCTTTGCGTGAAATGACACCAGCGCGAGGCTGCGCGTAAACCAGAGTGTCTGCGTCTTAATTTTTCATTAAATCCTGGATGTTCTTTCTTCTAGCGTTCCGAAAGATTTCAATATAGCATTTAGACCGTAAGATTTCAAGTTGAATTATCGGCGAGAATTGTGCTGAAATTCTCGGTAAGTGCTTAATTTGATATTATAATAATTCAGAATCCTCACCAGGGAAGAAAAGTTAATTCTCAGATTTGGTAAATTACGTAGAAGTTGTTTTGATTTCTGAACGGAACTCCTTCTCAGGTTTAATTTGTGATATAATATGCGAATGGTTATTTGTAAATTTATGTTGAGAAGGAGTTGTAAAAGTTTTTCGTATAATAATTTCTTTGTTTGTTTTTCCCCAATAGCACCTTGGCTGGGATTGAATTTTTAAAGAAAAATCACCCAGAAATATCTACTTCCATTGGAATTGGGATATCGACGTGGTACTTCTTTTGGATGGGAATATAACCAGATATTTTCCTTGGAATTAGGAAACCATCAGGAAGTAGTTCTCTTGGAATCGGAAAATCATCGAGATATACTTTCATTGATTTCATCGAATTAGAGATTGCAGTGCCGAAGTTCCCACTGGGACAGTTCTAGATCCATCTATATTTAGACATAGATGCATAGAATACATGGTGAAGACACTCTTTGACATATTTTCGGCCGATTTGCGGTCCAAATATTGTCAAAATACAAGGGTTTTGTTCTACTTCAGTTTTCGCCGATAGATGCCGGCAGTGGAAATTTTATGGACAAAATTATCGACATATCATATCAAATTCGAATACCGGATCAGGGGCAGATTTCTAATATCAAGATAGGTATTAATTATAATATTAATAATATTGAAAGATCGCTGATACCGTTGTTAATAAATCAACATAGGAGAACGCTTAGACTTGTTGATTTATTATAATCTTGCCGGTTGATGAACTTTAAAGGAATAACTCTTTTAATAAAATTATATTCATTATACAATTCAGTTATATATTGAGAAGGAATGAAATGGTATGTTATGAAAACTAACAATATCATTTGTCAACGATTTAAGGACTAGCAGAGAACAAAGTTCAGAGCAACCACACAGTGTGATTTCATCAAAGTTGAATGGCTTTCCTAAAGCGTCATTCTCTTTGGCGCTCTTATTCTATATTATTTTTTTCATGGATATTGTTACGCGACAAGAATGGCAACAAGTAGAGGTAGGGTATTGAAAATTAAAACATTTGTTTGTTCAAAACAGTTTTCTACCGAATATATATTGAATAAAATATTCAAACGTAGTACACTACCCTCTATATTTGGTTAGTTTTTCAATTTAATGAATCATTTTTCTATATTTCATCAGTATACTTAGTTCTGAATAATAGCTATCGAATTTTGCAATCTAATCATCCAATTGCTGAGAACATAAAAAGTTGTCAAGGGGTATTGGGTGAAAAAATGCTATATAAATGATAATGTTTTGATGAAGTTTCAAATTATACATCGAAAATAATAAGTAAAATGTTCAATTTAAATGAGCTGTACATGATAAAGTTAATTCATACATTTGAGTAATAATATGATATCGAAAGATAATAATATCTTCCTACCTCTACATAAGTAGAGGTCTTACAGAAAATTCTGTATTATTCAATGTATTTCAAGATACACAAATTAAATGCTTAGATATATTCTAAAGACATTGGATGTGATCTTTTGTAATGGGAAAATAATGATTTCACAGATTTCTTCATTTACAGTTCCATTCAAAATGTTCCAATGAAACTCTTTTACTGATAAATCCCTTATTTAACCTCATTGTGTCTTGGCAAAATGAATTTTCTGTTCCAAAAATGGGGTTTACATATAATGTCCGAACAGATGTCTGATTAATCAAAAAGTGAATTGATTTTTCAATAAACTGCTTCATTATATTCTTTCAATTTGGATTTACGAACTAGCAACGGTGGAAAGACTGGAAAGTGAACTTTGTCGCTTGTCAGTTTTCATTTATTCGCTTGCCAGAATCTTCGAAATCGACACTAGCGGCACCATCGTTAACAAAGTGAAGTAGTACATAAAGTACGTGATTTGACAATTCTAGGTCCGTTTTTCGGCCGAAAATTTTAACAGGATTTAGTAGGGAGTGTCGACACCTTGTTATTCTATGCATCTTGATTTAGACGAAAGGTTTGAAGAGCTCTTGTGTGGGACCGCTCAAGTATCCTCTATCTCTGCTTGAAATTTATGCAGTTCATTAGGATTCACCCTGGATATATTTTACCAGTTTTTGGCGCTCTTGTTCCTCGAAACAGAGTGCTTATCAATGTGCCCAAATGTCTGTAATTTTCGATTTTTTGGCTGAAAATGGTCTCAAACGATTTGGTTCGACTCACTGATGAAGAATACGTGGTCGAAATCGATTATGTCCAGCAGTTAACAGGATAACTCTCGAACGGAATGAGCTAGACAGTTCCTTTTTCAGAATGGGTTTGGGACATAAATATCTCGGCTAAGTTCGTTATTGGGTAAAATCGGACCGATGGTTTCGGAGTAATTTTTTTTTTACATCACAAATTTCAAATAAGTTTTTTTCAAGATGCAGTTTCACCATAGGAATCCATTGATGTCATTTTTAACTCTTACAAGCTAATACTTTCGGAGATATGATTTTTCAGAATTTCAATACTAAATCGTACTTCTGTGTTTTCACAGAATGCGATAATTATTTTTATCTATGAATTATCATAATATGATCTGTGTTGATACATGTCAACTTATTTTCCTGAGATATGATATGTAAAATTTTGATATTTAATGCCCATGGTTAATCCATAGATGATGGGAATGGTTAAAAATAGTTAATAATATTGAGTTCAGAATATCTCCAGTAAAAACAAAACTGACATATTAGCTAAAGTTTCAATTGATATAATATAATTTTCAGAGTGGATTTGAGGAAAAAATATATGGATCATCATAGAATTGAGGAACGAATGTCTGTAATTTTCGAATTTTTGGCTGAAAATGGTCTCAAACGATTTGGTTCGACTCACTGATCAAGAATGAATCCAAGGTCGAAATCGATTCTGTCCGGTCGGTCGGCCGTAGACACGATAATTCTCGAACGAAAGGAGTTAGAGGATTGAAATTTGCAAAGTGGGTTTGTAGCGTAAATAGCTCTGGCAAGTTCGTTAATGGGAGAATCCATCAAGCGGTTTCGGAGTTATGGACGATTTTAGTAAAACACATTTTTTTATGAATATTACCGAAACCGATCACTCGATCTATCTGAAATTTAGCATCAAATTGTAGTATCATGACCTTTATACGCATGTGAAGTTTTGTATTGACCAGGTTACCGCAAAGTGTACAAAAAATTTTTTCAAAATTTAAAAAAAATTTGTCACTCTCGAACGGAATGAGCTAGGCAGTTGAAATTTTCAGAGTAGGTTAGGGAGATGAATATCTCGATTAAGTTCGTTATTGGGCAAAATAGGCCAGATGGTTTCGGAATAACGAAAAAAAAAATTTCTTTTTAAGCAACAAATTTCAAATTCAATTTTTGTGCAGTTTGATGCAGTTTCACCATTAAAATCCATCGATATCATTTTCAACTCCAACAAGCTAATACATTCGGAGATATGATTTTTCTAAATTTCAATAATGAATCGTACTTCTATGTTTTCACAGAATGCTATAATTATTCTATCTATGAATTATTATATGATCTGTGTTCATACTCGTACATGTCATTCTGTTCTATAAGAGAGAGACGAATTAATTTCAGCTATTTTAATTTGATTTCTTCCATGGTGCAGTTCTCATTCTCAGATTGCTCATTTAATCTTGATAAATAAACTATTATTTGAATTGAATTTCCTTTATGATGCAGTTCTATCATAATAATACATTGATATAATTCCCAACTCTGAGAAACCAATACTTTCGGAGATATAATTTGTCTGTTTGAACTAGAGCGCCAGAAAGCTCCTGTCCACTGGGCTTTCCCACATTTTTCATTGAAATCTTAACGGACAAAAATCCATCAGAGCTGCATGAGAAAAGTGGAAGAAGTTGAGTGATTTTATCGACTGCCTCCATATTCAATTCATCCAGCTGCATTCAATAATATCTAACATTAATCCTACATAAGGAATATAGACCGAAGCCTTGCGACATAAAAAATTCATTTGACGGTAATCTCCACGTGCGAAGCGAAATGGCGAAGGGGCCGGGTAAGGCAGAGAGCCCGACGGTCGCGATGCTATACAAGTCCCCCAGGAATTGCTCGACTTTAGCGATAAAATCGATATCCGGCGATCTTTGGCTCTTACCCCGGCGTCAGGATTAGAGTTGGGACGGCGAGAATTATATGGGTTCTTGGGAACTGGTCCAAGTTACCTGTTCCGAGACACTGCTCTTTAGCTCTTTATAATTACCAGCTAACCAAGTTCGTGCGGTTCATGCAAAACTTAATGTTGAATCAGTAGAAGCGAAGAAATTAGTTTTTCAGGATAATTAAATAGTTTGGAAAGTTATCGTCGGAATTAACTGAAATATTGCATGTAGGTCCCTTTAGATGCTTAAAGCGGCGAGTAAATAATGAATTATCCGAAATCTCACCGAATTATTTTTAGCGCTCTAGTTCCTCGGAACTGAGTGCTTATCTATTTGCCCAAATGTCTGTAATCTTCGAATTTTTCGATGAAAATGGTCTCTAAAACACATTTTTTATGAACATTTCCGAAACCGATCACTCGATCTATCTGAAATTTAGCATCAAATTGTAGAATCATGACCTTTATACGCATGTGAAGTTTTGTATTGACCAGGTTACCGCAAAGTGTAAAAAAAAAAATTTCAAAATTTCAAAATAATTTTTCTACAATAACTCTCGAACGGAATGAGCTAGGCAGTTGAAATTTTCAGAGTAGGTTAGGGAGATGAATATCTCGGTTAAGTTCGTTATTGGGCAAGATAGGCCAGATGGTTTCGGAGTAACGAAAAAACAAATTTTTTTTTAAGTAACAAATTTCAAATTAAATTTTTATTTAAAATGCAGTTTCAGCATTAAAATCCCTCGATATCATTTTCAACTCCAACAAGCTAATACTTTCGGAGATATGATTTTTCGAAATTTCAATAATGAATCGTACTTCTATGTTTTCACAGAATGCTATAATTATTCTATCTAAGCTTTATTATATGATCTGTGTTCATACTCGTACATTTCATCATGTTCTATAAGAGAGAGTCAAATTCTTTTCAGCTATTTTAATTTGATGTCTTCCATGGTGCAGTTCTCATTCTCAGATTGCTCATTTAATCTTGATAAATAAACTATTATTTGAATTGAATTACCTTTATGATGCAGTTCTATCATATGAATACATTGATATAATTCCCAACTCTGAGAAACCAATACTTTCGGAGATATAATTTGTCTGTTTCAACTAGAGCGCCAGAAAGCTCCTGTTCACAGGGCTGTAACCAATTTTTTTTGCGCGTTCTAGGGGACACAACGTGTTATCATTTTGCCGAAATGTCTGTAGTTTTCGAATTTTTTGCCGAAAATGGTCTCAATCGATTAGGTTCGTGGTTTCGTGGTCAAATTCTATTCTGTCTGGCGTATGCTAATGCCTCAGTTAAGTTCATTAATGGAATGGACATAATTGGCCAAACGGTTTCGGAATTGAAATCAATTTTTTTTTTACAAACGATACATATCCGATCGAATTGTTTCTTGGTAACTGGTTGAACAATACCGACACAAAGGCTTATGCGATATTTCGTGAGGATCCTATCACTAGAAAATTAAAAAAATTTGGGAGGCCCCGTGGACAGGAGCTTAGGCGCTCTTGTTCAAACTTCGATAAATAATATCTTCAGAAGTGATTGGGAATTATATCGATTATGATAGAACTGCATCATAAAATAAAATAAATTAAATAAGAATCCATTGATATCATTCCCAACTCTGAAAAACCAATACTTTCGGAGTTATGATTCGTCAAAGTTTGATGAACAAGAGCGCCAAAGCTCCTGTCCTTTCCCACTTTTTCAATTTGGCTTCTGTGCGTCAGTTTTCAAGAATTTACGTAATTAAATTCAAAACGTAGGTACACTCTAAAAAAAATCTCAGTGTGAATGTTGATTTCATACTATCAAGAATATTGTCGATGCAATTTACCACTAGAATGTCACATTCCTATCAATATTTTCGTTATTATGATCATATTGTGTTCAGTAGTGTAATTTATGACAGAAAATATCACAAACAGATCCAGTATCAAGAATTAATAAAATTTATTTGAAATTTCACAGTTTCCATCAAGTTTTAATGCCAATTTTTCATACAAAAGTCAGATAGGTGATATCTTGGGTGAAAATGAGCACTGCATGGTGAAATGTGAAAGAACGATTTCAGAGATTTAATCCGATTACCAAACTTTACACTCAGTTATCAACTTTATGTATATCCAAGTAGAACTTTTGTAACATGTGAAATCATCGAAAGCACCAACAAGAGCTTATCGACAAACAAACTATCCAAATTCGCACCAGGAATATAAAAAGAACGTTATACTTTATTTCGTCAACTTATTCATTGCAACATAGTTGCCAAGTATTCTTTATCGAAAGACAGATATCCCTGCTGAGTCTTTTAAATATAAAGAAATCGCCGATAGTTGTGAAGAATTAATAATTATAAGATGACAGAAAGAATCGTGCCCTTCCATGGGGAATTCTCACAAACAATATTGATTTTATTTCGGAACACTCGAATCAATATTGAAAATATCACTGTATCCCTTTCTTGACTATGAAAATCAATTCCTCCACGCTCTCAATGATTCACAAATTTATTTTCTGCTATTTAATGATTTCGTAGTACAACAATAGTTGAATATTTGTAGTTACCTATCAATCAAGAGATATATTTAGTCACGAAAAATAAACATATGGATTGTTGTGGTAAGTATATCATGAATAGTCTGATAGAAAATGACTTCAAAGTGAGTAGCAGTATGATATAATTTTACATTGCAGGTTTGAACAAATCGCTACTCATAGCACCATTCCATAAAAAAATCGTCTCAAGTACACAAAATTGGAAACATCCAATTTTGGAAAATGGATATTTGCGAATTCAAAGGATTGTTTTCAGAATATCAGAATATAATTATATCCGGCAACAATGTGCAGGGATTGGTTATGTCGCAATACTTCTGACTAGTTCTAATACAACACGTTCATTCCATGGGAGACTACAATGTTGTGTGTTTTATCGGGTTGATTTTATTATTTTGTGCCTTGGAGACGATAAGATGGTTCATGAAGCATTATGAAGTGAGAATCTGGAAAAACGAAGTGCATCAAGAAGATTCGTTATGACTTATGAGAATAATGAGAAATTTGTGTTGGCCGTCGAAGGAAGTTTGGAAATAATACTGTTTGCAAGTGAGTACATATGAATGTTCAATTTAATTTTTTTGAGTGCCTACGTAATTGGGTATCCTCATTTCATCAATTTTTCCCGAAAATTTTGATGAGATATTTGTGTTGGTTGGTCGATTGGATTTACAAATTCGTTCATCGCCGACTTTGAAATTTTACATTTGTCAGTGAAAATATTTCATTCAATTTTCTTTAATTGAAAAGTGCAGTTATCTGAATTAGATGAAATTTCATATTTATTATTAATGTTATTACAGTTTCTTTATTGAAATTTATTTTCGTAATGTTCTTCAAACAAATGGGGCTTATTCATCTAACCTTTTGTGAACTATCAATAGGATTTATTAGGAAGCACTTGCAGGTGAGTGTTTTTTGTAGTGAGTAGTCTAAGGGGACATATTTTTTTCAGAATATTGCGGATCTTAATTGTATATCACACTGTCGCAAAAACCTATTCTCCGGGATATTTTATTTCAGATAAGAGTGAATTCTTGATATCTATATCGAATAAAACCAGCGTTGATAGTCAATTTTCGGTCCTAAGCACGTTGAAAAGTTACAACTTTCAATTATACAAAGACCTGCCAGCTTCACATTATTTTGTGGGCACCAATTCGAATTGTATGATTAAATATGATTAATATATAAATGTTTTAATTTCAGTTACCCTCACCATCAGAAGAAACAATTGGCAAAATTGAAAAAAACTGCCAGCGCTATATCATTGACACCTGATCTGGAAGAATTTTGTGTCGTGTTGGACCAGAAAGTGCTGCCTCAAAAGTTCGATTGGTTTGTCGACAGTTTTGATTATCTCTTTAAGCTTCAGTAATCACTAAATATTTCTATAAAAATGTATTGTTTATTGTATATTCACAAATTGTATATAAAAAATTAAACTGTCTATTAAATAATCTTTGAAATAATAAATTCATATGTACCAAAAAGTTTTTTTCAATAACTATACCCTTTTCATAGCCTTTCGGTGATTTATATGATATTGAGTTTCAAATTATAAAACGAACAATATCATATAAAACACCGAAAATGGTGTAAATTTCAACTAAATAATACCTACACCCCGAGGGTTTAAAACGCATCTGATTCGGTGTTAAATAACACTGAACAAGATATTGCACATGCACTAGGTCAGTGCAAATTCACACTGCACTAAAGTTAAATCACACTAAACCAGTGCTAAATGCACTACGGTACTTGGGCAAATTCACACCGAACTAGTGCTAAACCCCATTGATCTAGTGCTACCTCACACTCATCCGAATGATAAATCTCAATCGGTCTGGTGTGAAAGCTGATTACTTATTATGGCAGAAAATACACCTGAAAGTCGGTGTTATTTCGGATGGTGCGAAATAACACTGAAAAGATCAGGACCTCTAAGGAAATCAGGCCGGTGTTAGCGGGTGTTGGCCGGTGTTGTAAAATTTCTTAGAGTGTATATGGATAATCTCATGTTGGATTTACATACATCAGCAAATTATAAATTATTAGAGGGTTCTATGAAATCATATCAGAATTATTGAGAATAATTATTGTTTGAGAATTTTGTTGAATGATCTCGACTCCTACAATAAATCAAGTCATTTAATTTATTTGGTGTTTGAACCAATTGAGAATCGTTGTCGTTTTCCAAAGAAAACGATATACACCTTGCTTGCGACCATAAAGCTGAGTCTACAGTTGACAAATTCATTGGGGTTTCGACCACCTATAAATAGAATAGTATATTCTAAAATCTCTAAAAATCTCTAAAAAAGTTGCAGAATGGGCTCCTATTAAAACACGAATGCGAAATTCGAAAACGAGCGACGAAGGAGCGAGTTTTCGTACGCATGAGTGTTGGAATTGCCTTCTGCGACGAGTATTAGACGATATTTTCTCTATTTCAGGCAAGTTTTGTAAAATATACTGTTGAAATTTAATGAAAAATTCGGATTATACATCCTATTGACTTTTGTATTGTATCTTGGTAGTTGGTGTGACTGTTACGGAAGTTGACAGATTACGGAATTTGAATTTGAAACGTACGTAGGGCATGGAGATCAGATTTAAAACAGTTTCCTGATAGCATGAATGATTCAAAATTAGCAAGAAGGAAATATCTAGTACCATATTTTTTAATGAAAATAAAGCTTTTCCTCAACAATTATTTCACTATATCCAGATTATATTGTATTGTCAATTGACGTGTGTTGAAATTTGATAGGATCGAAAGTCAGTGCCGACTACCATAAAACGAAAAATATAACTAGAAACAATGCGGGAATGAGTTCATTCCAGCACTGTTTTTAGTGCTGGAATGGACTCATTACGATACTGAAATAGAGAAATGATATTTCATATTTTCAAGGGACTTTTAAGTTTACAATGCTCTGAGGGCCATGTGGTTTCCCAGAGTTTACGGTTCGCAATATCACTTTCAATATGATTCTTTCTTTCAGTAACTAAAAGAAAGAATCATATTGAAAGTGATTTTGCTGTTTGAACTGTTCAAACAGCCAATAACAAGCAGGTTTTTCATATTGGGCGTTATTCATTTGGAATTCCCAATCGAAGTTGATTTTTTCCCACTAGAATGGAGGAACTTGATGATCTTACTTAGTAGCAAATGTTGATTTTTAGAAGAGACACAATTCATATTTTTTAAGAGACACTACTCAGATAACAGTTATATCAAACACTTGAAACTTTATCAAATATTCATCAACTTCTTGGTATTCATTAATGATTAGTGAAACAGCAACGAAACAAAATACAGTCCACTCTATCGAAAGTGTAAATATATTGTAAATAGATTGTTAACCGAATAGTTTTCAATTCAACCACCCTCAATTTTATCTACACATTCTTTGGTCCGGATCAACGAAAATATTTACACAATAAATTCCCGAGTTATCGAATTTTGTTCCTCAAAAAATAAAACAATTTAACCTATACAATCATTTTTCGCTATTCCTGAAAGGGGAGAAAATGAATTCATTATTCCATACTTTTGACGCTCACTGTACAGGGTGAGTCTTTGACCACTGCATTAATTTTAACCAAAGATTCCTCTCATCAAATGAAACACTTTTTTCATTTACCATTTTTCCAGATTAGGCTCAGATAAAAAGTTACAAGCGTTTGAAGATTTCACAATATGCTAATACACTCCCGCATATAAATTATCTATGACATTGTTCGCGTACGAGAATAAGGCATGGTAACGTGGTTTACAGCTTAATTCGGGATTCCAACGCTCAGGGACGGATCCATAAAAGTAGTGAAATTTCTGGAGTTTTCCATTTTAAAACATTCAATGAAGAATATCTCGAAAACGGTGCGTTTAAGTAGAAATGATGAAGAATAAAATAATGTTCTAAAACGATGGAATATTCTTGAAATGACTCAAGAAAAACATTATATGCTTTCTTTATGCTAATTTCGTTTAGTTTTAAGAATCCACGAGTCCATAACTAGAAAATCAGTAGAAGTAGAAAATAAGTAATATTTGGAAAATATGTATCATAGTTATAGGAAACTTTACGCCAACATTAATTTTATTCGAAAAAAGGTTGTCAAAGCTACAAAATAAAAACTGATTTTTTTTCAAAATTTCAACAGCCCGTATCTATTTACGTGAGCTGAATTTGGAAAAATGTTAGATGAAAAAAGTGTTTCATTTGATGAGAGGAATCTTTGGTTAAAATTAATGCAGTGGTCAAAGACTCACCCTGTATATGATTATGTAAGAGAACAGGAATTGAATTCGTTCCAAATTCCGTCCTTCAGGTAACAACTCTACTACCGAATATAGGTTGAAGTAATGAAACGAGCCGCATCAATTCATGGGAAAGTTGGAAAAGGCCTCCCTCCACCGCTATCACTATACGAGGACGACTCGGCGTTATATCACAAGCTTGGAATTTCCCGTTTTTCCTAGGTAATTCCAAACTTTCCCCGTACCTCACGCCAGAGAGATGAAACCATGGCTTTTAGCCGATTTTCGTTCGTGTTTCAGTATCATTTCTTTTTATCTGTCCAAGGTTCTTGAACTTGGAGAGTTAATTGGAACTTCGTTGTTCTCTCAGAGTTCAATTTTAACGCTATGTAATGAATCTGCTAAATGAGGAGTTGCTCGAAAAACTTTTTCTACACGCCAGCATTAGTTTATCATTTTTTGTAATAAAACCTTCAGATTTAGAGCAGAGATTGAAAATGTTCAAGGCGCTGAGGCGAGTGTCAACTGTCGTGAATTCTTAAATATTCATTAATGAGATTTCATTGGCAAGCGTGTTCAATTAGTTGAGTTAGCTGTTGATCGTTCGCAAAAAGTTTGAAGAATTTTCGCTATAAGATCTGAACAGACCGTCAATAACTAAACTGCTCGACAATAGAAGTGGATATTCTCTAAAATTTACATGGAATAATATTCTTGAAATACTCTGTCACGAGCTCTGTCGTGAATGAGACTTTGTAGGGCATTGAAAGGTTTTTTGCGCGTATGTTCTGAGGAACATCGCGTTATAGTTTTGCCCAAATGTCTGTAACTTTCGAATTTTTTGACGAAAATGGTCTCAAACGATTTAGTTCGACTCCCCAATGAAGAATTCGAGGTTAAATTTGATTCTGTCCGGCCGGCCGTTGCCACGATAACTTGAGAACGAAAATAGCTAGCAACTTGAAGTTTTCAGGGTGGGTGGCGTATCCCAATACGACGGACAAGTTCGTTAATGGGCATAATCAGCCCAGTGGTTTCCGAGTAATAATTTTATTTTCCACCAATATAAATCCGATCGAATTGAAACTTAGTAAGTAGTTGTAGAATATGAACCTAAGCACGTTTGTGAAATATTGTGCGAATCGTATGGCTAGAAAATTTTAAAAAAATTATTAAAAAATATTTTTGTTGTCACGATAACTTGAGAACGGAAAGAGATAGCGGCTTGAAATTTTCAGGTTAGGATGTGCACCAGAACGCAACATTTCAGTTTGTTTATGAATATAATCGGCCAAACGGTTTTAGAGTTATAGTCATCTGAAATTTGGTTGTTTTTTGTTCCTCATTAACACGAAAAATACTAAACCGATTGAATTCTTACATGGTAATTAGTTGTAGAATGCCAACGCGAAAATTCTTGCAAAATTTCGTGAGGATAATATTTGTAAAAAATTTTAAAAAAATCATTGAAAATTGAAAAAAAAAATTCTATATATCAGTAACTATCCGTTTGAAATTGCTGAAATTTTGCAAGAGCCTTCATAACCTAACTCTACTGCCAAGTTTCAAGTTTTAACACGATCGGTTGAATATTGTTGGAGATTCGAGCATTCTTGTTTGAGTTCAGTAGATGGGTGACCGTTGCCTCGATAATTTTTGAACGAAAGAAAATAAGGACTTGCAATTTTCAGGGTAGGTTGCGTATCTGAAAGGCAGAGTTGAGTTCGTTTTAGGGCATAATCGGTCAAACGGTTTCCGAGTTATACCCACCTGGAATATTATTTCCTTGATAACTCAAAAAATAAATATTCGTTCGAATTGAAGCTTGGTAGCTTAGTAGTAGAAAATCATCATAAAGACGTGTTTAAAATTTTGTAAGAACCGTACCCCTAGAAAATTAAAAAAAAATGACGAAGAAAAAAATGTTAAGAACCGCACCACTAGAAAATTTCAAAAAAAATCACAAAAATAAAAATTGGTTCAAGCACTGACGTGAAGTCAGAAGCTTTTGCGCGTATGTTCTATTGTCCATTCTTCTGTATTGGACACCTTTAATCGAATTTACCATGGTAAAATATGTTGTCCATTCTCCTGTATTGGACACTCTTAATTCGAATTTACCATGGCAAATTCGAACGATTGGGTTCGACTCACTAATGAAGAGTTCGACATCAAATGAACCAATGATGAATTTACCTCCCACAGTATCCTTTAATGATTATTCAATTTTTTATACAATAACATTTTTTTACGAAAATGAAGTTTGTTTCATTTATTTACATTTCTTACCATTTCATGGATGTTTTTGAAGTGAAATCATGCAAAACAACAAACTAATATGTGTGGTGGAAATTTTATCTTGTCTAACTTTAGCCCAACCAATACTAGATGAAGGTTATATATGGTTTAAAAGTATGGGACAAAGTTTCCCCAATTCAAGGCAACTGTTGCCCAAACATTAAAAAATTCAGTATAATATTGCAAAATGATCGAGAGGTCTCAATATGATTTTAATTTAATGATAATAACATAAAGTTTGTTTGACACAGTAAGATACTTTGGAAAGTATTACGATCAAAGTCAAAAGATATGGAGCTGATAAATCTATAACAAGCTACAAATTTGGGCCACTCTTACCCCAGCTGACCGGTATTCGAATATTCGACTATTCGAATATTTATTATTTAAAAATTCCCAGCCCTAATTCGGAATCGAAATAGGAATCTATAGATATCAACTATTGTTAGGTGTAATAAATCCGTGAATCCTATTCATCATTCGATGAACAACATCAACTTAAGCTCCTGAAGGTGTGTGCTTTTACTAAAGGCGGGTTTATACAGCAAATAAGATAAGATAAAATAAAATAAGAAATAAGTAAATTTAAATAAAATAAGAAAGTTGAACATGTACATTTCTATGAGAGCGTTTATACACGAAATAAGATAAAATAAGAAACAATTATAAGAATTAAAGTTGGTCAACTCTCATCTTTATTTCTTATTTTATGTTATTTTGTTTGGAAAATGACAATGCGCTTGCTCAAAGAGTGAAATTCATAGAAGTTGCATAAAATTGTCAAAAACCTGTGATTTGATTGGTTCATTCTTATTTCTTATTATGTTTTAGATTCTCTGTATAAACCGATACTTTTAACCCTTAATTTTTATTTTATTTTAATTTTTTTCTTATTTTATCTTATTTGCTGTATAATCCCGCCTTTATACAATTTATTTTCCAAATGAAGAGAACCCTTGAAGCACAAGATTTTAGCAGGTAAACATCGTTAAAATTATTAAAACAATAAATGAAAATCGACTTCCGTCCAAACAATCTGTAATCCTCTTTCACTCAACAATCCTTCGTTTTTCAACTTAAAATACCACAGAATATGCCTTCTGAAATGGAAAAACGTAATGAAAGGGAGTAAATTATATTTCGTTCGACGTCTTCAGAAACGCTTACATAAAAAATTGCCTTATAATTTTTTATTCGCCTCGGCGAACTCGTCCCCTCCTACCTCTTTCAGGATCGCTCCAAGGACCTCTCTAAGGACCGTCTGAATAGAACCGCTGACTGCGGGCTAAATTTTCGCGTAGTCGTTCGTTTTCCACGTTAATACAGAACTAATTTCCCGGCTACATTCCATATTTGAGGATTTAATTATACCCGTCGACCGGTTTTCAAGGAGCTATGGCGGACTGAAGGGATGAATTTTCATTAGAATTGCAAATAAAACGGTTGCCTAGGTGGTGAGAGATTCGCTTTTGAAATGGTTTTGAAGTGAACAATATTTCATTGAATATAGCGATTCAATTTCTACAATTGGATACCTAAATAAATGATATTTTCCCCAGATGCCTTGAAATGAAAATTAGATAAACTTTGTCCCCCCTTGTGTACTGCTTCCTTGGTGGTCTTGTCTATGATCTTCTCTCGCCGTCTGGTCTGTTGAAGGGCTCGGAATTATATTCGAATATTCCACTATTTTAAATTCGAATTAAGTGTCCAATACAGGAGAATGGACAATATAATTTGCCATGGTAAATTCGAATAAGGGTGTCCAATACAGGAGAATGGACAATAGAACATACGCGCCAAAGCTCCTGACTTCACGTCAGTGCTTGAACCAATTTTTTTTTCGTAATTTTTTTCGAATTTTCTAGGGGTACGGATCTTAAAAAATTTTAAACACGTCTTTATGTTGATTTTCTACTAATAGTTACCAAGCTTCAATTCGATCGAATCTTTATTTTTTGAGTTATCGAGGAAATAATATTCCAAGTGGGTATAACTCGGAAACCGTTAAACCGATTATGTCCATAAACGAACTTAACTCTCCCATTCGGATACGCAACCTGCCCTGAAAATTGCAAGTCCCTATTTCCTTTTGCTCGAAAGTTATCGAGGCAACGGCCACCCATCTACTGAACTCACACAAGGATGCTCGAATCTCCAACAATATTTAACCGATCGTGTTAGAACTTAAAACTTGGCAGTAGAGTTGGGTTCTAAAGGCTCTTGCAAAATTTCAGCAATTTCAGACGAATAGTTACTGATATATAGAATTTTTTTTTGAATTTTCAATTATTTTTTAAAAATTTTCTAAAATACTATCCTCACGAAATTTTGCAAGAATTTTCGCTTCGGCATTCTACAAATAATAACCATGTTTCAATTCAATCGGTTTAGTATTTTTCGAGTTAAAGAGGAGAAAAAAACAACCAAATTTCAGATGGCTATAACTCTAAAACCGTTTGGCCGATTATGCTTATAAACAAACTGAATCGTCGCGTTCTGATGCACATCCTAACCTGAAGATTTCAAGCCGCTATCTCATTCCGTTCTCAAGTTATCGTGACAACAAAAATATTTTTTAATAATTTTTGGGCGCATGTTCTAGGGGAACATCGTCCTATCATTTCGTCCAAATGTCTGTAATTTTCGAATTTCGAGCTGAAAATTGGCTAATAGACTAATTCGGACTCCCTGATCACGAATCCGGTGTCAGATTTTAGGGTGCCGTCCGGCCGGCCGGCCTTCCGGCCGTAGGCACGATAACAGGAGCACCGAAGGTCCTATCGACTTCAAACTTTCAGGGTAGGTTTCTGATCAAAATGCGACGGTTAAGTTCGTTAACGGGCAAAATCGGCCGGACGGTTTAGAAGTTATAGACATTTCAAATTTTGAGGTTATTTCCCTGATATTTCAGGAACTAAAGAAGATGTTGAATCGAAACTTGGTAGTCAGTTCGAGGATATAAACGCGCAACTTTTGGCAAAATTCTGTTATGATCGAAATGTTGGTAATTTTTAAAAAAATATTTCTTTTAATTTTTTCGAAAAAAAAATTTTTTTTTCGTGAACTATTCATCAGATTGCAACAAAAACTTGTACTAACGTCAATTGTAGTATTTTGCAACATTGTGCAAAATTTTGGCTCTATACGATTTCAATTTCTGGAGATATAAGACAAAATGTGTCAAATTTCCTGGGTCTCTCTCAGTATTTTCATCGATTATTCTATGAACTCTTTGAATTCCACCGAAAACAAATTCAAAGACATAAACATAAAGAATCAAGTCATAGTTTAGACGTCGAAAGAAGGACGATGTTGATCGACTTGAAAAGGTACCTATTTCAAGAAATGCAATAATGAAATGCTTAATTTATGAATATAATATTATCTAAGTATTGTTGGGATCGGGCAGTTGGAAAATTTTTAAATAAAAAAATTTGTACCGACGTTAAATCAAGCATTCTACACGAGTGTGCAAAATTTCAGTTCGATACGATCTCAATTCCAGAAGATATTGCTTAAAATTCACATTCCAGCGTGTTTTGACGTTCTATGGTCACAGAAAATCGTCACAAAAATCTATTTACCTCATTTGACGGCTGTTTGTCAAATCAATTAATTCCAATAATTGATGTCAGATTTCCTACATACCAAGTTCAAACACATTTTATTATATGGAAAACACTTATTATGATCACGTTCTACAGGAATTGATACTAAATAGAAGCTAGATGAAGATTATTGTAATGGAAAATTTGTGTTCCAGAATAATATTAAGGTATTCAACATGATACTGCTTTTTTTCTTTACTGGTCAGTACGGGCCACAAGGAAGATGAACATGCGCCCAATAGCTCCTGTCCACAGGGCTTGAACCAATTTTTTTTTTTATAATTTTCTAGTCATACGATTCGCACAAAATTTCACAAACGTGCTTAGGTTAATATTCTACAACTACTCACCAAGTTTCAACACGATCGGATTTATATTGGTTGAAAACAAAATTATTACTCGGAAACCATTTGGCCGATTATGCCCATTAACGAACTTGTCCGTCGTATTGGGATACGCCACCTACCCTGAAAAATTCGAGTTGCTAGCTCTTTCCGTTCTCAAGTTATCGTGGCAACGGCCGGACAGAATCAAATTTGATCTCGAATTCTTCATTGGGGAGTCGAACCAAATCGTTTGAGACAATTTTCGTAAAAAAAATCGAAAATTACAGACATTTGGGCAAAATGATAACGCGATGTTCCCCAGAACATAAAATTCGACTGTTGAATATTCGAATAGTAGAATTTGTAAACTAACAAAAATAACGAATTTAGAATAGTCGCTTAAAATTCCGAGCTTCAGATTGACTGAGAGATGGGAATGCTAGCTTAAGCAAGTGAATCGCTCATACTTAATATGTGGCACACCACCCTTATCTCTACAAACGGGTAGCAACTAGCCATAGTGCGAAACAAAGGGATAGGAAATATAGACCAGGGTCGAAAATTTTTGAAACCGAAAAAAATTATAGTAGAATGAAACCCGTTATATAACGAAGAAAATATGATAGGAAAAATAATTTACGGGCGATCTGAGGTCGGAAGGGGGTGAGTTTCTAAGGGTAAAAAACGGTTTATCTCGATTTCCGGCAAAACTACAAGTCCTATGGAAAAAAGTCGAATCGCAAGGTTGTGGGTAATAAAAAGATCTACAACTTTTGTATTCACACTTTTTTCACATAACCTCAAAATTTTTTTGAAAATTTGAAATAACCACGTTTTTGGTTCTAGATTTTTATCTTTTACAAAAAAAAATATTATTTACGTCACGATAACCTAAGAACGGAAAGAGATAGCGACTTGAAATTTTCAGGTAAGGTTGAGAATCTGAAAGTGCCATTTGAGTTTGTTCATAGGCATAATCGGCAAAACGGTTTTTGAGTTATACCCATCTCAAATTTGGTTGTTATTTCCTCAATAACTCGAAAAATACAAAACCGATCCAATTCAAACATGGTTATTAGATGTAGAATGACAACGCGAAAATTCTTGCAAAATCTTGTGAGGATCGTATAACTAGAAAATTTTTAAAAAATCGTAGAAAATTATTGAAAAAACTTCTATATATCAGAAACTATTCGTCCGATATCGCTGAAATTTTGCGAGAGCCTTCAGAACCTAACTCTACTACCAAGTTCCAGGTTTGAACATGATCGGATCTATATTCTTGGAGATCCGAGCAGTTTTGTGTGAGTTCAAATGCTGGATGGGTGAGCGTTGCCTCGACAACCCTCGAACGAAAGGAGATAGGGCAATTTTCATGATAGGTTGCGGAGTGTTAAGTTCGCTGTTGGCCATAATCGGCCCAACGGTTTAGGAGTTATATCCATCTGGAATATTATTTCCTCGATAACTCAAAAAATATAGACTCGATCGAATTGAAGCTTGGTAACTAGTTGTAGAATATCGACATGAGGACGTGTGTAACATTTTGCGAGGACCGTACCTACCACTAGAATATTCTCAAAAAATTACGAAAAAATATTATGTATCTCATGATTCCTTGAGAACGGAAATAAATAGCGACTTGCAGTTTACGGGGTAGATTACTCATCTGAATACGACATTTAAGTGCGTTAACTAGTAGTAGCGTTTATTAAGCAGGCATTCTGCTATACATAGTCATAACAAAAAATTTACATCATCAAACTACAACAAATACATAAAACTCAATGAAAAATTATATACGATTTACACTTATAATATATATATAAATAAGTGTAAATCGTATATAATTTTTCATTGAGTTAATATGGATTTGCATCAAGTAAAAGCCACAAGCATTAAATTTTTAAATACATAAAAGCAAAATAAAAAATTATCCTTAACATATTAGGCCATATTTCTTCTAAATCCCCTGTAGTTTTCCATAGCACGAATGTGTAGTGGCAATTTGTTGTAACTGATCAGGCCATTGTAAAACAAGCATTTTTGGGTACCACTCTTTTTTACAGCTGGCACATATATGTTTCCTGCTATCCTAGTATTATGCTCATGGACTTCCTTAACTGATTGAATTTTTTCGGCAAGGTAAGATGGCAACATATTGTGAAGCATTTTATAAATAAATTATATATTATTGAAAATAAGCTTCTGATTCACGCTCATGAAACCCAAACATTCCAGCATATCCTATATCCGCGTATATTTGCTGACTTCCAGTATTATTCTCATAGCCCCCTGTTTTGTTGTACCTGCAGTTCTTTCTTCAAGTCTTCGTTACAACTAGCATAATCGGCCAAACGGTTTTGGAGTCATGTCAATCTGATATTTGGTTGTTATTTCCTCAATAACTCAAAAAATACGAATCCGATCCAATTCAAATATGGTTATTAGTTGTAGAATGGCAACGCGAAAATTCTTGCGAAATTTTGTGAGGATCGTAGCACTAGAAAATTTCTAAAAAATCATTGAAAAAAAAAATTGTTCAAGCACTGACGTGAAGTCAGAACCTTTTGCGCGTATGTTCTCTCGTCCATTCTACTTTATTGGACACTCTTAATCGAATTTAGCATGGTGAATTCTATTATCTGTTCTCCTGTATTGGACACTCCGAATTTACCATTGTAAATTCGATTGAGAGTGTCCAATACAGGAGAACAGATAATAGAATTCACCATGCTAAATTCGATTAAGAGTGTCCAATAAAGGAGAATGGACCACATAATTTACCATGGTAAATTCGATTAAGAGTGTTCAATACAGAAGAATGGACAATAGAACATACGCGCAAAAGCTCCTTACATCACGTCAGTGCTTGAAACAATTTTTTTCTTGATATATCGGAACTTGATATCCATAATCATATCAGTGGATTTGAAATCACTTTTGGATCAAAATAAGCAAAATACGGACGTTCAGACAAAATAATAATATTATTGAAAGGTTTATTTCAATAATGAGTATACCTCCCACAGTATCCTTTAATGATTACTTAAAACAAAGGTATGGGCCTTTTTCAATCATCCTTTTCAGAAGTTAGCTATGATTTTTGAATACTGTCAGTGTGACAATTCTTGAATTTCACAAAATATAACTATCAACAAAATAGTTCTAACGATTTTCATCGGGCGTCTGACGAAGGTGTCTGATATAGACTCCGAAACGTTACGATATAGTTGTTTCTTCGTTGATGTTGTTTCGTTGTTGTTTGTTAGGCAACATTGTTCAATTGATTGCTTCTGACAAATATCGTGTGTTTCTTACGCAGAAGCAAATCACAAAATAATTAATTTTTATTTTATAGATATTTTTCAGAGTTTGGGAGAGAAAACCCAGAAAAAAACCTTTCAATAATGAGTATACCTCCCACAGTATCCTTTAATGATTACTTAAAATAATAATATCCAGATATTATCGCACGAAATGAACAAATGGCGTAAAATTCAAGTATTAATCCCAGTTCAATCCGATTCAACGAGTTATGAAACAGATATGTAAAATTTTAATCTAATCCTCCATCTATCAACCGTCCAATCAAATATTTATTCAAAAATAAACAACCAGGATGAGTTATCGTGCAAACCTTTCAATTAATTGAAAACAGATAGCGGCGATAATTAAATTAACGATTAAATGTGGGTTGCAAATCGATACTCAAACACGAAAATGTATCAACGTAACTATATCTCAATTCTCTAAATTCGCAGCAAGTACGAAAATATCCATAATATAGCCATATTTCTTTCCGGAAGGGCCAAAGTCAGTTATATCCATGATGGATTGGTTATGTAATGTAAATATTCATGCTGAAACGGGTTGTAACTCAAACTATGTGCCGTCATATTGAAATACGGATTTATGTTTCAGATTGTATCTGCGCAATAAAACCGGCAATGTCTGTTCACAACGGCCGACAACGGACTATGAAGGCCCCTGTACACAGTGCGCCATGCATCTGGATACGCCTGAATGCGATACAATTCCGAATCCAGCCAGACCAACCGAAATAAAAGAGATCATAGGAATCATTGAATGGTTTCTTTCCGGGTTTTCTATCCCAAACTCATAAAAATATCTATAAAATAATAATAAAAATTGGTTCAAGCACTGACGTGAAGTCAGAAGCTTTTGCGCGTATGTTCTATTGTCCATTCTTCTGTATTGGACACCCTTAATCGAATTTACCATGGTAAATTATGTTGTCCATTCTCCTGTATTGGACACTCTTAATTCAAATTTACCATGGTAAATTCGAATTAAGTGTCCAATACAGGAGAATGGACGACATAATTAACCATGGTAAATTCGATTAAGGGTGTCCAATACAGAAGAATGGACAATAGAACATACGCGCAAAAGCTTCTGACTTCACGTCAGTGCTTGAACCAATTTTTTTTTCGTGATTTTTTTTTAATTTTCTGGAGGCGCGGTTCTTAAAATTTTTTTTTCGTCATTTTTTTCAAATTTTCTAGGAGTACGGTTCTTACAGAATTTTAAACACGTCTTTGTGTTGATTTTCTACTACTAGTTACCAAGCTTCAATTCAATCGAATATTTATTTTTTGAGTTATCAAGGAAACAATATTCCAGGTGGATATAACTCGGAAACCGTTAAACCGATTATGCCCAAAAACGAACTAAACTCTCCTTTTCGGATACGCAACCTACCCTGAAAATTGCAAGTCCCTATCTCCTTTGGTTCGAAAGTTATCGAGGCAACGGTCACCCATCTACTGAACTCACACAAGAATGCTCGAATCTCCAACAATATTCAACCGATCGTATTAAAACTTGAAACTTGGCAGTAGAGTTAGGTAATGAACGCTCTTGCAAAATTTCAGCAATTTCAAACTTATAGTTACTGATATATAGAATTTTTTTTTTTTATTTTCAATGATTTATTAAAAAATTTTTACAAATGCTATCCTCACCAAATTGCGCAAACATTTTTGCGTTGGCATTCTACAACTAATAACCATGTTCGAATTCAATCGGTTCAGTATTTTTCGAGTTAATGAGGATCAAAAAACCACCAAATTTCAGATGGCTATAACTCTGAAACCGTTTGGTCGATTATGCTCATAAACAAACTCAAATGTGGCATTCATGTGCACAACATAACCTGAAATTTTCAAGCCGCTATCTCTTTCAGTTCTCAGGTTATCGTGACAAAAAAAATATTTTTTAATAATTTTTTTAAAATTTTCTAGCCGTACGATTCGCCCAAAATTTCACAAACGTGCTAAGGTTCATATTCTACAACTACTCACCAAGTTTCAATTCGATCGGATTTATATTGGTTGAAAACAAAATTATTACTCGGAAACCACTGGGCCGATTATGCCCATTAACGAACTTGTCCGTCGTATTGCGATGCGCCACCCACCCTGAAAATTTCAAGTCGCTAGCTCTTTTCGTTCTCAAATTATCGTGGCAACGGACGGCCGTACGGCCGGACGGACAGAATCAAATTTGACCTCGAATTCTTCATCGGGGAGTCGAACTAAATCGTTTGTGACCAATTTCGTCAAAAAATTCGAAAGTTACAGACATTTGGGCAAAACTATAACGCGATGTTCCCCAGAACATACGCGCAAAAATTGATTATTTTGTGATTTGCTTCTGCGTAAGAAACACAAGATATTTGTCAGAAGCAATCAATTGAACAATGTTGCCTAACAAGTAACAACGAAACAACATCAACGAAGAAACAACTATATCGTAACGTTTAGGAGTATATATCAGACTCCTTCTTTAGACGCTTAACGAAAAAATCCATTTTGTTGATTGTTATTCTGAGATTCGAGAATTGTCACATTGACAGTATTTGAAAATCATAGCTAACATAGTTTCACTTTGTATAGAAATTTCCAAGTTCCACCTCCTTTTTCAATAAATTCAGCCAAATATGGCCAATACCAATTGAGCAATTTGCAAAATTGCATTCTCTGTTCAATAAAATACAAGTTAATTCCTTAAGTTTCCTTTTAATATAATCAGTTTCTGTCATCAGAATCCTTGTATTACTCCAATCCATCATGTGATCTCCTTGGATTATACATACTTGTTCTGCTATTTTTTTTATTTCTGTATGTCTCTATTTCTCAAGTTATTCTTATGCTCTGACTCTCTTACTTCTAGTGGTCTTGATGTTTCTCCTGTGTATGATTTACCTCAAATACAAGGAATATTATATACACATGTGACAATTCTCGAATCTCAGAATAACAATCAACAAAATAGTTCTGAAGATTTTTTCGTTAAGCGTCTGAAGAAGGAGTCCGATATAGACTCCGAAACGTTACGATGTAGTTGTTTCTTCGTTGATGTTGTTTCGTTGTTATTTGTTAGGCAACATTGTTCAATTGATTGCTTCTGACAAATATCTTGTGTTTCTTACGCAAGACTTTTCTGAGAAAAACTAATTTCGGAGCAAACAACTGAGATTTTTCTCACTTCGCTCACAATTCTTCGATTGATTAGATAATGTAATGTCACAGGAACATAAGTTGACATCAGGACAATTCATACATAGAATTATATCATTCTGTGACAACGTTGAAATACGATTTATTATTGAAATTTTGAAAAATCATATCTCCGAAAGTATTAGCTTGTTAGAGTTAAAAATGATATGAATGGATTCTTATGATAAAACTGCTTATTCAAAAAAAATTAATTTGGAATTTGTTTTGTAAAAAAAAAATTTTTTTTTAATCCGAAACCATCTGTCCGATTTTGCCCAATAACGAACTTAGCCAAGATATTTATCCCCCAAACCTACTCTGAAAATTTCAACTCTCTAGCTCATTCCGTTCGAGAGTTATCGTGCCTACGGCCGGTCGGCCGGACAGAATGAATTTCGACCACGTATTCTTGATCAGTGAGTCGAACCAAATCGTTCAAGACCATTTTCATCGAAAAATTCGAAAATTACAGACATTTGGGCAAATTGATAAGCACTCAGTTCCGAGGAACTAGAGCGCCAAAAATTGATTAATAATTGTGAACTGAACATATCTTCGTGAACATATTAAGTTTAGGTTCCATGCTATCTATAGACCATATACTGATAGAGGTTAAAATAATAATTGTTGTTATTTATAAAGTGGTTTATAAAGTCATTTATATGATGCGAATCAAAATGTTCAATGAATGTCAGAATAGGAGATGAAGATATTGCGGATATTCAAGAAGTTGGAGTCGGTGTTTTAATCAGGGCCGTCGCTACCGGGGGGGGAGGGAGGGGAGCCTCCCCCCCCCCGGATCATATCTCAAAGGGCGCCAAATTGACCGCGGATATTTGAAAAACTATAGCAAAATGACATAATGAAAATAGATTTTTTTGAACTACTACTTGCATAAGATGAATATTATTATACATAAGTGCAGTGACTGTATCGAATGATTGCCTACCCTACCATTTACTCAATTTATTTGTACAAGACTGACAGCATTGTAGAAAGCTTTGTTGCTGCTAGAGACTAGATGGCAGGAGTGGAATATTCCCAGCCTTCCCCGGCTATACATAAAAATCGTTCAATAGAAAGAAACTAACCTTCTTCTTCTTATATACATTATTCGTGAATAGTGAATATGAATATTGATTGAAATTTAAAATCGAAAACCGAATATGGATATGGATCCTTGCCAAAATAAGTTCAAACCGTCTGGAGCGGAATTCAGAAGGACAGCCCAGAAAAGAAAAATTGAAACGGGGAAAAGGCGCAAATGTCATGAATACATGGCGAGTTGTTAAAGCACTGACGCGAAGTCAGGAGCTTTTGGCGCATGTTCTATTGTCCATTCTCCTTAATCGAATATACCGATTAAGAAACATTTATTTTTTAATTTCTACGGTTTCCACTAAATTTTACACAAGTCTTTATGTCGATATTCCGCAACTAGTACAAGCTTCAATTCAATCAGGTCTAGGTATATTTTTTGAGTTATCGAGGAAATAATATTCCAGGTGGTTATAACACCGAAACCGTTGGGCCGATTATGCCCAAAAACGAACTCAACTCTCCCATTCGGATGCGTGACCTACCCTGAAAATTGCAAGTGCTTATCTCCTTTCGTTCCAAAGTTATCGAGTCAGTTAACAGTCAGCCATCCATCTACTGAACTCAAACAAGGCTGCTCGAATATCCAACAATATCTATCTGATCGTGTTCAAACTTGGAACTTGGCAGTAGAGTTAAGTTCTGAAGGCTCTGGCAAAATTTCAGCGATATCGAACGAATAGTTTAGGACATATAGAACTTTTTTAAATGATTTTTTGTTTAAATTACTAGTGATACGATCCTCACGAAATTTCGCAAGATTTCGCGTTGGTATTCTACAACTAATAACCACGTTTGAATTGGATCGGTTTTGTATTTTTCGAGTTATTGAGGAAATAACAACCAAATTTCATATAGGTATACCAATGAACAAACTAGCATTAAGATGCACAACCTCTACCCTGAAAATTTCAAGGCGCTATATCTTTCCGTTTTCTAGTTATCGTGGCAACGGCCGGCCGGTCGGAGAATCAAATTTGACCTCGAATTCTTCATTAGACAGTTGAACTAAATGGTTTGCGACAATTTTCGGCAAAAAAATGGAAAATTACAGACATTTGGGCAAAATGATAACGTGTGATGTTACCTAGAACATGCGTTCTAAAAAGAGGATTGTATTTTCGAATAGAGCGAAAAGTTTTGGCCATTGCTGACACATAGTTTTTAAGGGAAGTAGCACCTTGTGAATCTTCATTTAACAACTGCACTTACAGGTTGATTTTCAGTGTCTATAAAATAACATTTTTTTTTCGTGATATTTCGGTAAAATATTCGATTGAGTGACATCGAAGATTTAATTTTCTATATGCAAACTACAAAAATTTTCAGGGTGATGAGTACAAAAATATTGCTTAAATTCAGGAATTACAAAAAACTCATTCAATATTCCAAATAGCAGATATTTTCGAAGAATTGTTGGAACATTCCACTCTAGATAGCAGGGTAACGTGAAATTATTGTTATATCATTTTTCGAAAGTTTTCTTTTTAATATCTATAAAATCTTCAGATTATTCTTATCATCTCGAAAGCTTGGTATATATATTTATTTTTGTCAAATATAATTCTTTTTTGGCCCTGGATCTGTTGAGAGATGCAAACAATTTTTTTCACTCAAAAACACAAATTCAGAACGCGGAATTCTTTGTAAAATAATTTTCATTGATAGTTATATTAATTTATAATTCATTCTTTATTAAGAAACTATGTAGTATTTATCAATATATGTACACTTCATCCATATGTGTTTTTCGATTTTTGTCTATTTTTCCAAATTAGGGGCGCCAAAAGACGTTTCTCCCCCCCCTCGGAATAGCTCTTCGCTACGGCCCTGGTTTTAATATTCAGGAAGAGTTTTTTTCAGAATTGCAGCATAAAGATTAATTAAAATCATTTCATAAGACTTTAGTGAGTAAATAAGATTTCTTGGATAATTTGGTTAAATTTCGAGCGTCAGA
Source organism: Halyzia sedecimguttata (assembly GCA_937662695.2). Taxonomy (NCBI): domain Eukaryota; kingdom Metazoa; phylum Arthropoda; class Insecta; order Coleoptera; family Coccinellidae; genus Halyzia; species Halyzia sedecimguttata. The sequence goes on along the minus strand of OW569414.2, from coordinate 110,094,693 downwards.
TAATAAAGCTTTCATATAATTATGCGATGTTGAATTCACACAGAAACACTTACTGTGTTTCTGTGTTCAACAGTTGGAGAGAGTTCAGGGGTGGATTTGCACATTGTGAGATCTGTAAACGCTAATAACTTTTTACCGAATCTGGGAAAATGGTAAATGAAAAAGATGTTTCATTTGATGAGAGGAGTCCATGGTTGAAATTAATGTACTACTTAAAGGACTCATCCTGTATATTTAAGTTTTAAATAAATATACCAACTTTTCACAACATACTGCGTTTTTCTCTCAAGTCAAATGAAAGCTCTCGTATTATCTTAACATCAAATCGAGAATGCTATTCAAAAGATTAGCACTCAACTATTCAATTCAAACCCACTGAAAAAATATGATAAATAAATATTCGTGTACAATAAGTCACAATAATGAAATCGGACATGCTAACTTGTCATTTTCAAGAACAAATATTGACGCAATCGAAATCGTTTCATGGCATTGTCGATTGTGCTCTACGACCTCGATGTCTGGAAATATATCCACATACTAGACATAATGCATTTTCAATACCAATCGACAAATAATTCATAATAAATCGTAAATTACTAGATGGAAAATAGAACTTGCGCATTCGCCATTTTGATGAGGATTCTTCACAACTAGAGGGAATAAAATAGTACTTACTCTCATCGCTCTGCGGTGCCGAAAGTATTGAACTGTGTTTTTTCTTCACTTCCTCTACATTGGCCTGTATTTTATCTATCATGTCCCGTATCTCTTCCACCTGCAAAATAAAACGAAGATTGTATAGCGAAAATTAAGATATCATAATACAAAAAATTGGTTCAAGCCCTGTGGACAGAAGCTTTGGCGCTCTTGTTAAAACTTTGAAAAATCATATCTCCGCAATTATTGGTCTCTGGGAATGATGTAAATGGTTTCTAACGATAGAACTGCATCATGAAAGGAATTAAATTCAAACAGACCGATTCTCCCCAATAACGAACTCATCCGAGATATTCATTCCTCAAATCTACTCTGAAAATTATATTATATCAATTAAAACTCACACAACATTGCAGGTTTCTTTTTACTGGAGATATTCTGAACACAAATTGATTATGTATCTTACCAAAGAATATATTTCCATCGCCATTATATTATCACCTTTAAAGTATAATATCATATCATCCACATAATTCTAAGATACCTGAGGTTATTTATAATTGGTCATTTTGCATTCAATCATAATTTGTTTTGTAGAACAGAAGGTGTATTTTATATCAAGAATAACGAACCAGAAATAATTTTGACATTCATCTCTCATAGGAAAATAAGATGGCATATAAGAACACAGATCATATAATAATTCATTCAGCATTCTTGAAAACAAAGAAGTATACGATTCACTATTGAAATTTCTAAAAAATATATCTCCGAAAGTATTAGCTTGTTTGAGTTGAAAATGAAATCAATGGATTTTTATGGTGAAAATGATTCCTGAAAAAAATTGAATTTAAAATTTGTAGTGTAAAAAAAAAAATTTTTTTCGTTACTCCGAAACCATGTGGCCGATTTCGTCCAATAACGAACTCAACTAAGATATTTATCTCCCAAACCTACTCTGAAAATTCAAGTAACTAGCTCATTCTGTTCGAGAGTTATTGTAGAAACAAAATTTACAATTTTTTTTGACACTTTACGGCAACTCGATCACTACAAAACTTCGCATGCATATAGAGGTCATTATTCCACAGTTTGATGCTAAATTTCAGATAGGTCGAGTGATCGGTTTCCGAACTATTCATAAAAAATGTTTTTAAGAAAAATGGACATAACTCCGAAACCGCTTGATGGATTTCGTCCGTTAACGAACTCGTCCGAGATATTTACGCTCCAAAACTATACTGCAAATTTCAATCCTCTAACTCCTTTCGTTCGAGAGTTATCGTGTTAACGGTTCCGAGGAACAGAGATAAAATTTTCTGGTGAAACTGCATCTTAAATAGAAATTGAATTTGAAATGTGTTCCTCGAAAAAAATTAGTTTTTCGTTACTCCGAAACCATCTGGCCTATTTTGCCAATAACGAACTTATCCGAGATATTCATCTCCCTAACCTACCCTGAAAATTTCAACTACCTAGCTCATTCTGTTCGAGAGTTATTGTAGAAAAACTTTTTTAAAATTTCCAAAATTTTTTTTTTACACTTTGCGTTAACCTGGTCAATACAAAACTTCACATGTGTATAAAGGTCATGATTCTACAATTATAATTATCTCCGCAATTATCTTTGCTTTGCTTTGCTGTACTTCTCATTTATCCGGTCAGGTGGTCAAATTCCTTCACATTTTATGACAATTTTTGCGGAAATATTCCAACTCCATTGAAATTTTTCCAACTGCTCCGAAATGTTGTCCAACTGTGTTGAAAATTTGCTCCGTTCAACATTGGGAGGGGATCATCCCCCCAGCCCCACCCCTAAGGCCCGTGCCTGATCCCTGGCATATCTGCAATCCAACTAACAACTTTATATTATATAATATACCTATGTGGAAACGTTTTCAAAAAAAATCTTATAAAACATTCTTAGTCGCTGAATTGTTTTCAATACTTTTATACAACAGATATAAACCCAAAATTGGCACATTTTATTAAATAATTTTGTCATTCGGAACATTTCATAAGGCTCTTCATAAACATTACAAGACTATTTCATATATATTCTGGCGCTATCTAAAAAACTGTTTTGTAATAGCTTTATAAGGTTTTTCATATGAGCGTTCTGAAATAAAAATGTTAATTAGAATGATATCTATAAAATTAATTGATTTTAAGTTGGCAAATGACAATTCTGAATTATAACAACATAGCGAAAATATAGATGTCATGTGTCATTATTGTTTACAGGAAGCTATTTTATTTAAGTATATATACTTCTACTCTTACAGACACATGTTTGGATACACACAACGAAATTCTCAATGCAAATGAAATTTCTTCGTGAAATGTATCAATGACATATTTTAAACGCGCCCCCTTGTTTCGAATGTTTGACATTAAAAAATTGAACAAAACAAAAATGTGGCTTGTCAGTCTAATGATCCTTTGTACGAAAATGTATTCCAATTTGTTCTACAGATTATTTTTGCGTCATTTCATGCTCAGGATGGTTGAAATATCTACACATTGGCGATTTTTAGTGTGTTTAAAACACTCGCACTCTGAGTCATCACAAATGCCGCCATGTTTAATGGCGTTCTCTTATAAAATGATTTTGCATCAGTTTCAAGTATTTCGTTGTAATTTATCTACTTAACAACTACTATAAAACATGTTATTATGTTCTACCGCGTGAATGTCAACATAACCTGCAAAATCAGTGAAACAGTTACCGTTTTCTTGTGGAATATCTGATAAATACATATTTTTGCAAGGATATTCAAAAGGAGAAATAACAGTTAATCTGATGAAGGTATCTTATTAATAAGTCGATATCTTGAACACAAACATGATTGTGGTGATAATTTTGCACCTACAGAAAATTGTCTTCAGCAGTAGCATAATGCTTCCTGAACCTCATGCATAGGTAAGACATTTGTGCTTTTAGCTAGAAAACTAATATGCATTTGCTTCATGGTAATCATAACCCTTTTAGAAACGTTCAAGATTGTGCAGACAGTTGAGAATAGAATTAAACCACTTTCAGTGTGGGAACAGAATGATCAACTGCTTTTGGATGATATTGTCATGGACATTGAATACTATAAAATAGTTATGAAGTGGTTACCGAAACAACAATTTACTTCTGGAAGCAAAATTGTAACTAAAAGCACTTCTATAACTGTTTCATGAGGTTATACAGAACAACTTTGAAATGGTTTTTTAATATATTTGAAATAAAATTATAAATATCCCCAGAATTAGTAAAGAAACCATTAAAAAGGAATTCAGTTTTATAAGCACAATTGTTTTATAAGTTGGTTATAAACCTCTTAACAAATGGTTAAGTAACAGTTTTATAACATACTAGCTGACCCAGCTAACTCTGTTCCGCCTTAGAGGCAATAAATAAGCAGATTTTAGATTTTATTATACACGTTTGTCAAAAAATCTAGATAGTTTATATATATAATCATATATTTCTGCTTAACTGCGTCCAATTAATCATATATCAATTTGCAACATTCGAAGATAATCGACGCCGCTTCTGCGGTCGCATAAGGTCCCTATTCAAATACATTATGAGAATCTATCTGAGGTACCTATTAAGTTAATGTTTTGTTTGTGGTACAAATCACTTCAATCGCGTACAATTGTGCAATTTGAAAAAAAACACCCTGTACAGTAATGATTTATTTTCAATGATGTATCCCTCTAAAGTTTATTTTTTAACACAAATGATTGAAATTGTACGATTGTGGCATGGAAAACAGCAAGTTGCAATTGACGTTAAAAGAAGAACACCCTGTATGGAGATTTCGGACGAATACATTATGAGAATCCATCCAAGGTACCTATTTAGTTAATGCTTTTTTTGTGACACAAATCACTTCAATCACGTACAATTGTGCCATGAGAAAAAGGACACCCTGTATAGTAAGCTTTATTTTCAATGGTGTATGCCTCGAAAGTTTATTTTTAAACACACATGACTAAAATTGTACGATTATGGCAGGAAAAACAGCAAGTTTTAATTGACGTTAAAAGAAAAACACCCTGTATAACACATCCTGGTTCTAAGCTACCTCCCCACCAATTTTGAGCCAAATCGGTATAGCCGTTCTTGAGTTATAAGTGAAGTAACTAACACGACTTTCTTTTATAAATATAGATTTCATAATTCTGCTGTATAGACGTTTTCACGATAAATTTATAAAGTATTTCGATTGTCCACAACAGAATGAAGTTTATGTAGCTTTAATATGAATTGATATTTTGGAAGCACTAATATGATACTTATGAAATATATTAGTCGCGAATCATTGGAATTATAAGACAACTTTGCTGGTTGGGATGTTGCTGAGATATAATCCAAGAGGCATTCCCAACCAATTGCCAAGAGAATTTACCGAAATAATAAACCAGAATATTCGGAGCAAAACAATTCCAGCGTAACTTCGTATTCTGGGAACTCCCTGGATACCATCTTTAAGTCTCCCCCGTATCTTCTTCATCCCTCGACGTCGCTTGCCCTACATTGGAACCGTTTTATGGGATATGAATCATTTTCTGTGGCGGCACGCGTAGCTCGAGACCGAAGTAGAAAGTGGAACAGGCGGATTTATCCCGTCTGGATGTCGATGGGTCTCCGGGCTGGGACTGGCGCCTTGTAATCTACTACCCCGAAGCACATATTTCATGATAATGAACTTAGGAAGTCTGGAACAACAACCATCAAAGACTAAAAGCCTCAGAAATTATCCAGTCACAATTCGCGGGGGAACTACGGTTAAATATTCAAAGTGATTAGCGATATGGTAGGGATGATTAAATAGTCATTACCTGCGATTCGATAGATTGGAAGGGGATCAAATAATGTTACGCGAAGGTTTAATATTTCCTATACTAAATAAAGGTCATCATTGAAGGATAGTTTGGGAGGTGCATTCATAATAATTGAACGGCTTTTTGCGCGTATGTTCTGAGGAACATCGCGTTATCATTTTGCCCAAATGTCTGTAACTTTCGAATTTTTTTACGAACATTGTCTTAAACGATTTGGTTCGACTCCCCAATGAAGAATTCGAGGTTAAATTTGATTCTGTCCGTCCGTTGCCACGATAACTTGAGAACGGAAAGAGCTAGCGAATTGAAATTTTCAGGGTAGGTTTCGCATCGCAATACGACGGACAAGTTCGTTAAAGGGCATATTTGGCCCAATGGTTTCCGAGTAATAATTTTGTTTTCAACCAATATCCGATCGAATCTTGGTGAAACTTGGTGAATAGTTGTAGAATATAAACCTAAGCACGTTTGTGAAATTTTGTGAGAATCGTATCGCTAGAAAATTATTAAAAAATTATTAAAAAATATGTTTGATGTCAAGATAACCTGAGAACGGAAAGAGATAGTGGCTTGAAGATTTCAGGTTAGGTTGTGCATCTGAATGCGATATTCGAATTTGTTTATAAGCATAATCGGCCAAACGGTTTTAGAGTTATAACCATCTGAAATTTGGTTGTTTTTTGTTCCTCATTAACTCGAAGAATACCAAACCGATTGAATTCAAACATGGTTATTAGCTGTAGAATGCCAACGCGAAAATTCTTACAAAATTTCGTGAGGATAGTAAGTGTAGAAAATTTTTAAAAAATCATTGAAAATTGAAAAAAAAATTCTATATATCAGTAACTATTCGTCTGAAATTACTGAAATTTTGCAAGAGCCTTAAGAACCTAACTCTACTGCCAAGTTTCAAGTTTTAACACGATTAAATATTGTTGGAGATTCGAGCAGCCTTGTGTGAGTTCAGTAGATGGGTGCCCGTTGCCTCGATAACTTTCGAACGAAAGGAGATAGGGACTTGCAATTTTCAGGATAGGTTGCGTATCCGAAAGGGAGAGTTGAATACATTTTTGGGCATAATCGGTCGAACGGTTTCCGAGTTATACCCACCTGGAATATTATTTCCTTGATAACTCAAAAAATAAAGATTCGATCGAATTGAAGCTTGGTAACTAGTAGTAGAAAATCAACATAAAGAAGTGTTTAAAATTTTGTGAGAACCGTACCCCTAGAATATTTGAAAAAATGACGAAAAAAAAATTTTTGTAAGAACCGTACCCCTAGAAAATTTTAAAAAAATCACGAATAAAAAAAATAATTCAAGCACTGACGTGAAGTCAGAAGCCTTTCCGCATATGTTCTATTGTCCATTCTTCTGTATTGGACACCCATAATCGAATTTTCCATGGTAAATTATGTTGTCCATCCTCCTGTATTGGACACTGAGACCTGAGAATGGACAACATAATCTATCATGGTAAATTCGATTAAGGGTGTCCAATACAGAAGAATGGACAATAGAACATACGCGCAAAAGCTTCTGACTTCACGTCAGTGCTTGAACCAATTTTTTTGTATCTCCATTCGTAATGAAGTTGAAGGGGGGTCAAATTATAGTGGGAAACCCGGTATCTGGGATTAACTTTTCAGCTCAATATCTGAATCATTCTGTGTTTTATTCAAATACAAAAATGTGCATATCGAAACACCGGATATACCCATGGGTTGGAAATGTCTTTAGGCACGTTTAGTCATGGGTTCTCTTCCGACTATTCCGATTCATAGCAATTCATAGAAAATTCTATTTATATAACAATTCATCATATTAGTATGTTTCCTTGAGCATGTAAGGTCGAAGTTAATATCTGGGCGAGAGATGAGGACTGCATACCTACGGTGAGTGCGACTTCATTTTCTAAATGAAACACTATACAGGGTGAGTCTTTGACCACTGCATTAATTTTAACCAAAGATTCCTCTCATCAAATGAAACACTTTTTTCATTTAACATTTTTCCAAATTCAGCTCAGGTGAAAAGATACAGGCTGTTGAAATTTTGAAAAAAAATCAGTTTTTATTTTGTAGCTTTGACATCCTTTTTTCGAATAAAATGAATGTTGGCGTAAAGTTCCCTATAACTATGATACATATTTTCCAAATGTTAGTTATTTTCTACTTCTACTGGTTTTCTAGTTATGGACTCGTGGATTCATAAAACTAAACGAAATTAGCATAAAGAAAGCATATAAAGTTTTTCTTGAGTCATTTCAAGAATATTCCATCGTTTAAGAACATTATACTATTCTTCATCATTTCTCCTTAAACGCACCGTTTTCGAGATATTCTTCATTGAATGTTTTAAAATGGAAAACTCCAGAAATTTCACTACTTTTATGGATCCGTCCCTGAGCGTTGGAATCCCGAATCAAGCTGTAAACCACGTTACCATGCCTTATTCTCGTCCGCCAACAATATCATAGATAATTTATATGCGGGAGTGTATTAGCACATTGTGAAATCTTTAAACGCTTGTAACTTTTTACCTGAGCCGAATCTGGAAAAATGGTAAATGAAAAAAGTGTTTCATTTGATGAGAGGAATCTATGGTTGAAATTAATGCAGTGGTCAAAGACTCACCCTGTATATTGTTTTATATTTGGCTAGCTGTTTCTCTTCTGATTTCGAATATATATGCATAATATGTTGATTCATCTCTCTTATTTTGAAAACTGAAGAGTGTTAAATTCTGGGGACCACCTGGCAAACTCAGTAGTTCTCGATTCTCATTCCGTAAGACGTTACGTCCCCTTTCTCTTAAAACTTTTAGAATCTCTTACACGGTAGTAAGTATTAACAAATGTATCATCTGGATGTTACGCCATTTATTCTCTCCTTGCAAATTTTTTTGTTCTTATTGTTCTTCTTCACATAAAGTAAAAATATTTCCACTTCAGTATAATGCATGTTTCAGAAATAACTTTTTGGCGCTCTAGTTCCTCGGAACTGAGTGCTTATCAATTTGCCCAAATGTCTGTAATTTTCGAATTTTTGGCTGAAAATGGTCTCAAACGATTTGGTTCGACTCACTGATCAAGAATGCGAGGTCGAAATCGATTCTGTTCGGTCGGTCCAGCCGGCCGTAGGCACGATAACTCTCGAACGAAAGGAGTTAGAGGATTGAAATTTGCATGGTGGGTTTGAAGTGTAAATATCTCGGACAAGTTCGTTAATGGGCGAAATCCATCAAGCGGTTTCGGAGTTATGATCGATTTTAGTAAAACACATTTTTGGCGCTCTAGTTCCTCGGAACTGAGTGCTTATCAATTTGCCCAAATGTCTGTAATTTTGGAATATTTCGATGAAAATGGTCTTAAACGATTTGGTTCGACTCACTGATCAAGAATCCGTGGTCAAAATTCATTCTGTCCGGCCGGCCGTAAGCACGATAACTCTCGAACGGAATGAGCTAGAGACTTGAAATTTTCAGAGTAGGTTTGGGGGATGAATATCTCGGCTAAGTTCGTTATTGGGCAAAATCGGACAGATGGTTTCGGAGTAACAAAAAAAAAAAATTTTTTTTACGAAACAAATTCCAAATCAAATTTTTTTTAATAAGCAGTTTCATCATAAGAATCCATTCATATCATTTTCATTTCTAACAAGCTAATACTTTCGGAGATATGATTTTTTAAAATTTCAATGTAAATCGTATTTCACAGATTGATATAATTATTATTCTATGTATGAATTCTCATAATGTCAACTTGACAGAAGGGAATATTGTAACTTCAAAAATATTGGGGTTGAAATACTCGTATTTTAGCGATGCAACGGGAACCTCACCCGAAAATGTTTGAAAATATTACGTAAATATTGAAAGCATAATTCTGTAGTTTGGTGAACGTAGATCAGGAAATTTTTGATCGATTACAAGGTAATTTATTATTACTTATCTAATAAACTATTATTTGAATTGAATTTCCTTTATGATGCAGTGATATCATATGAATACATTGATATAATTCCCAACTCTGAGAAACCAATACCAGATATAATTTGTCTGTTTGAACTAGAGCGACAGAAAGCTCCTGTCCACAGGGCTTGAACCCATTTTTGGGCGTATGTTCTAGGGGAACATCGTCCTATCATTTCGTCCAAATGTCTGTAATTTTCGAATTTCGAGCTGAAAATTGGCTAATAGACTAATTCGGACACCCTGATCACGAATCCGGTGTCAGATTTTAGGGTGCCGTCCGGCCGGCCGGCCGGCCGGTTTCCCGGCCGTAAGCACGATAACAGGAGCACCGAAGGTCCTATCGACTTCAAACTTTCAGGGTAGGTTTCTGATCAAAATGCGACGGTTAAGTTCGTTAACGGGCAAAATCGGCCGGACGGTTTAGGAGTTATAGACATTTAAAATTTTGAGGTTATTTCCCTGATATTTCAGGAACTAAAGAAGATGTTGAATCGAAACTTGGTAGTCAGTTCGAGGATATAAACGCGCAACTTTTGGCAAAATTCTGTTATGATCGAAATGTTGGTAATTTTAAAAAAAATATTTCTTTTAATTTTTTCGAAAAAAAAAATTTTTTTTCGTGAACTATTCATCAGATTGCAACAAAAACTTGTACTAACGTCAATTGTAGTATTTTGCAACATTGTGCAAAATTTTGGCTCTATACGATTTCAATTTCTGGAGATATAAGACAAAATGTGTCAAATTTCCTGGGTCTCTCTCAGTATTTCCATCGATTATTATATAATAATCTCAATAATATTAAGGTATTCAACATGATACTGCTTTTTTTCTTTACTGGAGTCTTTATTTTTCAGTACAGACAGTTGAAATTGGACGAAATATGAGCTTTGAATATTTAGTGGGGCAAAAAGTAACATTTTGCTCCAAACAGGGGCAAAAGTCATAAAGTTTAGGGTAATTATATACAGACGCATTCAGGATGATATAACAAGAATAAAATTGGAAAAAAAATTAAGTTTTGTAGAAACGGGAATTGAATAACTATCACAAAGTATAGATTTTGTCGATTTTCTTTAAATGCCTATAATTTTGAAATTACTTCACCTGATTTTTGCGCGTATGTTCTGGGGAACATCGCGTTATAGTTTTGCCCAAATGTCTGTAACTTTCGAATTTTTTGACGAAAATGGTCTCGAACGATTAAGTTCGACTCTCCAATGAAGAATTCGATGTCAAATTTGATTCTGTCCGTCCGGCCGTCCGGCCGTTGCCACGATAACTTGAGAACGAAAAGAGCTAGCGACTTGAAATTTTCAGGGTGGGTGGCGCATCCCAATACGACGGACAAGTTCGTTAATGGGCATAATCGGCCCAGTGGTTTCCGAGTAATAATTTTGTTTTCAACCAATATGAATCCGATCAAATTGAAACTTGGTGAGTAGTTGTAGAATATGAACCTAAGCACGTTTGTGAAATTTTGTGCGAATCGTATGGCTACAAAATTATTAAAAAATATTTTTGTTGTCACGATAACTTGAGAACTGAGAGAGATAGCGGCCTCAAGTTTTCAGGTTGGGATGTACACCACAACGCGACATTTCAGTTTGATTATGAGCCTAATCGGCCAAACGGTTTCAGAGTTATAGCCATCTGAAATTTTATGAAATTTTGTGGTTTTTGTTCCTCATTTACTCGAAAAATACTAAACCGATTGAATTCAAACATGGTTATTAGTTGTAGAATGCCAATGCGGAAACGTTTGCAAAATTTGGTGAGGATAGCATTTGTAGAAAATTTTAAATAAATCTTTGAAAATAAAAAAAAAAAGTTCTATATATCAGTAACTAATCGTTCGAAATTGCTGAAATTTTGCAAGAACCTTCATAACCTAACTATACTGACAATTTTCAAGTTTTAATACGATCGGTTAAATAATGTTGGAGATTCGAGCATTCTTGTGTGAGTTCAGTAGATGGGTGAACGTTGCCTCGATAACTTTCGAACGAAAGGAGATAGGGACTTGCAATTTTCAGGGAAGGTTGCGCATCCGAAAGGGAGAGTTGAGTTCAATTTTGGGCAAAATCGGTCTAACGGTTTTCGAGATATACCCATCTGGAATATTGTTTCCTTGATAACTCAAAAAATAAATATTCGATCGAATTGAAGTTTGGTAATTAGTAGTAGAAAATCAACATAAAGACGTGTTTAAAATTTTGTGAGAACCGTACCCCTAGAAAATTTGAAAAAAACGACGAGAAAAAAATTTTTAAGAACCGTACCCCTAGAAAATTTCAAAAAAATCACGAAAAAAAAAATTGGTTCAAGCACTGACGTGAAGTCAGAAGCTTTTGCGCGTATGTTCTATTGTCCATTCTTCTGTATTGGACACCCTTAATCGAATTTACCATGGTAAATTCGATTAAGGGTGTCCAATACAGAAGAATGGACAATAGAACATACGCGCAAAAGCTTCTGACTTCACGTCAGTGCTTGAACCAATTTTTTATGAATATTTCCGAAACCGATCATCGATCTATCTGAAATTTAGCATCAAATTGCGGAATCATGACCTTCATACGAATGTGAAGTTTTGTATTGACCAGGTTACCGCAAAGTGTAAAAAAAAAAATTTCAAAATTTAATTTTTTTTTTTCTACAATAACTCTCGAACGGAATGAGCTAGGCAGTTGAAATTTTCAGAGTAGGTTAGGGAGATGCATACCTCGGTTAAGTTCGTTATTGGGCAAAATAGGCTAGATGGTTTCGGAGTAACGAAAAAAAAAATTTTTTAAGCAACAAATTTCAAATTCAACTTTTAAGATGCAGTTTCACCATTAAAATCCATCGATATCATTTTCAACCCCAACAAGCTAAAACTTTCGGAGATATGATTTTTCTAAATTTCAATAATGAATTGTTTTCACAGAATGCTTTAATTATTCTATCTAAGCTTTATTATATGATCTGTGTTCATACTCGTACATTTCATCCTGTTTTATAATAGAGAGTCAAATTCATTTCAGCTATTTTAATTTGATTTCTTCCATGGTGCAGTTCTCATTCTCAGATTGTTCATTTAATCTTGATAAATAAACTATTATTTGAATTGAATTTCCTTTATGATGCAGTTCTATCATAAGAATCCATTGATATAATTCCCAACTCTGAGAAACCAATACTTTAGGAGATATAATTTGTCTGTTTAACTAGAGCGCCAGAAAGCTCCTGTCCACAGGGCTTGAACCCATTTTTGGAATGTCAAACGTGTGTCATATCGTTAGTAGCAGTTAGTTGATTTATCACAGCCTACCACTTGACAACTGACTACTGAGTTTGCCAGGTGGTTTCCAGAATTTAAGACTCTATAGTTCTCAAAATAAGAGAGGAAAACCAACATATACCTGTAGATAAAAAATCAGGAGAGAAAGAGCTAGCCAAATATAAAAAAATATATAGTGTTTCATTTAAAAAATTGGTTCAAGCACTGACGTGAAGTCAGAAGCTTTTGCGCGTATGTTCTATTGTCCATTCTTCTGTATTGGACACCCTTAATCGAATTTACTATGGTAAATTCGATTAAGTGTCCAATACAGAAGAATGGACAATAGAACATACGCGCAAAAGCTTCTGACTTCACGTCAGTGCTTGAACCAATTTTTTTCAAATCAAATCCAAAAGCTCTCAAAAAATCACCCGTTATTACATAAAGATATATTCTCATTAGTGATAGAAAAACTGGCCTAGAATTCCTTTCTACCCATCACGAGATTTAATATCCACAAATGAGCCTCTCACCTTACAAGATCAGAAGCCTTCTGCAAAATTCAAAGGTCCCCTCTCGCAAATATACTCCTCTGAAGGCACATGGATCTCTTGAAGAAGAATCGCCTCTCTATTCCTCAAAGATATTCACTCTTGTTCATAGAAATCCCTTCAATATTTAGTTGCCTCCTCCTAAGGAGGATCTCTTTCAAAACCAGGTCTGACCACTAATGTAGGGCTATCATCTAATCTCCTATAGATTTGTGATGAAATAACACGATTTTACCATGAATATATATATGTATAATAATATGTCATCATGACATTCATATTTTATTTTTGGAGGTTCTCGCAAAAATACGACCATAGACAACATATCATACGACGATTCGCATCCACCTACCGAACTCACAAACAATATAGATCCGATCGTGTTCAAACTTGGAATTCTGCAGTAGAGTTAGGTTCTGCAGGCTCTCCCAAAATTTCAGCCATGCCGGACGAATAGTTTATGATATATAGAATTTTTTTCAATTATTTTTTTTTGAATTTTCTAGTTATACCATCCTCACGAAAATCTGCAAAAATTTTCGCGTTGGCATTCTACAACTAATAACCATATTTGAATCCAATCGGTTTTGTATTCTTCGAGTTAATGAGGAACAAAAAACATCCAAATTTCAGAAAATTTCAGATGGCTATAACTCTAAAAGCGTTTGGACGATTATGCTCATAAGCAAACTCAAATGTCGCATTCAGATGCACAACCTAACCTGAAATTTTCAAGCCGCTATCTCTTTCCGTTCTCAGGTTATCGTGACAACAAAAATATTTTTTAATAATTTCTTAATAATTTTCTAGCGATTCGATGCTCACAAAATTTCATAAACGTGCTTAGGTCTATATTCTACAACTATTCACCATGTTTGAATCCAATCGGTTTTGTATTCTTCGAGTTAATGAGGAACAAAAAACATCCAAATTTCAGAAAATTTCAGATAGCTATAACTCTAAAACCGTTTGGACGATTATGCTCATAAACAAACTCAAATGTCGCATTCAGATGCACAACCTAACCTGAAATTTTCAAGCCGCTATCTCTTTCCGTTCTCAGGTTATCGTGACAACAAAAATATTTTTTAATAATTTTTTAATAATTTTCTAGCGATACGATTCTCACAAAATTTCATAAACGTGCTTAGGTCTATATTCTACAACTATTCACCAAGTTTAAAATTCGATCGGATTTATTTTGGTTGAAAACAAAATTATTACTCGGAAACCATTGGGCCGATTATACCCATTAACGAACTTGTCCGTCGTATTGGGAAGCGCCACCTACCCTGAAAATTTCAAGTCCTTAGCTCTTTCCGTTCTCAAGTTATCGTGGCAACGGACGGCCGGACGGCCGGCCGGACGGCACCACAGAATTAAATTTCACATTTGGGCAAAACTATAACGCGTATGTTCCCCAGAACATACGCGCAAAAATGAAGTCGCACTCAATATCTTGTCCACCCTGTATATATTTCAATTCGTAAAATGCCCTGAAAAAATTCAGTTGATTTCGTACAGCTTTTGTACAAAACATTTTTTTGTATCTCCATTCGTAACAAAGTTAAAGAGGAGGTCAAATTATAGTGGGGAACCCGCTACATCGCGAAATAATAGTTTTCCTATTCGATGTGAAATAAGTCACTCCGAACCAATTAAGTAGACGCTCTCGATTCAAATTATCATTAATATCTCTAGCATTTCCTGCCTTGAGTGGATTTCAATGTGATGTTCGATGTGTCTGATATGCCTTGAAAAACCCGCACTTGCACAATCATGCTTCCTGATAGGAAACGCAGATTACAATGCCTCATGTCTGCATAGTGAGAATTGGCTAGTTGGTGAAAACGACTGATACCATCAGAATCGCGCTAGGGTGTGAATGTATGGACTATCATGGACTATGACGACACAAAAAAAAATTCTTAAAAAGCACTGACGTGATGTCAGGAAATAATTTAAATACAAAAAGTTGAAACACTGACTTGAAGTCAGGAGCTTATGCGCGTATTTTCGGCGCTCTAGTTCATCGGAACTGAGTGTTTATCAATTTGTCCAAATGTATGTAATTTTCGAATTTTTCGATGAAAATTGTCTCAAACGATTTGGTTCGACTCACTGATCAAGAATCCGTGGTCGAAATTCATTCTGTCCGGCCGTAGGAACGATAACTCTCGAACGGAATGAGCTAGACAGTTGAAATTTTCAGAGTAGGTTTGGGAGATAAATATCTCGGCTAAGTTCGTTATTGGGCAAAACCGGACAGATGATTTCGGAGTAACAAAAAAAAAATTTTTTTACATAACAAATTCCAAATTAAATTTTTTTCAATAAGCAGTTTTACCATAAGAATCCAATGATATCATTTTTAACTCTAACAAGCTAATACTTTCGGAGATATGATTTTTAAAAATTTCAATAATAAATCGTATTTCTACGGTTTCACAGAATTATATAATTATTCTATGTATGAATTGTCATAATGTCAACTTATTTTCCTGAGACATGACATTGTCTAATTCCTTGCTAATAGTTGGTGCGAGAAATGTCAAAATCGACTTAGAGAGACAGGGTATGAAAACGGCCATTCTAGGCAGTTTTCGGGCCTGAAAGTTGACGAAAAGCGAAGATAAGGGTAGAAAACCGTCAAATAAACCCCCATGTGGCGATTCTATGTCGAAAAGTGAAAATTAAGAATATATCCCAGGTAAGTACCGACATTTTATTCTAATACCGGAGATCGACAAGATCGTACGAGGAGCCCAATAGCCCGGTGTTCTAATCCGTCGAGTTTTCGGTTTCGGAACGAGAGAAGGCGGGCTCAAATCGCGGAAAGGGAATTACACCTTTTGGCGCTCTAGTTCCTCGAAACTGAGTGCTTATGAATTTGCCCAAATGTCTGTAATTTTCGAATTTTAGGCTGAAAATGGTCTCAAACGATTTGGTTCGACTCACTGATCAAGAATCAACATCAACGAAGAAACAACTATATCGTAACGTTTCGGAGTCTATATCAGACTCCTTCGTCAGACGCTTAATGAAAATCTTTAGAATTATTTTGTTGATAGTTATTTTGTGAAATTCAAGAAGAAGCAAATCACAAAATAATTAGTTTTTATTATATAGATATTTTTCAGAGTTTGGGAGAGAAAACCCAGAAAAAAACCTTTCAATATCATCAGTAGATCAGAAAAAAAAAATTCGTATAAGTTTGAGGAGGATCTGTATATAGCTTCGTATGGAATTCGAATGATTTTAGAACAATTCACCCCAGCGTAAATATAATAGTGAAAGTGTACAAGAAACATGTTTACCCATGCACGTCTCGTAAAGGAATGCCATTCAGTACGCGGTATTTCCCAAGCTGAGACATATTTATGGTGAAATTCAGAGCTGGCACGAATTCCAACAGAGGTCAAAGTGTGTTCAACCCTTAGACACCTTTCAAACATAGAGAGCTTGGTTTTAAACGAATTCTCGAAATTATTGTTCACTTACGAGGGAATATTTATAGGTTGTTTCAACTTGAGAATCTCTGAAAATGATTTACACAATGGTCCATTAATTAAATTTGTTCTTGGCATCCTCGGCTCGACTCGACTGCGCTTTAGCAAGCTCGTTCATTCAATGATCAATATATTTCAGTGATTTGCAACACCGTACACTACTGAAATTTTTGGTTATCAGAGATTCGTTATATCAAGACAAAAAAATCTCAAATGGGCCATTGAACATTCAAAGAACGTTACTTGTAAATGATAATCTATAATAGATTTTTGGTCCAGTTATACAGGGTGAGTCTTTGACCACTGCATTAATTTTAACCAAAGATTCCTCTCATCAAATGAAACACTTTTTTCATTTACCATTTTTCCAGATTCGGCTCAGGTAAAAAGTTACAAGCGTTTAAAGATTTCACAATGTGCTAATACACTCCCGCATATAAATTATCTATGACATTGTTGGCGGACGAGAATAAGGCATGGTAACGTGGTTTACAGCTTGATTCGGGATTCCAACGCTCAGGGACGGATCCATAAAAGTAGTGAAATTTCTGGAGTTTTCCATTTTAAAACATTCAATGAAGAATATCTCGAAAACGGTGCGTTTAAGGAGAAATGATGAAGAATAATATAATGTTCTAAAACGATGGAATATTCTTGAAATTACTCAAGAAAAACTTTATATGCTTTCTTTATGCTAATTTCGTTTAGTTTTATGAATCCACGAGTCCATAGCTAGAAAACCAGTAGCAGTAGAAAATAACTAATATTTGGTAAATATGTATCATAGTTATAGGAAACTTTACGCCAACATTCATTTTATTAGAAAAAAGGAAGTCAAAGCTACAAAATAAAAACGGTTTTTTTTTTCAAAATTCCAACAGCCTGTATCTTTTTACCTCAGCTGCATTTGGAAAAATGTTAAATGAAAATGGGTTCAAGCCCTGTGGACAGGAGCTTTCTGGCGCTCTAGTTCAAACAGACAAATTATATCTCCGAAAGTATTGGTTTCTCTGAGTTGGGAATTATATCAATGATACATATGATAGAGCTGCATCATAAAGGAAATTCAATTCAAATAATAGTTTATTTATCAAGATTAAATGAGCAATCATGAGAATGAGAACTGCACCATGGAAGAAATCGAATTAAATCTGGCCAATTTTGCCCAATAACGAACTTAACCGAGATATTCATCTCCCTAACCTTCTCTGAAAATTTCAACTACCTAGCTCATTCCGTTCGAGAGTTATTGTGGAAAAACTTTTTTTAAATTTTCAACATTTTTTTTTTACAGTTTGCGGTAATCTGGTCAATACAAAACTTCACATGCGTTAAAGGTCATGATTCTACAATTTGATGCTAAATTTCAGATAGATCGAACGAACTTGTCCGAGATATTTACGCTCCAAAACCACCGTGCAATTTTCAATCCGCTAACTCCTTTCGTTCGAGAGTTATCGTGCCTACGGCCGGTCGGCCGGCCGGACAGAATCGATTTCGCACTCGGATTCTTGATCAGTGAGTCGAACCAAATCGTTCGAGACCATTTTCAGCCAAAAATTCCAAAATTACAGACACTTGGGCAAATTGATAAGCACTCTGTTCCGAGGAACTAGAGCGCCAAAAAAACAAGTTTCGTATGACAATTGTCCAAAACAGGTTTAAAGTACCTACAAATAGTAGGTATTCCATAAAACATGTATGAAAGAAGATGAGTAATAATATGAAAGAAGATGAGTAATAAATAAAATACCTTGTAATCGATCAAAAATTTCCTGATCTACGTTCGCCAAATTTTCTCCTCTCTCGAACTACAGAACTATGCTTTCAATATTTACGTAATATTTTCAACCATTTTCGGGTGAGGTCCCCGTTCATCGCTAAAATACGAGTATTTCAACCCCAATATTTTTGAAGTTACAATATTCCCTTCTGTCAAGTTGACATTATGACAATTCATACATAGAATAATTATATCAATGTGTGAAATACGATTTACATTGAAATTTTGAAGAATCATATCTCCGAAAGTATTAGCTTGTTAGAGTTAAAAATGATATGAATGGATTCTTATGATAAAACTTCTTATCAAAAAAAATTTAATTTGGAATTTGTTTCGTAAAAAAAAAATTTTTTTTTTGTTACTCCGAAACCATCTGTCCGATATTGCCCAATAACGAACTTAGCCGAGATATTTATCCCCCAAACCTACTCTGAAAATTTCAACTCTCTAGCTCATTCCAACCAAATCGTTTAAGACCATTTTCATCGAAAAATTCGAAAATTACAGACATTTGGGCAAATTGATAAGCACTCAGTTCCAAGGAACTAGAGCTCCAAAAATAGATATAAGTTGGGTTTTGAACAATAATTGAACATGGATATCAAAATGGACCTATTTCCGTACATTCATTAAACCCTCAACTACTTTCTCTAGATACTTTCGAACGCCCCTCGTACAATACGTCAGGCATATGAGGCCACCGTTATTTATAAACGTTACAAACATGAATTTCAACCTAGATCAAGATTCGCAAAAAAAAATATTAGCATGCGAACAATGATAGGAAGCGAGTGAGCTCATTAGATCGTTCATTACAAACAGGAAAATTCGTAGATAATAAAACTCAGGAGATAAGGAATTCTCCAATTCAGGGCTAAATGAGCATAAAGTTGATGAATTATTCGTAGGACAAACCAGGGCTGTCGTAAATTCAAATTGAATGTCAAGAAATTTAGTAATAAAGTCGACTGAAGTTTATGATTCAAAACGAAGCCAATAAAATATGATTTTCATCCCCTAGTCAACATCGTTCGAAAACCTTGATATTTTAGATAATTAAATTAGCAAAAAAACAAAGTTAATTATTATCTACTATTCGGAATATCCTAGCCAGAAACTATTTTCACCTCTTGATTGATTAATCTTGCAGGATCCATGAACGGAAAGATATGGCACCTTGAAATTTTTAGGGTAGGTGGCGCGTCCCAATACGACGGACACGTTCGTTAATGGGCATAATGATAGGACCAACGGTTTCCGAGTAATAATTTTGTTTTCAACCAATACAGACGCGATGAAATTGAAAATTCATGAGTAGTTGTAGAATACAGACCTCAAGACGGAAATAGATAGCGACTTGCAATTTTCAGGGTAGGTTGAGCATCCGAAAGCAACACTTGAGTCCGTTAATAGGCATAATCGGCCAATCAGTTCAGGAGTTATACCTATCTGAAATGTTAGATTTTGTATGAAGTTTTATATACGACTCGACTTTTTTCAACGCCCACAGAAAACAATCGAATAAGCAGAGTTTCCACTATAATTACCAATATATTTTGTCTATATTATGCATCGATCGTTCTAGAAATACACGATTTTTTAGAAGATTATCAATTCGTTATGATCTTGCGATAATTGTGATTATTCTTCAAGAAAAAATAGAATTCATAACCATAAAAACGGATGCCATTATAAATTCACTACTTAACAGACAACTTTTATTGCCCCAATGCTTTGAAAATTTCGTCTCTATCTGAACATCTGGAGAAATTTATTCTCTTGTGCTCCTTGTAGTGTAGATGTGAACAATTATTGTATACAGCTGTGGAACTACGTACAATAAAACTGGTAAAAAAATGAAGCTATTCAATGTTTCGAAAAGTGTTTTGAGGAATACGCCAAGAACACCCTCAATTATCTACCCACTGGGAAGGTATTCTTTGAAAACTATACCAAATAGTTCAATTCTATTAGAAAATGTATCGATATCGATAGCCTATTTAAAACATCAACAAAACTTTCGAAATATTGGAATGCTGAGTTTGGAGAATATTTGCTGTTAGAAAGGGCAAATAGAAATCAAAATATTTTACAGTGGTGGAGAGTGATGAAAAAGTTGAACTGTTGAAAGATTATTTTCCACAGCAGGTATGATCATGGCAAAAACACGTACATCATTGAAAAGTGATGTGATGCAAGCGTGATTATGTTTGAATTCTTGGTCATCGAGTAATTTAAAAGTTGAAATTATCAGTGTCTAAAATAAAAAAATGGGTTCAAGCCCTGTGGACAGGAGCTTTCTGGCGCTCTAGTTCAAACAGACAAATTATATCTCCGAAAGTATTGGTTTCTCAGAGTTGGGAATTATATCAATGTATTCATATAATAGAACTGCATCCTAAAGGAAATTCAATTCAAATAATAGTTTATTTATCAAGATTAAATGAGCAATCATGAGAATGAGAACTGCACCATGGAAGAAATCAAATTAAATCTGGCCAATTTTGCCCAATAACGAACTTAACCGAGATATTCATCTCCCTAAACTACTCTGAAAATTTCAACAACCTACCTCATTCCGTTCGAGAGTTATATCTATGTCTATGGATGAAAAGCAGTCTCACTACTCTCAGATCTCTTACTTCATGTTCCGTTCCTAAATGTAAGAATTTTCTGAGAAAAACTAATTTCGGAGCAAACAACTGAGATTTTTCTCACTTCGCTCACAATTCTTCGATTGATTATGTCTAACATCATTTGACATTATGACAATTCATAGAATAATATCATCAGGGCCGTAGCGAAGAGCTATTCCGTGGGGGGGGGAGAAACGTCTTTTGGCGCCCCTAATTAGGAAAAATAGACAAAAATCGAAAAACACACATATGGATGAAGTGTACATATATTGATACATACTACATATTTTCTTAATAAAGAATGAATTATAAATTAATATAACTATCAATGAAAATTATTTTACAAAGAATACCGCTCTGAATTTGTGTTTTTGAGTGAAAAAAATTGTTTGCATCTCACAACAGATCCAGGGCCAAAAAAGAATTTTATTTGACAAAAATAAATATATATACCAAGCTTTCGAGATGATAAGAATAATCTGAAGATTTTATAGATATTAAAAAGAAAACTTTCGAAAAATGATATAACAATAATTTCACGTTACCCTGCTATCTAGAGTGGAATGTTCCAACAATTCTTCGAAAATATCTGCTATTTGGAATATTGAATGAGTTTTTTGTAATTCCTGAATTTAAGCAATATTTTTGTACTCATCACCCTGAAAATTTTTGTAGTTTGCATATAGCAAATTAAATCTTCGATGTCACTCAATAGAATATTTTACCGAAATATCACGAAAAAAAAATGTTATTTTATAGACACTGAAAATCAACCTGTAAGTGCAGTTGTTAAATGAAGATTCACAAGGTGCTACTTCCCTTAAAAACTATGTGTCAGCAATGGCCAAAACTTTTCGCTCTATTCGAAAATACAGTTCTCTTTTTAGAACGTTCTAGGTAATTTTAGAATGTTCTAGGTAACATCACACGTTATCATTTTGCCCAAATGTCTGTAATTTTCGATTTTTTGCCGAAAATTGTCGCAAACCATTTAGTTCAACTCTCTAATGAAGAATTCAAGGTCAAATTTGATTCTGTCCGACCGGCCGGCCGTTGCCACGATAACTAGAAAACGGAAAGATATAGCGCCTTGAAATTTTCAGGGTAGCTTGTGCATCTTAATGCTAGTTTGTTCATAGGTATACCTATCTGAAATTTGGTTGTTATTTCCTCAATAACTCGAAAAATACAAAACCGATCCAATTCAAACGTGGTTATTAGTTATTGTAGAATACCAATAACGCGAAATCTAGCGAAATTTCGTGAGGATCGTATCACTAGTAATTAAAAAAAAAATCATTTAAAAAAGTTCTATATGTCCTAAACTATTCGTTCGATATCGCTGAAATTTTGCCAGAGCCTTCAGAACTTAACTCTACTGCCAAGTTCCAAGTTTGAACACGATCAGATAGATATTGTTGGATATTCGAGCAGCCTTGTTTGAGTTCAGTAGATGGATGGCTGACTGTTAACTGACTCGATAACTTTGGAACGAAAGGAGATAAGCACTTGCAATTTTCAGGGTAGGTCACGCATCCGAATGGGAGAGTTGAGTTCGTTTTTGGGCATAATCGGCCCAACGGTTTCGGAGTTATAACCACCTGGAATATTATTTCCTCGATAACTCAAAAAATATAGACCTGGTCGAATTGAAGCTTGGACTAGTTGCGGAATATCGACATAAAGACTTGTGTAAAATTTAGTGGGAACTGTAGAAATGAAAAAAAAATTGGTTCTTAATCGGTGTATTCGATTAAGGAGAATGGACAATAGAACATGCGCCAAAAGCTCCTGACTTCGCGTCAGTGCTTGAACAACTCGCCATGTATTCATGACATTTGCGCCTTTTCCCGTTTCAATTTTTCTTTTCTGGGCTGTCCTTCTGAATTCCGCTCCAGACGGTTTGAACTTATTTTGGCAAGGATCCATATCCATATTCGGTTTTCGATTTTAAATTTCAATCAATATTCATATTCACTATTCACGAATAATGTATATAAGAAGAAGAAGGTTAGTTTCTTTCTATTGAACGATTTTTATGTATAGCCGGGGAAGGCTGGGAATTCCCCACTCCTGCCATCTAGTCTCTAGCAGCAACAAAGCTTTCTACAATGCTGTCGGTCTTGTACAAATAAATTGAGTAAATGGTAGGGTAGGCAATCATTCGATACAGTCACTGCACTTATGTATAATAATAATCATCTTATGCAAGTAGTAGTTCAAAAAAATCTATTTTCATTTTGTCATGTTGCTATAGTTTTTCAAATATCCGCGGTCAATTTGGCGCCCTTTCAGATATGATCCGGGAGGGGAGGCTCCCCTCCCTCCCCCCCCGGTAGCGACGGCCCTGAATATCATTCTGTGACAACGTTGATATACGATTTATTATTGAAATTTTGAAAAATCATATCTCCGAAAGTATTAGCTTGTTAGAGTTAAAAATGATATGAATGGATTCTTATGATAAAACTTCTTATTAAGAAAAATTTAATTTGGAATTTGTTACGTAAAAAAAAAATTTTTTTTTTGTTACTCCGAAACCATCTGTCCGATTTTGCCCAATAACGAACTTAGCCGAGATATTTATCCCCCAAACCTACTCTGAAAATTTCAACTCTCTAGCTCATTCCGTTCGAGAGTTATCGTGCCTACGGCCGGCCGGACCGAATTAATTTCAACCACGGATTCTTGATCAGTGAGTCGAACCAAATCGTTTAAGACCATTTTCATCGAAATATTCGAAAATTACAGACATTTGGGCAAATTGATAAGCACTCAGTTCCGAGGAACTAGAGCGCCAAAAATAATATGTACATGTACAAATATTTTTGTATAAGAGCGTAATAAATTACGCTTTACAAAATTATTCATTATTGTATAGCATTTCGTTTATATATTGTAATATTTATTATCGGATCGTTATTCAGAATTAAGCGAGACGAGACGAGACTTAAACGAGAGTTAATTTTTTGGGAATTGGCGAGAGCGAGACGAGATTTTTTATACTCTCGCCTACTCTCGTCTCATGTGAAGCCCTAGCCAACGTGAACACGCGCCCCAAAGAGTACTGATTTTACGTCAGAGCGTTTCTATATTTTTGAATATCAGTTCAATGATGAAAAAAATTAATGAAAAATTACGACACAAACAAAAATAATGTAAGAAATCAAAATAACTCATAGTTGAAAAATTGTCATCCTTCGCACGACAGCAATTTTTGCGTGTCAGCATTTTACAAATGATTACCAAGTGAAAATTCCATCGGATTTGTTGTTTTTGAGTTATTGTGGAAATAAAAAAAGTTCCAGATTGATATAACTCCGAAACCATTTGGCCGATTACGCTCGATAATAAACCTGACCGTCGCATTGGGATGCGGAACATATCCTGAAAATTGCGAGTCGCTATCTTTTTGTTCGAAAGTTATCGTGGCAACGGACGCCCGGCCGAACAGAATTAAATTTAACATCGAATTATTTATGCGTGAGTCGAACCTTATCGTTCCAGACCATTTTCGGCAAAAAATTACATTTGAACAAAATGATTTGAAAAAAATTGTTTGACGTTGAAGTCAGGAGCTTTTGCGCGCATGTTGCATTCGGATGCGCAACCTACCCTGAAATTGCAATTCTTTCCGCCGTATTCACAAAGCATTGATAAGTGTTTCAATCTCCGTTAAGTCCTAACTGAGATCCTCAGTTAAGGATAAATCTGAATCGCAACCTCAATTAAAGTATTTAACGGTGGTGAAACAGGCTTGTTTCACGTTAATTTTCACGTTAACTGAGTTTGCGAATCTTATTTATGCTTAACTGAGGACCTCAGTTAGGACTTAACGGAGATTGAAAGCTTTGTGAATACGGTGGTCTATCTCTTTCCGTTCGAAAGTTATCGAGGTAACGGTCACCCATCCAGCTAATGAACTAACCAAGGCTGTTCGGATCTCCAACAATATAGATTCGATCGTGTTCAAACTTGGAACTTGGCTGTAGGGTTAGGTTTTGAAGGCTCTCGCTAAATTTCAGCGATGTCGGACGAATAGTTTCTCATCATCTGTATTGGTTGAAATTATTACTCGGAAACCGTTGGGCCGATTATGTCCATTAACGAACTTGTCCGTCGTATTTGGAGGCACCACCTACCCTGAAAATTTCAAGTCGCTATCTTTATCCGTTCTCAAGTGGCAACGGCCGGTCGGCCGGACAGAATCAAATTTGACCTCGAATTCTTTATCAGTGAGTCAAACCTAATGGTTTGAGACCATTTTCGGCAAAAAATTCGAAGTTACAGACATTTGGGCACTGGGCGCTGTTCCCCAGAACATGCGTGCAAAACTGAACGCTTTGAAGTCGAGACACGCGAATCAATCATAGCATTTATACATGAAATAAGATGACATAAGGAATAAGAACTAGAAATGGCCAACATTCATCATTATTTCTTATTTTATTTTGTTTGGAAAATGACGATGTGCATGCTCAAAAGCTGCGATTTGATTGGTTCCTTTCTTATTTCAACTGTCTCATTCGAATTCGCAGCCGACCTTGAGAATGTCAAGTCGCTATCTTTCCTATTGAAAGTTATCGTGGCAACGGACACCCATCCAGCTACTGAACTCACCCAACGCTGCTCAGGTCTCCCACAATATAGATCCGATCGTGTTCAGATTTGGAACTTGCTGTATCCAGATAATTTATTCCAGGGCCGGATTTAAACCTAATGGCACCGGAAAAAAATCCGCCCCAATGCTGGAATATTACTTAAACTTAGGCCGCTCGTACACCAGCACGACGCGACCGCAACGCTACCGCGACGATACTTTTTAACGAGGAAAATGCGTCGCGTCGCCGTATCCTTGGTGTGGGCGCTTCTATGAATTACCACGTACCGCGACTGCGAAGCGACACGAAGTCGCGTTGCGGTCGCGTCGTGCTGGTGTACGAGCGGCCTTAGAGTTTATTTTCTTTGCCACCCTAAAAAATTTGCCGCCCTGGGCACTTGCCCCTAGTGTAAATCCACGGCTGATTTATTCCCTCGATCACACATTGACATTGTTAGCCATTAAATCCTATTTATATCGTGAATTAATAGATTTACGTTTCGAACTCAAACTGGGTTGGAGATTGGCTAAAAATATTTTAAAATAACTGGAATAGTCTCCTAGTGACAAAATAGCTAAATATGGGACATTTTTAGGCATATAAGTCGAATTTTCAATCTCTAACCTAGGTGCCTCAAAGGAGCCAGTCCGGGACTGGTAGAGATCTAGAATTCCGATGAAAAAGTTATTCTGGAGGAAGACACATCTCCAAAATCATGTAAAATCTGAAGAATGGTCATCTATGTGTAATGAAGCACATACCTAATTAACTAAATCCCTCACAAATGACCAACCAGAATTTAAATTTGGTACATATAGATAAGACATTTTTCATCAAATAATTTTCAAACTTCTTCAAATGAACAAATATATATTGGAAAAAATCACAAGTCTTTATTTTTTATAAGCACAAACAAATATAGTTAGTCCTCCAACATGAAGTTTAGTTTCATCATAAGATCTCAGTACAATGCTCAATTTCTGTCAGCAAATTCATCCTTCATTCAGCAACAGGGTGTTCTTCGCGTCCTTTGTTATAGCTCAATACCCTGCCTTTTCATCCTAATATTTTCAGCCGTAACTTTGACCTTGTTCTAACTGTTCACAGGACTGAAATCTATGACAAATATTTATAGGATTTCATAAAATATTACAATATTATCGCAACATTTCCATGCCCTATTTAATTTCCGATAAACTGTTGATCATGGTCTGGTAGACAGCTCGTAACAAATGGTAAATTGTTCATTTTTGTAAAACTTGTTGAACAGTTTGATTGATAACATCGAAATTACTCACCTCGGCAAAAAATGCATCCATGAATCCATCTCTGCCCTCGACATTGACAGCAACATCATCAGGGCCCACATCGTCGTCATCACTCTGGGCCTGTAAAAATTAGGAGAATTATTAAATTTCAGTTTTCAGGTCATTTCAAAACAATGGGAGGGGTGGGGTATTGTCATTTATGACAAATCTATCATTTACCTAACCTAACATTAATCAATTATTTCAGAACTTCATACATTTAATTGAATCACTCTTTCAGATTACAATTCGGTTTGTTCAAAGTATACTTTAGATGTCATGAGGCATATCTAATGTTGACAACCTTTTCACAAACTTTAAAGTTCTCTATTTCATTTCAAATGTACAAGAAACTGATTCATATGAGTTACTTCGAGTGGGCAAGATTTTCCAATATGAAATCAAAACTGCTTACCGCAACCAAAGCTGCCAATCTATCTTTCGTCATTTTGGGCCGACTTTAATCACACACCACAAAAAACTTTTATTTCATAAAAAAATCCCATTCAATAGATTTAAATGAACGACACCGAGCCTAGAATCCAACGACAGAACTCAACACCATCGAACTGACAAATCGATAAACCGAACTGCAGTGCTGCGACGACAACACGCATGATCCACCAATCGATGTGACGTCAGAGGTCATGTGACAGTTTAATTTTCATTTTTTCGGAAATTTTTCATTTTCCATAATTTAATGTTTCAATTATATTTTTTTATTGATGCTCCTGTTTATGAAGTATATATTGGACAATAAATCACATTACAAAATCGTCATATTCATGAGTCATCAAGCTCAAGCCTATGATCATCTTAAGTTTGCCGCCCATTTCTGAGAGAACGCCATTGTGAGCTCTAACGACTTACAGACTTTGCCAGAGCAATCAGTCATTTTCGTGTTCATCACTGTTTGTTAAAGGTATAAGTTTTAAGGGTAAGTTCAGCTTGCAATACTAAATGTTGGTGTTTTGTTATTTTCTTCATCAATCTTCTATTTACACTAAAAAATATTTATAAAGTCGGTATGATATTTCCAAATTCCTATGATACGATTCGACATTTCTATCGTGTTTAAATTCATATAAATTTGAAGCGTGTTAACGTACAAACCAAGTGTTTTGATCATTTTAACTAGTTTGTAGTGATAAAGAGATATTTTTAACATATATCCTCTAAATTTGAACGATTTTATGCTTTTTTATACCTTCAATATGAATCAAGGTTAGAACTTTCCAGAAACATCTCACGCATTTTCTTTACAGATAAAAGTACACTACAAAATTCAAAAAATGGCAGCAGAACAAGAAATGCCCACTTTCAAATGTGTCTTGGTCGGAGATGGTGGTACCGGAAAGACAACCTTCGTTAAGCGTCACTTGACTGGTGAATTTGAGAAAAAATATGTTGCCACACTTGGTGTCGAAGTCCATCCTTTGGTGTTCCATACGACTAGGGGTCCTATCCGATTCAATGTGTGGGATACAGCAGGTCAAGAAAAATTTGGTGGTCTCCGTGATGGATACTACATCCAAGGACAATGTGCCATAATCATGTTTGATGTTACATCCCGAGTTACCTATAAGAATGTCCCCAACTGGCATCGTGATCTGATCAGAGTGTGCGAAAATATCCCAATTGTGTTATGTGGTAACAAAGTAGATATTAAAGACAGAAAAGTCAAAGCAAAGAGCATTGTTTTCCATAGGAAGAAGAATCTCCAGGTAATAATAATTTCCCGCCATTTTTCTTATATCCAAATACATTGTTCCCATCTGTTGCTTCATGATGGTTAAGAATTATTACAGTATTTCGTACCAAGGTTTCAGTTGGACAAGCATTAACTATTTTACTTTAACAGGTTAACTTACATGATATTTAAATGGAAACTTCGATGCTGGAGGATTTCTTTTGAATTGTTGGTTTAAGAGATACATATTCATTTGTTGGTTCTCACCATAGACATAGAATAACATGGACTGGCCCTCACGTAATTTTATCACACAGTTCGTTGCGGAATACATTAGAGAAAGAGAGATGTTATGAAGGATAGAATAATTAAAGGCAAATAATGGTATAAAAATAATGATGCACAGTAAATTGTGATATAAGAAGTATCAGAATATTCAGAAACGAGTCTCGGATATAAATGAAAATGTTTTGCCTTTAACTATTCTGTCTACAAATCACCAAAACACATACACAATACATGAAACCAAACAATACATTATACAAGAAAGGTCAGGATAAAGGAAACCAATGTTTGTATTCTGTGGTTTTACCAAACGCCAAATTAAATGAAAATATTCATATACCGTGGTTTGCCTTTAACTATTCTGTTTTTTTTTCAATGCTGATTTCAATGGTCTCTTTCTCACAACCAGTCCATGTTATTTTATGTCTATGGTTCTCACTAGTAGCTTTCCATTTGACGCTGTATCACTTCCAAACTGATGAAAAATCAGTTCGAACCAGAGAAATAGAGGGATTTCCCTCTATTTCTCTGGTTTGAACTGATTTCGCATCAGTTTGGAAGTGATACAGCGTCAAATAGAAAGCTAGGAATATATGATGACAAAAACAAATTCCATCTTCAGATTTAATCTTGTGGCCATGTTTCTGAGATCTCCATAGAGTTCTTTATTGCACATTTTTCACATTGGAAAAACTTCTAGCATTACCATTTAGATTTGTGATAATGGTATCCCATAATATCAATCTGAACAATGGTTCAATAGTATTAAACATTTCCAAAATTATCATTCTGCTACGTGCTGAATCTTGTAAATCTTTGTTCTTTGAAGATGCTTAGAAGAAATCATTTGAAAACTGATGGTTTCAAATGACAGTAGATTTGTTGAAGATCTGATTGCGTTGCTATCAATGAATGTTTGGGGGTGTCTATTTCTGGGATTTCTTTCAGAATTGAGACAAAATGTTTATGCAGTACAGGTTGAAAACAAGATTTTCCATTATAAAACACTCGATTGGTGGTGGATTAAATTGAACAATAAATCAAATTCTTCATATAGAGTTTTCGTCTCTTGATGAAACACATATGTAATTTACTAATTTTCAATATTTATATTCTTTTATTTAATTTTAAATAAATTTTTGTAAAATAGAAATCCATGTAACCGGCTGGAAGACTCAGGTCGATAGCCATTTGATTCGTAATCAATAAAGTTGATTTCTCTCTCTCTACATTCTTTTCTGAATGGTTGGATAATGTTTGAAAGCATAATATAGGTAATGTTAATCTTTCCAGTATTACGATATCTCCGCTAAATCAAACTACAACTTCGAAAAACCGTTCTTATGGCTGGCCAGAAAACTGATTGGAGACTCCAACCTAGACTTCGTAGCTTCCCCTGCTTTGGTACCCCCAGAAGTTACAATGGATCCCCAATGGCAACAACAAATCGAAAAGGATCTCAAAGAGGCTCAAGAAACTGCCCTTCCAGAAGATGACGAAGATCTATGAGCATGATGTTTTTATCCTGATTGATAAATACCTCTAATTTCTTTCTGTAACTATTTTTATTTTCTTCTTGTATTGACTGAGCGAAGTGTGTGCTTATTTATCAAAATTTGTTGAATAATGTTAACAGAGAGTAAATGAATGTCGGTTAATAACAGTAACTTGTAACTAGTTATACCGCGGAGAATGAATAGGCCATAGGTTATTTTCAAATAAATAATTTTTCATAATTTGCTTTTGTGTATTTTTTCTCTTTGGAGAATCTTTAAGTTGCAGAGGCAAAATAAAATAACTGGATTATTCAGTAATATCGGTTAACCAAACGTGTTATCTTTTAAGCAATCATTAAAGGATACTGGGTTTTCTCTCCCAAACTCTGACAAATGTCTATAAAATAAAAATTAATTATTTTGTGATTTGCT
Organism: Halyzia sedecimguttata; assembly: GCA_937662695.2. Taxonomy (NCBI): domain Eukaryota; kingdom Metazoa; phylum Arthropoda; class Insecta; order Coleoptera; family Coccinellidae; genus Halyzia; species Halyzia sedecimguttata. Next base: position 110,063,660 of record OW569414.2, on the reverse strand, counting down.
TCTCCGTAAGAAACACAAGATATTTGTCAGAAGCAATCAATCGAACAATGTTGCCTAACAAACAACAATGAAACCACATCAACGAAGAAACAACTATTTCGTAACGTTTCGGAGTCTGTATCAGACTCTTTCGTCAGACGCTTAACGAAAATCTTTAGAATTATTTTGTGAAATTCAAGAATTGTCACATAAACAATAATTTCACAATTTTCAAATTTGATTCTGTCCGGCCGTTGCCACGATAACTTGAGAACGAAAAGAGATAGCGACTTGAAATTTTCAGGGTGGGTGGCGCATCCCAATACGACGGACAAGTTCGTTAATGGGCATAATCGGCCCAGTGGTTTCCAAGTAATAATTTTGTTTTCAACCAATATAAATCCGATCGAAATGAAACTTGGTGAGTAGTTGTAGAATATGAACCTAAGCACGTTTGTGAAATTTTGTGCGAATCGTATGGCTAGAAAATTATTAAAAAATATTTTTGTTGTCACGTTAACTTGAGAATGGAAAGAGATAGCGGCTTCAAGTTTTCAGGTTAGGATGTGCACCAGAACGCGACATTTCAGTTTGTTTATGAGCATAATCGACCAAACGGTTTTAGAGTTATAGCCATCTGAAATTTGGTGGTTTTTTGTTCCTCATTAACTCGAAAAATACTGAACCGATTGAATTCAATCATGGTTATTAGTTGTAGAATGCCAAGGCGGAAATGTTTGCAAAATTTGGTGAGGATAGCATTTGTAGAAAATTTTTAACAAATCATTGAAAAAAAAAAAATTCTATATATCAGTAACTATTCGTTTGAAATGCTGAAATTTTGCAAGAGCCTTCATAACCTAACTCTACTGCCAAGATTCAAGTTTTAATACGATCGGTTAAATATTGTTGGAGATTCGAGCATTCTTGTGTGAGTTCAGTAGATGGGTGACCGTTGCCTCGATAACTTTCGAACGAAAGGAGATAGGGACTTGCAATTTTCAGGGTAGGTTGCGTATCCGAAAGGGAGAGTTGAGTTCGTTTTTGGGCATAATCGGTTTAACGGTTTCCGAGTTATATCCACCTGGAATATTGTTTCCTTGATAACTCAAAAAATAAATATTCGATTGAATTGAAGCTTGGTAGCTAGTAGTAGAAAATCAACATAAAGACGTGTTTAAAATTTTGTAAGAACCGTACCCCTAAAAAATTTGAAAAAAGTGACGAAAAAAAAAAATTTTAAAAACCAAACCCTTAGAATATTTAAAAAAAATCACGAAAAAAAAATTGGTTCAAGCACTGACGTGAAGTCAGAAGCTTTTGCGTGTATGTTCTATTGTCCATACTCCTGTATTGGACACTTAATTCGAATTTACCATGGTATATTCGATTAAGAGTGTCCAATACAGGAGAATTGGCAATAGAACATACACGCAAAAGCTTCTGACTTCACCTCAGTGCTTGAACCAATTTTTGGCGCTCTAGTTCCTCGGAACTGAGTGCTTATCAATTTGCCCAAATGTCTGTAATTTTCGAATTTTTCGATGAAAATGGTCTTAAACGATTTGGTTCGACTCACTGATCAAGAATCCGTGGTCGAAATTCATTCTGTCCGGCCGGCCGGCCGTAGGCACGATTACTCTCGAACGGAATGAGCTAGACAGTTGAAATTTTCAGAGTAGGTTTGGGAGATAAATATCTCGGCTAAGTTCGTTATTGGGCAAAATCGGACAGTTGGTTTCGGAGTAACAAAAATAAAAATTTTTTTTTACAAGGCAAATTCCAAATTAATTTTTTTTCAATAAGCTGTTTTACCATAAGAATCCAATGATATCATTTTTAACTCTAACAAGCTAATACTTTCGGAGATATGATGTTTCAAAATTTCAATAATAAATCGTATTTCAACGTTGTCACAGAATGATATTCTAAGTATGAATTGTCATAATGTCAAATGATGTTCCTGGGACATGACTTTATATAAAATCAATCGAAGAATTGTGAGCGAAGTGAGAAAAATCTCAGTTGTTTTTTCCGAAATTAGTTTTTCTCAGAAAATTCTTAAATTTCGGAACGGAACATGAAGTAAGAGATCTGAGAGTAGTGAGACTGCTTTTCATCCATAGACATAGATATAACTCTCGAACGGAATGAGGTAGGTAGTTGAAATTTTCAGAGTAGTTTAGGGAGATGAATATCTCGGTTAAGTTCGTTTTTGGGCAAAATTGGCCAGATTTAATTTGATTTATTCCATGGTGCAGTTCTCATTCTCATGATTGCTCATTTAATCTAGATAAATAAACTATTATTTAAATTGAATTTCCTTTATGATGCAGTTCTATCATATTTTCGGAAGCGAAACTGACGATTTAGGCCTTTTTAGGGCGTGAAACTTGAGAAAATGAAAGATAAGGGCGAAAACCCGTCCCATAAATCGCCATGTGGCTATTTTCGATCTAGAAATGTGAAAAATGAGCAAATTCAGGTGAGGTAGGCCCAGAGAGCGAGGTGCCGAGTTGGTTTTGTCTAAAACTTGAAAGGAACCGCTGCTCTGCCGCCGGCAGTTACCGAGTCGAACGAGAAGTATCAATTCGTCATTTTCCAACTTTTCATGTACCTACATTGAGTCTAAATATAAGAAATCGATACATGTTCTGGAAGTTTTGAACTGGAGAATTTTCCTTTCTTTATAAAAAGTTGTGTGAATGTACGAATTGTGCTCCTCCAGCTATTCATCTAAAACTTATGATCTTCCACATATTTCCAGACTACATTCGACCAAATTAAAAAGTATAAAAATTAAATGATTCTTTTTATTAGCTTATTGTTTATTATATATATAATGGTTGCATCATTTATTCATATTCAACTAACCAACTTTGTCAAGTATCAACTGAATTTCAATTCTGTTCAAATCAAACTATAAATGTTGTTTTGTTGAACTTTTTACAAAATACCTTAACCTAAAACGGCAATTGTGGATGTTTTTACTATCTCATAGAATCTAAATCATAGTCTCAAAACACTCAGATTCACAATAAAGAAATGCGTGTAACACAATATTTTTGTTCATTAATTTCACTTGCTGTTAGAAGACAATCTCTTTTCCCTTGCTTTCTTTCCTTCCATCAACAGTTCTCTTTCTTCATTTTTCATGTCCGGAAGCACTTTAGTGACTACTCCTGTACCTAGTGTTTGATTTCCATCCCTAAGAGTGAACCTTTGACCAGTTTCAATGACCATAGGTTTCAACATTTTCAATTGTAACCTAAAAAATGTAAAATCAGAGCCAAACATTCAGATTTAGGTGAATCTTGAATAAAACCACAAAAAATTATATTTTTTTTCACGAGTCTTGTGTTTGATTTATATGTTTCAGTTCCGAAATGTTTCTTGGATTATTTTTTTCTCATATAATATAACTTTGGAATTATGCATAAAAAAATGTGTGTAGAATTCGAAACTCGAATGATTAAAATCCATTTGACCGGGGATTTTATCCTAAAAAACTAGCGGAAATATATGATACCAAATTTGAATATCACCAAAAAACCATACTCCAAACTTTTCATCCAGATGGATTTAGTCTAAGACGGAGGCTACACGGTCAATCTGTTATCAGTTCAGTCTGATATCAATCCATGATTGATGTCAGATTGACGGGACTCTTTCTATTCGCGTAGACTGATGGACTGATGATTCGGATTGATGGCAATATTGATGTCAGATTGATCGAGTAATGAGCATGCAGAATACTGATCGTGACAACCTGAGTATAGACACATACAGCTATTGCTCCTAGTGAGAACCAAACATTTTATTTCAAGAGTTTCTACAATTTGCTGCCATTTACCTCTGAACAGACTGAACCAATTAAAATTGTATACAGGGTGAGTCTTTGACCACTGCATTTATTTTAACCAAAGATTCCTCATATCAAATGAAACACTTTTTTCACTTAACATTATTCCAAATTCAGCTCAGGTAAAAATATACAGGCTGTTGAAATTTTGAAAAAAAATCAGTTTTTATTTTGTAGCTTTGACATCCTTTTTTCGAATAAAATGAATGTTGGTGTAAAGTTTCCTATAACTATGATAGATATTTTCCAAATATCAGTTATTTTCTACTTCTACTGGTTTTCTAGTTATGGACTCGTGGATTCATAAAACTAAACGAAATTAGCATAAAGAAAGCATATAAAGTTTTTCTTGAGTCATTTCAAGAATATTCCATCGTTTTAGAACATTATATTATTCTTCATCATTTCTCCTTAAACGCACCGTTTTCGTGATATTCTTCATTGAATGTTTTAAAATGGAAAACTCCAGAAATTTCACTACTTTTATGGATCCGTCCCTGAGCGCTCGAATCCCGAAACAAGCTGTAAACCACGTTACCATGCCTTATTCTCGTCCGCCAACAATGTCATAGATAATTTATAAGCGGGAGTGTATTAGCACATTGTGAAATCTTTAAACGCTTGTAACTTTTTACCTGAGCCGAATCTGGAAAAATGGTAAATGAAAAAAGTGTTTCATTTGATGAGAGGAATCTTTGGTTAAAATTAATGCAGTGGTCAAAGACTCACCCTGTATAAGTACTTCTGGATATACTAGACATATGCTAACCTTGAATCTTCTCCAGGCATAACCATTTCTTTATCAGGTACCAAAACTTGGCAAGCTGAGTCCCAGGTTCGAGAGAACATTTGTAGCTGAGAATAACTCGTAACAGGTCGTACACGGCCTCCCTCTTCTTTGCTCAAAACATATACCTGACTTTCTATATTGTCATGACTTTTAACGGTTCCTGGCTTGGCCATAACCATACCTGAAAAATAGAAGGAGTGTATTAATCTTATACAGTGCTTCCCAATAACTCCGCACCAAGAGGAACTTTTTTTTTCTATTAATATTTCCAAATTTTATTGATCACAGAAAGCTGTTGCATCAAAAATGATATGTCGGCGAACAAAGACTTCCGGTTTGAGCGGAAATCGAATTCGAATTTACCATGGTAAATTCGAATTAAGAGTGTCCAATACAGGAGAATGGACAACATAATTTACCATGGTAAATTCGATTAAGGGTGTCCAATACAGAAGAATGGACAATAGAACATACGCGCAAAAGCTTCCGACTTCACGTCAGTGCTTGAACCAATTTTTTTTTTCGTGATTTTTTTGAAATTTTCTAGGGGTACGGTTCTTAAAATTTTTTTTTCGTAATTTTTTTCGAATTTTCTAGGGGTACGGTTCTTACAAAATTTTAAACACGTCTTTATGTTGATTTTCTACTACTAGTTACCAAGCTTCAATTCGATTGAATATTTATTTTTTGACTTATCAAGGAAATAATATTCCAGGTGGGTATAACTCGGAAACCGTTAGACCGATTATGCCCAAAAACGAACACAACTCTCCCTTTCGGATACGCAACCTACCCTGAAAATTGCAAGTCCCTATCTCCTTTCGTTCGAAAGTTATCGAGGCAACGGTCACCCATCTACTGAACTCACACAAGAATGCTCGAATCTCCAACAATATTTAACCGATCGTATTAAAACTTGAATCTTGGCAGTAGATATAGGTTATGAAGGCTCTTGCAAAATTTCAGCATTTCAAACAAATAGTTACTGATATATAGAATTTTTTTTTTTTTCAATGATTTGTTAAAAATTTTCTACAAATGCTATCCTCACCAAATTTTGCAAACATTTGCGCCTTGGCATTCTACAACTAATAACCATGATTGAATTCAATCGGTTCAGTATTTTTCGAGTTAATGAGGAACAAAAAACCACCAAATTTCAGATGGCTATAACTCTAAAACCGTTTGGCCGATTATGCTCATAAACAAACTGAAATGTCGCGTTCTGGTGCACATCCTAACCTGAAAACTTGAAGCCGCTATCTCTTTCCGTTCTCAAGTTATCGTGACAACAAAAATATTTTTTTATAATTTTTTAATAATTTTCTAGCCATACGATTCGCACAAAATTTCACAAACGTGCTTAGGTTCATATTCTACAACTACTCACCAAGTTTCAATTCGATCGGATTTATATTGGTTGAAACCAAAATTATTACTCGGAAACCACTGAGCCGATTATGCCCATTAACGAACTTGTCCGTCGTATTGAGATGCGCCACCCACCCTGAAAATTTCAAGTCGCTATCTCTTTTCGTTCTCAAGTTATCGTGGCAATGGCCGGACAGAATCAAATTTGACCTCGAATTCTTCATGAGGGAGTCGAACCATATCGTTTGAGACCATTTTCGTCAAAAAATTCGAAAGTTACAGACATTTGGGCAAAATGATAACGCGATGTTCCCCAGAACATACGCGCAAAAAAAATTAAAAACATTTATTTTTTTCAAAATTTTTATATTTCAGAAGCTATTACTCAGAATCCGCTGAAATTCCGCAAATACCTTCGAGCCGCCATTTCAAAATCGTGCACTGAATTTCAGCTCGATCGACTTTGTATGAGACGTGAATAGGCATTGCAAATCAAAGTTCAAAAATCATTCGAACTCATCACTAAGAGGAAATGGTATTGGAAGAAGCAACCTCGTGATCATAGTAATTTCCTACCTCTTTTGATGTCCTCCCTTTTGATACCACGCACCAAAGCTCCTAACTGGTCTCCAGCTTGGGCTTCGTCTAATATTTGGTGGAACATTTCAATTCCAGTAACTACACTCTTTATTCTCTTGTTGTACCCAACAAATTCACATTCCATTCCCTGAAATATAACAGATTGCTTATAAGTTTTTTAAATAAATAAAGTAGACTTTAAATAATAAAGGCGGGTTTATACAGCAAATAAGATAAAACAAAATAAGAAATAAGAATGAACCAATCAAATCACAGCTTTTTGACAATTTTATGCAAGTTCTATGAATTTCACTCTTTGAGCATGCGCATTGTCATTTTCCAAACAAAATAACATAAAATAAGAAATAAAGATGAGAGTTGGCCAACTTTAATTCTTATTCTTATTTCTTCTTTTATCTTATTTCGTGTATAAACGTTCTCATAGAAATTTACATGTTTAACTTTCTTATTTTAATTTTTATTTTATTTTATCTTATCTTAATTGCTGTATAAACCCGCCTTAAGTGATCTATAAAAGTTAATGAATTTTGACAGTTTAGGTTATATTAGATATAAGCTAGAAATAAGAATTTTAATCATTAATGGTAATTTAAGCAGCGGAAAGTACCAATTATCAAGTATGAGTTGAGCTTCACATTTTAATATGCTGTTTTCATCCAGACATTTTACAATAATCAATCAACAATATGGCAAACATTTAAAATCATACTTTCATTAAAATATAACAATGGCAGGTAGGTTTGTCTCATGATAAATATTAACATACTGTCTTTCCAATCAATAAGTGCTTTGTTTGCATGTCTTTATATTGTATATTATATTCGGAAATGGATATCAATGCCATTCTTGTTGACTAGTTTGGTGATTTACAGTCATATATTCAACTGCTATTACAACTGCTTATATTTAAATGTAAGATCGATTAAAATGTCTGAGATCTTAAGCTTGTGTGCATGCATGCTTTTTTCTGCTAATTATTGGTTGTAGTCTAAATACTACAATTTTCATTACTTGTTATTTTATGATTGATATTTGGCATTGTTTAAATCCATACTGTACTAGAATTAAGGATTACGGCTGAGTCTACTAACCTTTTTCACAACACCTCTTTCCAAACGTCCAGTTACAACAGTACCTCGGCCTGGGATGGAATGAGTAAGTTCCACTGGTAACAAGAATGGCTTATCAAGTTCTCTAATAGGTGTTGGTATATGTGTATCAACTTCCTGCAGTAGCTTGATTATAGCATCTTTGCCAATTTTAGGATCTTTATCTTCTAAGGCGCACAATGCAGAACCAGCAACTATAGGTATACTGTCTCCATTGAATCCCATTTCAGTAAGAAGTTCTCTGATTTCCATCTCTACTAGTTCTACCATTTCTGTATCACCAGCGTCCACTTTGTTGATGAATACCACTAAATGTTGAACTCCTTAAAAACAAATGATTATAGGCGGTGAATGTAAGAATGTACTTAATATGGAACTCACCTATTTGTTTAGCCAATAATAAATGCTCTCTTGTCTGTGGCATGATACCATCTGTTGCTGCTACTACAAGGATAGCCCCATCCATTTGGGCTGCTCCAGTAATCATATTTTTGATATAATCAGCGTGTCCAGGACAATCTGTGTGTCCATAATGTCTATTCTCAGTTTGATATTCGACATGCGCTACGTTGATTGTGATTCCTATAAAAAAATTATTCTCAACATCTACCCTCAGCCTATTTTAAAATTTCTCACCTCTGGCCTTCTCCTCTGGAGCATTATCAATTTCAGAATATTTTTTAGCCTGTGCCAATTTCTGATCAGCTAAGACTTTGGTGATAGCAGCGGTAAGGGTTGTTTTTCCGTGATCCACATGACCAATAGTTCCTACGTTACAATGTGGCTTATTTCGTTCAAAGACTTTCTTCTCAGCATAAAACCTTTTTTGGTTAAATGGCACAGAGCATCTTAAAGCAACACATCGGTTTGTGTTTTGAAGACATGAAAGATCAGCCAATAGTAATTTATGGACTACACGGCGAAAAGCTGAAAATTAGGTATTTATATAACCTATGAAATAGGCGGCGAGTTTGAAGGGTTAAAATGAGGTTTTTACCAGGAGTTATGGCTCGTGCTGCCATATATGACGACATGTTAATATTCCAATTATTAGGTATCCAGAATCCAGAATAAGTAGCAAATTTGTTGTTATATTAGATTATGATTATACCAAAGACCACCTCACTTCGGAAAATTAAGCTTGCGATGCACAGAAAACAAATAATCACAGAAGCTAAGTAAAGAACAAGATATATTTAAATGACAGAATATGGATGTCCAAAATATTTACTCTTCCAAGACGATGCCAGCGACAGAGTGGCGGGTTTCGGCAACTAACCACGCTAGTAATGAATGTGAACAATCTTATTATATTATTATTATTAATAATACAAGAAGAGTTGAGGAAATTCCTATAAACTCAAAACAGAAATATCAGAAACAGTTCACAATTAATTAGATCTTGCATCGTAAAGATCCAGGGTGTTCTTGAAGCCATTGACGGTCCCAGCATCAACCACGGTAATCCTCAAATGGTTCCATCCCATCTCTCGAAGATTCTGTTGGTGACAAAGCTACGTGACAAAGTACGTTGAGTGGTAACAAAATTCTCCTTCGCCAGTTAGAATTGATGTCCTCTCAAGTTGTTATGGTTCAAAGTATACAGGCCACGAATACAATCACCGAAGTCACCACGGAGAGATCTGAAGGAAAATATTGAATCACCCCTCTCACGTCGGCAGTTGAAATATGACAACTGGAAAATACTGAGCCTGTCTTCGTAGGAAGGGCGAATCATTCCATATGGTACGCGAGAATTCCAACGCTGCACTGACTCGAGTTCGTCGGCACGTGTGCAAGGCCACCGAACAGGGCCAGCATACTCCCAGATTGGCACCAGCATGTGGCAATGTCATATCCCCCTTCTGGATGGCATAAGTCAACTGTCTAGCCCTGGCAGTGATAGATGATGCATGGTTGGACCAGCGTAGGTCTTCGGAAACAGCATGGTGTAAGAGTACAAGGTGTGTTCTTGCGCATCTCTATACCCACATACGCTCCCAGCCCGACGTCACATTGAGCGACAAGGCTCATCACTGAATCGTTGGGAACGTTTAAATTGCACTACTTTGCTCCTAGAGTGACGTCATGCGCCGGCACGGACGAAAATAAGCTTCGTTTGTGGCACACCATGTATTCTTCCACTATGGGAAATTGGGAAACAGTCAAACCAAGGTAACAGTGACTAGATACACTTTGCAGCGTGAGGCCGTGAGTGGTATATTCCCTTCTCGGGTTATTTCTACCAATATGTAGTATACAGCATTTATCCATGTTCAGAGGAAGTAGCCAGTTATCACACCAAATACTAATCTCATGGAGGTCCTGTTGGGGCGTATCGAAGTTGGATATAGGAAAATGGTAGATTTTAGTGTCATCCGCAAACATTGAGCAAGTTGAATGGAGCAATTTTGGAAGATCGGAGGTGTATAACAAAAATAAGATAGGGCCCAGAACGGAACCCTGGGAGACACCAGATATCATTGGCCTATCTGGACAGGAGAAGGAATGATTAACTCTTACTTGAAATGTACGGTTTGAAAGAAAGGCATTAATCCAAGCAAGAACACTTCCCCTGATTCCAATATGAAAGAGCTTAGCAAGCAGCCGACGGTGGGGGACCTTATCAAAAGCCCTGGAGAAATCAAGATAAAGCACATCCACGGGCACCCCCCGGTCCCACGCCTTAGTCCACTCATCAATATATATCATATATATCAATATATATAACTAATTTTATGGCACTTGATTGATAAAAAGACTACAACCAGTAAGTATATTCATATATGTTTGTCAACTTACCTTATATTTAAAAGTTCTTTCGGTTACTATTTGTCGACTCAGTTTATTGGAATTTCTGGAGTACATAGGAGCTTCAACTTCTAATTCTAGAATCCTTGTAGAAGGAGAATAGGTTCTACATGTAGATCATTGTAATCGTGTATGACAAAACAAATTGTGGTGCCAGTTTTATAGACATTTTGTTCTTTATGTTTACAAAGTAGTGCCCGTAATTCAGTATCACATGAAATTGATGGCCCATTAATGTGGAGAATGGTAAACTTAAAATAAAAAGGATGGTATATTCTTGTAAAGTCGGAGCACGGAGGAGGTGTAAACATTTTACTGATGTTTTAATTAAAGTTCAGGTGCATGATGTTCTAGTTATGAGGATATAGTGTCAAATTGAACCAGATAAAGCCTTTGTAAAACGGTTATCAATAATCAAAATGATTTTTTCAAAATATGATACATATATTATATTATGTGAAAAGAATTATTAACAATAAGTGTAATGTTTGAGGTATAATAAAGTTTTTGTTTTGTTTCCAAGAGTTTTGATGATCATCTCTTCTATTCAATTGAAAATATTAAAATTGTTTATATCTGTGAAACTTTTCAAAGCACTGTTTAAGATATCACTCAAAGTAGATATTGGATGTATCAACCATAACACTAACGTCACAAGTGTTAGGTGGTCTGGTAACAATGTTCATAACCAAGTCTAAAAGTCTGCTACAGTTACTTAGTTATCTGTGGTCTACTACTAAGATTATTATTGCTGTTTAACTAACTCAAGAGTGCTTGGGCGATGCTTATTTTCTCTTCTGAATGAGGTTATTGAGCAGAGCAAACGTCATCTACACATTCCTTTCTTTTTCGAGGTACCTCCTTGTCCTCTGTTTGGAGATTATGTTGATGTAGTTCCAGGTTAAGTACTCTTCGGTCTATTAGTTATCCTTCAATAATCATATTTATATTTGGTCTTCCGGAGGTAAGAAGTGATAACTCAAACCTATACATTTTGGCATTTTTTCGCCCATGAATTGCATTTAGGCACACAACAATAGTCGTTTCTGGTCGAAGACATATTAGACAGAATAATATTATCTATTTTCATTTGAATTTTTCTTTCAAACAAAAGTTTATGGATGTTTATGAAACAAATAGACGGAAGTTACACTGTCAGTCTGGTATCAGTCTCGCATCACATCAATCATGGATTGATGGGAGATAGGGAGATTGGCGGAAATTGGTTATATATTCGTAGATTGATGGCCTGATGATATGGATTGATGGTAATACTGATGCGAGAGGCGAGACTGATACCAGACTGACCGTGTAATCTTCGTCTCACACCGGAACACGTGCAAAAGTGATATTCTTTTTACCAACTTCAGCTGAGATTAACTGAGATTCTCAGTTCTGACTCAGTTGATCTCAGTAGTTAGAATGCAAGATGCAAGATTCTATACATCTATTGAGAATGCAACAAGGTAAAAAGAATACTACCTACTATAATGTGGGGTTGGTTAGCACCACAGAACACAAATAAGTTGGTTAGTTTTCGAATCCCGTCACCCTGTCACTGGCATCGTCTTGGAAGTTCCCAATATATTTTGACAAATAATTTATGTTATTTTGACTCCAGCCGATTTTTATCCTAAATTTCCGTATAATGTTGGGCTTGCCCAAGTAACACAATGTTATAAGCGAGCTGTAACAACTCCTAACGTAGTCGTATAGACGATGTAAATCAGTTACTTTTCTCATAAATACTCAGTATCTGCTATACAACTTTGATGCGTTGATAATAACTACATTATTTTATAACGATATACAACTTATACTGAAATGTTGTGATGTGGTTGTAGTATACTACAATCTATATATGCCAAAATATTAACATCATTACGACGTTTATACAACTTCCATTACAGAATATATAATATACTGGTTATTTAAATGTAATTACACCGTTATTACATCAAATATTGTGCAGATTATATATCCTGTTGTTTTATATATATCATGCATCTATTTATCTTGCTTTGATTTTCAACGAAATAGAATTAAAATTAGATTTTAATAAAATGAATAGAATTTGCAGGAAACAATACAAGCATTCAACTTCTTTTATAACCGTATTGAGTACAAGAAATGCAATAAATTAAGAGATAAGTGATTGAGACGATGGTTAAAACCGTATAGTTCAAGAAATTTTCATAAGACTCGTTCCTCACTTCACATGTGGAATTTTAATCCAATCTCTCTTGGGTGCACGATACTCCTTTCTGAACTTCTTACAATCTCCCGATGGAAAATATAAATAATCTCCTTTTTCCAGGAAGTTGGAACTGACGTAAAAAATATCTCATGGCGTCGATCGTTTTTACGATTCTGAAAATTCTTCAAAACACTGTACAGTGTTTTGAAGAAGTTTGTATAAGTAATAATATTAATTATCTAGTGCAGTGCTCGTAGCTTTTGAAGAAGTTTGTATAAGTAATAATATTAATTATCTAGTGCAGTGCTCGTAGCTTGCCTTGATTAACAGCATAGGTACATAATATCACATACATCATACATAACCTAAATCTGTTTTCTATCATTCTATCGCACCTAAGATAATAGAGTTCTCTTTCGCACCTGAGATAATAGAGCTCTGTTTATATACGTTATATTGATGAATTTTTAAATATAATAGAATCAAGCGCGCCAAAAAGGATTTTCTCATGATAATAACTGGAGAAATTTCATCTGAACATATCGCACGTGTATTTCAAAAGTGACACAAGTCAAAAAATGAGGATTCTGAGATTTTTGCTGTATTCCGTTTTGTTATCATCTCAGAGTGAGAGTTCTCAGTTCACCGCTCACTTTTAAAAAGGAACACTTTCATCTGAAAGTGAGCGGTGAGCGGTGAACTGAGAACACAAATCCTCACTTTCTGAGATGATCACAAAACGGAATACAGCAAAAATCTCGTTTTTTGACTTGTGTCACTTTTGAAATACATGTGCGATATATCTTATTCCATAGCGTCGACGGAAAAGCGACAGGTTTCTTAGTAGATCATCCATAGAGGCAGAGGTTCGATTCCCATCATGAAATTATTTCAGAAAATAAGTTGCAACTAATTATAGTAAGTACAAAATTGTAATTTCTAAGTGTAATAGCTAATGCAAAGAAGTTGTCATCCTTCCATGGTTTAAAAAAGACACGAAACGTTCAAATGAGGTAATTTCTATTTATCAATATCATTTTCGAAGTTGTATAAACGTTATTATCCACACCATAATATCGGTTTTACATAAACCATTACAACCTAATACACAACTTATATCTATGTATATCAGTTGCTTAAGAGGTTGTAATTACAACTTTACAACAGTCGTATATGTAGTGAAATCATTCCCACTTTTGTCGTAGTAACCGTGCTACTGACGTTATAATGTACTAATTTGATACTGATTTACGTAGGCTATCGGTTTTTTGGATTGTTATATAGACGTCCATACGACCGATATTCATAACACTTTTGCTACTTGGGTGGTTAGCACCACAGAACACAAATAAGTTGGTTAGTTTTCGAATCCCGTCACCCTGTCACTGGCATCGTCTTGGAAGTTCCCAATATATTTTGACAAATAATTTATGTTATTTTGACTCCAGCCGATTTTTATCCTAAATTTCCGTTTATACCCCCCCGTTGATTGATTTTTTGCTAAAGCTAAATTTCGTGATGGGCAAGAGCTGTGATTTCTCCCAAAAGAGAATATGTCTGATGAAAACCCTGAAAAAATTGTCTGAAAAATTGGAAAATAGCCCCCCATGTCACATCAAACCCTATCTGTCCGCCGCATGTTGTCCGATTGGGTCGTACTTGCCTTGTGGACCTCCGAAATGTAAATGTATATTAGTGCAAAATAGCATACCAAGTTCTAACACCATAACAAAGTGTGGCCCTTTTCCAGAAAGTTGTTCTACTGTTTTATCACCTGAAACATGCTGTCCAATTTCTTCTGGTCGCTGTGTTTTAACCTGTACATCTCCTTACCCTTATTGCCAGTACCAATGTAATAACGAAGTAGGGTGTTGTAAACAATCCAACTCTCGTTGTGGAAACTGCCGTTGTACGCCTCAATTCTACACTAGTATTTCACATTGTCCCGTATATCCCAAGAGATGCTGTATTCCTTACTACAAGCTCGGATATAGATGTTGCACACCCTCGTGTTACAAAAACCGACATTGTCGTCAAACCATCTTCGAATATTCACCTAGGAAGAAATACAGAAAAATTCCGGTAGGAAATTTATGTTGTGGGTGTAACACTGTTTGCATACCAAGATGTAGTTCGGACACTACTTCAATCTCCAGGAAAATGGGTAAATCTGTGACTCGTTCTAAATCTGTTGAGTTACGCGGAGGTAAGCTTTACAGAGGATGCAACTGCGACAAGAGGGACGGTCTCCAAGACAGTTGTTCAAGATATTGTTGCATCAATAATTCAGAATGCAGGACTGTACCGGCTTCCTGCCATTGCAGCAAGTATTCTTGCGGGAAACATCTACGAGTACGATACGGAAAGAACAGGAGTATAAGTTACACTTGTTATATTTGTGGACCCCCAACATGCCAATGCTTGCCATGTAGTCCATGTTGTGAATGTAGATGTTGCTGTAAGATCAAATGTGATGCTGAAAATCAGTGTTGTCCCACGACATGTGAACAGCTAGTGGAATGCAATTGTCAGCCTGGCTCAGAACTATGCTCCCCACCACCAATGCCACGCCTAGTTTGTGAAGAACCTAGTTCTCCTTGTCCCCAGCCTTGTTCACTCTTTTCAAAGCCATGTACAATTTCTCCAGAGCCGTGTTGTCTTCGGCTTCCCCCTTCTGGATCACGTGTACCAACTAAAGACACATGTGCGCCATATATTGAGACTATGACTTATCCTAGTCTTGAAAACAGCTGTTTCTGTAACGGAGGTACTCAGACAATGGGTGACAATTGTACTTGCTACCCTGAATATTGCCCTCCACAGTGCTTATCATGTCAAAACCATCAATATTGAAAATATAATCATTCAATTACAATCGAAATGAGATAATAACACCACAGATTAATCTGTGATCTGTGATAATACTAATAAATCATATGGATATCTGTTATTGTAAGCCCCTAATATTTTTTGGGTACGATGGTACACCAATTTCGGTTATAAAGAGGTATGTGGAGATCATTGCTGAACCCTTGGCCTATATATTATGTTATATATAACATAGCGTTTCATTTGGGAGATCTGGATCTGCATTCGGAAAAAGAACCTCCAACCTCACACTATTGACTCTAACCCATATAACTTGAAAACAGCCACTTTTCTTATGCGCATGCAGTCCACTCGTGGCTGGAGTCCTCTCAAAATCACACACCTTAAACAAAACTCCGACTCTCCAGTGCTTCAGGAGACATCACAGCTTCAACCCACACATGCGCGGGTCATCTCAAGGGGATTCTATGGTACCCACTTCAAAATTCCACTCCTCTCAGACGGAAAATAAAATCCAGCAGTTAAATCATTTTTCACCTGCTCATGCGTAGACCGAAAAATTATCGAAAGGGGCCGCGTGAATTTCATAATTGGCCTGAAGTCCAGACTCCTGGTTATGGACACTCCCCTTCGTAAACTTCGCTATTTCTTCGAAGCAGAATTGAGGTGGTAATATGGTCTTCCAGTCCCTCATCCCGACTAGCTAAACTTTCAGACAAATTAAAAAAAAAATAAAATTCCACATATCGTTCATCCACTTTTGCAATCGCTTCTGTAGTTACACTTATTCGATCGCTCCCGAAAATACCCAAAATTCGTGAATCGATAAGAATTTCACGTTGTAAACATAGCGTTCCTAATTTGGCCATTAGGTAATTCGAATTTCATTTTTGAAGCTCCTGATCTGTTTTCCATCAAATTCTGTTACTCCAAGATCATTATATTGGTCGCCTAAATGCCAAAATTGTATTCAGTCCGATGTATGGTTTCGGAATTTCAGGCAAAATATTCCGTGAATTTTTTCTAGCCAAGCGATCCTCACGAAAATTATACTGGGTGGTCCGCCACAGACGCGGATCTCGTTTTGAGGGAGTAAATTAAGATATTTTGAGAATATTTTTTTGTGATGTGTGTAGGGTGTTCTAAGGCACAATTTAAAATTATTTTCATATATACTGGGTGTTCGAAAACAAAGATATAGACCAAAGATACATTTTTTTAATAGTAACACTCTGTATTTGACCTCAAAAATGGAATGGCAAGCTCAAATTATGGTGAGTTTCTTCAGATCAGAGAAAATGGCGTGAAATTGAAAATATGGAGTTTTTTCAAATAGAAGTTAATGAAGAAACCAGTTAAGCCCGCGATACCGACAGTATTATTTTGAATAGACATATATTAGCTACTCCTATAGAGAACATAAGAAATCAACTCTGGAATATACAGAGTGATCATAATTAATTTTCAAACATAAACTACAAATAATGGTCAAAAACATTCTTACTTCAAATTGCACACATGGTATTTTTATATCTCGTTGAACGTAAAAAATAATTTCGAAACTATCTTCAAAAGGTTTTCCTACACCTAAACCTGATAGTTTTCTCAGCAATTTTCGACCATTATTCGTAGAGTATGTTTGAAAATTAATTATGATCACTCTGTATATTCCAGAATTATTTTTTTATTTTCTGTATAGGAGTAGCTAATATGTCTATTCAAACAAATACTGTCTGTTTCGCGGGCGTAACTGGTTTCTTCATTAATTACTATTTAAAAAAGCTCCATATTTTCAATTTTCCGTCATTTTCTCGTAAATGGTTCTTCGAAGGTAGGTATAAAGTGATCTGATAAACTCATCATAGTTTGAGCTTGCCAATCCATTTTTGAGGTAAAATACAGGGTGTTACGATTGAAAAAATTTAACTTTGGTCTTGTGCTCTTGAAAACCCTAGACACATCACATAAAAAACATTTCAAAATTATCTTCATTTACTCCCTCAAACCGAGATCCGCGTCTGTGGTGGGCCACCCGGTATATAACTTATATATATAGGTATATATATACACATAATATAACTTAAACATAAGTCTTTGCGTAGTATTTTTCGAGTTATTGGGAAAACAATATTTCAAAATTTTTGAAGTTTTTTTTGTGTATTTATCCATGAACACATATAAAGGTTGTAATTTTCAAATTGGTGGTGAATTTCAGACAAATCGAATGAATAGAATTCGGAATTATTCAGAAAAAAAGTTTCAGTTCAAAATAGCAAACTTATCCGAGATATTTATTCCCCAAACCTACGCTGCAAATTACAACTCTCTAACTTATTTTATTGGAGAGCTATAGTGCTTACGGCCGAACAGAAGGAATTGGATTTGACTCCTCGTTAATTACTGAGTCGAACCCAATCGTTTGAGAACATATTCGGCATAAAGTCCAAAAATACAGAGATCTGGACAAAATGATGGCACGCAGTTTCTGATGGAACAAGCGCACAAAAAGATAATTTCAATAAAACAAAATTTGGTTCTTATTTTTATTAATAATTTATTCAATACAGCAAGAGACCAACATTTGAACAATCATGTCCCTGATAGGTACCCACATCTAGTGTAGCTTCAGAGAGTTTGAAAATAAATAATAACATTTCCACCTACCCTGAAAACCTAATTGAGCAACATCAGTGAGATAAGTACCTATCAATCTATTATAACTTCGTCTCAATAAATATAAGTTTGGAATATCTTCAAAATCAATTATTTCGGTACATTCCGAAAATTCACAATCCAATTAAGAATTTAACTATTTTATTAGTTTTCCTGTTGTCCATTATCACTTAATTCCTAGTCTCACTCCATTGGAAATCACCTACCTATCAACTTATCAGGAATATACAGAAGGGAAAGAGTGACAAAGGAAACAATTACGGCAAGTACAGATAATTTAATGCCTTGTGCTTCTAGCTTCATTTGTTGGAAATCTATTCATTTCCATCCACACCTAATACCTCCTCCAACCACTATTTGCTGAGTATCTCACTGTCCATTTTTTTCGTATGCTTTATACTGCGAACTGAAAAAGTCTCTAAGAGCACCTAGAACTCCAGCATCTAAGGGCTGCGAACCTTTGAATGCCAATTTTGCCAATGCCTGACTTACTTTTTCTAAAGATTCGGCTTCTTTAGTTTTTGCTCCTGGTGGTATGTTCGATTTTGGATGGCTGGTCTCCTGCAGGAGTTCTTGGAATATCTTACGTGCTTCTGCATCTTCTTCTGCAGGAGTTTTCGGCTTCTCTGTACTTCCCAGCCCCAATTCTTGATTTAATTCAGCAAAGACAGCATCATCTGCATCATTTGCCCTTTTAGTTATAGTTCTGTTGGAAGTTACTTTCTCAGGAATTTTTGCGGGTACCGAGGAAGTGTAATTTTTTTCTAACTCTGCGACGTCTACCATCTCAACATCGGTAAGTTTGCGTTCAGCTTTAGGGTTTTCCTTCTCCTGCATTAATTTCTTCTCTTCGTCATTTGAAAGGCTGTATTCTTTGACGAACAGCATGTCATCTACTTCTGAACCTTTTGTATCATCCGCTATACTAGCGTCTTCTTTTGATGTCAGTGCTGCGTTGCTATTCGAGGTCGTTTGCTCGCCACTATATTCCTCCGAGTTCTCCAGGGTCTCCACCGACCTTGTCGCATCCGTGTTAATCGATTCTGTAAGATTTTCCGATCTGATTTTGAGATCTACCTCAGATTTTTCGGTTGGACTGGCTAGTTCCAAATTGGTATCTGTTGTCGTGATGAAAGCGTCATCTTCTGTTTCATCTTCCTCTGCTGTGTCAGTTTCTGATGGAGCATTCAAGATTTCCGGAGGTAATGCCGCACTCAGATTTATCAGGGAGTTGATTTGTCCCACGCTGTCTTTCAACCATTCCATGTGAGTCATATTACCTGACGCAGTTTTATTGCTTCTTATTTCTAGTATTTCCGGAAGGATTTTGAATTTTTTCTCTTGTATCTCTCTGGGAACTTCACTCTGGTTCAATATCTGATCTGTTTCCGGTTTCAACCAAACGTCTTGAGATAAAGTATCAGGTTGTGTTGGATATGCAGGGTTTTGATTCGTTTCGAGTTCTAAAATAATGGTTGGATCGTTCGTAATCGAAATTTCGGTGATATTAGCATCTGGAGTGGAATGTTCTTCGGTGATTACTGTTTCAGGAGTCTGTGAGAGATCTTGAGATGATGCCGAGATATCTGTTGATGGTTGTGTTATGCCATCCGTTGACAAAGAGCTTTGCATATCTGATGAGTCACTTGATGGTAAATCTGAAATTGAAGGAAATGTTGTAGAAATGTCTTCAACAACAGAAGTGGAAGAAGGTGTAGATATGGCCGGTTTCTTCTTTTTCTTCACCAGTGATAGTATGTGCGTCGAACTAGCCAAATCAAGATCGTTAGTTCTTTCTTCTGATGTTGTTGACGAGAATTCTTGCGAAAGAGACGTCAAAGCGTCCAAGTTAGTGATATTCTCGACATCCTCAAATCCTCCTCTTTGAAGACCTTCGGCTCCTATCAGGGTAATGATAGATGAAGGGGTACTACTCGCATCTTTCTCGTTCACCAGCTGGTTTTTCTTCAAGTACAGCAAGTTATCACCTATTCTGATTACTGGAGGAGGACTCTGGATTACTTCAGCCAATTCGCTTGATTCTCCTTCAGAATCCGTTACAAACAGATCATTTTCTTTTCCTATTTCCTCTGTAGCTTTGGTTTCTTCGATAATGAGTTTACCCTGCGTTTCTAACTTGAATTCTTCTTTCGGATTGGAAGTTATGGGTATTTCTAGGATTTCTGGGATTATTTCTTGTATGGTGATCTTGGAATTCTGCAATGAATTTCCCTGCTCTCCCAGTTCAAGTTGTATCTTGTTGTCGCTGTCTTCTGAGGTGTGGATATCGTCATTTGTTGTTGGTTTGTTTGTGAATGTCGACGTGAAGGTGTTTTCTTCTGGAGTGGCTGAATCGGGGGCGAAGTTCAAGCTGAAGGAGTTGTTCGGAAGGAATTTCTCCAATGAATCTGAAAAAAGGAGGATTCAAATCAGGGACCTGAATTTAGAAAGTATATGAATATTTCCGCCAGTCAAACCTAGCAGTTTTTAAATACGGATAGAGGGTTCAAATTGTGAGATCCTAGCGACAAAATAAATAATTTTTTTATAAAAAAGTATTTTAATCATTGATGTTGTTTCGTTACTGTGTATAAGGCAAAATTGTTCTATATATTGCCTCTGAAAAATATTTTGGGTTTCTAACGCAGAACCCATTTTTAAAATAATAAATGTTTTATTTTATAGATATCTTTTAGAGTTAAACGATTGGTAATATGGTCGGTTTGGATAGTAAAAGAATTTTTAATACTCGGTTTCAAATATCCGGCCATCAGGCAAGCGTTGGGAGTGGAATTGTTTCAGTAATATCTTTATTGAGAATCCAGCCACGTTAAACGATTGGTAAAAGTGTATGCATGGATAGTAAAAGAAATTATGAGACTCGGTGACCCAGAAAGGAACCATTTGGTGATCGCATATATAACCAGGATAAGACTTTCCTATTGCTCGAGCTCCTCAAGTAATCGCTAGTACACCGAGAATAAGAAATTCCTATTGCAGAGCTCCTCAAGATATCATATATATAATCAGAATGAGACATTCCATTTGCGACTTCTTTAAGTCATCACAAGTAAAACGAGAATAGGAATTTCCTTTTGCGGGGTTCCTCAAGATATCGCATATTTATCCAGAATAAGACATTCCTATTTCAATTATATAGTTTATCCACAGTCTTTATATTAATTCGGTATTTTCAGTTTTTAATGCTTTTATTATTCTGCGACATACGGTATTTCGTAATATTTTTTCTCTACAAGTGTTTCACTCTCTATCTCTTTAGATATATTTGATGTAATCATTTGAAGAAGCTTATGTATTATTGTATTTGTGAAGGTTCTGGGTAGGTATTATTAGATGGGAAGGTTTAACTGAAATTCCGCACTATCCATATTTCTGTAAACTGTAAAAAAGTATTCTTATCCATATTTGTATATGAGTAATGAGTATTTGGCCACATATGAATGATCGTATAGTACAATGTTTTAATTTGATGACTAATGGACTGATAGGCTTTATATATGTAATAGATGTTTGCAAAGACATTTTTTCAATATTCTTGTATAATATACATTTGTTCAGGTTTTAAGA
This sequence comes from Halyzia sedecimguttata, assembly GCA_937662695.2. Taxonomy (NCBI): domain Eukaryota; kingdom Metazoa; phylum Arthropoda; class Insecta; order Coleoptera; family Coccinellidae; genus Halyzia; species Halyzia sedecimguttata. Next base: position 110,041,851 of record OW569414.2, on the reverse strand, counting down.
ATAACATTTTTTTAAGCCTGAAGAAGCTGATTAGAAATTTTGGATTCCTTTCATTCGTGGTGAATCGTATACAGGAAAAACATCGAGATCACTAGAGGTAAAAAAGTCTGAACATAAAAACAACAAGGAATAGGACAAAAACAGCAGAACATGTATAGAATTATTGGAGATCACATGATAGATTGGAGTAAAACAAAGATTCTGATGACAGAGTCTGATAACATTGAAGGAAAACTCAAGGTCGACTGGTATTTTCTTGAACAGAGAAAAGAATTGTTTGCAAATTGCTCAATTGGAATTGACCATATTTGGCTAAATTCGTTGAAGAAAGCCTTAGAACTTCGAAATTTCTATGTAAAGTGAAATTGTGTTATTATTTTAATTTTCAAAGACTATAATTGTGACAAATTTCGGAATAATATTAATCAGCAAATAATTCTGAAGATTTTCTAATGAAGAAGTCCGATTTAGGCTCTGAAACGTTACAGAAAAGTCGTTTTACCCTTCGTGTTGTTCCGTTGCTGTATATTAGGCCACATTGTTGAAATAAAGCTTCTGACAAATATGTATAGTGTTTATAAAGCAAAGACAATTTCAAAACCAATCTCCCAAAGTAATCCTTTAAGGATTAGTTCATTTGAAACAGGTAATAATAAACTTTTTAGTAGAATGTACAGTGTTTTTGCGCGTATGTTCTGGGGAACATCGCGTTATCATTTTGCCCAAATGTGAAATTTAATTCTGTGGTGCCGACCGGCCGTCCGGCCGTTGCCACGATAACTTGAGAACGGAAAGAGCTAGCAACTTGAAATTTTCAGGGTAGGTGGCGCATCCCGATACGACGAACAAGTTGTTTAATGAGCATAATCGGCCCAATGGTTTCCGAGTAATGATTTTGTTTTCAACCAAAATAAATCCGATCGAATTGAAACTTGGTGAATAGTTGTAGAATATAAACCTAAGCACGTTTGTGAAATTTTGTGAGAACCGTGTCAATAGAAAATTTTAAAAAATATTATTTATGACACGATAACCTGAGAACGGAAGAAGATAGCGGCTTGAAATTTTCAGGTTAGGTTGTGCATCTGAATGCGACATTTGAGTTCGTTTATAAGCATAATCGGCCAAACGGTTTGAGAGTTATAGCCATCTGAAATTTGGTTGTTTTTTGTTCCTCATTAACTCGAAAAATACAAAACCGATTGAATTCAAACATGGTTATTAGTTGTAGAATGCCAACGCGAAAATTCTTGCAGAATTTCGTGAGGATGGTATAACTAGAAAATTTCAGAAAAATTATTGAAAATAATTGGAAAAAAATCTATATATCATATACTATTCGTCCGGCATGGCTGAAATTTTGGAAGAGCCTTCAGAACCTAACTCTACTGTAGAGTTCCAAGTTGGAACACGATCGGATCCATATTGTTGGAGAACCGAGCAGCCTTTTGTGAGTTCGGTTGCTGGATGCGAATCGTCGTATGATTATGTTGTCTATGGTCGTATTTTTGCGAGAACCTTCAAAAACATGAATGTCATGATGATAAATTTTTGCGCGTAGGTTCTTGGGAAAATCGTGTTATTTCATCACAAATCTATGGGAGATGATGGCCCTACATTAGCGGTCAGACCTGGTTTTGAAAGAGATCCTCCTTAGGAGGAGGCAACTAAATATTGAAAGGATTTCTATTAACAAGAGTGAATATCTTTGAGAAATAGAGAAGGCGATTCTTCTTCAAGAGATCCATGTGCCTTCAGAGGAGTATATTTGTGAGAGGGGACTTTTGAAAGGTTATGTATTAATTTTGATATTATATCGCTGAAATTTGAATGAAGGCTTCAAAACTTAACTTTAAATTAACTACACTTTCTGATCTTGTAAGGTGAGAGGCTCATTTGTGGATATTAAATCTCGTGATGGGTAGAGAGGAATTTTAGGCCAGTTTTTCTATCACTAATGAGAATATATCTTTATGTACCTTTAGATCTATCAATGGACTTTTATTGGTTAAGAATAAGTAATTGAATATTACTGGAATGCAATTGAATTTCATTCAATATGTTAGTAACTAAACTTATAATTTTCTTTACTTTGATTAGTTAAATATTACATTAATTCCTGTAATATTTTTAAAGAATAATTATGTATTCTTCTCCTAAAGAAGAATTAAAGGTAAACAATAATGTGTTAATTTTTTCATCATTGCTTTCTATCCTGACTTCACGAAAAAAAATTGGTTCAAGCACTGACGTGAAGTCAGGAGCTTTTGCCCGTATGTTCTATTGTCCATTCTCCTGTATTGGACACTCTTAATCGAATTTACCATGGTGAATTCTATTGTCTATTCTCCTGTATTGGACAGCCTCAATCGAATTCACCATGGTAAATTCGATTTAAAAGTGTCCAATACAGGAGAATGGACAATAGAACATATGCGCAAAAGCTCCTGACTTCACGTCAGTGCTTGAACCAATTTTTAAGATATTCCTTAAACATAATATGTATGTATATTAGGCTGATTCAAAAAAATCGACTATCGTTTTTTTTTCGAAACCCCCACTTAAAAACCTTCGGAAAGGTGTAAAAAGACGCTCGTGAAAATCTGAGCTCTCAATATTAATATTTAAAGGTCGCGCATCCTGAATTTCTATTTCCCATTTAAATAACACGGGAAAATTTTTTTTTTAACTTTGGGATTTTTTTACTTTTGAGTGGATGATAAGACAGCTAAGATCATAACGTATTCTTGTAGAGAATTTGACGCTCTACAAAAAAGGTCTCTTATAAATTTTCGATAATTCTACTCTTTTGAAAGATATTCAAGGTCAAAGGTGAACCTACAAAAAAATTGTAGGTTTTTTCCACTTTTTGGCTGATCTATCGAACTTTTTACAAAATTTTGCTTCAAACGATATTTTCTAGAGCATTTTTGTAATTCTGAGATTATCCAGAGTCCACTTTATTAGTAGTTCTGTTGCAGAATCTTTGATTAAGACACCTTTTCCCTATACAAAAATTTTATTACGTACCTAACTTAACATACTAATTCAAAAACCTCGATACAAAAATTTTTGTTGGATATGCCATGAATTATGATACCCCGTCAAATAAGTTTTCAAACACATTTTTAAATGATCAAGCTTAACAGTTGTAAGGTCAACACGGTAAAATGGACATTCTATTACAGTCGCATTATTTTTTTGTGATTATACATCGAGTCACCGAGCAAACTTATAACAAAAGCCCACGTTGATTTAAAGTCATTCATTGTTATCAAGTTACAAAATAAAAATTTTTAATTACAATCACTTCCAAAATAAAGACTAATTTATTGTTAAAGTTTTTTTATTACAATCCGGGAAACGACGACGATGTTCTTGGACCACTTGTAAAAGATACTGTAATTGTCCTTCGTCCTTGGTTAAGCAATTGTTGTATTCTTCAATTAAAGCAATACCGCGTTCTGCTGAATCATTCACCACAGAAAGTCCTTTGAAAAAATCTAAATTTTCTTTGTAACTTTCATTACTGGACCACAATGAGACGTCTACGTCGAGAAAGTCGTATGGCAAGTCAAATACCTCGAAAAGAGTTAATGAGTTTCTTGAGACAAATTCACAAATATCTTTGTCTACAAATGATTTTAAGTCGATTTCTTTGGCAACATATCGTTTGTCTCTGATAATTTTACTCTCTTTATTTTGACTAATGGCTTCACACATTTTTCTTTTGATTTCTTCTGAGACATTGTCGTCGAATAATGCCAATGCAACTAGTTCTTCGTTCAAGTACCATAAATGATCACTCAATTTTTTTAGTGCTTTCTTTGAAACTGATGAATCGAGTTTCTCGCAAAGAGGTAGCATTTTTAACAATTGCAAATCATTATTTGGTGCTTGAATTGCCAAAGGAGAAGTGAACCATACTTTGACGTATATTAAAATAATAAAAATACAAATATTACGCAAATTATTAATTTCTTTTTTAAAAAGAGAAAATTGGTCTCTAAACAAGAAAATTTTCAGGCTATAAATAGCTTTAGCCATCCATCTTGCGTGATGCATTGCTCCTGGACATTTAAAACTTGTTGTACCCTCTGGAGAACCATCAAGAAAAGTCAATGATAATTCAAGAAGCTCTTTATAATCATTTCTTGGCTGAGTAACCTATTTAAAAAAAGTTTGTGTTAATTGAAATCTTAGACCACAAATATCTAGCTGTTTTCAGTGTAAATTATTGTAATATACCGTTAAAAAATTTTTAATATCATTAATTAGTTGAAGTCTATCTGTTTCCAAAGCATTTGCTACAACTTCATCTTTCATACCACTTTGATACTTCGATTGATCGATTTTGCTCCAATAACTTTTAAATCTTCCAAAAATGGGTACGTTAGGACCAGAAGTTGTGGGCCAGTAAACTTCAAAAGTCCCTTTTAAAATAATTTCAAAAATATGATGGCGACAAGGTAACCAAATTAGTTTTCGGTTCAATTTCCTTTCAATCAACGCAGCTATGCCGTTTTGTATTCCTGTAAACAGAGTCATATATAGATTTTATAGTAATAGATAGATGATTTGCAATAAACGTCTAGAAATACGTTAAATAAGTACGAAAAAATTGTCAATTATTAATTGATTTTCAATTATTTATATAAGGTAACGAAACAATCCATACCAGTATTAACTGGTGGAGTATCAAAACACATTGCCTTGATGTGAGGAGTAACGTTCCACTCTTTCAATGTATTTAATATCGCAACAACATGATTTGCTGCAGTTCCATCAGATATTTTAGGTACACCAAGAAGTTGATTGACATTAGAAGTAGACAATATGATTGCAATTCTATCTACAGTCTCTGAACCGATCAAATCAGCAAAAAGTTTGCCATCCCAATGAACAGTATAGCGGTCATCAGCTTTGAACTCATCTTTTAAGTGTTCTGCGATAGTTTTTCTATATTTAATACGGGCTCGACGGATAGAACTGTAGCTCAGATTTAGGCTTTCAATATCTATGCCAACACTCTGATATGCAGCAGCCAAAATAAAAGTAGCATCTCGGTTACTAGCATTTGCTCGATCGAGAGCTGCTGCAAGTTCAGGAGTCATAAAATCAATTTTGGGAGGCTTTGCCTGTGGATTAAATGAAATTTCGAAGTCAGAAACTACTTCTGATTTTTGACTGCAAGACGTTGTTTCTGTAGTAGTTGTAGATTGGACTCGCGAAAGATTATCACTACCCAGACTGTGACTACTAGTTGTAGGCTGATTAAGATCTGTAAGTATAATATTTATCGATAAAATTGAGTCAAATAAGAATTCTACGTGAGAAATTATATTTATGCTAAAATACAATAATAAATAATAATTGATAATTTCTTTATAGAAAAAGTAAAATAAATAATTACCATCAACGTCAACATCCATGGTAGTTTGATTAGTTTCTTCATTTGAAATTGATGTTTCAATAAATCCATAACGTTTATTAGATCTTTGACCTTCTAAAAATAGTTTTCTGTTATCATCAAGTTTCTGCACTAGATCCGATTGAGCAATATCAAATAATTTTCAAAGCTTTTCCGTAAAAAATCCCTCTCGTTTTTTCTGTGTAGGAGATTTTTTTCGATGTTGACTTTTTTTTAGTTTTAACCACTCATTAAATAACTTCAAAACTTTTTGCACTGCTTTGGTATGCTTGCGAATTGCAAGCCCAGCTTGCAACCATTTCTCTTCAATTTTATTAATAGTAACAGAAGCACTTTTTTTTAAAGTTAGTTTGTATATATCATGCTGATATAAAAACACTGACAAAACCTCTCCATTTGTTGGTAAGTTTCGGCAACGAAATTTTCTTTCATCTCACCTATCAAGTACTTTTTTGTTGCCATTATTTTCAATGAAATTATAAATAACACAACTATAAATCTACGGAATTGAATTATAAATATTCAATATAAGATTAAGAAGGATAGTTCAGAACAAAGCGTCACAGTAACGAGTAAAGTAATAACAAATATTTTTTTGGTTATATCGATAAAAAAGAACACTACTCTTCTAATACACTACTGTTGGTAATTTTTTTTCAAATCATGTAACTTGACTCAAATAATGTCGAAAAAAGCGCATTTACAAAGATTTTGCAACAAAAGTACTAATAAAGTGGACTCTGGATAATCTCAGAATTACAAAAATGCTCTAGAAAATATCGTTTAAAGCAAAATTTTGTAAAAAGTTCGATAGATCAGCCAAAAAGTGGAAAAAACCTACAATTTTTTTGTAGGTTCACCTTTGACCTTGAATATCTTTCAAAAGAGTAGAATTATCGAAAATTTATAAGAGACCTTTTTTGTAGAGCGTCAAATTCTCTACAAGAATACGTTATGATCTTAGCTGTCTTATCATCCACTCAAAAGTAAAAAAATCCCAAAGTTAAAAAAAAAATTTTCCCGTGTTATTTGAATGGGAAATAGAAATTCAGGATGCGCGACCTTTGAATATTAATATTAAGAGCTCAGATTTTCACGAGCGTCTTTTTACACCTTTCCGAAGGTTTTTAAGTGGGGGTTTCGAAAAAAAAACGATAGTCGATTTTTTTGAATCAGCCTAATGTATATGCTACCTACCTCTCGTTGGACAATGGTCGTATTTGGGACAACACTGTCCAGGTACTTGTTTTCCTTCGCAGTCGTTCCTAACGTAGCAAGAAAGATCTGCACACTTGATTTCCCCACCTCTACAGTAGCATACTTTGCATTCCTCTCCTGCGGATGACTCCAGGCGCTCACCGTTGGAATACATTTTTCCCTTGTACTCACATTCTGGAAAATAAAAATAGTAAATTATTTAACCATAAATTTAAATGTTTTCGTATCATAAGCTAGTAGGTACTCCAAAAAGAACAATACATTGAGAGTATTCGCAGAAAGATGTATAGCAGGATGCAGAATTGAGGAACTTGGATGAATAAATATGAAAAAGCACTCACGTGAAGTCAGTATTCTTTGGCGAGCGTTGGCTAATTTCAATCGAATTATGAGTATTTACCATGGTAAATTCGAATTAAGAGTGTCCAATACAGAAGAATGGACAATATAATTTACCAGGTAAATTCGATTAAGGGTGTCCAATACAGAAGAATGGACAATATAATTTACCAGGTAAATTCGATTAAGGGTGTCCAATACAGAAGAATGGACAATAGAACATACGCGCAAAAGCTCCTGACTTCACGTCATTGCTTGAATTAATTTTTTCAACAACGATGCGGCAAGTTACAACCGTCTTTTTCCAGAACCTTGTCCTGGAGTGTTCGCTTTCTGTTACTTTAATCATTTCAATCAACATCCTACGCTGAGAGTGATATACAGGGTGAGTCTTTGACCACTGCATTAATTCTAACCAAAGATTCCTCTCATCAAATGAAACACTTTTTTCATTTACCATTTTTCCAGATTCGGCTCAGGTAAAAAGTTACAGGCTGTTGAAATTTTGAAAAAAAATCAGTTTTTCGAATAAAATGAATGTTGTCATAAAGTTGCCTATAACTATGATACATATTTTACAAATATTAGTTATTTCCTACTTCTACTGGTTTTCTAGTTATGGACTCGTGGATTCATAAAACTAAACGAAATTAACATAAAGAAAGCATATAAAGTTTTTCTTGAGTCATTTCAAGAATATTCCATCGTTTTAGAACATTATATTATTCTTCATTATTTCTCCTTAAACGCACCATTTTCGAGTTATTCTTTATTGAATGTTATAAAATGGAAAACTCCAGAAATTTCACCACTTTTATGGATCCGTCCCTGAGCGTTGGAATCCTGAATCAAGATGTAAACCACGTTACCATGCCTTATTCTCGTCCGCCAACAATGTCATAGATAATTTATATGCGGGAGTGTATTAGCACATTGTGAAATCTTTAAACGCTTGTAATGACATTGATAGGATGTGGTCAACCTTTTCAAAAATACTTGACGAGTCATTATCGGCTTGCTCGGAAGACATCCATATCAAGCAGGTTCCCTCAAAACCCTGGATAAACGGTCATCTGCTGAGGATGTTACGACATAAAAAATCTTTGTGGCAGCGGTATTTGAGGGATAGATCGGCTCAAAGCTATGACGAACATCGGTCATTCTCCAACTTTTTATCCTCTACAATCCAGAAGACAAGATCTGATTATGAGAGAGACCTGACCAAGAAAGGAAACAGAAAGAAGTTCTTCAAGTACGTTCGATCCCACATGAACACAAAAATCAGTGTCCCAATTGTGAAAAATTCATCTGGAGCTGTAAGTGCTTCAGCTGCCGAATCGGCTGATGTTCTGGCGAGTCATTTCTCATCGGCATTTGTAGATGAACCTCAGGGCGCTATCCCGTCGATGCACACCGCTCGAACAGCATCTTGCATAGATGACATAAACATCACTCGAGACATGGTGGATAGATATCTTTCCAATTGTAGGGAGGGTTCATCACCTGGTCCTGATGGAATGTCCACGTCGTTACTTCGACGTTGCGCACGAGCTTTGTCCGAGCCCTTGAGCATTATATTCAGAAGATCTCTATCGACGTCGAGTATACCCAAGCCTTGGTCATCTGCTTTGATAACACCTATCTTCAAGGGTGGGGACAAACTCTCAGCTTGCAATTACCGCCCAATAAGCCTCCTCTCGACGGTTTCCAAAGTATTGGAGAAAATAATCAGCGACCAGGTACTTGAGTTTGCATCAAAAAATAATTTGATTCCCAAGGAGCAACATGGTTTTCTGCCCCAGCGGTCTACACTCACTAACTTGCTCACTTGTGTTGATGACTGGAGTAGGGCACTCGATATGGGCATTCCGGTGGATGTGGTGTATCTCGACTTCGCAAAGGCCTTTGACAGAGTCCCTCATCGGCGTCTTCTGCATAGGTTGGAACACATGGGGATCCGGGGAAGACTGCTGGAGTGGTTCAGATCTTTTTTGTCGGATAGGTCATTTCGAGTACGAGTTGGTGGTGATCTGTCTAGTACCGCGAAAACTGTCAAAAGTGGTGTCCCACAGGGCTCGGTTCTAGGCCCACTTCTCTTCATCTTATATACAGCCGATTTACCAGCATTAATAAGATCTAAATGTGCACTCTTCGCTGATGACACCAAGATTTTCAACCACTCAATAAATTCACGGGTTATTCAGGAGGATCTCGATGCTCTCTTCAGTTGGTGCCAGAGGTGGATGATGCCCCTCAATTTGAGCAAATGCTGTGTTATGCACATAGCTAAGAACAATCCGCGGGCTCCTTATTATATCGATGGGGTGAGACTTGGCACGGCGACTCGCCACTTGGATCTCGGTGTGACTATAACGGAAGACTTGAGTTGGTCGGACCACATCGTGTCGGTAACAACAAAGGCGAGACAGATGACCTACCTCTTCAGCAAAACATTCCCAAACACTGATGCTGTCTCCTGGGGCATGATTTATAAGACCTACATCCGGCCGACATTGGAGTATGCTGGTCCGGCTTGGTGGACTTCTTTGCGAGGTGAGGTGGATGGGTTGGAGTCTGTTCAAAGATGGAGCACTAGAATTCCCTACGGTGCTAGAAGACCTGATTACACAACAAGGTTGAAAGTGCTCGATATGCCCACGTTTGAACAACGACGTGCGAGAGGCGACTTAATATTCTCCTACAGAGCAGTCCATGGTCACTTTGGTCCGGATATTATGAACATGTACCGTTTGAACACGAACAATTTACGGGGCCATGGATTTAAGCTCGCAAAGGAAAAATTCAGGACTACCCAGAGGCAAATGTTTTTGTCGAACCGAGTGTTCGATGTTTGGAACTCCTTGCCTGAAACTGTCGTAGAGTCGTCCTCTGTGAATGGATTCAAGAACAGTTTTGACAGATGGGTGACCTCTTCGTTATGATGGTGTTTCTAAACAATTTTTTTTTTTTTTCTGCTATTTTCAATTATATAGATATAGTTCATCTCTAGGAGCTCACTTTGAGTTTGGTTTCTATGTGAGTTTATAGGTGTATTCCTCTACTCTTATTTGAATAAATAATAATAATAATAATAATAACTTTTTACCTGAGCCGAATCTGGAAAAATGGTAAATGAAAAAAGTTTTTCATTTGATGAGAGGAATCTTTGCTAAAATTAATGCATTGGTCAAAGACTCACCCTGTATACACTATTTTGGTGAGTAGGTTGATACCCAAAATAGCTGTCTCGTAGATAGCTGTTGTAGCTGCCAGCCTACTTCTGCGTATACGAAGTCCACTCTTCACTGAAAGTCACCTCTATATGCTGCCTGCCGCTAAAAACCACGATCCTATAACACAGCTGGTTCAGGAGATATCAACCCTTCTATCCGCGCTTGTGTGGACCCTCCTGACAGGATTGTGTGGTAGGACAGCATCTCTATATAAAGAACCCCACACCTAACAGACCAAAACTCCAGGAGTTATAAGGTTTTTCTTCATTCCAATCGCCCTGTATATATGCAAAATCGTTCCAGACCGTAATCTCCGTTAAGGAAACACGTTCTAATAGATAACAATAAACCTTAGTTTAAAATCCACAGCTATCAAAGCTAACTAGCTCCAACAATAATAATATCGTGTTTCTTTTTTCATGAATCTTTAGGATCAGATCGTTTGGTTGTAACAATTAAAATTTTTTAGCCAATGTCTGCTTTCAATTCAGGGTGATTTATGTCCTTATCATAATAGATATCCTTAATTCATTCGGACATCAGGCAGAACGTTTCAAATAACATTGGCCGAGTAATCCGTTGCACTTTGCCGCACAGAAGAAAGTTCTGACTACTTCTGAGTACTTAATGGTTATCCACTTCATCTAACACAATTTTGAATTGGCCATTATAGAGTTCTTCGGAAGTGATTTATTCACGTCTTATTGAATCCTATACAGGGTGAGTCTTTGACCACTGCATTAATTTTAACCAAAGATTCCTCTCATCAAATGAAACACTTTTTTCATTTACCATTTTTCCAGATTCGGCTCAGGTAAAAAGTTACAAGCGTTTAAAGATTTCACAATGTGCTAATACACTCCCGCGTATAAATTATCTATGACATTGTTGGCGGACGAGAATAAGGCATGGTAACGTGGTTTACAGCTTGATTCGGGATTCCAACGCTCAGGGACGGATCCATAAAAGTAGTGAAATTTCTGGAGTTTTCCATTTTAAAACATTCAATGAAGAATATCTCGAAAACGGTGCGTTTAAGGAGAAATGATGAAGAATAATATAATGTTCTAAAACGATGGAATATTCTTGAAATGACTCAAAAAAAACTTTATATGCTTTCTTTATGCTAATTTCGTTTAGTTTTATGAATCCACGAGTCCATAACTAGAAAACCAGTAGAAGTAGAAAATAACTAATATTTGGAAAATATGTATCATAGTTATAGCAAACTTTACGCCAACATTCATTTTATTCGAAAAAAGGATGTCGAAGCTACAAAATAAAAACTGATTTTTTTTCAAAATTTCAACAGCCTGTATCTTTTTACCTGGGCTGAATTTGGAAAAATGTTAAATGAAAAAAGTGTTTCATTTGATGAGAGGAATCTTTGGTTAAAATTAATGCAGTGGTCAAAGACTCACCCTGTATATTAGATAGGTACTCAAGTGGAAATCTCGCTTCAGATCTGAATATTTGTTGCTATTTGCACGATATGGAGAAATATTGTATTATTGTAACCAGCTTTTATCTCAATAAACTTTGATATTGGTAAATGTGAAAATACTATCCATTTCAGTATGGATGTTTCTTAGCAAAAGAATATATTTTTGGATAGGAATTAGGAACAATTTCTCAATATTTAATTTAGAAATAGTGTCCGATATATTTTTTTTAGATTCATGGATGACGTGTTAATATCTTCATATGATCAGATATTTCTTTATATTATTATGTACTAGAATCAGTATATCAGTAACCAAAAGCCTATATGTTTTCACTCAAAAGAATATACATGGTGTTTCATGAATAATTGGAAATATTTTGACTCTTAACTGTTGAATGGACCACAAATAAAATTGGTATAACCCCTAACCAAACAATAACGGAAAATGGATTTTGAAATGACAGTGGCCCAATTTCTCGAGGATTCTTGTGTGTTCTTATGAATGTTATGTTAGTTGGTAATTCCACATCTAGTAAATGAGGGCTCATCAGTCCACAGAATTTTTTGTAAGAAGTCAGGTTGTTCTTCTGCTGAGTTTAAGAGCCATTGACAAAACCGCATTTGGTTTTCAGCAACTCCATGGTCTAAATCCTGAACAGGCTACGGATTATATGCATGTCTGTGGTAATCTTTAGGTAGGTATTTGAAGTTGCTGACCTGCTCTGCGTGAGTTGCGCCTTGGATTTTCAATCCTCAAGTCCGAATAATACACTTTCGATTATTATTTCGACGTCTCCTATTAATTTAATTATTCACCAGCAGACCAAAGCTACGAACATTTCTACGTACTCTTTTGAATACACAAAATCCATAACAAAAAAAAAGCACTGACGTGAAGTCAGTACTCTTTGGCGCGCGTGTTCACGGTGGCTAATTTGAATTGAATGATGAGCTTCAAGCTCAGTGGATATAGCGAACCGAAGATCTACCCAAAGGATAGTGGACACCATTCACTGTCGGTTCAAAAATTAACAGTGCTGCATCTAAGCTGCCATCAGGATAGAGTAACAAAGTTGGAAAAGAACACAACTGACTCGCCTTAGTCGCACAAGCTCCTAGAAGATTTAGGAGGGTCAATATAATCCTAATCATGTTTGAAAACTGTTCGAATGAATACAATGGTTTCAACAGAAATGTATTCAGGATTGAATACTTGATCATACCAGGAATGCAAAACTTGAAAAACAAATTGGTTCAAGCACTGACGTGAAGTCAGAAGCTTTTGCGCGTATGTTCTATTGTCCATTCTTCTGTATTGGACACCCTTAATCGAATTTACCATGGTAAATTTGAATTAAGAGTGTCCAATACAGGAGAATGGACAACATAATTTACCATGGTAAATTCGATTAAGAGTGTTCAATACAGGAGAATGGACAATAGAACATACGCGCAAAAGCTTCTGACTTCACGCCAGTGCTTGAACCAATTTTTTTAATTTATAATATCATTTAAATTAATATTGTAGGACGTTACTTTGAAAGTTAAGCTTTACTGACTTACAGTAAAAATATTATAAAGGAAAGAAGCGATTGGATAGTCAAACTATCATTTTAATAAAATGATGCATTTTTATTGGTCAAATAAAGATATTTTGTCAACTTACAAGAATTTCTTCATTCAATGGTATTTCAAAGAACTAATTACAGTTTTAAATATTTAATAAAAAAAAAAATTGGTTCAAGCACTGACGTGAAGTCAGAAGCTTTTGCGCGTATGTTCTATTGTCCATTCTCCTGTATTGGACACTCTTCTTAATCGAATTTACCATGATGAATTCTATTGTCTATTCTCCTGTATTGGACACTCTTCTCAATCGAATTCACCATGATGATTTTTATTGTCTATTCTCCTGTATTGGAGACTCTTCTTAATCGAATTTGCCATGATGAATTATATTGTCCATTCTGGACAATAGAATTCATCATGGCAAATTCGATTAAGAAGAGTCTCCAATACAGGAGAATGGACAATAGAATTCATCATGGTGAATTCGATTGAGAAGAGTGTCCAATACAGGAGAATAGACAATAGAATTCATCATGGTAAATTCGATTAAGAAGAGTGTCCAATACAGGAGAATGGACAATAGAACATACGCGCAAAAGCTTCTGACTTCACGTCAGTGCTTGAACCCCTTTTTTTTTTCGATTAAAAGGGTCCAATCAGGAGAACGGACAATAGAATTCATCATGGTAAATTCGATTAAGAAGAGCAAAAGCTCCTGATTCACGTCAGTGCTTGAACCAATTTTTTTTTCGATTAAGAAGAGTGTCCAATACAGGAGAATGGACAATAGAACATACGCGCAAAAGCTTTCGACTTCACGTCAGTGCTTGAACCAATTTTTTTTTTTGATATTTACTTGGTTAAAATAATTTTTGCGTACATATAATTGTTTTGATATTTACTTTTTTAATGAAACCAATTAATTCTCGATTGAATCTTATTGATTTATATTAATAGTATGATGAAATAATTAATCACAAAATTGGGAGACCATGGGCCAATTGCTGTGTGAAAGAAACTATCAGAGATGTGATGTATTAATCCACTCTAACAGTCAAGCTGCTATTAAAGCTCTGAGCTCCCATGTTAACGAATCCAAACTAAAATAAATTCGATTAAGAAGAGTGTCCAATACAGGAGAATGGACAATAGAACATACGCGCAAAAGCTTCTGACTTCACGTCAGTGCTTGAACCAATTTTTTTCAAATCAAATCCAAAAGCTCTCAAAAAATCACCCGTTATTACATAAAGATATATTCTCATTAGTGATAGAAAAACTGGCCTAGAATTCCTTTCTACCCATCACGAGATTTAATATCCACAAATGAGCCTCTCACCTTACAAGATCAGAAGCCTTCTGCAAAATTCAAAGGTCCCCTCTCGCAAATATACTCCTCTGAAGGCACATGGATCTCTTGAAGAAGAATCGCCTCTCTATTCCTCAAAGATATTCACTCTTGTTCATAGAAATCCCTTCAATATTTAGTTGCCTCCTCCTAAGGAGGATCTCTTTCAAAACCAGGTCTGACCACTAATGTAGGGCTATCATCTAATCTCCTATAGATTTGTGATGAAATAACACGATTTTACCATGAATATATATGTATAATAATATGTCATCATGACATTCATATTTTATTTTTGGAGGTTCTCGCAAAAATACGACCATAGACAACATATCATACGACGATTCGCATCCACCTACCGAACTCACAAAAGGCTGCTCGGTTCTCCAACAATATAGATCCGATCGTGTTCAAACTTGGAATTCTGCAGTAGAGTTAGGTTCTGCAGGCTCTCCCAAAATTTCAGCCATGCCGGACGAATAGTTTATGATATATAGAATTTTTTTCAATTATTTTTAATTATTTTTTTTTGAATTTTCTAGTTATACCATCCTCACGAAATTCTGCAAAAATTTTCGCGTTGGCATTCTACAACTAATAACCATGTTTGAATCCAATCGGTTTTGTATTCTTCGAGTTAATGAGGAACAAAAAACATCCAAATTTCAGAAAATTTCAGATGGCTATAACTCTAAAACCGTTTGGACGATTATGCTCATAAGCAAACTCAAATGTCGCATTCAGATGCACAACCTAACCTGAAATTTTCAAGCCGCTATCTCTTTCCGTTCTCAGGTTATCGTGACAACAAAAATATTTTTTAATAATTTCTTAATAATTTTCTAGCGATTCGATGCTCACAAAATTTCATAAACGTGCTTAGGTCTATATTCTACAACTATTCACCATGTTTGAATCCAATCGGTTTTGTATTCTTCGAGTTAATGAGGAACAAAAAACATCCAAATTTCAGAAAATTTCAGATGGCTATAACTCTAAAACCGTTTGGACGATTATGCTCATAAACGAACTCAAATGTCGCATTCAGATGCACAACCTAACCTGAAATTTTCAAGCCGCTATCTCCTTCCGTTCTCAGGTTATCGTGACAACAAAAATATTTTTTAATAATTTTTTAATAATTTTCTAGCAATACGATTCTCACAAAATTTCACGAACGTGCTTAGGTCTATATTCTACAACTATTCACCAAGTTTAAATTCGATCGGATTTATTTTGGTTGAAAACAAAATTATTACTCGGAAACCATTGGGCCGATTATACCCATTAACGAACTTGTCCGTCGTATTGGGATGCGCACCCCACCCTGAAAATTTCAAGTCGCTGGCTCTTTTCGTTCTCAAGTTATCGTGGCAACGGCCGGACGGCCGGACGGCACCACAGAATTAAATTTCACATTTGGGCAAAACTATAACGCGTATGTTCCCCAGAACATACGCGCAAAAATTGGTTCAAGCACTGACGTGAACTCAGAAGCTTTTGCGCGTATGTTCTATTGTCCATTCTTCTGTATTGGACACCCTTAATCGAATTTACCATGGTAAATTATGTTGTCCATTCTCCTGTATTGGACACTCTTAATTCGAATTTACCATGGTAAATTTGTTCTATTGTCCATTCTTCTGTATTGGACACCCTTAATCGAATTTACCATGGTAAATTATGTTGTCCATTCTCCTGTATTGGACACTCTTAATTCGAATTTACCATGGTAAATTCGAATTAAGTGTCCAATACAGGAGAATGGACAACATAATTTACCATGGTAAATTCGATTAAGGGTGTCCAATACAGAAGAATGGACAATAGAACATACGCGCAAAAGCTTCTGAGTTCACGTCAGTGCTTGAACCAATTTTTTTTTTAATTTTCTGGGGGTACGGTTCTTAAAAATTTTTTTTTCGTCATTTTTTTCAAATTTTGTAGGGGTTCGGTTCTTACAAAATTTTAAACACGTCTTTATGTTGATTTGCTTCTACTAGTTACCAAGCACCAATTCGATCGAATATTTATTTTTTGAGTTATTAAGGAAATAATATTCCAGGTGGGTATAACTCGGAAACCGTTAGACCGATTATGCCCAAAAACGGATCCAACTCTCCCTTTCGGATACGCAACCTACCCTGAAAATTGCACGTCCCTATCTCCTTTCGTTCGAAAGTTATCGAGGTAACGGTCACCCAACTACTGAACCCACACAAGAATGCTCGAATCTCCAACAATATTTAACCGATCGTATTAAAACTTGAAACTTGGTAGTATAGTTAGGTTATGAAGGCTCTTGCAAAATTTCAGCAATTTCAAACGAATAGTTACTGATATATAGAATTTTTTTTTTTTATTTTCAAAGATTTATTAAAAATTTTCTACAAATGCTATCCTCACTAAATTTTGCAAACATTTTCGCGATGGCATTCTACAACTAATAACAATGTTTGAATTCAATCGGTTCAGTATTTTTCGAGTTAATGAGGAACAAAAAACCACCAAATTCCAGAAAATTTCAGATGGCTATAACTCTAAAACCGTTTGGCGGATTATGCTCATAAACAAATTGAAATGTCGCGTTCTGGTGCACATCCTAACCTGAAAACTTCAAGCCGCTATCTCATTCCGTTCTCAAGTTATCGTGACGAAAAAAATATTTTTTAATAATTTTTTTAAAATTTTCTAGCCATACGATTCGCACAAAATTCCACAAACGTGCTTAGGTTCATATTCTCCAACTACCCACCAAGTTTCAATTCGATTGGATTTATATTGGTTGAAAACAAAATTATTACTCGGAAACCACTGGGCCGATTATGCCCATTAACGAACTTGTCCGTCGTATTGCGATGCGCAACCCACCCTGAAAATTTCAAGTCACTATCTCTTTCCTTTCTCAGGTTATCGTGACATAAAAAATATATTTTTTAATTTTCTAGCGATACGGTTCACACAAAATTCTACACACGTCTTCAAGTCGATATTCTACAACTAATTGGCAAGCTTCAATTCGATCGAGTCTATATTTTTCAAGTTATCGAGGAAATAATATTCCAGGTGGGTATAACTCGGAAACCGTTAGACCGATTATACCCAAAAACGAAATCAATTCTCCCTTTCGGATACGCAACCTACCCTGAAAATTGCAAGTCCCTATCTCCTTTCGTTCGAAAGTTATCGAGGTAACGGTCACCCATCTACTGAACTCGCACAAGAATGCTCGAATCTCCAACAATATTTAACCGATCGTATTAAAACTTGAAACTTGGTAGTAGAGTTAGGTTATGAAGGCTTTTGCAAAATTTCATCAATTTCAAACGAATAGTTACTGATATAAGGATTTTTTTTTTATTTTTAATGATTTATTAAAAATTTTCTACAAATGCTATCCTCACCAAATTTTGCAAACATTTTCGCGTTGGCATTCTACAACTAATAACCATGTTTGAATTCCATCGGTTCAGTATTTTTCGAGTTAATGAGGAACAAAAATCCACCAAATTTTAGAAACTTTCAGATGGCTATAACTCTAAAACCGTTTGGACGATTATGCTCATAAACAAACTGAAATGTCGCGTTCTGGTGCACATACTAACCTGAAAATTTCAAGTCGCTACCTCATTCCGTTCTCAAGTTATCGTGACAACAAAAATATTTTTTAATAATTTTTTTAAAATTTTCTAGCTATACGATTCGCACAAAATTTCACAAACGTGCTTAGGTTCATATTCTACAACTACCCACCAAGTTTCAATTTGATCGGATTTATATTGGTTGAAAACAAAATTATTACTCGGAAACCACTAGGCCGATTATGCCCATTAACGAACTTGTCCGTCGTATTGAGATGCGCCACCCATCCTGAAAATTTCAAGTCGCTAGCTCTTTTCGTTCTCAAGTTATCGTGGCAACGGCCGGCCGGACGGCCGGACGGACAGAATCAAATTTGACATCGAATTCTTCATTGGGGAGTCAAACTTAATCGTTTGAGACCATTTTCGTCAAAAAATTCGAAAGTTACAGACATTTGGGCAAAATGATAACGCGATGTTCCCCAGAACATCCGCGCAAAAATGTGTTTTCATCAAATTTATTTTCCCTCCCTGTATAATCGGAAGTGCTTCGGCTTAGAAAATATTTTAGCTCTGTAGAGAATTTTAAGCAATATCATAATCCCAATTTTCAGATTTCAAATATCTACAGTTCTCCAGAAACGTCTAATAGGCATTCGAACTAGGGGCACCCTGTATTGATATTGAATTTCCACATCACGAGAAGGAAATGAGACCAACTCCAAACCGCTCGGAATACCCCCGACACAAATTCAAAAACCTTAAGGTTTGATTGTCGGATATGTACAAAAGATATCACACTCCATTTATCCCGAACAAAGATGGCACGAATTTCTTGGTCGGCTCGTCGACTTAACGGCTTTCTTCCTCCCAAACTTGCCTATGAGCCTCTCTCAAATTAAGGCGAAATTACATGAAATATATTCTCCGGCGGCTTCCTCATATTACAATTTCGATCACGTTTTGAGGTCGCAACATAAATGCTATCGAGTTTACAAGTTTTTCGAATTTGTATTCCGTTCGTAGTTCGGGGCGTTAGGAAGTTGCCGAACTGAATTGCACTCTGGCGGCCTTAAATTCTCCATCTTTCGGAATTTCTTCTCATAATTGCTCGGATATGGGCAAAATATGCGGCTTCGTCAGTCCGATATTTTCTCCGGGTCCGCACGGCTGCAATATCGCGCAAGGTTCATTAAATTTATGGGGGCGTTGAATGGAATGAATCTAGATACGAATGGTTTATGAGAGAAGAGTTATCGTAGTAAAAAAAACTGGTTCAAGCACTGACGTGAAGTCAGGAGCTTTTGCGCGTATGTTCTATTGTCCATTCTCCTGTATTGGACACCCTTAATCGAATTTACCATGGTAAATTATGTTGTCCATTCTCCTGTATTGGACACTCTCAATTCGAATTTACCATGGTGAATTTGAACCAATGCCTGCTTGAACCAATTTTTTTTTTCGTCATTTTTTTCAAATTTTCTAGGGGGACGGTTCAAACAATATTTTAAACAGGTCATTATGTTGATTTTCTACTACTAGTTACCAAGCTTCAATTCGATCGAATATTTATTTTTTGAGTTATCAAGGAGATAATATACCAGGTGGGTATAGCTCGGCAACCGTTAGTCCGATTATGCCCAAAAACGAACTCAACTCTCCCATTCGGCTACGCAACCTACCCTGCAAATTGCAAGTCCCTATCTCCTTTCGTTCGAAAGTTATCAAGGCAACGGTCACACATCTACTAAACTCACACAAGGCTGCTCGAATCTCTAACAATATTTAACCGATCGTGTTAAAACTTGAAACTTGGCAGTAGAGTTAGGTTATAAAGACTCTTTCAAACGAATAGTTACTGATATATAGAATTTTATGTTTCAATTCTCAATGATTTTTTAAAAAATTTCTACAAATACTATCCTCACGAAATTTTGCAAGCATTTTCGCGTTGGCATTCTACAACTAACAACCCTGTTTGAATTCAATCGGTTTAGTATTTTTCGAGTTATATAATAATAATAATAATAAATTGCCTTTATTCGTTTGCAAATACAAACAATTGCTTCAAGAGGCGGAGTCTAGCTTAAGCTACTCTACTCAACTACATTTTTACAAATAGGATACAACAAAAATTAAAATGATAATACAAAAAAAAATTAAAAGTAATCTTCAAAAAAAAAACATTTATACAGGTCAAGTAATCTACTAAAATTAACACCGCATTACAAAGTTATGCCCAAGGATCAACACTAGATCAGTTTTACAACAACATAGCATATTTCAGGGTTACTGTCTTTGCAGCATACTTTTTCCATAATTACGCTTTAAGAATCTAAGAGATTTGTCCTTAAATACCATAGAAATACCATTAAAAATTAACACTGCATTAAAAGTAAATGACCGTTGAAAAATCGACAACCTATATTTAGGCAGCATAAGACTATGCGGAAATCTCAGAGACTGACCGTGAACATCACCACGAAAAACCAATTTGGACCTTAAGTAAGAAGGATTTGACGTCGAAATAACACGATATACAAAAGCCGCGAGTTGATATTTATACAAGTTACCAACATTCAACCAACCAAGTTGTTTTATTTTGCTAGATACGCGATCATATTTTCTAATTCCAAAAACAAATCGACAACAACTATTCTGAATCTTCTGCAATCTAAACTTAGTGACCTGGTCCAAGCAAGGATAAAACACCAAAAGCCCATAATTAAGAATTGACATAACCATAGTCTCACAAAGCAGTTTGCGCAATTCAAAGTTCAAAATACCTCTACTTCTATACAGGGTGAGTCTTTGACCACTGCATTAATTTTAACCAAAGATTCCTCTCATCAAATGAAACACTTTTTTCATTTACCATTTTTCCAGATTCGGCTCAGGTAAAAAGTTACAAGCGTTTGAAGATTTCACAATGTGCTAATACACTCCCGCATATAAATTATCTATGACATTGTTGGCGGACGAGAATAAGGCATGGTAACGTGGTTTACAGCTTGATTCGGGATTCCAACGCTCAGGGACGGATCCATAAAAGTAGTGAAATTTCTGGAGTTTTCCATTTTAAAACATTCAATGAAGAATATCTCGAAAACGGTGCGTTTAAGGAGAAATGATGAAGAATAATATAATGTTCGAAAAATGATGGAATATTCTAGAAATTACTCAAGAAAAACTTTATATGCTTTCTTTATGCTAATTTCGTTTACTTTAATGAATCCACGAGTCCATTTCTAGAAAACCAGTAGAAGTAGAAAATAACTAATATTTGGAAAATATGTATCATAGTTATAGGAAAGTTTACGCCAACATTCATTTTATTCGAAAAAGGGATGTCAAAGCTACAAAATAAAAACTGATTTATTTTCAAAATTTCAACAGCCTGTATTTTTTTACCTGAGCTGAATTTGGAAAAATGTTAAATGAAAAAAGTGTTTCATTTGATGAGAGGAATCTTTGGTTAAAATTAATGCAGTGGTCAAAGACTCACCCTGTATAACTGACGCAAAACTAGATAAGATTTTTTTACTAGAAGGGTAACGTGTTCGCGAAAACGAAGGGTGCAATCATAAATTATTCCCAAATTTCTGCAACCACTTACTGCGCTCAATGGTTCGCTATTGATAACTAGTTAATGAGGAACAAAAAACAACCAAATTTCAAATGGCTATAACTCTAAATCCGTTTATCGATTATGCGATTATGCACATCCTAACCTGAAAACTTCTAGCCGCTATCTCTTTCCGTTCTCAAGTTATCGTGACAACAAAAATATTTTTTAATAATTTTCTAGCCATACGATTCGCACAAAATTTCACAAACGTGATTACGTTCATATTCTACAACTACTCACCAAGTTTCAATTCGATCGGATTTATATTGGTTGAAAACAAAATTATTACTCGGAAACCACTCAGCCGATTATGCCCATTGACGATCTTGTCCGTCGTATTGGGATGCGCCACCTACCCTGAAAATTTCAAGTCGCTAGCTCTTTTCGTTCTCAAGCTATCGTGGCAACGGCCGGCCGGACGGAATCAAATTTGACCTCGAATTCTTCATTGGGAAGTCGGACTAAATAGTTTGAGACCATTTTCGTCAAAAAATTCGAAAGTTAGAGACATTTGAGCAAAATGATAACGCGATGTTCCCAAGAACATACGCGCAATAATGCTATTTTTCGATTATGATCGCGGTCGCTCTTCTATTATTCATTGATTGAATTTTTTGTTTGAATTTGATAACTTTTCAATTATACGCACAATCGTATCGTCTCTGCACGAGCAGGCAACAATGGGCCCAGTATTGAATTAATCAATTTGCTGAATGAAATTCCGGATTTCGACAGCTGAAATGGTTATCCAATCATTTTTATTTTTTCACATTTCACATTTCAATTATGAATAATTTCGAGAGAAAACAGGTTGGAAATGCACTGTGGCCCGGATCTATGGCGCGCTGTCCAAATTTATAGCCAGAGAGGTCACCCATCCAGGTACTGAAGTCGCCCAAGGCTGCTTACCTCCAGGGAAAAAAAAACATTCCGAATATTTCAAAGAATATGAACCTGACAATAAAAACGTAAGAAAAAATGGGTTCAAGTCCTGTGGACAGGAGCTTTCTGGCGCTCTAGTTCAAACAGACAAATTATATCTTCGAAAGTATTGGTTTCTCAGAGTTGGGAATTATATCAATGTATTCATATGATAGAACTGCATCATAAATGAAATTCAATTCAAATAATAGTTTATTTATCAAGATTAAATGAGCAATCTGAGAATGAGAACTGCACCATGGAAGAAATCAAATTAAAATAGCTGAACTGATTTTGACTCTCTCTTATAGAACAGGATGAAATGTACGAGTATGAACACAGATCATATAATAAAGCTTAGATAGAATAATTATAGCATTCTGTGAAAACATAGAATTACGATTCATTATTGAAATTTAGAAAAATCATATCTCCGAAAGTATTAGCTTGTTGGAGTTGAAAATGATATCGATGGATTTTAATGGTGAAACTCCGAAACCATCTGTCCGATTTTGACCAATAACGAACTTAGCCGATATATTTATCCCCCAAACCTACTCCGAAAATTTCAACGGTCTAGCTCATTCCGTTCGAGAGTTATCGTGCCTACGGCCGGACGGCCGGACCGGCCGGACAGAATGAATTTCGACCACGGATTCTTGATCAGTGAGTCGAACCAAATCGTTTGAGACCATTTTCATCGAAAAATTCGAGAATTACAGACATTTGGGCAAATTGATAAGCACTCAGTTCCGAGGAACTAGAGCGCCAAAAATGGAACGATACACGCTTCAAGAACGCATTGAAATCATTAAAATTCACTATAAAAATGGTGAAAATTTGGTAGAGACGGTTCGTAAAACATTTTTGGGTCGTCGTGGAGCACCTTGTCGGACTGCAATAAAGGAAGTGGTGGAAAAATTCGAGCTGTTGGGACAAGTTAGTTATGTGAAGAATAAAAGCCGTGCACGTCGCTCAAGAACAGCAGAGAATATTGCTGCTGTAGCCGAAAGTATTGAAGAAAACCCAGGTTTGTCCATTCCTTGTCCTCCACCGTATTTTGCATAAAGATTTGGGTCTTAAGGCTTATAAAGTTCAGTTAACACAAGAACTCAAGCCGGCCGATCATCAACAACGTCGTGTCTTTGCTGATTGGGTCGTTGAAATGCATGAAAATGATCCGGAATTTCATCGAAAAATCATCTTGAGTGATGAGGCCCATTTCGACCTCGGTAGCTTCGTCAACAAGCAAAATTGTTATATCTGGGGCTCGAAAAACCCAAGAGTTATTGTTGAAAAGCCTCTCTATCCTCAACGTGTGACTGTTTGGTGCGGTTTATGGTCCGGCAGAGTCATTGGACCTTACTTTTTCGAAAATGAGGCTGGAGCAACAGTTACGGTGAATGGATTGCTCTATCGAGAGATGATTAATGATTTTTTATGGCCGGAATTGGATGGCATTGATCTGTACACCGTTTACTTTTAACAAGACGGCACTACGTGCCACACAAGCAACGACACCATTGATATTTTGCGGGAAAAGTTTCCGGACCGTGTTATCTCTCGAAGAGGTGATCACAATTGGCCACTGAGATCTTGTGATTTAACACCTTGCGACTTCTTACTTTGGGGCCATGTGAAAGAGAAGGTCTACGCAATAGCCCAGCGTCGATTCAAGACCTCAAAGATGGAATTCGTGAGGCTATCGAGGACATAGGGCAGCCACTTTGCGATTTTGTTATGGAAAATTTCATTAAAAGGATATGGTCCTGTAAGCGTGGTCGTGGTGGTCATTTGCCTGATGTTATTTTCCACTATTAACGGCATAGCTTCTTCTTTATAATGAAATAAACATCCGATCATTTATATTGAAAAATGGCATTTTTCTTTGAATATCAAAATAACACCTCTTATTGGAAAACACTTTATTATATCATCCATTTATACACTAATACCAAATTATACACTAAGAGCGGACGCACACGGGTATGACACGTATGACGCGATCGGAATCGCATCGGCAATTTTAGCGATCTGTCATTCAGGGCATTGCTTTATCGTTCAGTCTTATGATCACTGAATAAAATTCATTAAAGCCAGAAATTAATCGGAGCGCATAATATGCGGGGTTTTTAAGAATTTTATTTACACTAACATGTCTTTTCAACTTTGCACCATCCCAACTGTGTTTGGGGCCGCAATTCCCTTGTCTGATGCTTCATCGCTTCACTCTTTTGTCGAAAGCTTCACTTTAACTCCCTCCGACCATCTTTCACATTTTCTCTCCCATTACCTACAACCCCTTCCCAACGTAATCTACATATATCCTCTTAAATAACCCACTTGAATTTTCTTTCCTACTTGATTCAGAAGCCCTTGCTCCATTCTTCAATATTAACCCACTACACTAAATTTATGCGAGATGATACCGGGTTTCTTGCTGTCAGTTCGACTACTTATATCCCATACAAATTTTTCACGAGTGCAAAACTACGCAGTTTCTCTATACTTATATCGATTTTATGATTTGCATAAAATATTATCTGATGTACTCACCACATTGATAGTCAGGACAGCATTCATTCGGCCTGTGTACCATTTTACAACCTGGTTTCTTGTTAGCACATCGTAAAGCCTCGCATTGAACTCCAGGAGGCTGACATTTGCATTTCAAACACGGCTGCTCTGAAGGAACTGCCTCGTTGCTACCATAAACTAAGTCTCCAACAATGCAAACTGTCGAATGAAAAAATTCACCATTATATGAAGATATTACAGGATGTGTATTGATGCTACGCAATGTTTGACGGTGAATCTCAAAGAATGAAAGCTTAATCAACATCAGGCAGAAATCATTGCTTGGTGTTAAATTTCAACGGAATCCTACTATTTTGTAATATAGTGCATTATTCAGATTCATCAGGTGCCCGAAACTCTAACACCCGGTTTCTGAAAGGCTGGTCAAAGTTAACAGAACTGTTAATGTCAAATCAGTCCGAGTTTTTGCGCTATGCGCAACTCAGATGAGGGTTAACAAGAGATTGATCACTGATTAGTTAACATTTGTGTTGATCAGCCTTTCAGAAACCGGGGGTAAGGGTATCAAAACAGTGACAGAAAAAATTCTCAGGAGCTTTTGCGCGTATGTTCTATTGTCCATTCTCTTGTATTGAACACTCTTAATCGAATTTACCAGGCTAAATTATATTTTCCATTCTCCTGTATTGGACACTCTTAATCGAATTTACCATGGTAAATCTATATATATACAGGGTGAGTCTTTGACCACTGCATTAATTTTAACCAAAGATTCCTATCATCAAATGAAACACTTTTTTCATTTAACATTTTTCCAAATTCAGCTCAGGTAAAAAGATACAGGCTGTTGAAATTTTGAAAAAAAATCAGTTTTTATTTTGTAGCTTTGACATCCTTTTTTCGAATAAAATGAATGCTGGCGTAAAGTTTCCTATAACTATGATACATATTTTTCAGATATTAGTTCTTTTCTACTTCTACTGGTTTTCTAGTTATGGACTCGTGGATTTATAAGACTAAACGAAATTAGCATAAAGAAAGCATATAAAGTTTTTCTTGAGTCATTTCAAGAATATTCCATCGTTTTAGAACATTATATTATTCTTCATCATTTCTCCTTAAACGCACCGTTTTCGAGATATTCTTCATTGAATGTTTTAAAATGGAAAACTCCAGAAAGTTCACTACTTTTATGGATCCGTCCCTGAGCGTTGGAATCCCGAATCAAGCTGTAAACCACGTTACCATGCCTTATTCTCGTCCGCCAACAATGTCATAGATAATTTATATGCGGGAGTGTATTAGCACATTGTGAAATCTTTAAGCGCTTGTAACTTTTTACCTGAGCCGAATCTGGAAAAATGGCAAATGAAAAAAAGTGTTTCATTTGATGGGAGGAATCTTTGGTTAAAATTAATGCAGTGGTCAAAGACTCACCCTTTATATATAAATGAATTGCTGTTCGTTAGTCTCGCTAAAACTCGAGAACGGCTGGACCGATTTGGCTTATTTTGGTCTTGAAGTATTTGTGAAAATGTCTACAGGGTGTTTTTCTTAACGTCAATGGCAACTTGCTCTTTTTCACGCCATAGTTGTACAATTTCAGTCAATTGTGTCAAAAAATATACTTTCGAGGCATACATCGTTGAAAAAAAACATTACTATATACAGATTTATATTTTTCTCACGGCACAACTGTACGCGATTGAAGTGATTTGTGTCACAAACAAAGCATTAACTAAGTAGGTACCTTGGATGGATTCTCATAATGCATTTGTCTGAAATTTTCCTACAAGGTGTTTTCTTTTAACGTCGTATTTGTCCGAAATTTTCATACAGGGTGTTTTTCTTTCAACATCAATTACAACTTGCTGTTTTTCGCGCCAATAGTACAATTTCATTCAATTGTGTCGAAAATTATACTTTCGAGGCATACATCATTGAAAATAAACCATTACTATACAACGTGTTCTTTATATCCCGGCACAATTGTACGCGATTGAAGTGATTCCACAAACAAAGCATTAACTAAATAGGTACCTTAGATCGGATACTCATATTGTATTTGTATGAAATTTTCATACAGGGTGTTTTTCTCTTAACGTCAATTGCAACTTGCTGCTTTTCACACCAATCGTACAATTTCTTTCAATTGTGTTAAAAAATATACTTTCGAGGCATCCATCATTGAAAATAAACCATTACTATACAGGGAGTTCTTTATATCACGGCAAAATTGTTCACAATTGAAGTGATTTGTGCCACAAACAAAGCATTAACTATTATTTTTATTATATGGGTTGTGCTGGGCAGACGAAACCCGCCCCTCCACTGCGACCAATCGGTCTATTGTGGCACACCTATAGTATATAATCTATACTTCACCCACAAGCTCAAGTCTCTTGATAAGGGATATGCGTCTGGTGGGTGAGAACTTGTCCAGTTCCCTCAGTGTCAGTTTGTGGACTCCTAGTTCCTCCAATCTGATCCTGTCCCCAGCGGGGCAGTCACACATGATGTGTTCGATAGACTCATCGTCCTCCAGGCAAAGTCTGCACTCGGAGTCCTCATTCAACCCCAGCTCATTGAGGTGTTTCCTGAGGCCACAATGGCCCGTGTATACAGCTGTAAGGCTCAGGTCTACCCTAGAGAATTTGAGCCATTTTCTGGATCTTTCAGCTGATGGGCCAGTAATTGTTGAACGAGCATGTCTGTGTCCAGGTATGCTGCTCCAGATTTCTTGGACCTTTTGGTCCACTCATCTGTTGTTTTCCTTCGCCGCTGCTCTGAGAGAGATACCGCAGGCCGGTTCAGGTCCAAAGAGCCCCATGGAAGCCCCCCGGCCGCCAATGAGTCCGCCATCTCATTACCCTTTATGCCCGAGTGGCCCGGGACCCACAAGAGCTGCAGCCTGCAGCGCCTTCCAAGTTCAGCGAGTGTGGTCCGGCAATCCTGCACAGGCATGGATTTGCAGTTGTATGAAGTCAAGGCCTTCAAGGCAGCTTGGCTATCCGATAGGATCTTCATTATCTTTAACTAAGTAGGTACCTATGATGGATTCTCATAATTTAACAATTTTGTTTTTCCTTTGATGTGTGGATATGGCGCATGGACAATTATACGCCGCGTGTTCGAGCGTCAGAAAACCGTCATCTTTGTTTATTTACGCACCACAAAACCAAACAAAAAATATATATATTTTATCAGAAAGCTTTAAATTGATTAAGATCTGTATCATAACTGTGTGTGTCTGTCAATATCACATTGAAACCTTATAAATAGCCAGTATTTTAGGAAAACTCTCTTCTGTAAGATCATTGTTGTAACATCATGTGCAATTAATCGAAAATAATAATAAAACTTCATTCGTACCGAGCATTTTTGTTTATTAAGTTAGGCGGTACGAAGTTCGCCGGGCCAGCTAGTGGACAATATAATTTATCATGGTAAATTCGATTAAGAATGTCCAATACAGGAGAATGGAACATACGCGCAGTAGCTCCTGACTTCATGTCAGTGCTAGAACCAATTTTTTTTTTCAATTTTCTAGGGGTACGTTTCTTGTAAAATTTTAAACACGTCTTTATGCCGATATTCTACAACTAGTTACCAAGCTTCAATCCGATCGAGTCTATATTTTTTGAGTTATCGAGGTAATAACATTCCAGGTGGGTATAACTCTGAAACCGTTGGACCGATTATGCCCATAAACGAACTAAACTGTCCCATTCGGATACGCAACATACTCTGAAAATGCCCTATCTCCTTTCGTTCGAAAGTTGCGAGGCAACGGTCACCCATTCATCTACTGAACTCATAGAAGGCTGCTCGATTCTCCTACAATATATGGCAGCATAGTTAGGTTCTGAAGGTTCTCGCAAAATTTCAGCGATGTCGGACGAATAGTTTCTGATATATAGAATTTTTTTCAATGATCTCCAATCATTTTTGAAAAATTTTTAGTGATACGATTATCACGAAATTTTACAAGAATTTTCGCGTTTGCGTTCTACAACTAACAAGCATGTTTGAAATGGATCGGTTTTGTATTCTTCGAGTTATTGAGGAAACAACAACCAAATTTCAAATGGATATAAATCCAAAACCGTTTGTCCGATTATGCCTATAAACAAACTCAAATGTCGTATTCACTTGCACAACCTAACCTGAAATTTTCAAGTCACTATGTGTTTCAGTTCTCAAATTATCGGGCATCAGGGAGTCGAACCCAATCGTTTGAGATCATTTTCGGCGAAAAATTCGAAATTTACAGACATTTGGGCAAAATGATAACGCGATGTTCCCCAGAACATGCGCGTAAAAATTATAAGGAATTAATATAGGGAATTAAATAATCGAAATGAGCAGGTAACTGCATGATGAAAATTCAATCTGAAAGAGAGCACTGGCGGGAAATTTTCAAAAGTAGACATTCAATAATTCAATTGTGGGTTTATTCGAGTGAGCCGCACATCAAATGCAAGTTGCACTATACCAATTCTCGAAAGTTTCCTACCGCTATTATAGCTCTCTTTCAGATTGAATTTTCATCATGTACCTGCCAGTTCCGATTCAGTATTGGTAGGATTTGCGTTTTGGCATGATTGATCATAACGTGAACATGTGGGAGCCTTTTACGATTATCAGTACGAGGATTGGAAGCAGAAGTCAGGGACGGGCCTAAGCCAAATTGTGAAAAAGCATTGAAAATGTTACAACTGTGCACGAAGGATTCCAAAAAAGCTGAAGGTGAACGGGAAAGGGGTGATCCCCCCCATTAAGTCCGCCCCTGGTAATGCGTAATGGTTATTCCGTCCTTAGAACTGCCCATTCGAAAGAAATCCTGAACATCAAAACTAGTTTTCCGAAATTCAAACTTATTTATTTCTATTATTGAAAATGTGGTAAAGCCCTGTGGACAGGAGCTTTGGCGCTCTTGTCCAAACTTTGACAAATCATATCTCCGAAACTATTGGTTTCTCAGAGTTGGGATTATATCAATGGATTCTTATGGTAAGAAGGAATAAATTCAAAAATTTATAAAACTACGATTAATTATTGAAATTTTTAAAAATCGTATCTCCCAACGTGATAGTTTGTTAGAGTTGAGAATGATATCAATGGATTCTTATGATAAAACAACACCTGAAAAAAATTTAATTTGAAATTTGTAATGTAAACAAATTTTTGTTTTTCGTTACTCCGAAACCTATTTTGCCCACTAACAAACTTATCCGAGATATACAGGGTGAGTCTTTGAACACTGCGTTAATTTTAACTAAAGATTCCCCTCATCAAATGAAACACTTTTTTCATTTAACATTTTTCCAAATTCAGCTCAGGTAAAAAGATACAGGCTGTTGAAATTTTGAAAAAAAATCAGTTTTTATTTTGTAGCTTTGACATCCTTTTTTCGAATAAAATGAATGTTGGCGTAAAGTTTCCTATAACTATGATACATATTTTCCAAATATTAGTTATTTTCTACTTCTACTGGTTTTCTAGTTATGGACTCGGGGATTCATAAAACTAAACGAAATTAGCATAAAGAAAGCATATAAAGTTTTTCTTGAGTAATTTCAAGAATATTCCATCGTTTTAGAACATTATATTATTCTTCATCATTTCTCCTTAAACGTACCGTTTTCGAGATATTCTTGATTGAATGTTTTAAAATGGAAAACTCCAGAAATTTCACTACTTTTATGGATCCGTCCCTGAGCGTTGGAATCCATAATCAAGCTGTAAACCACGTTACCATGCCTTATTCTCGTCCGCCAACAATGTCATAGGTAATTAATATGCGGGAGTGTATTAGCACATTGTGAAATCTTTAAACGCTTGTAACTTTTTACCTGAGCCGAATCTGGAAAAATGATAAATGAAAAAAGTATTTCATTTGATGAGAGGAATCTTTGGTTAAAATTAATGCAGTGGTCGAAGTCTCACCCTGTATATTTATTTCCCAAACGTGCTCTGAAAATATCAACTATCTAGCTCACTCCGTTCGAGAGTTATCGTGGTAACGGCCGGCCGAACAATGTTGCCTAACAAACAACAACGAAACAACATCAAAGAAGAAACAACCATATCGTAACGTTTCGGAGTCTATATCAGACTCCTTCGTCAGACGCTTAATGAAAATCTTTAGAATTATTTTGTTGGTTGTTATTTTCAAGAAAAAAACCTTTCAATAATGAGTTCACCTCCCACAGTATCCTTTAATGATTACTTAAAATAAAGGTATGGGCCTTTTTCAATAATCCTTTTTAGAAAATTGAAAGAATTATACAAGAAAATGTGACAATTCTTGAATTTAACAAAATAACTATCAAACAAAATAATTCACCATGGTAAATTCGATTAAGCGTGTCCAATACAGGAGAATGGACAATAGAACATATGCGCAAAAGCTCCTGACTTCATGTCAGTGCTTGAACCAATTTTTAGTTATTGGCAATTAGCACAGTTCACCTCATTGAATATTGATCAGAATAGGTCAATAGTAGTAGAGGTGGTTATAGACCCGATTTTGTTCAAAAGTTAAGGCCACGATCTTTCGGATAATTATTTTTGTTGGGCTTGAAAAACGTCCTTTACATCAAACATAATTTGGAAGATTTTCCAATTAAGCGTTACGCATGTCAAAAATAAACTGAATTCGAGACTACGGTTAAGTGTATAAATGAAAAAATACTCGATTTCCTATTGGGAATTCTATTTCCCGGAAGTAGAGAAAATCCACCCGGTCCCATTTAGACTCACCTTGCGACTGGTTCACATCAGCGTCTGACTCAATTTCCGGGTAGACCTCCCTCGTCAGCCTTCTGGTCGCAGCGGGACCTGCAAAGTCAACATTACGTTACAAATAAGACACACAAGCCGGATCATGTACTCATAAATAATGTCCGAGGCCTAATTGTTAAATGGCCCAGATCTGCTGAGACCGACAATCCCAAGCCGTCAGATGGGGATGAAATAGTAGACGTGCTCGATCATCCTTGAAATTCAACAAATCCATTAGGAATAACGTTATTGGGAGACAAGTTTATGATACGACTGGAGGAAAATCGATTTTCCATGGCGAGCACACTCCACGTGAAGCGTGCAGGAATAGCAGTTTTGCGGAGTTTCGTTCGCGAGTTTTCAGGAATATTCATGATCTAGACTGATTGCTTCGAGATGGAGGATGTTGTTTGCGCGATGTTTTTCCGAAGCAGGAAATTTTACTAATGGCAATATTTTTCCCTGCCTTCACAATGTGTTTAGAGCGAGGGGGAAACCGCTAACAAAAATTTGTACACCAGAATTCCAATTCAAGCGGTATTCCATTGGAATTCAACAGGAATTCAATAGAAATTCGATTGGAATTCTATTGTAATTCCATTGGAATTCTTTTGGAATCTGAGGAAAACAGATGGAATGCAAAAAAATGGGTTCAAGCGCTGTGGACAGGAGCTTTCTGGCGCTCTAGTTCAAACAGACAAATTATATCTCCGAAAGTATTGGTTTCTCAGAGTTGGGAATTATATCAATGTATTCATATGATAGAACTGCATCATAAAGGAAATTCAATTCAAATAATAGTTTAATCATCAAGATTAAATGAGCAATCATGAGAATGAGAACTGCACCATGGAAGAAATCAAATTAAATCTGGCCAATTTTGCCCAATAACGAACTTAACCGAGATATTCATCTCCCTAACCTACTCTGAAAATTTCAACTACCTACCTCATTCCGTTCGAGAGTTATATCTATGTCTATGGATGAAAAGCAGTCTCACTACTCTCAGATCTCTTACTTCATGTTCCGTTCCGAAATGTAGGACTTTTCTGAGAAAAACAACTGAGATTTTTCTCACTTTGCTCACAATTCTTCGACGTACATGACATTATCTAATCGATAATGTCATGTCTCAGGAAAATAAGTTGACATTATGACA
Source organism: Halyzia sedecimguttata (assembly GCA_937662695.2). Lineage (NCBI taxonomy): Eukaryota > Metazoa > Arthropoda > Insecta > Coleoptera > Coccinellidae > Halyzia > Halyzia sedecimguttata. The sequence goes on along the minus strand of OW569414.2, from coordinate 110,008,656 downwards.
ATTCATACATAGAATAATTATATCATTCTGTGACAACGTTGAAATACGATTTATTATTGAAATTTTGAAAAATCATATCTCCGAAAGTATTAGCTTCTTAGAGTTAAAAATGATATCATTGGATTATTATGGTAAAATTGCTTATTGAAAAAAAATTAAATTTGGAATTTGTTATGTAAAAAAAAAAAATTTTTTTGTTACTCCGAAACCATCTGTCCGATTTTGCTCAATAACGAACTTAGCCGAGATATTTATCTGCCAAACCTACTCTGAAAATTTCATTTTTCTAGCTTATTCCGTTCGAGAGTTATCGTGCATACGGCCGGCCGGCCGGACAGAATGAATTTCGACCACGGATTCTTGATCAGTGAGTCGAACCAAATCGTTGAAGACCATTTTCATCGAAAAATTCGAAAATTACAGACATTTGGGCAAATTGATAAGCACTCAGTTCCGAGGAACTAGAGCGCCAAAAACGGCCATAGCTCCGAAACCGCTTGATGGATTTAGCCCGTTAACGTCCGAGATATTTACGCTCCACACCTACTCTGAAATTTTCAATCCTCTAACTCCTTTCGTTAGAGAGTTATCGTGTTAACGGACGGACGGACGGCCGGACAGAATCGATTTCGACCACGGATTCTTGATCAGTGATTCGAACCAAATCGTTCAAGACCATTTTCAGCCAAAAATTCGAGTATTACAGACATTTGGGCAAATTGATAAGCACTCTGTTCCGAAGAACAAGAGCGCCAAAAAAAGGAGTATGAATATTCCTATCCAACATAGAGACAGACGCAAACAGAATGAAAAATTCACGAGAATATCTATTGAAAGTTCTCTACTGGATCTTTATCAGAGGTGAAATAACTGCCAAATCCGATTCAAACCAACTATTTGGAGTTGTTTACATGATTGTCCGATAGGTGTCGTACTCTTACTTCAAAAGGAATTCTTTATAATTCAATACGAATTCTGCAGAATTCAATAGTAATTCTACGGAATTCAATAGGAATTCTGCGGAATTCCATGGAATTCAATAGGAATTCCTCGAAATTCAATACGAATTCTAAGAATTTCATTGGAATTCTATATTCTTGTACACCAGAATTCCAAGCAGTTCAGCCCTCGGAAATAAGTTATTTGAAAATATCCTATATTTCCACGAGGTCTATCTATAGGTCTATATAGTTGAATGAGAGATTAACGTTGGATTCAATCTGTATAGGAGGCGGGGTACGGGATATAATCAAATATTGAAACTTCCAATAACAAATTCCTCCAGCGAAACGAATGTAAAATGAAAGTAATTACTAGATTAGTTTCGATATTCTCACCTGTAATAATTGCGTTATGTTTCAATAGGAACATCAATCAATATAAGCCGAATTCCATGAGCTTACTTGGCGGATCGCGTCATTGATTTATAGGTCTTCGCGATATACAGGGTGTCCCAAGTTCGAGTGCCTATTAGACGTTTCTGGAGAACTGGACATATTTGAGATCTGAAAATTGGGATAATGATATTGCCTGAAATTCTCTACAGAGTTAAATATTTTCGAAGCCCAATCACTTCCGGTTATACAGGAATATAAGTGAAAATATATTTGATGAAATTTTTTTTTTCAAGTTTTGCATTCCTGGTATGATCAAGTATTCAATGCTGAATACATTTCTGTTAAAACCATTGTATTCGTTCGAATAGTTTTCAAAATATCGAAAAAAAACAGAAAAAAAGTCAAATATGTCAGGATTATGTTCAATATTCTTGATTTAAACATCCTGAGCGTGAACCGTTTTTAGAACATCGAAGAGTAAGAATGTGGAAAGGTCATGCATCTTTCAAATTTCAGAAATATCATCACAGGGTGTTTCAAATTTTGTGTCGAAGATTGTGATAAAAAATTGGCCATAGCTTCTGTTTTTCAAATTAGAACCCTATTTTTGGCGCTCTTGTTCCTCGAAACAGAGTGCTTATCAATTTGCCGAAATGTCTGTAATTTTAGAATTTTTGGCTGAAAATGGTCTCAAACGATTTGGTTCGACTCACTGATCGAGAATCCGTGGTCGAAATCGATTCTGTCCAGCAATTTTATTATTTCAAAGTGCCATTTATTTGTGAATAAAATTATTCGCGATTTTTTCAAAATTAATCAATATCTGTCGATTTTTAAACGATTGACGGAAAAATAGTATGTTTACCTCGGAAGGAAAAGCCACATTTCTGGACTCTTCACAGACGTCCAGAAATGTAAGGCATTTCCTACTCTGAAAACAATGTACTATATACATCTTTTTTTGCGAAATGAATCGATTAATAATTTTCAACATTATGAATTATTTTATTATTCACCACATCAAATGATTTATCTCTTTGGAGGTGGAAGTGGAAACATGCATAATTCATCTGGTCCATCGAAGTTTTAATCAGGGCTGTTTCTGCGAATGGAAGAGAACTACCGAAGTTTTTCATACATAATATATAAGAATTTCGCTAATTTACAGATTCGGGGTAATTGAAGTTCTCAAGTTTCCGAGTTCTTCGTTACGTGCTTTGATTGTAATTATTTGCTATTCTCTTTGTGAATCAAGTACCTCGTCAAACTGAAGTTCCTGGCGAATCAGAAAATTTTGGTGTATCAGCACAAACGGACATTTTCAATTCTAATTTAATGAGAGGATAGAGATAATATCTTTATCAGGAATTGAATAATAATCTGGTTTGGATATAAATAGAATAACTCATATTATAATGAGTGGGCAGATAAAGAGGGGGGGCGGGTTGTCTGCCGAACTATTAACTACCTAAATACACAAATTAAGTAAAAGTGCACTATACAGCGAGTAACAACAAATTATGTCCTCTGATAGATCTTGTGAAAGGAAAGTTATCAATCCGTTAAGGAAATGAACACCACGTTAGATGATAATTATTTGCGCGAAATAAATAGATGACATAGATCAAGAAAATTAATATTTGAATGTTCTAGCTTGGATGAACGATTGCTGTATGCTTCGATGATGATGAATATGATATTCCTGTTCGGAAGTAACTTAGGAAATAAACGATGGGTTTTGGTAAATAGGAAGTTGTGGGTAGTCACTTCCGTTGTCATAGCAGATGTGAAGACTGGTTCCTTTTGATAATTAATCGCTCCATTATAAAGTCCATTTCTGCATACAATTTTCATTCAAATGTAAGCAGATACAATACTAGAATAGTATATAATGGTTTTTCAGCCAATTTTCAGAGGTTCATAATTTGGAAATAATAAACCAAAAGCTCTGAGCTAAGCAAATTTCCACCGAAACTGTGTACCCAAGAATGAGAGTTCCCCTTTATTGACAAACCGTATTTGAACAAGCCAAACTTTCTAACTTTTCCGCCTCCATTCAATCCCAGACAAAAAACAGGAAATTTCCAACCTCTTGAAAGGCAGGAATCGTCACTTGAATCAGGAGCGAGTCCCATATTCTAAGAGGAGATTGATGAAGAAGGGATAGATCCCGGTAGTTTGCATAAAACTACCGAGTGATAAATGGAACTTCTCTAAAGTTTGTTGGAACTTTGAACATTTGGGAAGTTGGTAATTATTACTGTCGAGGAATAACATCTCGCAACAGATTAGTAGTTTTTTGGTGGCGTTGTAGTTAAATGCGAGGAAATTTGATCGATGGAATTAATATCAGGTTTAAACGTTTCCTGTCGGGAATGAATGTTTGAACTTGGTTCACTCTTAATTGGCTGAATTTTAGGCAATTTGGTGCTTTACTGAAACTTTAAAGAATATACAGAGTCACTCACGGTCGATGGTAAATAAGATGTTTACGGAGAACGGCACGGCAAACAAGATTTTTTTAATAAAAAAAAATGGTTCAAGCCTTGTGGACAGGAGCTTTGGCGCTCTTGCTCAAACTTTGACAACTCATCTCCGAAATTATTGATTTCTCAGAGCTGGAAATGATATCAATGGATTCTTATAATAGAACTGCATCATAAACGAAAATAAATTAAAATTAAATAAAGAACTTATCCGAGATATTCATTCCTCAAATCTCCTATGAAAATTATATTATATCAATTGAAACTTAGCCAATATTACGGTTTTGTTTTCACTGAAGATATTCTGAATATATTTTCATCATCATATGGATTATCCAAGGGCATATAGGATAGGGGTAATTATAATATCCTATAATTGTTCATTTTGCATTCAATCATACTTTGTTATAGCAGAAATCAATATATTTGACATATCTGTCATAGGTAGATAAGAGTATATCTACGAACAGTGAACACAGATAGAACAGAGACACAGAGAATTCGCATTCTGTGATGACATAGAAGTACGATGTATTATTGGAATTTTGAAAAATCATATCTCCGGAAGTATTACCTTTGCCAACATTTTTTTTTTCGTTACTCCGACACCATTTGGCCAATTTTGCCCAATAACGAACTTAACCGAGATATTTATGTCCCAAACCTACTCCGATAATTTGAAGTGTCTGGCTCATTCCGTTCGAGAGTTATCGTGTTTACGGACGGACGGCCGGCCGGACAGAATGGATTTTTACCATGGATTCTTGATCAGTGAGTCGAACCAAATCGTTTAAGACCATTTTCAGCCAAAAATTTGAAAATTACAGATATTTGGGCAAATTGATAAGCACTCTGTACCGAGGAACGAGAGCGCCAAAACTTTCATTTTCACCCTGTAGCTACGAAACTAGGAGAGATATATAATTTCTGTTTTCGGCAGTATCCGTTTCATATACAAAATAAGCACAGGACTGTCAAAACCACATCATCATATATCTTAAGAATCTTAAGATGGCATGTACATCTCCTAGAAGTCCTAGAACTTAATTTTGAATTGTGGGATACTAATTGCGGAAATAATTACGATATTTTCTTGAATTCTCTTGCATAAATAGAACCAGGGCCGGATTAACCATCATGTGGTGGTCATATGCAGTGCAACTTTCGGGGCCCCCTTTTCAAATATCATTATATTTTTTCAAGTGCTCGCACGGGTCTCCCAGCTGTTGCGGGGCCCCTAGGAAGACGCCTAGGGGCGTCTGCTAACTGCAGAGGAAGAGATATTGTTCGCGGCCATATACCACACTGAATACGTTAGTTACCTTTCGAAGACTGAAGACAAGCAGCGTCGGGCGCGGTTAGTATTTGGATAGGCGACCGCTTAGGAAAACCGCGTACTGTAACATTTTTTTTCATTTGGCATCTGCGCGTCAATTTTCAAGATGTTTCCTAATTAAATTCAAAACTAACCTCATGTTGGATTTACATACTTCAGAAAATTATAATTAGAGTAATCTATAAATTCATAGAATTAAGAACAATTATTGAAATTTTGGATAATCATATCTACGAAAGTATAAGTTTGTCAGAGTTCATAATGATATCAGTGGATTCTTATGATAAAGCTATATCTTGAAAAAAATTGAATTTGAAATTTGTTATGTGAAAAAAATTTTTTTTCGTTAATCCGATACCACCAAGCCGATCTTGCCCAAGAACGGACGGCCGAGATATTTATCTCCCAAACCTATACTGAAAATTTCAACTGTCTAGCACTAGCTCATTCCGTTCGAGAGTTATCGTGGTTAGGGACGGCCGAACAGAATCGATTTCGACCACGGATTCTTGATCAGTGGGTCGAACCAAAACGTTTAAGACCATTTTCAACCAAAAATTCGAAAATTATTGACATTTGGGCAAATGGATAGGCACTCTGTTCCGAGGAACAAGAGCACCAAAAAAAAAAGTGCCAAAAATTAATAATCCGAAAACACGAAGTTATCCGAGGTATTCGTTCCTCAAATCCACTCTGAAAATTATATTATATCAATTATTGAAACTTAGCCTATATTGCAGTTTTGTTTTTACTGGAGATATTCTGAACCCAATTTGATTAACTTATCAAAGTATATATTTCCATCATCATTTGGATTATCCACGGGCATTAAAATATCACCCATAAGTGTAAGATCATATTATATATAACCCTCATAATTCTACGATAGCTGAAATGAATTTTACATTTCTCTTATAGGAAACTAAGATGACACGTATGAACACGGACGATATAATAATTCATAGATGGAATAATTATTATTAATTATATCATTCTGTGTAGAAGTACAATTTATTATTGGAATTCTGAAAAATCATATCTCCGGAAGAATTAGATTGTTAGATCGAAAATGATATCAATGGATTCTTATGGTGAAACTGCATCTTAAGAAAAATTGAATTTGAAAATTGAAAAGTAAAAAAAAAATTTTTTTTTCGTTACTCCGAAACGATCAGGCCGATATTGCCCAGTAACGAACTTAACCGAGATATTTATCTTCCAAACCTACACTGAAAATTTCAACTGTCTAGCTCATTCCGTTCGAGAGTTATCGTTGACCATGGATTCTTGATCAGTGAGTCCAACCAAATCTTTTAAGAGTATTTTCATAAAAAAAATTCGAATATTACTGACAATTGGGCAAATTGATAAGCTCGCCGTTCCGAGGAACAATAGGGAATAGGGAATTTCTTGCTTCGTTATTGCTCTATTTGGGGGCACGAGTTTGTAGACATATATCGGGTGTCCCAAGGTGAGTGGCCTATTAGATTATTATGGAAACTATTATAATGGTAAAGATTTTAAATTTTGTGGATCGATATTTGGCCATGTATCAATATCTAATGATTTGCTAAATTTTCTGATTCAAATCTCAAATATTGAGCGAACTAGAGTCATTTTAGTAACACGCCTATTTGATCTAAAACTTCGAAAAATAATTAATAACTCAGAAACCGTTAAAGATGGGTATGAAAAAGTAGAATGAATAGATTCAGTATTTTATGGAGTATCATAAAAAAAATAGAAATACCGAATGTCCCATTTAAAATAACAAAGTTGTTGCCAAATTGTCGTACATCCGGCAACACTGGAATTGTGAAATTATTCTAAAAATGTACCGTACATGGCCAAATATCGATCCACAAAATTTAAAATCTTTACCATAAATAGTTTCCATAATAATCTAATAGGCCACTCACCTTGGGACACCCGATATATAGACCGAAATGAGATTATCGGTATGTTTCGCATATGAAATCATTTGGATGAAATCCACACCTCTATGAAGTTAGCAGAACGACTTGCAAGAACATCACTGGAACCCATCATTTGTCGAATTATTTGTCGTGAAAGTAAAAAAATTTGCGCGCTCTTTTTGGCGCTCTAGTTCCTCGGAACTGAGTGCTTATCAATTTGCCCAAATGTCTGTAATTTTAGAATTTTTCGATGAAAATGGTCTTAAACGATTTGGTTCGACTCACTGATCAAGAATCCGTGGTCGAAATTCATTCTTGTTAGCCGGCCGGCCGTAGGCACGATAACTCTCGAACGGAATGAGCTAGACAGTTGAAATTTTCCGAGTAGGTTTGGGAGATAAATATCTCGACTGAGTTCGTTATTGGGCAAAATCGGACAGATGGTTTCAGAGTAACAAAAAAAAATTTTTTTTTACAAGGCAAATTCCAAATTAAATTTTTTTCAATTAGCTGTTTTACCATAAGAATCCAATGATATCATTTTCAACTCTAACATGCTAATACTTTCGGAGATATGATTTTTCAAAATTTCAATAATAAATCGTATTTAACGTTGTCACAGAATGATATTATTCTATGTATGAATTGTCATAATGTCAAATGATGTTCCTGAGACATGACATTATCTAATCAATCGAAGAATTGTGAGCGAAGTGAGAAAGATCTCAGTTGTTTGCTCCGAAATTAGGTTTTCTCAGAAAATTCTTACATTTCGGAACGGAACATGAAGTAAGAGATCTGAGAGTAGTGAGACTGCTTTTCATCCATAGACATAGATATAACTAATGTGTTCAATTTATTTGTTGATGTCAACTGGAATCAGTCACAATATAACTTCCGAAGGTTGGTAATCGGACATTTGGTCAATTTCTAATTATAAAAAAATTGGTTCAAGCCCTGTGGACAGGAGCTATTGGGCGCATGTTCATCTTCCTTGTGGCCCGTACTGACCAGTAAAGAAAAAAAGCAGTATCATGTTGAATACCTTAATATTATTGAGATTATTATATAATAATCGATGAAAATACTGAGAGAGACCCAGGAAATTTGACACATTTTGTCTTATATCTCCAGAAATTGAAATCGTATAGAGCCAAAATTTTGCACAATGTTGCAAAATACTACAATTGACGTTAGTACAAGTTTTTGTTGCAATCTGATGAATAGTTCACGAAAAAAAAATTTTTTTTTCGAAAAAATTAAAAGAAATATTTTTTTAAAAGTTACCAACATTTCGATCATAACAGAATTTTGCCAAAAGTTGCGCGTTTATATCCTCGAACTGACTACCAAGTTTCGATTCAACATCTTCTTTAGTTCCTGAAATATCAGGGAAATAACCTCAAAATTTGAAATGTCTATAACTCCTAAACCGTCCGGCCGATTTTGCCCGTTAACGAACTTAACCGTCGCATTTTGATCAGAAACCTACCCTGAAAGTTTGAAGTCGATAGGACCTTCGGTGCTCCAGTTATCGTGCCTACGGCCGGAAGGCCGGCCGGCCGGCCGGCCGGCCGGCCGGACGGCACCCTAAAATCTGACACCGGATTCGTGATCAGGGAGTCCGAATTAGTCTATTAGCCAATTTTCAGCTCGAAATTCGAAAATTACAGACATTTGGACGAAATGATAGGACGATGTTCCCCTAGAACATACGCCCAAAAAGATTTTATCCTTTACGGGAATAATTCAGCAACTTTCAACAGAGGATGTGTTCAATCTTAGGCATATGGGTTTTCTTGCGTTCTCTTTCATTGTTATGGTGTCGTTAACCATTCTGCACTGTACATCGATCATATTTTGTTAATTTTTTTAATTGATTGTATTAGAAAATAAGTTATCCATGTAAAAATACTGTGCAGTCTGTTTGGATAAAATAAAATAAATAAATAAATAAATAAATAAACTCTCGAACGGAATGAGGTAGGTAGTTGAAATTTTCAGAGTCGTTTAGGGAGATGAATATCTCGGTTGAGTTCGTTATTGGGCAAAATTGGCCAGATTTAATTTGATTTCTTCCATGGTGCAGTTCTCATTCTCATGATTGCTCATTTAATCTTGATAAATAAACTATTATTTGAATTGAATTTCCTTTAGGATGCAGTTCTATCATATGAATACATTGATATAATTCCCAACTCTGAGAAACCAATACTTTCGGAGATATAATTTGTCTGTTTGAACTAGAGCGCCAGAAAGCTCCTGTCCACAGGGCTTGAACCAATTTTTCATACTCCGCTAATTTAACATTAAGTCATCAGTGCCACTCATACAAATGAACATAAAATGTCATCCTTATATGATTGCTTTCCTTTAAAGAGTTATTCTCTTTGTGTGTCATTCCAATGTTAATGAATAATTGTCGAAGACCATCTGACGTGAAAAATAAGTAAAAAATCCATTCCTTATAGCATATGTGTATACAGTGCGCGTCAAAATTATGGAACAAATTTATTTTCTCAGAAGAAAAATATTTGGTACAAAATCCTGAAAAAGGTCAATCTTTGATTCACTTTTACCAAATTTTTATGCATTTTTGAAGGATTTTTGTTGCACCCTGTGCCATCCCCTTCAATCATCTAAATTTTTTGAATAGGGAAAGTAGGTCTTGTGGTACTTTTTTGGCAAGGTCTTTGTATCTTCTTTACAGGCGTGCAGAAATTGTCAAGTAAAAATTTTTCTTTTTTGAGGGGGCGTGAGGGGGTTGAAAGTTGTGCATGAACAAAACTTAATATTAAGTTAGCAGAGCTACCCCATACAACAATATTAAAGGCACGATGTTTTTTTTTCTTTCACGACAGATTCTCGACAACTATTCAACAATTGATCCAATACGTTTCATTGATAGAGCAAGAGGCTCTGCTTATTTTATGGATGTGAAATTCACAGCGACTTTTCAACTCTACATGCAGGCACTTAAATTTGGATTGTGAAAATTTCTGGAGAATGGGAAGTGGTACTTATATAAAATTTGATCTATTCGCTGAATGATTCCAAAGGGTTATTATTCGAGAAAATAATAAAGCAGAATGAAATAATTGGTACCTATGAAAGTAGAAAGTCCACTCCGCCATTTATTTGATTTTTGAATGAGACGCACTTCAGATGTTAAAGTTATGGCTTCTTTGTTAATTCTCTATTTACTATATTCTTCATTGGAGATGATAAAAAGAAGGGAAACCAATTCAAACTTTTTCGTCTTATTTAATGTCATGGTTCTATTCCTCATCGAAAAGCATTGTGCAGTGAAGAATGCAATTATTGCTAGTTATGAATCGAATCATTTTCATTAGTAGAAACTGTAAAACCTATTTAACTCCTTAATTATTAACCATCCGATCATGTCTTTCACTCGTACAACTCTACGTGAATACAAATCAGATTGTATATCCTTAGAACAATGGCCTTTCCAGGCGGAATAAGTTCAACTCCGGACCAACAACGATATGAACAGTGAAAGTAGCATTTAAATATTATATTTCATTAATATCCAGCGTATAAGAACTGGAACAATATTCGGATATTCCATTCACGCAATTTTCTTTTCGTAAGGAAGATACACCTGCTTGATTGAGAGCAGTAGTGCGACTTGAAAGCTAGGGAAAGAATTAATGTTCCACATTTATCAAATGAGAAGAATGATATAAACATGAAAGAGGTTGACTACTGGTAACATAGAATTGTGAAATGGGGCGGCAATATTAAGTCAATAACTGCTGCAGCGATACTAACCCAGAAAGTAATCTCGAATTTTAGGTTTGTTTTGCATTATAATAGTGTATTCTAAAACAAGTCACAGGGTGGGCGCATATTCAAATACGAATGCGAAATTAAAAAATTGGTTCAAGCACTGACGTGAAGTCAGAAGCTTTTGCGCGTATGTTCTATTGTTCATTCTTCTGTATTGGACACCCTTAATCGAATTTACCATGGTAAATTATGTTGTCCATTCTCCTGTATTGGACACTCTTAACGAATTTACCATGGTAAATTGGTCCAATTTTTTTTTTGAGTTATCAAGGAAATAATATTCCAGGTGGGTATAACTCGGAAACCATTAGGCCGATTATGCCCAAAATCGAACTCAAATCTCCCTTTAGGATACGAAACCTACCCTGAAAATTGCAAGTCCCTATCTCCTTTCGTTCGAAAGTTATCGAGGCAAGGGTCACCCATCTACTGAACTCACACAAGAATGCTCGAATCTCCAACAATATTTAACCGATCGTATTAAAACTTCAAACTTGGCAGCAGAGTTAGGTTATGAATTCTCTTGCAAAATTTCAGCAATTTCAAACGAATAGTTATTGATATATAGAATTTTTTTTTTTATTTTCAATGATTTATTAAAATTTTTCTACAAATGCTATCCACACTAAATTTTGCGAACATTTCCGCGTTGGCATTCTACAACTAATAACCATGTTTGAATTCAATCGGTTCAGTATTTTTCGAGTTAATGAGGTGCAAAAAACCACCAAATTTCAGAAAATTTCAGATGGCTATAACTCTAAAACCGTTTGACCGATTATGCTCATAATCAAACTGAAATGTCGCGTTCTAGTGCACATCCTAACCTGAAAACTTGAAGCCGCTATCTCTTTCCGTTCTCAAGTTATCGTGACAACAAAAATATTTTTCAATAATTTTTTAATAATTTTCTAGCCATACGATTCGCACAAAATTCCACAAACGTGCTAAGGTTTATATTCTACAACTACTCACCAAGTTTCAATTCGATCGGATTTATATTGGTTGAAAATAAAATTATTACTCGGAAACCACTGGGCCGATTATGCCCATTAACGAACTTGTAGGTCGTATTGAGATGCGCCACCCACCCTGAAAATTTCAAGTCGCTAGCTCTTTTCGTTCTCGAGTTATCGTGGCAACGGCCGGACGGCCGGCCGGACAAAATCAAATTTGACATCGAATTCTTCATTGGGGAGTCGAACTTAATTGTTTGAGACCATTTTCGTCAAAAAATTCGAAAGTTACAGACATTTGGGCAAAATGATAACGCGATGTTCCCCAGAACATACGCGCAAAAATTGGTTCAAGCCCTGTGGACAGGAGGTTTGGCGCTCTTGTTCAAACTTTGACACATCATATCTCCCAAAGTATTGGTTTCTCAGAGTTGGGAATTATATCAATGTATTCTTCTCCTTAGTCGCACAAGCTCCTTGAAAATTCTGAGAGATCTCCTTGGGAAAGACTTGGGAGGGTCAGTATGATCATAATCATGTTTATAGCACGCGCGCCAAATGCAGATTGACTTAACAATGAAAGAAAAAGTGTAAAAAAGCATTGACGTGGGGTCAATCTGCTTTGGCGCGCGTGCTATAAACATGATTATGATTATACTGACCCTCCGAAGTCTTTCCCAAGGAGATCTCTCAGAATCTTCTAGGAGCTTGTGCGACTAAGGAGAGTAAGTTGTGTTCTTTTTCAACTTTGTTACTCTATCCTGCTGGCAGCTTAGATACAGCACTGTTAATTTTTGAACCGACAGTGAATGGTGTCCACTATCCTTTGGGTAGATCTTCGGCTCGCTCTATCCACTGAGCTTGAAGTACTCATCATTCAATTCAAATTAGCCACCGTGAACACGCGCGCCAAAGAGTACTGACTTCACGTCAGTGCTTTGTTTTTTTGAAGTTCATGCTGCCCTTTCCGGGCATTTTTCGTTATGCGCATGCGCAGATGAGAAGTCATTTAACTGCTGTAGTTTTCTTCAGAGAGGATTGGGGTTTTGGGGTGGCGGATGCTATTACTCCATAGAATACCCTGGTGAGGGACTGCGCATGCGTGTATTAAAGAGAAGTGACTGTTTTTGGGTTGTATGGGTTATGTTGGGAGTGCTGAGCGATATTGTGAGGTTTTAAAGTAATATTTATCGCAATTCAGTGCAAGGACTAGTCAGTTTGGTTTTCCCAAACTGACTAGTTCTTGCACTGAATTGCCATAAATATTATTTGAAAAACCTCACAATATCGCTCAGCACTCCCAACATAACCCATAGCGTTGTTTCCGAGTTGAAATGTCTGTATGGTGGCCCTGAGGCAAATTTATAAATAATTATATTCAGTAGATCTATATTAAAATACGTTCGGATTTGGAGAAGAGGCAATTGCGTTCCTAACGGAGGTCCCATGACCGCAATTTTTTTCGATCTACCGTAAAGCTAACAGCCAACCTGTATTGATAGCTATATTTGTTGAAGGAACTTGAAAAAAAATGCACTGACGTGAAGTCAGTCCCCTTTGGCGCGCGTGTTCACGGTGGCTAATTTGAATTGAATGATGAGTACTTCAAGCTCAGTGGATAGAGCGAGCGGAAGATCTACCCAAAGGATAGTGGACACCATTCACTGTCGGTTCAAAAATTAACAGTGCTGTATCTAAGCTGCCATCAGGAGAGAGAAACAAAGTTGGAAAAGAACACAACTGACTCTCATTAGTCGCACAAGCTCCTAGAAGATTTGGGAGGGTCAGTATAATCCTAATCATGTTTATACCACGCGCGCCAAAGCAGATTGACCCCACGTCAATGCTGGCTTAGATACAGCACTGTTAATTTTTGAACCGACAGTGAATGGTGTCCACTATCCTTTGGGTAGATCTTCAGCTCGCTCTATCCACTGAGCTTGAAGTACTCATCATTCAATTCAAATTAGCCACCGTGAACACGCGCGCCAAAGAGGACTGACTTCACGTCAGTGCTTTTTTTTGGCGCTCTAGTTCCTCGGAACTGAGTGCTTATCAATTTGCCCAAATGTCTGTAATTTTGGAATATTTCGATGAAAATGGTCTTAAACGATTTGGTTCGACTCACTGATCAAGAATCCGTGGTCGAAATTCATTCTGTCCGGCCGGCCGTAAGCACGATAATTCTCGAACGGAATGAGCTAGAGAGTTGAAATTTTCAGAGTAGGTTTGGGGGATGAATATCTCGGCTAAGTTCGTTATTGGGCAAAATCGGACAGATGGTTTCGGAGTAACAAAAAAAAAATTTTTTTTTTACGGAACAAATTCCAAATTAATTTTTTTTTAATAAGCAGTTTTATCATAAGAACCCATTCATATCATTTTCAACTCTAACAAGCTAATACTTTCGGAGATATGATTTTTTAAAATTTCAATGTAAATCGTATTTCACAGATTGATATAATTATTATTCTATGTATGAATTCTCATAATGTCAACTTGACAGAAGGGAATATTGTAACTTCAAAAATATTGGGGTTGAAATACTCGTATTTTAGCGATGCAACGGGGACCTCACCCGTGAATGTTTGAAAATATTACGTAAATATTGAAAGCATAATTCTGTAGTTTGGTGAACGCAGATCAGGAAATTTTTGATCGATTATTTTTTATTATTACTTATCTTCTTTCATATTTGTTTTATTCTACAACTTGCTACCAAGTTTCAATTCGATCGGATCTGTATTGGTTGAGGACAAAATTATTACTCGGAAACCGTTGGGCCGATTATGCCCATTAACGAACTTGTCCGTCGTATTCGGATGCACCACCTACCCAGAAAATTTCAGGTCGCTATCTCTTTTCGTTCTCAAGTTATCGTGGCAACGGACGACCGGCCAGACAGAATTAAATTTGACCTCAAATTCTTCATCAGTGAGTTGAACCTAGTCGTTTGAGTCCATTCTCGTCAAAAATTCGAAAATTACAGACATTTGGGCAGAATGATAACGCGATGTTCCCCCAGAACATACGCACAAAAATTATATACATGGCATTTGAAAAAATGAAGATAAATCGATTTGAAATTTGTCATGTTGTTAGTCTCTTCGTTCACTTCATATGCTTTATTAAAACTGGCTATGATACTTTGAAGTCTTGTCTTTGAATCCAAAAATTTACTTCGTTGGGTGAGTTGAGTGCCTGAAAGGGTGGCCACTCTGGCTATAAATTTTACAAGCACGCCAAGGCAGACTGACCTCACGACAGTGCTTTCCCAACTTTTTTATAACAAAAGTATAAGATTCCCTTCGAATTTGGGCGAATATCGAGTCAAACTTAGAAATGTGGGCCTCTTTCTTTCCTTATTTCGATCATAAAATGAACTTCTTCACAGTAATAAATTCTTGAGAAGTTTTCTAACTTCAGCGACTCGACGCTGCTCTCCGAAAAACCGGGACGATGTTCGGTTAATTGGATAAAACGAGGGAAAAAGACCGTAGCAGAAAAAAAAAATTTAATTATAGCACTTGTTACGTGAAGTTACTGAAGTGACATTATAACACAATCTTCTCGTTCTTCGATTATTTCTCCGAGTTTTATAGCGGAAAATATGAACGGAATGGCGAAATGGGGCAAAATATCAAATATGACACGATATAGATCCAACCCACTGGTATATTATTTCTCTATTTCAGATCCGTAATGAGTCCATTCCAGCACTAAAAACAGTGGTGGAATGAATTCATTCGCGCATTGTTTCTAGTTATATTTATCGTTTTGTGGTATCAGCACTGACATTCGATCCTATCAAATTTCAACACACGTCAATTGACAATACAATATAATCTGGATATAGTGAAATAATTGTTGAGGAAAAGTTTTATTTTCATTAAAGAATATAGTACCACAGATTCCCTTCTTGTTAATTTTGAATCATTCATGCTATTAGGAAACTGTTTTAAATCTGATCTCCATGCCCTACGAACGATTAATATTCCGTAATCTGTCAACTTTCGTAGCAGTCACACCAACTGCCAAGATACAATACAAAAGTCACTAGGATGTATTATCCGAATTTTTCATTAAATTTTAACTGTATTTTACAAAACTTGCCTGAAATAGAGAAAATGTCGTCTAATACTCGTTGCAGAAGGCAATTTCAACACACGAATTTCGCATTCGTGTTTTAATAGGAGCCCATTCTGCAACTTGTTTTAGAACATACTATTCCTCTTCGAAATCTAAGTGTCTATGTATTCATTCAATTACATATCTGTAATTAACGGAGTTAATTATAATCTTGCGGTGATATAGAAGGTGAAGTAGGTGATCAAAATTTGAGAGCATACGCAATTAAAAATATGACGTTAATAGAACTTAGAGAACCAAGAGCTCCACAACGAGTGCTCAAATAAAAATCTGAAAAATAGTTCATCCACTAGTTATATATACTAAATGAAATGAAATCAAAATCACCCCTAGATTCAATTCAGAAGTGTATCAAAATAGGGTTGTACGAGGTAAAATTATCCCTAACTTTTTTATACGTTAAATATTTATTCCTTCCTGAATTTTCATGGTTTCAACATGAAACCATGAAAATTAAGGATTTTTCACATAAAAGAGGGAAAGCCCTGTGGCAGGAGCTTTAGCACTCTTGTTCAATTTTTGACAAACTATATCTCCGAAAGTATTGGTTTCTCAGAGTTGAGAATGATATCTATAGATTCTCATGATAGAACTGTAACATAAAAGAAATTAAATTCAAATAACAGTTTATTTATCAAGATTAAATGAGACAATCGTAGCAGATTGTCCATTTATTCCTAATATTTGAATAGGTCTAGGCTAACCAACAAATTATTTTAATAGTTCAAAATATATTATTTTTTATTATTATATTTCAGTATCTGTTTGCTAGCAACATTATGAAAATACTCTATACAGTAACATGTCTCACTACTTATGGAAGTAAAAGGCAATATTAACCTCGGTGGTCAACGAACAGTCATTTCTTTTGATGATTCAATTATGTTGTTCTTTCCTATTGCCTTCATAAACTACATCATCAAATTGATCCAATTCTAAATCTTCTGAAACATCATCCCCAATATTTGTACATAAATTATTCAATATGCAAAAAGTCAATATTATTTTTGGTATCTAAACAGTCTTGTATACAGGGTGTCCCAAAAATACCACGCGAAAGTGACACTGGAGATAGATGGGCATTAGGTCTATCAGATAGCATCAACATGACCTCAGTAAAAGTCCGCTGGTTTTCGAGATATCACCACTGTTGCGTCCCATGACTTCACATGTTGGGAAGCGCTCATTTGTATTTCTAAACAAAGCAGTTCGCTTGTAAAACTTAAATGTTTTGGGTTAACTGGTTTATTTTTGCATGGGTGGTCTCACCCTTGAAATTAATATTTTCCACGGAAAGATAATTGCAAGTAAAATATCTTGTAATACTTCAACCCTTGTAGAAGTATTTATGACCTATTTCCTGTGAAATATTGATAAAATGCATACAACTAACACATTGCCAGAGCTGTGAGTCCTTTGTCTAGATTCTGACCCATACAAAAATCTAGAATTTTCCGATTAGATCGCCACGGCTTTGGCTATTCTCTAAATCGAGGGCGTAGATTCCGAATCTGTAATTAGTTTTTCCGTATCTCGATTAATTTTGGTAATATGGCGAAAAATCCGACTGATTAGTCCATTTTCCGGAGGTAGAGCCAGAAATTGCGACTTTCTTCGTCATTGCTCCGAAACTAATCGAGATACGGAAAATCTAATTACAGATTCGTGATCTGCGTACCCGATTTAGTGAATAACCAAAGCCGCGTCGACCTAATCGGACAATTGTAGATATTTGTATGTGTTGGATACTAGAGAAAACTTTTTGGCGTTTGACGGATTCGCTCATTACCTAATATTTTCCGAACGGATAGAGATACAGAAAAAATAGATACATAAATCTAAACGTCGTCCACCGACCAATCATCGGGGATATCGAGATGTGAAAATCATAGATTTCGGACGGGAAAGAAGAATTTTCCTTCGATTCCGGGTCAAAAATATTTCTAAGTGCCGACCCAAAAAATTTTTTTCATGGTATATCGATACGGAGCTCGTCTCTAATTAAATCGAGGTCGCTGATCACGAATATGTAATTAGTTTTTCCCTAAGTGGCGTACTTTGGGAAAATTTTCACTTAAAGTGAAAAAATTGACGAAAATAGGTCCATTTTGGAACTTTCCACCGCCCAGAAAAATCGGAGTAGGGTGTTGCTGATTTTTTACGTCATATTTGGATCCTTTATCTATCGAATCATCCGAACAATAAATGTCCAGGTCGTACGCTTCAGAAATTATGATTTTTTTTCCCGAGGGTCTATTTTTCGGAAAATTCTTTCCGCGATATTTCCTCGGAAAATTTTTGTAATAAATATCTGATGGTAGATTCGGAATCTACGGCCCCGAATCTATAAGAATAAGTACCCGTTTCATAGTTTTGCGTCAAAAAATTTTTCTCGAAAAATGGGATTTTTTTAAGGCTAATGTATTAAAAAATTGCCAAAATTCGACCGGTCTCCGATTTCGATGCAAATTACGTCATTTACTAATTCGGGACCGTAGATTACGAATATATGATCGGATTTTTCATTAGAGCATTTTCCGCGGAAATACCGCGAAATGAATTTTCCGAAAAACAGACCCTTGGGTAAAAAATCATAATTTCCGAATACTACGGCCTGGACATTTTCTGTTTGGATTATTCAGAAGATAAAGGATCCATATATGAGGGCAAAAATCAACAACACCTTACTCCGATTTTTTTGGGCGGTGTGAACTTCCAAAATTGACCTATTTTCGTCCATTTTTTCACTCTAAGTGAAAATTTTCCCAAAGTACGCCACTTAGGGAAAAACTAATTGCATATTCGTGATCAGCGACCTCGATTTAACTAGACACGAGCTCCGTATCGATATACCATGAACAAAAATTTTTGGGTCGGCACTTAAAAATATTTTTGACCCGGAATCGAAGGAAAATTCTTCTTTCCCGTCACAAATCTATGATTTTCACATCTCGATATCCAAATTTTCCCCGATGATTGGTCGGTGGACGACGTTTAGATTTATGTATCTATTTCCTCTGTATCTCTATCCGTTCGGAAAATATTAGGAAATGAGTAAATCCGTCAAACGCCAAAAAGTTTTCTCTAGTATCTAACCCAGGGGTCACCAATTAGTTTCATTGGAGGTCCGTTCACAAAATCTGTATATCTGTCGCGGGTCGTTGATAGCATTATGATCGCATAAGAATTTGACTAGCGGTTAATCTAAATCCCATATCTATAATTAGTAAATAAAACGAAAAGTTATCTGAATTTTTTTAATCAAGAATACATGTTTTCTGGAAAAATGGTCCGCAAAAAAAAGGTTCGCGATCCGCATCCGGACCGCGGTCCGCTATTTGGTGACCCCTGGTCTAGACTATTCGAAGACCCCTAGTCTGTGAAAGTCGGACCGGTTTCCATGTTACAAAACAATGAATGTAGGAGCGAGATAGCCGATAAGGGTTTTGGTTTTTTTAATAAGTAGCAATTCTGGTTCTGATTGAAAAAAATTGGTAGTGTTGTATCATTTTGAAAAGGGCATGAAATGAACCAGTTTTTGCGATTATTTGTCAATTCAGTCTGATATAATTTTTTTTCACAGCAGTCAGTCAAACTTGAGTTAACGTTTTAACTTCGGCATAAAATACAACAAGTTAGACATTTTTTGAAGGATTTTGTTCTAGTTTTCGGTGAAGTTATTACTTCATTGTTTAAAGCAACTATTCAGGATAGCCTAGGTAAAAAATAACATGAGTTCGAAGTAATTTCTAGCAATGCTAGGCGATAAAAGACCGAAAACTGGAGATTTTTAAAAAATACACAAAAGTGGTGATATCTCGAAAACCAGCGGACTTTTACTGAGGTCATGTTGATGCTATCTGATAGACCTAATGCCAATCTATCTCCAGTGTCACTTTCGCGTGGTATTTTTGGGACACCCTGTATATTCACAAATTCAATATCTGAACCTTGTTTTCCAACGCAAAATATTTTCAAATTACGAATTATATAAACAAACTAGAACAGAAACAAGAGCGCCGATAAATATGACGTCTCTTATAGGTAGATAAGATGACATGAATGAACACAGATAGAACACAAACAGATAGAATTCGCATTCTGTGATAACATATTGAAGTACGATGTATTATTGAAATTTTGAAAAATCATATTTCTGGAAGTGTTAGCTTGTAATAGTTGAAAATGACATCAATGGATTCTTATGATGGAACTGCATCTTAAAAAAATTTAATCCAAACGTTGTAATGTAAGGAAAATGTTTTTTTTTTGCATTATAACAAATTTTTTGAGCCAATACATGGCAAGAGCATTTTTTTTAGACGTCAAAGGAGATGAGGTACCGTTGGCTGAGTTTTCGGAATTTTTGGATAATAATTTCTCAAAGTATTGTTTGAATGTGTATCTTCGATAATATGCTGAATCGTTTGAATAAAATATATGATAGTATATATAAAAAAAAAATAGTAAAAATACCCATTTTTTGAACCTCTGAAACCCACGTAACCCCTTAAGTGTGTGACGAAGGAGTCCGATATAGACTCCGAAACGTTACGATATAGTTGTTTCTTCGTTGATGTTGTTTCGTTGTTTGTTTGTTAGGCAACATTGTTCAATTGATTGCTTCTGACAAATATCTTGTGTTTCTTACGCAGAAGCAAATCACAAAATAATTAATTTTTGATTTTTCAGAGTTTGGGAGAGAAAGAAACCATTTAATAATGACCTAGTCTCAATTCGATCAGCTCATTATTGAAAACAAAATTTCAGAAGGCCCTAACTCTGGAATCACGTTTTTTGCCTATTAACGAACTTAACTGGCTCATTTGGACTCCAAAAATTAATTCTCTAAGTTATTTCGCTGGAATTTTAGCGTGCTCCGTTCAGGGCAACAAGCACGCAAAAAAACATAGGTACAGTTGTTCTTTTATACATACCTATAAATGCAATTAGAAATGAAATTGCAATGAGAAATGAATACGACTTCATACTACAGCATGAATCAAATAAACCCGCGAAGGTTTTCATTTAATTTTTCATGTGTTTTTTATTGCGAATTCCTAAAATAGCTTTGTTACCTAGGTTTCTCGTGTACCGCTCGTTTCTTCTCGTTTAATACCCCCACATTTGGACGAACAATACGTGAACTGCCTGAGAATACTACAAATGTTATACGAGGAACGCTACATCCCTATCGATTTGGTTAGATTAGAATTTCTCGAATTTTCAACAGCCGGCCGAAAACATGTATCTACTTCGGAATGATCATGGCCAAGCCAACCCATTCATTTGTATCGAGAAAAATTGGTTCAAGCCCTGTGGACAGGAGCTTAGGCGCAAACTTTGACAAATTATATCTCCGAAAGTATTGGTTTCTCAGAGTTGTGAATGATATCAATGGAATCTTATGATAGAACTGCATCATAAAATGAAATTAATTAAATAAGAATCCATTGATGTCATTCCCAACTCGGAGAAACCCATACTTTCGGAGTTATGATTTGTCAAAGTTTGAACAAGAGCGCCAAAGCTCCTGTCCACAGGGCTTTTCCACTTTTTCAATTTGGCTTCTGTGCGTGAAGTCTCAAGAATTTTCGTAATTATATTCTAAACGTAGATCTATGACTCATCTCATGTTGGATTTATAAAAAGGGTTTTCCAATAAGAGGTGTTATTTTGATATTCAAAGAAAAATGCCATTTTTCAATATGAATGATTGGATGTTTATTTCATTATAAATAAGAAGCTATGCCGTTAATAGTGGAAAATAACATCAGGCAAATGACCACCACGACCACGCTTACAGGACGATATCCTTTTAATGAAATTTTCCATAACCAAATCGCAAAGTGGCTGCCCTATGTCCTCGATAGCCTCACGAATTCCATCTTTGAGGTCTTGAATCGACGCTGGGCTATTGGCGTAGAACTTCTCTTTCACGTGGCCCCAAAGGAATTGAAGTCGCAAGGTGTTCAATCACAAGATCTCGGTAGCCAATTGTGATCACCTCTTCAAGAGATAACACGGTCCGGAAACTTTTCCCGTAAAATATCAATGGTTTCGTTGCTTGTGTGGCACATAGCGCCGTCTTGTTGAAAGTAAACGTTTTCCAGATCAATACCATCCAATTCCGGCCATAAGAAATCATTAATCATCTCTCGATAGCGCAATCCATTCACCGTAACTGTTGCTCCAGCCTCATTTTCGAAAAAGTAAGTTCCAATGACTCCGCCGGACCATAAACCGCACGAAACAGTCACACGTTGAGGATAGAGAGGCTTTTCAACAATAACTCTTGGGTTTTCCGAGCCCCATATGCGACAATTTTGCTTGTTGAAGAAACCACCGAGGTGGAAATGGGCCTCATCACTCAGTATGATTTTTCGATGGAATTCCGGATCATTTTCATGCATTTCAACGACCCAATCAGCAAAGACACCACGTTGTTAATGATCGGCCGGCTTGAGTTCTTGTGTTAACTGAACTTTATAAGCCTTAAGACCCAAATTTTTATGCAAAATACGGTGTAATGACGTTTGTGGAATGCCTAATTCCAAAGAACAACGAGGAATGGACAAACCTGGGTTTTCTTCAACACTTTCGGCTACAGCAGCAATATTCTCGGATGTTCTAGAGCGATGTGCACGGGTTTTATTCTTCACATAACTAACTTGTCCCAACAGCTCGAATTTTTCCACCAATTTATTTATTGCGGTCCGACAAGGTGCTTCACGACGACCCAAAAATGTTGAAGTTTTACGAAACATCTCTGCCAAATTTTCACCATTTTTATTATGAATTTTAATAATTTCAATGCGTTCTTGAAGCGTGTATCGTTCCATTTTTATTAATAGCGTAGTTTCTACTTGTCAAATGTCAAAAAATGACAGCTTCAAAAGTGACATCTACCGAAAAAGCAGGCTATTCAAAATAACACCTCTTATTGGAGAACCCTTTACATCAGGAAATCATAATTAGAGTATTCTATGAAATCATATAGAATTGAGAATAATTATTGAAATTTTGAAAAATCATTTCTCCTAAAGTATTAGTTTTTCAGAGTTGAGAATGACATCAATGGATTCTTAAGATTAATCTGCATCTTAAAACAATTGAATTTAAAATTTGTAATGTAAAAAAAATTTTTTTTTCTTGTTACTCCGAAACCACCATTTTGCCCAATAACGAACTTAACCGAGATATGTATCTTCTAAACCTACTCTAAAAATTTCAACTATCTAGCACATTCCGTTCGAGAGTTATCGTGTAAACGGACGGACAGCCGGACAGAATCAATTTTGACCATGGATTCTTGATCAGTGAGTAGAACCAAATCGTTTAAGACCATTATCATCAAAAAATTCGAAAATTACAGACATTTGGGCAAATTGATAAGCACTCTGTTCCGAGGAACAAGAGCGCCAAAAATGAATTCTTGTCTTCATCATTTTAGTTACGGTATCTGGTAGGTACATGAGTAAATTCTCAACAAGTTCAGTATTTCCTATTCAAAATGTATCTGTATTTGTTAGCGCTCTTGTTCATCGGAACAGAGTGCTGATCAATTCGTCAAAATGTCTGTAATTTTCGAATTTTTGGCTGAAAATGGTCTTAAACGATTTGGTTCGACTCACTGATCAAGAATCCGTGGTCGAAATTCATTTTGTCCGGCCGGTACGATAACTCTCGAACGGAATGAGTTGGACAGTTGAAATTTGGGTAGGGTAGGTTGGGGAGATAAATACTACTTTAAATGATTATTTGTACTGAGAATATCTGAATATTTTGACCGAAATCGGATTTACTATTTCCGAAATTGGTTTTACTTTTTCGAAATTGAACTTGAAAAGGTATAGATATTTTAAATGTCACTTCATAATATGTAGTTCTTTCAATTACCTGGTGAAAATCTATGATCTTATAGTAAATGGTTGTAGAGCAATGACGCTGGATTTTAGAATTGATGTTCGGCTTCATACAAAGCCGAGGTTAATTTGAATGAAAATTCAGACTAACAAGCGATGTAAAACATATAAAATATGAAGGCATAAAGCACTACAAAACGCGAAGCTGTCTGCGTCTGATCCGACCATCTGTCAGATGCTCCCGTATTTCGCACTCGATCCCAGGGCTTTGTTTCAATTCTAAATTACCGTTTCATCTCTAAAGTCCTGAGCGAGTCGAACGGAAGTACTTTTAAATTAAAAATCGTCGTCCATAATCCAAGAGTACGTGGAGTGCGAGTCGAACGATGGCTATTCAGGAAAGTTGTGTTATGCTATCGATGGGTTTGCCCTCGCTAATAGCGACTTTCCTGTCAATTTATTTATATCTGAAAGTTATATAATCCGCTCAATTATAGTTAACTACTTACAGATTCGTGAAATGCGGTAGTTTTAGTTTCCAGGTCCAGTATAATAAACCGGTGGAATGGTTCATGTTTATCTGATTGATATTGTTGTACGAATCGTTTCCGACCAATGTTGCCAGGTGTTCGAAACTGACATTTCAGCAACTCAATTCCGCTGTTCATTAAATTAAACAGCATCATGTCAATTATTCAGAGGAAATTATAGAAATCCAGTGAAGTTATACGTGAAAAAATTGGTTCAAGCACTGACGTGAAGTCAGGAGCTTTTGCGCGTATGTTCTATTGTCCATTCTCCTGTATTGGACACTCTTAATCGAATTTACGATGTTAAATTCGGAGTGTCCAATACAGGAGAACAGACAATAGAATTCACCATGGTAAATTCGATTAAGAGTGTCCAATAAAGGAGAATGGACAAGAGAACATACGCGCAAAAGCTTCTGACTTCAGGTCAGTGCTTGAACCAATTTTTTTTCAATGATTTTTAAAAATTTTCTAGTGCTACGATCCCCACGAAATTTTGCAAGAATTTTCAAGTTGGCATTCTACAACTAATAAACATATTTGAATTGGATCGGATTTGTATTTTTTGAGTTATTGAGGAAATAACAACCAAATTTCAGATTGATATAACTCGAAAACGATTTGGCCGACAGCCAAATTTACCATGGTAAATTCAAATTAAGCGTCCAATACAGGAGAATGGACAACATAATAAACCATGGTAAATTCGATTAAGGGTGTCCAATACAGAAGAATGGACAATAGAACATACGCGCAAAAGCTTCTGACTTCACGTCAGTGCTTGAACCAATTTTTTTTTCGAGATTTTTTTAAAATTTTCTAGGGGTGCGGTTCTTAAATTTTTTTTTTCGTCATTTTTTTCAAATTTTCTAGGGGTACGGTTCTTACAAAATTTTAAACACGTCTTTATGTTGATTTTCTACTACTAGTTACCAAGCTTCAATTCAATCGAATATTTATTTGTTGAGTTATCAAGGAAATAATATTCCAGGTGGATATAACTCGGAAACCGTTAGACCGATTATGCCCAAAAACGAACTCAACTCTCCCTTTCGGATACGCAAACTACTCTAAAAATTGCAAGTCCCTATCTCCTTTCGTTCGAAAGTTATCGAGGCAACGGTCACCCATCTACTGAACTAACACAAGAATGCTCGAATCTCCAACAATATTTAACCGATCGTATTAAAACTTGAAACTTGGCAGTAGAGTTAGGTTATGAACGCTCTTGCAAAATTTCAGCAATTTTAAACGAATAGTTACTGATTAATAGAATTTTTTTTTATTTCCAATGATTTATTAAAAATTTTCTGCAAATGCTTTCCTCACCAAATTTTGCAAACATCTTCGCGGTGGCATTCTTCAACTAATAACCATGTTTGAATTCAATCGGTTCAGTATTGTTCGAGTTAATGAGGAACAAAAAACCACCAAATTTCAGAAAATTTCAGATGGCTATAACTCTAAAACCGATTATGCTCATAAACAAACTCAAATGTCGCATTCTGATTCACAACCTAACCTGAAATTTTCAAGCCGCTATCTCTTTCCGTTCTCAGGTTATCGTGACAACATAAATATTTTTTAATGATTTTTCAATAATTTTCTAGCGATACGATTCTCACAAAATTTTACAAACGTGCTTAGGTTTATATTCTACAACTATTCACCAAGTTTCAATTCGATCAGACCTATATTGGTTGAAAGCAAAATTATTACTTGGAAACAACTGGGCCGATTATGCCCATTAACGAACTTGTCCGTCGTATTGAGATGCGCCACCTACCCTGAAAGTTTCAAGTCGCCAGCTCTTTCCGTTCTCAAGTTATCGTGGCAACGGCCGGACGGCCGGCCGGACAGAATCAAATTTGACCATAATTCTTCATTGGGGAGTCGAACCAAATCGTTTGAGACTATTTTCGTAAAAAAATTCGAAAGTTACAGACATTTGGGCAAAATGATATCGCGATGTTCCCCAGAACATACGCGCAAAAAAGGAAATGTAACAAAACTAGTTCATATTCACCTTTAATCGTACACAGCTATTATAGCGCTTATAATTTGTTGGGCTCAAGCTGAAGGTACCGGGATCAATAGATCCCGGTAGATGTACCAGTAGGTACATCAATTCAATGTTGCCACTACTAGTTTCTGGTCCAAAACGTCAGACATTTTGTAGGCGTTTATTGATATGACCAAAAAAGGACATAATTTTCAATTTTAAGGATTTCTGAGTGTCCTCGAACATATAAAACAGAATATTAATGTTAGTATGAACAAAAATACTATATCCATAGTGGATTGGGCTTTTGTAGGTTTGTTAAACCTATACGAAATCTGCAATTTAATTGTCTTATGTCATATATTTGGCAATTTTATTCAATCGTTTGATGAAAGATATAATATTTGTTGATTTGTTTTTTCCGATAATCCTACAAAACAACGTGTTTTGTTCATGAAATATACGACAATTATGATCGCGCATGATCTGGGAAAATCGCGTTATCATTTTGCCCGAATGTCTCAAACGAATGGGTTCAACTAGTTGGTGAAAAATTCGAGGTCAAATTTGATTCTGTCCGGCCGGCCGTCCGATGCCACGATGACTTGAGAACGAAAAGAGATAGCGACTTGAAATTTTCAGGGCAGGTGGTGGTATGACGGACAAGTTCTTTAATTGGCATAATCGGCCCAATGGTTTCCGAGTAATGATTTTATTTTCAACCAATACTGATCTGATCGAATTGAAACTTGGTGAGTAGTTGTAGAATACAAATCTTAGGACGTTTGTGAAATTTTGTGAGAATCGTATAGCTAGAAAATAAAAAAAAATTATTGAAAAATATTATTTATGCCACGATAACCTAAGAAGCTAATACTTTCGGAGATATGATTTTTCGAAATTTCAATAATGAATCGTACTTCTATGTTTTCACATAATGCTGTACTTTTTTCTATCTATGAATTATGATATGATTTGTGTTCTTACATGTCATCTTATTTTCCTACGAGAGATAAATGTCAAAATATTTTTGGTTCGTTATTCTTGATATAAAATACCCTTCCTGTTCTATAAAACAAAGTATGATTGAATGCAAAATGACCAATGAAATAACCTCAGCTATCGTACTTTTGAGGTGATAATATAATTCCCGTGTATAATCCATATGATGATAGAAATATATTCTTTGGTAAGATACATAATCAAATTGGGGTCAGAACATATCCAGTAAAAATAAAACTGCAACGTTGTCTAAGTTTTAATTGAAATAATATAATTTTCAGAGTGGATTTGAGGAATGATTATCTTGGATGAGTTCGTTATTGGGGAGAATCGGTCTGTTTGAATTTAATTTCTTTAATGATGCAGTTTTATCGTAAGAATCCATTTATATCATTCCCAGATGCCAATTATTTCGGAGATATGATTTTTCAAAGTTTGAACAAGTGCGCCAAAGCTCCTATCCACAGGGCTTGAACCAATTTTTAAGATTTGCTTTCTACGTGATCGATAAACAAACTACTCTCGCACGTCAGCATATCTAATAGTGAAAATAGTATCGGAAATCCTATAGTGGTCTCTAAAATTCAGGAGAATTTAATTATCATTTAGATCTTGTTTCATTTGTAACAAACTCAATCAATATATTTTTGTTGGTAAATCTGGCAACTCTGTTCACTGACCCTGCCGGATAATTTCCCGGATCCAATAAAATTTCAATGGATGTGGTAATTCGCAATCTATTTTTCAACAGGATATTTGAATCTGTTTCCATGATTATCCACCAATTAAATGAATGCTTATTGTTCTTCAAACCAATAAGTGCCAACTTACTCATCACCTCAAAACAATATCGTAATTGATATAGAATATTCCATTCCAGTGCAATTATTTCGGTAATAAATTGTTCTATTAATGTATCTCCATTTCATTACAGAATGGAACGTAGAAGGAATTATATCGTTCGCTGCCTGAACTACAAAATAGTGTATTAGTAATATAGGATTTCCAAATATGAATCATATCAAGTTTCACAAATATTTACATAATTTTTATGCAAATTTAAACATAACAACGATGCTGATGTATGGTTTGCAGAATTGATTAATTAATTCTGCAAAATGGAAGCAGAGGAATAAACTAAATCCATAATTCATAAGAATCCAAGAAAATGAGGTGAAGCAATATACAGAATTTTTAAGAGGAAATAATATATAGGATTTCTGAAAAATACGCAGAAATATTGAGCGGTACGACTCTTCTTTTAATTCTAAGAAAGAATTTCTTATAAGAAATTTCTCGGAAATGATATACGTAATATTTTTCAATTATGTACGTATTTTTGCCATGATCATACCTGCTGTGTAAAATAATCTTTCAACAGGTACGGATGTAGCCATTAATAAATCATCGGCCCTCTTGGAAAGTGTAGGAAGAACTTTTTCATCACTCCCCACCACTATAAAATATTTTTATTCCTATTTGCTCTTTCTAGCAGCAAATATTCTTCAAATTCAGCTTTCCAATATTCGAAAGGTTTTTGATGTTTTAAATAGGCTATCGATGTCGATACATTTTTCAATAAAATTTGGTACAGTTTTCAAAGAATACCTTCCCAGTGGGTAGATCATTGAGGGTGTTCTTGGCGTATTCTTCATAACACTTTTCGAAACATTGAATAGCTTCATTTTTTACCAGTTTTATTATACGTAGTTTATTTATTTATTTATTCATACGGACATGCCAGTTTACATTTTAATAGAATAATAATAATAACAAAAAAAAAATAGTAGTTCCACAGATGTATACAATAATTGTTCACGTCTTCACAACAAGGAGCACAAGAGAATAAATTTCTCCAGATGTTCAGATAGAGACGAAATTTTCAAAGCATTGGGATTTAGGGGCAATAAAAGTTGTCCGTTAGGTTGAATTCATAATGGCATCCGTTTTTATGGTTGTGAATTCTATTTTTTCTTGAAAAATAATCTCACTTATCGTGTAGTTCTAGAACGATCGATGCATAATATAGACAAAATATATTGGTAATTATAGTGGAAACTCTTCATATTAAATTGTTTCCTGTGGGTGTTGAAAAAAGTCTACTCGTATATAAAACGTCATACAAAAAATTTAACGAGACCAAAAACGAGACTCTCGTGTTGCGCTTTATGTGGTCACGGTATCGCCTATAATATTTTCGAAAACGTCTCGTTCCGTCTCGCTTTTACGAGACGAAAACGAGATGAGACGAGAAAAATCTCGATCTCGCGTGAAGCCCTATAAGTAGGGTAAACGATCAAAATATCGTATCGGTCGGTTCTGAAGGGTTGGACTAACCCTCACGACCCCGTTCAAATAATAATAATAATATCGATATATCTTGTAAATTTTGAGACAAGTGTTTATCTGTACCTACTTCAATAATTTTGCGATTTGCGAGAACTCAATATATATAAACAGAACAAAGCCTCATGCTGTATGAATTTTCAACATCCAAGTCAAGCAGAGTAATCAATTTAACATTGCCCAGATATTTTATTTATATACTGTATATGCCACCTCATATTGCCATGCAGATTTTAAAACTTCGTCAGAGGAGGAACTGAAAGAAGAAGATATGTCACTTCGGGGAAACTCTATGAAACGCGTTAGTGATGAATAAATTATACCTGCTTCCACGTCAATATTCAAGATGGTGAAGTACACAATACTTCCTAGGATCAGCCCATAGTTTCTCGTATGCATGGTCACAACTGCAAGCAAAAATAAAAAGTTAAATATCAACAGTGATGAACTTATTTGTATGAGATCATTTCATTGAATAAAATATTATGTTAAAGGTACAATAAATTCATATCAATTACTCAATGTAGCATGTTTCACATTGCAAATTTTTCAGACTGCTACATCAAAGAGAATTATAACGTACGTAGGAGATACGTGTATTTCCACCGAGCTAAAAGAGAGAATATGGTACATACAGACTCATGCATGTATTATTACTCTCTGATGTTCCTGAGAGCTTTGCAGCTGGATTGATTTATTCTGAGGATGAGCGATGAGGTATTGAAATGAAAATGGAATAATGTTTTTCTTCGATCGTGGGAAAAGTGACAATATTTTGCCTGTTTTCTATGCGCAAAGCTCAACATTCCAGAATAGTGGGCAGTTGCTAAGCAATTAGAAAATAACAGTGCGGTAATATTCTTACCGCACTGCTGTAGCGTGCGGTAATGTTACAAATGGATTATTACAATAAAATGAAACAAAGTATGGTTTTGATTTTTATGTTATTTTAATCAAAAATTGTATATTCCGTATTTTATGCATTTTGAGTTATACTATTTTATCTATATCTACTTACTTTCGTCGATAAAAAGATGTCATTTGGGGCCTCTAAAATGAATTTCTGAACTTGTTCCTGGGTTGAAATTTTGGATTTTTTTGGTTTGTATCCTATAGCTTGACGTTTTAAATATGCTCTCAGTTTTTGATACTGGGCAATATTAATATTATTTTCAACAGAAACAGTTGATCGAAGCATGGAATAATGTGCCCACAACGTCGAAGATTTCATTGTTTTAGCCAATTCAGCAATTCAGCTATCAGTACATTCTCAGGAAAGGATACACTGTTGTTTTTTCTGCAAAAATCCATGAAGCGTTGGTACGAAGTTCATACTTCTCTCTGGATTTCGCCGGAAGTAAATTAAGTGAAGCCGCGTTCGCGGCTTCGTCTAGTTCAGGAGGCGTGCAAGTTAACAATTAATCACTATCAGTGTTCATATTTATTAATTCTTTTTTAATTCCTTATAAAATATAACGAATCAAACAAATCCAGCTTGAAAATTATTTTACTTTTGTCATAATAAAGTAATTTCCATGGTTACCACTTCTATATTTCAATATGAACATAGAGAAACCTATTCAAACTTAGTTGATTACATCTTGAATGAAATATTTTTTAAATAATTTCTTAAATGTAAATCAACGATCGAAGAAAAAATAGTATGTATAATTCGTGGGAAAACCATATTCCCAAACTCCTGTGTTACCAGACGAGGAGCGTAGCGACGAGTTCCGTGCTCAAGTTATCGTGGCAACGGCCGGCCGGACATAATCAAATTTGACCTCGAATTCTTCATCAGGGAGTCGAACCCAATCGTTTAAGACGGGAAAAAATTCGAAAAGTACAGATATTTGGGCAAATAACGCGATGTTCCCCAGAACATGCGCGCAAAAATTTGTCCTTTATAGATTTTGGCATCTGCTTCTGTTTCTGATATTTATACCGATTGCCCTACAGTTAAATGAACATAATGAACATTCTGTACCACGAAATCCTCCCAATGAACAGATCTTGTATAATCCCTTGGGAAGGGATTTTCCACATCTTACCGAAACCACCTGAAATAATGCATCGAACAAACACCATCAAAACACGATTTCCCTTTCTAACCAGGTCGTGTATATCTAACAGCGATCCGCCAATGAATGGGACAATCTTGTCCTAGTGCTGTGAACCCACGCATAGGTATCGCTGTGTTACATGAATGCTTGATTACATTGCCTTCCCGGAATCTAATTCGGAGAACTTTCAAGACTGATTACATTATATGGTAGGTGTCGATAGATCAAAAGAAAATGCGAATTGGTGTTCTAATTAAGGCTGAATTCAATGGATGGGAAAAGCGAGGCTCTGGGCGAGCACTTTAGTGTTTGAGCTGAGTGAATTAAATCTATCAAAGTTCATACTTGAATTACTCCACATTATAAAAGGGGATCGACCGATATAAAATATTGGCCGATGGATATAGCGGGTGAATATACAATAAGGTGAATTGTGGCTAATTGGTAATAACAAAAATTGGTTCAAGCACTGACGTGAAGTCAGAAGCTTTTGCGCGTATGTTCTATTGTCCATTCTTCTGTATTGGACACCCTTAATCGAATTTACCATGGTTAATTAGGTTGTCCATTCTCCTATATTGGACACTCTTATTTCGAATTTACCAAGATAAATTCGAATTAAGTGTCCAATACAGGAGAATGGACAACATAATTAACCATGGTAAATTCGATTAAGGGTGTCCAATACAGAAGAATGGACAATAGAACATACGCGCAAAAGCTTCTGACTTCACGTCAGTGCTTGAACCAATTTTTTTTTCGTGATTTTTTTTTCATTTTCTAGGGGTGCGGTTCTTAAATTTTTTTTTTCGTCATTTTTTTCAAATTTTCTAGGGGTACGGTTCTTACAAAATTTTAAACACGTCTTTATGCTGATTTTCTACTACTAGTTACCAAGCTTCAATTCAATCGAATCTTTATTTTTTTAGTTATCAAGGAAATAATATTCCAGGTGGATATAACTCGGAAACCGTTAAACCGATTATACCCAAAAACAAACTCAACTCTCCTTTTCGGATACGCAACCTACCCTGAAAATTACATGTCCCTATCTTCTTTCGTTCGAAAGTTATCGAGGCAACGGTCACCCATTTACTGAACTCACACAAGAATGCTCGAATCTCCAACAATATTCAACCGATTGTGTTAAAACTTGAAACTTGGCAGTAGAGTTAGGTTATGAACGCTCTTGCAAAATTTCAGCAATTTCGAACAGATAGTTACTGATATATAGAATTTTTTTTTTTTTATTTTCAATGATTTTCAAAAATTTTCTACAAATGCTATCCTCACCAAATTTTGCAAACATTTTCGCGTTGGCATTCTACAACTAATAACCAAGTTTGAATTCAATCGGTTTAGTATTTTTTGAGTTAATGAGGAAAAAAAAAACACACAATTTCAGAAAATTTCAGATGGATATAACTCTAAAACCGTTTGGCCGATTATGCTCATAAACAAACTCAAATGTCGCATTCAGATGCACAACCTAACCCTTTTCAAGCCGCTATCTCTTTCCGTTCTCAGGTTATCGTGACAACAAAAATATTTTTTAATAATTTTTTTTTTATTTTCTAGCCTCACGATTCGCCCAAAATTTCACAAACGTGCTTAGGTTCATATTCTACAACTACTCACCAAGTTTCAATTCGATCGGATTTATATTGGTTGAAAACAAAATTATTACTCGGAAACCACTGGGTCGATTATGCCCATTAACGAACTTGTCCGTCGTATTGCGATGCGCCATCCACCCTGAAAATTTCAAGTCGCTAGCTCTTTTCGTTCTCAAATTATCTTGGCAACGGACGGCCGGACGGCCGGACAGAATCAAATTTGACCTCGAATTCTTCATTGGGGAGTCGAACTGAATCGTTTGAGACCAATTTCGTCAAAAAATTCGTAAGTTACAGACATTTGGGCAAAACTATAACGCGATGTTCCCCAGAACATACGCGCAAAAAAGGGGGAAGGCCCTGTGGACAGGAGCTATGGCGCGCTGTTCATTCCAGTAGGTAAATATAGATTCAAGTAATCATTAAAGGATGTGGGAGGTACACTTATTATTAACAGGTTTTTTTCTGGGTTTTCTCTCCCAAACTCTGAAAAATATTATTGAGGAAATAACAACCAAATTTCAGATGGGTACAATTCCAAAAACGTTTGGCCGATTATACCTATAATAGACAAATTCAAATGTCGAATTCAGATGCATCAATTTTTTTCACATTGTTTATGAAATGACACCAACGCCTCCGCCATTCCGCAGCTAAGAGAATATAGGGCTCATCGTGATTTTTGCACCTCAATTTTCACCCGCTTCTTGAAAGAGCAAAACCCTCACCTATTAATTTTGTAACTGAAATACGAAGATCCTTATATCAATAAGAGAAATAATTCACTAAATTGTTTATAAACTGCATTCAGACGGATATACTCCATTGAACAATAATGAAAACGTCACGTTTTGGCCTGCTTGTTCCCCGCAATCTATCATCAATTTTATTTTCCGATTTTCTATCGTCTCCTGGATGTTCGACTTCAAACTGGACCACCGTGTATATAACTGCAAAGGAATAATACCTAAGTGGTATATAATAACACATAATATATAATTATTCATAATGTATCATTGTTCTTGAGGATTAATCCTTTGTAGTCGTTATAATCGTAGTAGGTTCACATTTCGAAGAGAAATTTTAAAATCAATTTAAAAAAACTGGTTCAAGCACTGACGTGAAGTCAGAAGCTTTTGAGCGTATGTTCTATTGTCCATTCTTCTGTATTGGACACCCTTAATCGAATTTACCATGGTAAATTCGATTAATTTACCATGGTAAATTCGATTAAGGGTGTCCAATACAGAAGAATGGACTATAGACCATACGCGCAAAAGCTTCTGAATTCACGTCAGTGCTTGAACCAATTTTTTTTTTCGTGATTTTTTTGAAATTTTCTAGAGGTGCAGTTCTTAAAATTTTTTTTTTCGTCATTTTTTTCAAATTTTCTAGGGGTACGGTTCTTACAAAATTTTAAACACGTCTTCATAATGATTTTCTACTACTAGTTACCAAGCTTCAATTCGATCGAATATTTATTTTTTGAGTTATCAAGGAAATAATATTCCAGGTGGGTATAACTCGGAAACCATTCGACCGATTATGCCCAAAAACGAACTCAACTCTCCCTTTCGGATACGCAACCTAACCTGAAAATTACAAGTCCCTATCTCCTTTCGTTCGAAAGTTATCGAGGCAACGGTCACCCATCTACTGAACTCACACAAGAATGCTCGAATCTCCAACAATATTCAACCGATCGTGTTAAAACTTGAAACTTGGCAGTAGAGTTAGGTTATGAAGGCTCTTGCAAAATTTCAGCAATTTCAAACGAATAGTTACTGATATATAGAATTTTTTTTTTATTTTCAATGATTTATTAAAAATTTTCTACAAATGCTATCCCCACCAAATTTTGCAAACATTTTCGCGTTGGCATTCTACAACTAATAACCATGTTTGAATTCAATCGGTTCAGTATTTTTCGAGTTAATGAGGAACAAAAAACCACCAAATTTCAGTAAATTTCAGATGGCTATAACTCTAAAACCGTTTGGCCGATTATGCTCATAGACAAACTGAAATGTCGCGTGCTGGTGCACATCCTAACCTGAAAACTTCAAGCCGCTATCTCATTCCGTTCTCAAGTTATCGTGACAACAAAAATATTTTTTAATAATTTTTTTTTAATTTTCTAGCCATAGGATTTGCACAAAATTTCACAAACGTGCTTAGGTTTACATTCTACAATTACCCACCAAGTTTCAATTCGATCGGATTTATATTGGTTGAAAACAAAATTATTACTCGGAAACCACTGGGCCGATTATTCCCATTAACGAACTTGTCCGTCGTATTGGGATGCGCCACCTACCCTGAAAATTTCAAGTCGCTAGCTCTTTTCGTTCTCAAGTTATCGTGGCAACGGCCGGACGGCCGGCCGGACAGAATCAAAATCGTTTGAGACCATTTTCGTAAAAAAATTCGTAAATTACAGAAATTTGGGCAAAACTATAACGCGATGTTCCCCAGAACATACGCGCAAAAAAATGCTTCGAATATTTCTCTGTTTATTCAATACCATATCATAATTTCCAGGTGTTTAAATCATTATTATTAATACTGTATTGAGTTGGTTCTTTGCACTACACAGCCTTATCATCACCGCCGTCGTAGAATAAATTTATGCTTCTATGCTCGAATACCCCCATCATAAATTTTCGGAATTTGTTATTATTCCAATGCAGAACCTTCTTTGCATTGGAAAACAGACGCCCCAGCCTTAGTGGAATAGTGGATCAATGTTGGACATTTAAATAAAATAATGGAATAAATTTCACTGCGACTCCATTCTTGTTTCATGATCTATTCTTGCGGAAGATATGCAGATTTTGCGGCGCTGAAGTTATTTTATGTCAATGGATTGCTGACTATATTTGAACTTGTCCCGCCACACAGTTCAGCAGCGTCCATATAGGGTATCCAGACAATGTTTCCTAAGAGGAAATGTTTTAAAAACTCTCTTCAAATACATCGATCATGTATGTATGAATTCTCACATATTTGCACTGGTGATGGGACCTCCCGATTGAAAATAATCGAACATTTCGATTATTGAAACATCTCGAGATGTTCTGAAAAATGTGAGTGAATTCATTCGAATGATTTTCTGTCGTCTATCATATGGCATCCAGATGAGATATCACTCGACTCAAGCAAGAATTGAATGAAATGAAATGAGATACGAGATATCTCGTACTCGTAATTCGTTCCTATACGTTCTGAATGTTTTGATATTTCGAAGTTCCTTTGGCGGCATATAAGTATGAAATATGAAAGGTTTCTTTAACAATCGATAGACTTTACGACTGCCATTTGGATTCTGGTCGGGTGCTGTCGAAATAATAGCCAGTGAACGAATTTATTATTTATTCCATTGCAAATTGAGGTATTCATTATTATTCTTTTCTTATTCAGTAGCTGTTCGTTCAAAATATTCAGATATATTCCGTTTGTTATTAATTAAGAACTCGGACCCGGAGGTTTGTTCAACAAGTATTTTATCGTTATTTTTGCGCGTATGTTCTGGGGAACATCGCGTTATAGTTTTGCCCAAATGTCTGTAACTTTCGAATTTTTTGACGAAAATGGTCTCAAACGATTAAGTTCGACTCCCCAATGAAGAATTCGATGTCAAATTTGATTCTGTCCGTCCGGCCGTCCGGCCGTCCGGCCGTCCGGCCGTTGCCACGATAACTTGAGAACGAAAAGAGCTAGCGACTTGAAATTTTCAGGGTGGGTGGCGCATCCCAATACGACGGACAAGTTCGTTAATGGGCATAATCGGCCCAGTGGTTTCCGAGTAATAATTTTGTTTTCAACCAATATGAATCCGATCGAATTGAAACTTGGTGAGTAGTTGTAGAATATGAACCTAAGCACGTTTGTGAAATTTTGTGCGAATCGTAAGGCTACAAAATTATTAAAAAATTATTAAAAAATAATTTTGTTGTCACGATAACTTGAGAACTGAGAGAGATAGCGGCCTCAAGTTTTCAGGTTAGGATGTACACCACAACGCGACATTTCAGTTTGATTATGAGCCTAATCGGCCAAACGGTTTCAGAGTTATAGCCATCTGAAATTTTATGAAATTTTGTGGTTTTTGTTCCTCATTAACTCGAAAAATACTGAACCGATTGAATTCAAACATGGTTATTAGTTGTAGAATGCCAATGCGGAGACGTTTGCAAAATTTGGTGAGGATATCATTTGTAGAAAATTTTAAATAAATCTTTGAAAATAAAAAAAAAAAAGTTCTATATATCAGTAACTAATCGTTCAAAATTGCTGAAATTTTGCAAGAACCTTCATAACCTAACTATACTGACAATTTTCAAGTTTTAATACGATCGGTTAAATATTGTTGGAGATTCGAGCATTCTTGTGTGAGTTCAGTAGATGGGTGACCGTTGCCTCGATAACTTTCGAACGAAAGGAGATAGGGACTTGCAATTTTCAGGGAAGGTTGCGTATCCGAAAGGGAGAGTTGAGTTCAATTTTGGGCATAATCGGTCTGACGGTTTCCGAGTTATACCCATCTGGAATATTGTTTCCTTGATAACTCAAAAAATAAATATTCGATCGAATTGAAGTTTGGTAACTAGTAGTAGAAAATCAACATAAAGACGTGTTTAAAATTTTGTGAGAACCGTACCCCTAGAAAATTTGAAAAAAACGACGAGAAAAAAAATTTTGAAACCCTACCCCTAGAAAATTTCAAAAAAATCACGAAAAAAAAAATTGGTTCAAGCACTGACGTGAAGTCAGAAGCTTTTGCGCGTATGTTCTATTGTCCATTCTTCTGTATTGGACACCCTTAATCGAATTTACCATGGTAAATTCGATACGCGCAAAAGCTTCTGACTTCACGTCAGTGCTTGAACCAATTTTTGCGCGTATGTTCTGGGGAACATCGCGTTATAGTTTTGCCCAAATGTCTGTAACTTTCGAATTTTTTGACGAAAATGGTCTCAAACGATTAAGTTCGACTCCCCAATGAAGAATTCGATGTCAAATTTGATTCTGTCCGTCCGGCCGTCCGGCCGTCCGGCCGTTGCCACGATAACTTGAGAACGAAAAGAGCTAGCGACTTGAAATTTTCAGGGTGGGTGGCGCATCCCAATACGACGGACAAGTCCGTTAATGGGCATAATCGGCCGAGTGGTTTCCGAGTAATAATTTTGTTTTCAACCAATATGAATCCGATCGAATTGAAACTTGGTGAGTAGTTGTAGAATATGAACCTAAGCACGTTTGTGAAATTTTGTGCGAATCGTAAGGCTACAAAATTATTAAAAAATTATTAAAAAATAATTTTGTTGTCACGATAACTTGAGAACTGAGAGAGATAGCGGCCTCAAGTTTTCAGGTTAGGATGTACACCACAACGCGACATTTCAGTTTGATTATGAGCCTAATCGGCCAAACGGTTTCAGAGTTATAGCCATCTGAAATTTTATGAAATTTTGTGGTTTTTGTTCCTCATTAACTCGAAAAATACTGAACCGATTGAATTCAAACATGGTTATTAGTTGTAGAATGCCAATGCGGAGACGTTTGCAAAATTTGGTGAGGATATCATTTGTAGAAAATTTTAAATAAATCTTTGAAAATAAAAAAAAAAAGTTCTATATATCAGTAACTAATCGTTCAAAATTGCTGAAATTTTGCAAGAACCTTCATAACCTAACTATACTGACAATTTTCAAGTTTTAATACGATCGGTTAAATATTGTTGGAGATTCGAGCATTCTTGTGTGAGTTCAGTAGATGGGTGACCGTTGCCTCGATAACTTTCGAACGAAAGGAGATAGGGACTTGCAATTTTCAGGGAAGGTTGCGTATCCGAAAGGGAGAGTTGAGTTCAATTTTGGGCATAATCGGTCTGACGGTTTCCGAGTTATACCCATCTGGAATATTGTTTCCTTGATAACTCAAAAAATAAATATTCGATCGAATTGAAGTTTGGTAACTAGTAGTAGAAAATCAACATAAAGACGTGTTTAAAATTTTGTGAGAACCGTACCCCTAGAAAATTTGAAAAAAACGACGAGAAAAAAAATTTTGAAACCCTACCCCTAGAAAATTTCAAAAAAATCACGAAAAAAAAAATTGGTTCAAGCACTGACGTGAAGTCAGAAGCTTTTGCGCGTATGTTCTATTGTCCATTCTTCTGTATTGGACACCCTTAATCGAATTTACCATGGTAAATTCGATTAAGGGTGTCCAATACAGAAGAATGGACAATAGAACATACGCGCAAAAGCTTCTGACTTCACGTCAGTGCTTGAACCAATTTTTAAATATTTGTATAAGTGGCATTTGATGCTTGTAGATAGCTTCAATTGGTTCAATTGGTATTATGCATGCATCTATTGAATTGACTCGAATTTTTCTCATAAATTATGATTACTATCGTGAAAACCTCACAATCTTGGTGCAAACCGAATTATACTTGAGAAATGAAATGCGCAAAGAGCTAATATCTTGCTAATTATTCTTGGAACATCAAAAGAAATTAAAATCTTCGATTTCACATCTGAAGAAGAATTCTCCAATCCTCTGAAATCCCTTGTGAATTTATTAACTCAAATACCACTAAAAACGCAATACA
Source organism: Halyzia sedecimguttata (assembly GCA_937662695.2). Classification (NCBI taxonomy): domain Eukaryota; kingdom Metazoa; phylum Arthropoda; class Insecta; order Coleoptera; family Coccinellidae; genus Halyzia; species Halyzia sedecimguttata. The sequence continues at coordinate 109,968,623 of OW569414.2, read as the reverse complement.
GACCTCATCTAAAACTAAGATACCTGTGAAAATAATAAAATGAAATCGATTTGACAGGCGCATAGAATTATACACTTACAAATTATTTATTTATTTAATGCGCCTGTCAACTCGATTTCATTTTCACAGGTAACTTTTTTTAGGTGATGTCTGTATTGCGTTTTTAGTGGTATTTGAGTTAATAAATTCACAAGAAATCTCAGAGGATTGCAGAATTCTTCTTCAGATGTGAAATCGAAGAATTTAATTTCTTTTGACGTTCCAAGAATAATTAGCAAGATATCAGCTCTTTGCGCATTTCATTTCTCAAGTATAAGTCGGTTTGCACCAAGATTGTGAGGTTTTCACGATAGTAATCATATTTTATGAGAAACATTGAATTAATATAAACTTTATTTGAATTTTGATAATGTTAGTTTCATTGGAAATACATTCCGAATAATTTTTCAAATTTCCACAAAGCCCAAAGCTCCCTCTAGCGTGCTGTCATCAAAATATTAATGTCAAAACATATCGGAATTTCAGCATGAAATTTGACTGTTTGGTATAAAATGAAATTCTGAGCAACATTTCTTTCAGAAAATTTTTCATATTATTCTGATTCTTACGTCTTTGGGTCATTTTTCTAAGGATGTCAATTTTGACAGGTTTGTTGAGTAACAGGATCAATGACATATATGTCAAAAATCATCATTCCTTGAGCACCAACTTTCCCGAAAACCAAAATTCCAAAAAACTATACAGGCTACAAAATTTCCCCTTGGTGCGTAGATTTTGAAACGCACTGTATACAGGGTGAGCCTTTGATCACTGCATTAATTTTAACCAAAGATTCCTCTCATCAAATGAAACACTTTTTTAATTCAACATTAGTCCAAATTCAGCTCAGGTAAAGAGGTACAGGCTGTTGAAATTTTGAAAAAAAAATCAGGTTTTATTTTGTAGCTTTGACATCCATTTTTCGATTAAAATGAATGTTGGCGCAAAGTTTCCTATAACTATGATACATATTTTCCAAATATTAGTTATTTTCTACTTCTACCGGTTTTCTAGTTATGGACTCGTGGATTCATAAAACTAAACGAAATTAGCATGAAGAAAGCATATAAAGTTTTTCTTGAGTCATTTCAAGAATATTCCATCGTTTTAGAACATTATATTATTCTTCATCATTTCTCCTTAAACGCACCGTTTTCGAGATATTCTTCATTGAATGTTTTGAAATGGAAAACTCCGGAAATTTCACTACTTTTATGGATCCGTCCCTGAGCGTTTTGGAATCCCGAATCAAGCTGTAAACCACGTTACCATGCCTTATTCTCGTCCGCCAACAATGTCATAGATAATTTATATGCGGGAGTGTATTAGCACATTGTGAAATCTTTAAAAGCTTGTAACTTTTTACCTGAGCCGAATCTGGAAAAATGGTAAATGACAAAAAGTGTTTAATTTGATGAGAGGATTCTTTGGTTAAAATTAATGCAGTGGTCAAAGACTCACCCTGTATATATTTTTTGAGATATTGAGGAAATAACAACATAACTACAGATGGGTATAACTTCGAAACCCTCTGGCCTATTATACCCATTAATGAACTCAACCGTTGCCTTCGGAGGCGCAGCCTACCCTGAAAATTGCTGAAAAGTAGCTACCTAATCGTTAGAGACCAGTTTTGGCAATTTGGGCAAAACGATAGCACGCCATTCCCTACAGCATGTTCGGAAAAAAACTTAATTTTAATTAGAACTTCCGCAGAATTCAGACATAGCGCATTGCCACAAGCCCGCTGAAACGAGGAATCGAATGATGACGCAAATTCCATTCTCATTAAACACCGCCACAAGAAGCTGAAGCAAGTTCCTCATATTGATTTCCATATAAATACTTAAGACTCGCATCCACTTAAGTAATGACCCAATTGGACCAGACACTATATTCGATTATTTCAGAATGTGGAAAAACCCAACCGAATTCCATATGACGAAATGAGATGAAACAGATATTTCCCAATCGAAAATTCGAAGAGTCGAACGCTCTATCGCAACCAAACAGGTACAGATACCGACTCGACGAAGATCCTCTCTGATGATTCACTTTCCGTGAAATTTCACATCGTACGTCCGAGAATTACAACAAAGAGTCGTCGAGATTATCTCTGCATCGTTTGGCGCCAGGGAAATTGTTGTAACGGTATCAAAAAAGGGTTACGGAACCAGCCGAATGGAATATTTCATTAGCGATAGTCTGGATAACAAAGTGTCTGTTCTGTCGGCTCAGTGAACTGATAACCTGCGAGCATAATGCTTTTGGGATGAATGTAGAATTAGGGCTTAATTTAGAAAAAGGTACGGTGTTCTTCGGTTAGATTTAATTAGTAATTGCGGATGAGGGTTTCCGATGGAGCTGAAATTATTAGGGGGTGTATTTATTTCAACATTTCGCTTCAAATAAAGGGAGTCCCAAAAATGGCGCATAATTCAAATATGATTCAATGGTTTTTGCACGTATGTTCTGTGGAATATCGCGGTATCATTTTGCCGAAATGTCTGTAATTTTCGAATTTTTTGCAGAAAATGGGGTTAGGTTCAACTGACTGATGAAGAATTCGAGGTCAAATTTTATTCTGTTTGGCCAGCCGGCCGTTGTCACGATAATTTAAGAACGGAAAAAGATAGCGATTTTCAGGGTAGGTGGCGCATCCAAATACGACGGACAAGTTCATTAATGGGCATAATCGGCCCAACGGTTTCCGAATAAAAATTTTGTCATCAACCAATACAGATCCGATCGAATTGAAACTTGTTAAAAAGTTGTAGAATACTAATACAAAGACGATTGTGGGAATTTTGGTAGAATCGTGTCACTAGAATATTAAAAGAAAATGATCAAAAAATATTATTCATCAGGTTGTGAACTATCATCCATCTTATATACAAATACACAATGTTCTCAGGTAAGTGGACTCTATTGCTGTTAATCAATTACAACAAATTGCCGACGTTTCAGGGAACGTTATATCCTCTTTTCCAAGGCTATTCAAAATAAACATTAAGAATAAAAAAAACTACAGTGTGTTTGGGAGATATAAATTAAGTTTTCACCAAATTTCTTAGAAAAAAATTGTTTGTAAAAGAATAATAAAAAACCAAAAATTCATTCATTTGTTATTTGAATTTTTCATTAAACAAGCCCTGTGGACAGGAGCTTTCTGGCGCTCTAGTTCAAACAGACAAATTATATCTCCGAAAGTATTGGTTTCTCAGAGTTGGGAATTATATCAATGTATTCTTATGATAGAACTGCATCATAAAGGAAATTCAATTCAAATAATAGTTTATTTATCAGGATTAAATGAGCAATCTGAGAATGAGAACTGCACCATGGAAGAAATCAAATTAAAATAGATGAAATGAATTTGACTCTCTCTTATAGAACAGGATGAAATGTACGAATATGTACACAGATCATATAATGAAGCTTAGATAGAATAATTATAGCATTCTGTGAAAACATGGAAGTACGTACGATTCATTATCGAAATTTAGAAAAATCATATCTCCGAAAGTATTAGCTTGATGGAGTTGAAAATGATATCGATGGATTTTAATGGTGAAACTGCATCTTAAATGAAAATTGAATTTGTTGTTGTTTTTTTTTCGTAACTCCGAAACCATCTCTCCTATTTTGCCCAATAACGAACTTAACCGAGATATTCATCTCCCTAACGTACTTTGAAAATTACAACTGCCTAGCTCATTCCATTCGGGAGTTATTGTAGAACATTTTTTTTTAATTTTGAAAATATTTTTGTGACACTTTGCGGTAACCTGTTCAATACAAAACTTCACATGTGTATTAAGCTCATGATTCTACAATTTGATGCTAAATTTCAGATAGATCGAGTGATCGGTTTCGGAAATATTCATAAAAAATGTGTTTTACTAAAATCGGCCATAACTCCGGAACCGCTTGATGAATTTCGCCCATTAACGAACTTGTCCGAGATATTTACGCTCCAAACCCACCTTGCAAATTTCAATCCTCTAACTCCTTTCCTTCGAGAGTTATCGTGCCTACAGCCGGCCGTCCGGACCGGCCGGACAGAATCGATTGATGACCTCGGATTCTTGATACGTGAGTCGAACCAAATCGTTTGAGACCATTTTCAGCCAAAAATTACAGACATTTGGGCAAATTGATAAGCACTCAGTTCCGAGGAACTAGAGCGCCAAAAAGTATGAATACAAAAGTTGTAGATCTTTTTGGCGCTATAGATCCTCGAAACTGAGTGCTTATCAATTTGCCCAAATGTCTGTAATTTTCGAATTTTTTGCTGAAAATGGTCTCTAACGATTTGGTTCGACTCACTGATATAGAATCCGAGGTCGAAATCGATTCTGTCCGGCCGGTCCAGCCGGCCGGCCGTAGACACGATAACTCTCGAACGAAAGGAGTTAGAGGATTGAAATTTGCAAGGTGGGTTTGGATTGTAAATATCTCGGACAAGTTCGATAATGGGCGAAATCCATCAAGCAGTTTCGGAGTTATGGCCGATTTTAGTAAAACACATTTTTTATGAATATTTCCGAAACCGATCACTTGATCTATCTGAAATTTAGCATCAAATTGTAGAATGATGACCTTTATACGCATGTGGAGTTTTGTATTGACCAGGTTTCCGCAAAGTGTAAAAAAAAAAATTTCCAAATTAAAAAAAAAAATTTCCACAATAACTCTCGAACGGAATGAGCTAGGCAGTTGAAATTTTCAGAGTAGGTTAGGGAGATGAATATCTCGCTTAAGTTCGTTATTGGGCAAAATAGGCCAGATTGTTTCGGAGTAACGAAAAAGAAAATTTTTTTTAAGCATCAAATTTCAAATTAAATTTCTATTTAAGATGCAGTTTCACCATTAAAATCCATCGATATCATTTTCAACTCCAACAAGTAATACTTTCGGAGATATGATTTTTCTAAATTTCAATAATGAATCGTACGTACTTCTATGTTTTCACAGAATGCTATAATTATTCTATCTAAGCTTTATTATATGATCTGTGTTCATACTCGTACATTTCATCTAGTTCTATAAGAGAGAGTCAAATTCACTTCAGCTATTTTAATTTGATTTCTTCCATGGTGCAGTTCTCATTCTCAGATAGCTCATTTAATCTTGATAAATAAACTATTATTTGAATTGAATTTCCTTTAAGATGCAGTTCTATCATAAGAATACATTAATATAATTCCCAACTCTGAGAAACCAATACTTTCGGAGATATAATTTGTCTGTTTGAACAAGAGCGCCAAAAAGCTCCTGTCCACAGGACTTGAACCATTTTTTCATATTCATTTTATCCTGCACGACATATCTGAAAATCCCCATATCAAATTCCGGAAAAATATGTTACAGGTGAACAGATCTCCGCTTCAGTACCTAAAACGCGTTATGAAGAGGGTGCGAGATAACTGTCACATCGGCCAATGACGTTTCAAGCAGAGATGCTACACGCATCCCATTTTGTCATTCCACAAATAATAGTTCACCTGCATCAAATCAAGATGTCGAAGAATTCGAGTTCTGCAAATCTCGTATGATGAATCTCAGAAATTTAATGCGATAAAATAAAAGGTAATTCCATCTATCCAGTGGCATCATCTGTTTTCGCGATAAACTTTTATAAGAGGCATAAACTTAATTGAGGCAATTTTATTTCTTCGGCTACATAAATTGGTAATTATTCGAAATAGCCACTTTACAGCGTAGTCAACTCGTTGGAAATCAGGCAGGTATGTAGCAGGCGATTACTATGTCTGATGCGGATGATTCTCATTCTCATGAAATGCTCTTGTATAATACAAATTTTTGATGAACCCCTCGCACGGAGGCTACATGGCAGCATTCAACATGTTCATAATGCCTTCGGCTATAGATTCTTCCGCTTAACTACTTGAGCATTCTTTCTGTTCTTCAGTTGGTACATGTCTGGCATCTTTAATCATCAAACATGGATTGAAATCCCTTACATATTTTCGATACACGCATGCCCGCCTCCTTTTTTCTACCCAGCGTACGGTCATTTTACCCTCTCTTTGGAAGACACTTGTAGAATGGAAAAATGTAGATACTTCCATGTAAGTCCGGGAATAGTATAAAAAAGATATCATTCTCGAGAGGACGTGTTGGTGAAATACTTTGGGAATGAGCACACAATTGAATTCTTCGGTGGATGTACTTGAAGAGGCATTTATTTGAAAACAGGTTGTTGCAAAATAATTGTTACAGCTGAAGAAGCAGATCTCACGATGTGCATTGAAGAAGAAGTGGATGTTGAGGAAGAGAACAATGATATTATTCGTTTCGCTAGAATTAAATGTGGTAACTCTGTTTATTGTATAAGTATTTAGAGAAGAACCATTCAGTCGCTGTAAATTTTTCTGTGCTAGAAGGAAAAATTGGTTCAAGCCCTGTGGACAGGAGCTTTCTGGCGCTCTTGTTCAAACAGACAAATTATATCTCCGAAAGTATTGCTTTCTCAGAGTTGGTAATTATTTCAATGTATTCTTATGACAGAACTGCATCATAAAGGAAATTCAATTCAAATAATAGTTTATTTATCAAGATTAAATGAGCAATCTGAGAATGAGAACTGCATCATGGAAGAAATCAAATTAAAATAGCTGAACTGAATTTGACTCTCTCTTATAGAACAGGATGAAATGTACGAGTATGAACACAGATCATATAATAAAGCTTAGATAGTATAATTATAGCATTCTGTGAAAACATAGAAGTACGATTCATTATTGAAATTTAGAAAAATCATATCTCCGAAAGTATTAGCTTGTTGGGGTTGAAAATGATATCGATGGATTTTAATGGTGAAACTGCATCTTAAATAAAAATTGTATTTGAAATCTGTTGCTTAAAAAAAATTTTGTTTTTCGTTACTCCGAAACCATTTGTCCTATTTTGCCCAATAACGGACTTAACCGAGATATTCATCTCCCTAACCTACTCTGAAAATTTCAACTGTCTAGCTCATTCCGTTCGAGAGTTATTGTAGAATTTTTTTTTACACTTTGCGTTAACCTGGTCAATACAAAACTTCACATGCGTATAAAGGTCATGATTCTACAATTTGATGCTAAATTTCAGATAGATCGGAAATATTCGATAGATCGGAAATATTCATAAGAAAATGTGTTTTACTAAAATCGCCATAACTCCGAAACCGCTTGAGGGATTTCGCCCATTAACGAACTCGACCGAGATATTTACGCTCCAAACCCACCTTGTAAATTTCAATTTTCTAACTCCTTTCGTTCGAGAGTTATCGTGCCTACAACCGGGCGGCCGGCCGGCCGGACCGGCCGGATAGAATCGATTTCGACCTCGGATTCTTGATCAGTGAGTCGAACCAAATCGTTTGAGACCATTTTCAGCCAAAAATTCGAAAATTACAGACATTTGGGCAAATTGATAAGCACTCAGTTCCGAGGAACTAGAGCGCTAAAAATATTACAGGTTTCCAAGTTCCAAATTTGAACACAATCGGATCTATATTGTTGGTGATCCGAGCCCCTTGGGTACAACAAATACGATCCAATCAAAACTCGGTGATTACTTGTAGAATGTCGATGCTCAAATTTTCGCAAAATTTCGTTTATATCACAAAAAAAATTTTGAAAAATTTTTTCTTAAAAATTTTTATATTTCAGAAACTATACGTCAGAATCAGTTGAAATTCCAAATATACCTTCCAGCCACCATTTTACAATCGAGTCCGAATTCCAGTTCGATCGACTTCGTATGAGACGTGAATAGACAATAGAACATGCGAGGAAATCTTCAGACATCAGTGGTTTTTAAGAATTTTTTTTTGTTGAAGTTTGTTTGAACTTGTTGTCCTTGTGCATCAAGCTAAATTCAATTAATGATTCTAATTCTATGAATGGCCCGTTTTTACTTAAAATAAACGAGTATAGGCATCACTTGGCCGGATTGAAGATCATAGGTAAAGTCGGTGAATATTCAACACCCATTGAAGGACAATAATTGGTTTTCTTGGAGTACTGAGATTGCGGAATTATCCTCACTGAAGTTCAGTTCAGAGGATAGTTCAATTTTTCACCACTGTTGCGTCCCTGACTTCACATTTTGGGAAGCACTGGGTTGTTTTTCTAAACAAAGCAGCTCGCTTGCAAAACTTAAATGTTTTGGTTTCACTGGTTCGGTTTACCCTGGGTGGCATCACCCTTGAAATTAATATTTTCCACGAAAAGATAATTGCAAGTGGAATATCTTGTAAAAACTTCAACCCTTGTAGATATTTATTACCTATTTCCTGTGAAAGAATTATGTTAAAATTCATTTTAACAACTGAAGTGCTAAGAAACGTATCAGTTTCTAGACACATTGCCCAGTGCGTTATTCTTTTTGTCTAGACTATTCGAAGACCCCTAGTCTGTGAAAGTCATTAATCAGCTTTCGCTGATAGATTATATCCAGGCAACTAGTGAAAATTAGTCCAAATGGGGGTAGAAATTCAAGATTTTGAATTTCTAAGATTAAACACGCTAGAAGTTCACTGATTAGTGCATTTAGTATGCATTCCTACTACGTTTCGTAATCGACAAATGAGAGTATTGTTGTAACATATCGGGGGCGGTTTTAAGATCGAACCCCCAATCATTGTTAATATTTCCCCTTTTTTACCCAGATGAAGGAACCTCCTATATTTCCTTCTATCTGGGCTTTTATATACAATTACACTGTTCAATTTCATTACTATTCTTGATCTGTCGCGAAACAATAACATTGTCTTGTCTTCGTTGGCAACTTAGTAGTCACTTCTTCCTTGCTATAAATTTTCATATAGAAGGAAGACTTCAATTGTATCAATATTGCATTGTACAATACTTCGTGCTTGTTATCACATTGTCGGTAACAAGAAAATACATTTTGTTGTTGTGTTAAAAGTGCGTTCGAATATTTCACCACTTCCTATCCTCGTAATTGTTATTTTATTCCAAGTAACAACTTACTCAGTAATCCACGAGATTACTACTGGGTGCTTAAAGTTAAGTATACCCCCTTACTCATCCCCCTGATAAAACAATCAGGGTGTATAATTCTGGTCCTTCGAAAATTAATTATATCCTGATAAAAGCATCAGGACTCAACATATGATCCTTCGAAACCATAATATCCTGTTAAACTAATCAGGATCCAACAACCACAATTATATTACTTACCGCCATTCAACCATAAAATGGAACCGATCAATGTACAGGCATGACACTCGGAATATTCATTCATTATGGCACGCAAATTTCTCATCTGAATATTCCACAGCCATTAATTAGAGAGTTGAAAATCATCATTAATATATATTATGCATCAATCATCCATTTCATTTTAATAATAACATTTATATTGGCAACGATAGTTCAATAAATATTTCAATAAAATATAATATCTTCTCGAAAATAAATTATTGACATTTCTAATTGACCATCAGACTTATTCGTTGATTGATGGAACCAAAGCTAAATTATGGCGTTTCGAAAATCAACATGGAGGTAATTTCATACCAAAGTATGTAATATTTGTGTAAATACATTGTGAGGTTTTCCTATTATATTAATCGATATGTCTCCAGCAAATAATTATGTCAAAATGTTGGTTGGAGCAATGACGTGAAGTTCGGAGCTTTTGCGCGCATGTTCTATTGTCTATTCACGCCTCATACGAAGTCGATCGAGCATAGTTTCTGAAATATGACATTTTCCGAGATAGCCACAGAAAATAAAAATTTAACCTTCAAACGACAAAATTACTGTCAATAATGTTTTATTCACTCCTATTGGAAACTCTTATTCGAATTTACCATCGACATAAACCTTTTTCTGAGCTCTTATAAGGCATGAATACATTTCGTACCATTTAAATGACAGCGACTTGAGTGATGAGAGAATCGTCTGATCCCAGAATTTTTAATTCTGATTTCTGGCATATGCATTTTATCTGAATTAAAATTCTTTAAATATCGAATGATATACGAAGAAACTTATTTCTCAAGTAATTTCAGAATACGATATTCCCAAAATTCGAAGAAAATTCACGTTACATTCTACAGTAAGTACAAGTAATTACCGAATTTTAATTGTATCGGATTTGTATATGTATTTTGAGTCATAGAGGAAATAAGAACAAAATTTCAGTAAGTTATAATTCCAAAACGTTTTGGCTGATTAAGCCTATTAACAAACTCAAATGTCGCTTCGTATGCGCAACCTACCCTGAAAAAGTCACTATCACTTTCCGTTCTCAAGTTATAGTGAGATAAATAATATTTTTTAATGATTTTTTTTTATTTTCTGGTAATACGATCCTCACAAAATTTCAGTTAATCATTCAGATCGATTTAGTATCCAGGGATTGAACTTTCTGGGTTGATTTGAAAAATATTTCACGATGAAATCGAAAAGTATATTACCGTTGTGGTGCTCAGCTGATTTTTGCCGCTCTTGTTCCTCGGAACAGAGTGCTTATCAATTTGCCCAAATGTCTGTAATTTTCGAATTTTTGGCTGAAATTGGTATCAAACGATTCGGTTCGACTCACTGATCAAGAATCCGTGGTCGAAATCGATTATGTCCGGCCGTCCGTTAACACGATAACTCTCGAACGAAAGGAGTTAGAGGATTGAAATTTGCATGGTAGGTTTGGACTGTAAATATATCGGACGAGTTCGTTAACGGGCGAAATCCATCAAGCGGTTTCGGAGTTATGGCCGTTTTTAGTAAAAACATTTTTTATGAATATTTCCGAAACCAATCACTCGATATATTTGAAATTTAGCATCAAATTGTAGAATCATGACCTTTATACGCATGTCCAGTTTTGTATTAATCAGGTTACCGTAAAGTGTCAAAAAAAAAATTGAAATTTTTTTATTTTTGTTTCTACAATAGCCTCGAACGGAATGAGCTAGGCAGTTGAAATTTTCAGAGTAGGGTTAGCGAGATAAATATCTCGGTTAAGTTCGCTATTGGGCAAATTAGGCCAGATGGTTTCGGAGTAACGAAAAAAAATTGTTTTTGGGCGCATGTTCTAGGGGAACATCGTCCTATCATTTCGTCCAAATGTCTGTAATTTTCGAATTTCGAGCTGAAAATTGGCTAATAGACTAATTCGGACTCCCTGATCACGAATCCGGTGTCAGATTTTTGGGTGCCGTCCGGCCGGCCGGTTTTCCGGCCGTAGGCACGATAACAGGAGCACCGAAGGTCCTATCGACTTCAAACTTTCAGGGTAGGTTTCTGATCAAAATGCGACGGTTAAGTTCGTTAACGGGCAAAATCGGCCGGACGGTTTAGGAGTTATAGACATTTAAAATTTTGAGGTTATTTCCCTGATATTTCAGGAACTAAAGAAGATGTTGAATCGAAAATTGGTAGTCAGTTCGAGGATATAAACGCGCAACTTTTGGCAAAATTCTGTTATGATCGAAATGTTGGTAATTTTTAAAAAAAAATTTCTTTTAATTTTTTCGAAAAAAAAATTTTTTTTTCGTGAACTATTCATCAGATTGCAACAAAAACTTGTACTAACGTCAATTGTAGTATTTTGCAACATTGTGCAAAATTTTGGCTCTATACGATTTCAATTTCTGGAGATATAAGACAAAATGTGTCAAATTTCCTGGGTCTCTCTCAGTATTTTCATCGATTATTATATAATAATCAATAATATTAAGGTATTCAACATGATACTGCTTTTTTTCTTTACTGGTCAGTACGGGCCACAAGGAAGATGAACATGCGCCCAATAGCTCCTGTCCACAGGGCTTGAACCAATTTTTTAACCTACAAATTTCAAAATATTTTTTTTTAAGATGCATGCAAACACAATTGTTTTGAGCTGATAAGTTGTAGTTTATAAATTGTCTAATTTGCGTTTGAATTTCATTAACTACAATTTTGAATAATGGTTCGATTAACGGAAATGCACAAAAATAACAATTTTACAAATGATTGGTTACGGAGGTAAAACCCAAACACAACAAGAAGTAAGTCGCTAGTTTTATGAGAAATTTCAGAATTTGTCGCCTATAACCCAAGGGACAATAAGTAAAATAGAGAAGCAGTTTCGCTAACCACTTGATTTTATTTTTTTCTAATTGGATTTTTGCAATAAACATGAGAGTGATAACATTTTTGAATAGAAAATGACGAGACCTTTCAAACGATATATCACAAGCCCATACTTCCTTTTTGAAAAATTTTGGGTTGTACCTGTCTTTCGAAAGGGGTTGAAGGAAAGGTTCACATTCTTATGAAGAAGGATGACAATTTAAAACTGCAAGAAGTGGAAATCGAGAATGTAAATAATAAAAAACTTTACTGAGAGAAAATTTGCGTAATATTCGGAATTAATGTCCATTTTCGTTTTGGTAAATCGAAAAATTTCACCGCAATATTCTACGATCCCGTTCACGAGTAGAAGGGTATCATTTTCTTTCAAGTTAATCGAATTCATCTCTAATAGGTTATATTCATTCGATTTTGTGTTATTGTTTCCTCAAGAAATCTTCGGATTTGTGCGGTGAACCATTTCTGAAATAAAGAGTATTATCCAGAAATAATCCCAAGAGTTCATCAGGATACGAAAATTAAGGACCGAGTTTAATCAAAACAAATCTCAAAAAGTTCTCAAGAGACCATTTCTTACCGCAATTTTCTCCGATCAGTAGATCTCGAGTTATAGGGAAATAGATGGTGAAGACTGGAGAATAATAGTGTATAGACATAAATACAGAGAATCCGTATTTTTTTAGAAGGAAAAAAATGGAATCCACTGACATGATGTCACTCTGCTTTGGTGCGCTTGTTCAAAATCATAGTCAGAGCCATCTAGGTGCTGAACTCGCTCATGACTGCTTAGCTTTCAGGAACAAAAATATTCTCCCAATATTTCCAACAATAAGGTAGGTATAGATCCGATCGAGTTCAAATCTAGAGCTTGGCTATAAGAAAAAGTGGGAAATTCCAGTGGACAGGAGCTTTTTGGCGCTCTTGTTCAAACTTTGACAAATCATATCTCCGAAGGTATTGGTTTCTCAGAGGTCAGAATGATATAAATGGATTCTTAGGATAGGACTGCATCATGAAAGAAATTAAATTTTAAAAGTATTATTCAAAAAAAAAACAAGAGTGCCAAAAATGATTAATCCGAAACCACCAGACTACCAGATCCTACCCAATAACGAACTTTCAGATATTAAATATTGATAAAATAATTTCTTTACCTGCCTGAGTTAGCTTGTCACTTTAATTTCTTAAAATCTTAAATATAATGTTACTTACCTCTCAATTCAATAATATATAATCACTTTTACCAGAAAATAGGAAAATAATCAATCTAAATATTTTCATATGGCAATATAAACCTCGATTTAAACTGACTCATCAATACAAATACGTTTTTAAATAATTGGTCATTTTGCATTCAATCATACTTTGTTTTCTAGAACAGAAATAAAGATGATATGTCTCTTATAGGTAGATAAGATGACAGTGAATACAGACAGATAGAATTCGCACTCTGTGAAAACATTGAAGTACAATGTATTATTGAAATTTTTAAAAATCATATCTCCGAAATTATTAGCTTGTTAAAGATAAGAATAATACCAATGAATTCTTGTGATGAAACCTCGGATTAAACTGCATTTTTTCATCATTAACGAACATAACCCTGTAACTATCTAACCAATTTCGGTGCGCCTCACTCCATCGTTCACTGCATCGAAGGTTTACTCCCTCGAAAGTGACGCCCACTTACTCCTGATTCGCCGAACGTGAAATCTCCTATATCGATCGTCTTCGTCAGTAGTTTGGCTGGATGAGAGATAAGTTGTTTCATTGAGTGTACGTCAACAAAGCAGACTCTGTCTGACCCAGGGGTCGACGGCTGTTCGATTATGAAGATGCGGCTCTTTAGTTCCATATGCAAATATTATTTATTCTTATGAATGAATAGATTAGTTTTTTTTTCATTACCTATAGAACTTATATTATGTAAGAATCTATTTTACTCGAATATCATATCATTCTCTGATTGGAAATAAAATTGAAATCAAAATATCAAATTTGTAAAGAAGAAAACAGCATCGAGATAAATTGGCTCAGTGCGAAACCCGTTCAAATCCAATTTTCTTCGAATTTTAGTTATTGACTTCAAGAACAAATAAAAACAACATTATTGATTGAAGAATTCAAATATTCTCTTCATTGTGCACGTTAGGAATTTTCTCCTTGCCAAACTGGAAACACTGAACAGGAATTGAGAACTTTTAAAGTAATTTACAATTATATTTCAGAATTTTTTTGAAATGAACTGAATTTGAAATAAAAATATATTAATATACCTATATTGTTCCTTCATTAAGGGCATCCTGCCATCGTCCTCGTAATATATTTCTAACTCAGTATAAAAATGTTATATCTTTATACAAATTTCTTTATTACGAATGAGAAGTAATACAGAAACCAATTAAACATAAATAAAGTTCTAGAGTGTAGAAAATATCCTACTCTTTTAATTGATGAACATTTCAACTTCCTTCGATAGATTTACTAAAATGATATTTATATGTCGTCAGATTAAAAGTGTTATATAATACAGCATATTATTCAGATTTCAATTTTATTTCTAATCAGGATATGATACTCAAGTAGATATTATACAGGGTGAGGCTTTGACCACTGCATTAATTTTAACCAAAGATTCCTCTCATCAAATGAAACACTTTTTTCATTTACCATTTTTCCAGATTCGGCTCAGGTAAAAAGATACAAGCGTTTAAAGATTTCACAATGTGCTAATACACTCCCGCATATAAATTATCTATGACATTGTTGACGGATGAGAATAAGGCATGGTAACGTGGTTTACAGCTTGATTCGGGATTCCAACGCTCAGGGACGGATCCATGAAAGTAGTGAAATTTCTGGAGTTTTCCATTTTAAAACATTCAATGAAGAATATCTCGAAAACGGTGCGTATAAGGAGAAATGATGAAGAATAATATAATGTTCCAAAAACGATGGAATATTCTTGAAATGACTCAAGAAAAACTTTATATGCTTTCTTTATGCTAATTTCGTTTAGTTTTATGAATCCACGAGTCCATAACTAGAAAACCAGTAGAAGTAGAAAATAACTAATATTTGGAAAATATGTATCATAGTAATAGGAAACTTTACGCCAACATTCATTTTATTCGAAAAAAAGATGTCAAAGCTACAGAATAAAATCTGATTTTTTTTCAAAATTTCAACAGCCTGTATCTTTTTACCTGAGCTGAATTTGGAAAAATGTTAAATGAAAAAAGTGTTTCATTTGATGAGGGGAATCTTTGGTTAAAATTAATGCAGTGGTCAAAGACTCACCCTGTATATTCATATTTTCATAGCATCACTGGAGGATGTTTTCTTCTTGACAAATTTCTGCACGTAACAAAACGCATAGGTACAAAGATTTTTCACAATGGATCCCTAATTGAAAATTTTCGAAAACATTCACATTCATTCTTCAATTATTTCAAATTTTAAGTGAGACCAGGGGTCAGCAACCTTTTGAGTCAGAAGAGTCAAAAATTAAAATTTACAAAATTACCGAAATATTATTCTTGCCAACAATAAATAGTACTTTCATTAATAAAGTTTTTTGATGAAAAAAGTGTTATTTCTATTTATTCATAAGAATAAATAATATTTGCCTATGAAACAAAAGAGCCCCTAGCTTGACATCGAAAGAGCCGTATGTGGCCGACCCCTGGGTTAGACAGATCAGATTGCGCTTTGTTGGAGTACACTCAATGAAACAAATTACCTCTCATCCAGCCAAAATACGGACGAAGACGGTCGATAAAGGAGATTTTACGTTCGGCGAATCAGGAGTAAGTGGGCGTCATTTTCGATGGAGTGAAACTTCGATGCAGTGAACTTTCGATTCAGAGAACTTTCGATGCACCGATTCTTCGATGGAGTGAACCCTACTCACAAATTTCGTTAGAGAGTTATCGTGTCTACGGCCGGACGGACAGATTTAATTTTGACCTAGGATTCTTCATCCGTGAGTCGAAACTAAACGTTCAAGATCATTTTCGTCCAAAAGTTCGAAAATTAAAGATATCTGGGCAAATTCTTCAGGGGAACAAGCGCGCCAAAAATTATACCTTCTGAAAAATTGGCAAAATTTGTTTTATCATGAACGCATTTCATCACCGGAATACTGCAAGAACATGACGAAATAAAACACTATCTTACCTTTTGTTGTTGCCTCAACCCCAAAAGCGCATAGTAAACACACCGTCCACGTTTCACGAGGTAAACAACCCTCTTGCGATCTCTCGTCACACGCGAAAACGTCCCACCAATGGATCGCACTGTGACTGCCCCGATTCGGTGTCAAAAACCTTTATCCACACGACCTCAAGAAAAATGTGAAAAATTCAAAATCAATCGAGGAATCCGGTCGTCCGAGTCCGGTGTTTCCGGTTTGGACGCACGAGAAGATCTTCGCGGAGAGTGCTGAGCGTACGCGCGGCAGCGATGTGGACGTAACGACTGTGTGCGTTGATTCCACACGAAAATCCAGGCGTGCCATGGCACAGCCGATCAAATAAAAGCGCATTTTCCCTCTCTTTCGGACGGAAGGATGTAGCCCGGTGCTATGCCCGATTCCAGTTTCTGACACGTCGTGCCGGTCCGTTTTCGGCTAAATTTAACTCATTACTGTTCGTTTATCGATCAATCAACATCATCAACAAGCAGTTTATAGTTGCGCTTTTTGCGAAAAGTGCATAAGAGCTTCAGGAGAGTAGTTTGATCTTTTTGGCTACTCAAAGGGTGCTTCCGTTTCCTCACTTACGTTTTTTAACGAGTTTCTTAATAATTACCATGGTAATTTAGAATTAAAGAGTCCAATACAGGAGAATGGACAATATAATTTACCATGGTGAATTCGATTAAGAGTATCCAACACAGGAGAATGGACAATAGAACATGCGCACAAAAGCTCCTGACTTCACGTCGGTGCTTGAACCAATTTTTTTTTAATTTTCTAGGGGTACGGTTCTTATAAAATTTTATTCACGTCTTTATGTCGATATTCTACAACAAGATACCAAGCTTCAATTCGAACAAGTTCATATTTGTCGAGTTATCGAGGAAATAATATTTCAGGTGGGTATAACTCTGAAACCGTTGGACCGATTATGCTCGTAATCGAACTTAACACTCCCATTCGGAAGTTGTCGAGGCAATGGTCACCCATCCATCTACTAAACTCACACAAGGCAGCCCGAATCTCCAACAATATATATCTGATCGTGTTCAACCTTGGAACTCGGCAGTAGAGTTTTGAAGGCTCTCGTAAAATTTTAGCGATGTCGGACGAATAGTTACTAATATATAGAATTTTTTCAATCATTTTCGATGATTTTTTTTACATTTTCTAGTAATACGTTCCTCAAGAAATTTTGTAAGAATTTTCGCGTTGGCATTATACAACTAATAACCATTTTTGAATTTAATCGGTTTTGTATTTTTTGAGTTATTGAGGAAATAACAACCAAACTTCAGATGGATATAACTGCAAAACCGTTTGGCCGATTATGCCTATAGACAAACTGAAATGTTGCATTCGAACACAAGACCTCAAATAATCAGATCAGTATCTTATACAAAAGACTTGTGCTTCTCCATCCAATTCGTGTGAGCACAAGTATACAAGTATAATAAATTAGGAATACATGGATTTAGGTATGTTTATTTATATGCATTCCTTATTTTGTTTTTCAGATCTTCCAAATCAAAAGGAGGAGTGTGGTACACACGATCTTTCAAATATCAGCAAAGGATGAAATCTTCCGGTCAAACCGAAAGTCACTTTCAATTTTTGTTTATCTCAGTTGAAGGCTCCTTGAACGAACTGAAAATCATAAAATTTTCAACTTTCGAAATGGCTGAGATAATGCATTGGAACATGTATACTGGGACACCCGGTATAGTGTACCAAAACGTGAACATTTTGTGTGCATGTTCTAAGAAACAGCGCGCTGTCATCTTGCAACAATGTCTGTTTTTTCGATTTTTTTCCGAAAATGGTCTCCAATGATTAGGTTCGACTTACGGATGAATAATTCGTGGTCAAATTCAATTCTGTCCGGCCAGCCGTCCTTTGCAATGATAACTTTCGAACGAAATGAGATAGCGACTTGTAATTCTCAGGGTAGGTTACGCATCCGAATACGTCGGCTTACTACGTTGATGGGCATAATCGCCCTAACGGTTTCGCAGTTATACCCATCTGAAATGTTATTGTTATTTCCTCAATAACTCAAAAAAATGCGGATGCGATTGAATTGAAACTTGGTAATTAGTTGTAGAACACCAACGTGCAAATTTTTGCAAAAGTTTGTGAGCATAGTGCCACTAGAAAAATATTTAAAAAAAAATTATGTTGTCCATTCTCCTGTATTGGACACTTAATTCGAATTTACCATGGTAAATTATGTTGTCCATTCTCCTGTATTGGACACTTAATTCGAATTTACCATGGTAAATTCGAATTAAGAGTGTCCAATACAGGAGAATGGACAACATAATTTACCATGGTAAATTCGAATTAAGTGTCCAATACAGGAGAATGGACAACATAATTTACCATGGTAAATTCGATTAAGGGTGTCCAATACAGAAGAATGGACAATAGAACATACGCGCAAAAGCATCTGAGTTCACGTCAGTGCTTGAACCAATTTTTTTTTTAATTTTCTGGGGGTACGGTTCTTAAAATTTTTTTTTTCGTCATTTTTTTCAAATTTTGTAGGGGTACGGTTCTTACAAAATTTTAAACACGTCTTTATGTTGATTTGCTTCTACTAGTTACCAAGCACCAATTCGATCGAATATTTATTTTTTGAGTTATTAAGGAAATAATATTCCAGGTGGGTATAACTCGGAAACCGTTAGACCGATTATGCCCAAAAATAAACCCAACTCTCCCTTTCGGATACGCAACCTACCCTGAAAATTGCACGTCCCTATCTCCTTTCGTTCGAAAGTTATCGAGGTAACGGTCACCCATCTACTGAACCCACACAAGAATGCTCGAATCTCCAACAATATTTAACCGATCGTATTAAAACTTGAAACTTGGTAGTATAGTTAGGTTATGAAGGCTCTTGCAAAATTTCAGCAATTTCAAACGAATAGTTACTGATATATAGAATTTTTGTTTTTTATTTTCAAAGATTTATTAAAAATTTTCTACAAATGTTATCCTCACTAAATTTTGCAAACATTTTCGCGATGGCATTCTACAACTAATAACAATGTTTGAATTCAATCGGTTCAGTATTTTTGGAGTTAATGAGGAACAAAAAACCACCAAATTCCAGAAAATTTCAGATGGCTATAACTCTAAAACCGTTTAGCCGATTATGCTCATAAACAAACTGAAATGTCGCGTTCTGGTGCACATCCTAACCTGAAAACTTCAAGCCGCTATCTCATTCCGTTCTCAAGTTATCGTGACAAAAAAAATATTTTTTAATAATTTTTTTAAAATTTTCTAGCCATACGATTCGCACAAAATTTCACAAACGTGCTTAGGTTCATATTCTACAACTACCCACCAAGTTTCAATTCGATTGGATTTATATTGGTTGAAAACAAAATTATTACTCGGAAACCACTGGGCCGATTATGCCCATTAACGAACTTGTCCGTCGTATTGCGATGCGCAACCCACCCTGAAAATTTCAAGTCGCTAGCTCTTTTCGTTCTCAAGTTATCGTGGCAACGGCCGGACGGCCGGACGGCCGGCCGGACAGAATCAAATTTGACCTCGAATTCTTCATTGGGGAGTCGAACTTAATCGTTTGAGACCATTTTTTTCAAAAAATTCGAAAGTTACAGACATTTGGGCAAAACTATAACGCGATGTTCCCCAGAACATACGCGCAAAAAAGAAATTTTCCTTGAAAAATTTTGTATTCCAGAGAATATTTGTTACATTTCGCTGGAATTCTACACAATCCTTCAAGCCGAATTTTATTTTCCCAATATTTTCAAAATACAGATCTGATCGAATTAATAATAGTAGAAAATTCCTTCAAATCATATCACCTACAAAAATATCACAGAGAGCCAATAAGAAACAAGAGCGCCAATAAGGTACTTTAGATTTCCTTCTTGCTAATTTTAAATCCTTCTTGCTATTAGGAAACTGTTTTAAATCTGATCTCCATGCCCTACGTACGATTCAAATTCAAATTACTTAATCTGTCAACTTTCGTAACAGTCACACCAAGTGCCAATATACAATACAAAAGTCACTAGGATGTATAATACGAATTGTTCATTAAATTTCAACAGTATTTTACAAAACTGGCCTGAAATAGAGAAAATATTGTCTAATGCTGGGCCCAGACGGGTGTACAGTAACGCGTAATGTAATGCGTAATGTAAGGTGAATTCTCGGTGTGGACGGTAGACGAACGTTAGGCTTGCTTCACATGCATACGGTTCCATTCGGTTCGTTTCGTTTTCGGTTTCAATTCGGTCGCTGGCGACAAGTGTGAAACGGTGCTCCGGTTTAGATTCGGTACCGAATAGAAACCGTACAGCACCGAATACTCCCTCGACATGAATAGGTTTCTATCAGGTTTGGATTCGTATGTAGGGAATACAGATCAACCGGGGCGTTCACACGAATACGGTTTAGTTTCGGTTTTAACCATGAAGTAGTAAATATTTACATATGTTTTCTGTCTCGTTCTGTGGTTTTAACCTCAAATCGAGCAGATATCTTTCAATATTTCCCGAATTGTTCAAATATAGAAATATAAACATACATATTTTCGGGATATTGTTGCTATCTCAGTATTCATGAGAAAATGATGGTTTACCAAATGTGGATCGACTGATTTCTGCTGTAAATCTAAACCAGTGCTGCGGGACAAAACTTCCGAAAAATAAAACGATTAATTAAAGACGTAGGATGCATTCAAAGATGTATGTGACCAATTTTGAATGGCTCTGATGAATCTGACGTCGCGGAAAAATTGGAATTGTGAGCCCGTGTCGGAAGATAACATCAAACCTAATATGAACCGTATATGTGTGAAAGGCCTTCATTCGTTTTCGGTTGAAACCGAAAATGAACCGAACCGAATGGAACCGTATGCATGTGAAACAAGCCTTACATGACATGCTCGTAGTACCGTCCACACGGAGAATTCGCCTTACATTACGCATTACATTACGCCGTACGCGTTATATTACACCCGTCTGGACCCGGCATAATACTCGTTGCAATTCCAACACTCACGCCTTCGAAAACTCGCTCCTTCGTCGCTCGTTTTCGCATTTCGCATTCGTGAATAGGAGCCCATTCTGCAACTTGTTTTAGAATATACATTACATAATTAATTTAAGTTTTTGGTAACCGTATAGACATTGCAGTGATTATATTCAACAGATGTTGTCAATGTCGATTAATTTTTGATTAAATCAGAGCATGCAAGGGCGTAGCCAGGAATTAATTTCGGGGGGGGTTTTGAAATAGGAATTAATTTCGGGGGGGGTTTTGGGGGTTTAAGGGTAACTTTCTGCAGCAAAAATTTGTTTTTTAAGAGAAAAAATAACATTTCGGGGGGGGTTTGAACCCCCAAACCCCCCCCCCCCCCCCCCCCCGGCTACGCCCTTGAGTGCATGGTATTATAGTGAACCACATAATCAATCTCATATAATGTTATATTGTCTGGATTACTTGTCTCATTCATTCAATACCATAAATTCACATTTTTCTTAACAACCCATAAAATTCCTTCTTCCTCAACGAACTCGCATCAACATACTTCGTCCCAATTAAAATTGCACATATCCTAAACATAATCATTGATTTACGTAATATAACATCATCATTTATAATAATTCGAAACTGAAAAGTGAGTTTGATAGATGGAATTAGATCTGAAGAACAATTGAACCGTCCGAAGAACAAAACTATACGTATACAATCATCACTATAAGGAGCCTTATGTAATTGGATAGTGCACCATGCGGAACTACATGAGTAGAAAGCAGTATCTTTTGAGAAATCTCGTTGCACAATAGAACAAACAGACTGATATGTTAAGCCTCCACCTACTCCCATGAGGAGATCTTTCAACTCTATTGATGCTCTTTATTGCTGTAACGAATTCGCTCTGCCTACGAGCAACGCATCAGGCTAAGTGATGATTATTTCGTAATAGGTTATAAACGAGAATGTTTTATTGGGCGCATGTTCTAGGGGAACATCGTCCTATCATTTCGTCCAAATGTCTGTAATTTTCGAATTTCGAGCTGAAAATTGGCTAATAGACTAATTCGGACTCCCTGATCACGAATCCGGTGTCAGATTTTTGGGTGCCGTCCGGCCGGCCGGCCGGCCTTCCGGCCGTAGGCACGATAACAGGAGCACCGAAGGTCCTATCGACTTCAAACTTTCAGGGTAGGTTTCTGATCAAAATGCGACGGTTAAGTTCGTTAACGGGCAAAATCGGCCGGACGGTTTAGAAGTTATAGACATTTCAAATTTAGAGGTTATTTCCCTGATATTTCAGGAACTAAAGAAGATGTTGAATCGAAACTTGGTAGTCAGTTCGAGGATATAAACGCGCAACTTTTGGCAAAATTCTGTTATGATCGAAATGTTGGTAATTTTTAAAAAAATATTTCTTTTAATTTTTTCGAAAAAAAAAAAATTTTTTCGTGAACTATTCATCAGATTGCAACAAAAACTTGTACTAACGTCAATTGTAGTATTTTGCAACATTGTGCAAAATTTTGGCTCTATACGATTTCAATTTCTGGAGATATAAGACAAAATGTGTCAAATTTCCTGGGTCTCTCTCAGTATTTTCATCGATTATTATATAATAATCAATAATATTAAGGTATTCAACATGATACTGCTTTTTTTTCCTTATTTTCTTTACTGGTCAGTACGGGCCACAAGGAAGATGAACATGCGCCCAATAGCTCCTGTCCACAGGGCTTGAACCAATTTTTTTAAAGTGTTTCGGATTTTGCACGAAGTATTGTTATTGAAAATTATCGGTTTTATCAATTTTACACGCTATATTCTCGTCCAAATGGCAGTATTTCATGATTATTTTGACGAAAATGGTCTCAAAGGACTACATGAGACCTATCAATGAAGTTTCCGTGGTCAAATTTAATTCTGTTTATTCGTAAACACGATTATTTCGGAAGTTTTATTCCATATCTGTTGTACGACGGCGTATTAAGGCCAATGTAGAAAAAAGATATCTGTCAATTGACAGATTTAATCTGTCAATTGACGCATTTAATCTGTCAATTGACACATTTAATCTGTCAGTTGACACATTTTTCAGTTGAATAAAAGACTAACCGCTGTATTCACAAAGCATTCAATCTCCGTTAAGTCCTAACTGAGGTCCTCAGTTAGGACTTTGGAGATTGAATGCTTTGTGAATACGGCGGAATGTGTTTCACGATCAGAAGACATACCAATGCTTCTTCTTCGTTAATTAAACATTTAATTGAACATACTGCGTTTCTATTTCAATGTCGAAGTCATGACAAAAAACTCAAAACTCATTTTTCTCAAATGAGAACCCATTTTTTTATTGGTCAGCTGGAATCTACTTTAAACAAGCCCTGTGGACAGGAGCTATTGGGCGCATGTTCATCTTCCTTGTGGCCCGTACTGACCAGTAAAGAAAAAAAGCAGTATCATGTTGAATACCTTAATATTATTCTGGAACACAAATTTTCCATTACAATAATCTTCATCTAGCTTCTATTTAGTATCAATTCCTGTAGAACGTGATCATAATAAGTGTTTTCCATATAATAAAATGTGTTTGAACTTGGTATGTAGGAAATCTGACATCAATTATTGGAATTAATTGATTTGACAAACAGCCGTCAAATGAGGTAAATAGATTTTTGTGACGATTTTCTGTGACCATAGAACGTCAAAACACGCTGGAATGTGAATTTTAAGCAATATCTTCTGGAATTGAGATCGTATCGAACTGAAATTTTGCACACTCGTGTAGAATGCTTGATTTAACGTCGGTACAATTTTTTTTATTAAAAAATTTTCCAACTGCCCGATCCCAACAATACTTAGATAATATTATATCCATAAATTAAGCATTTCATTATTGCATTTCTTGAAATAGGTACCTTTTCAAGTCGATCAACATCGTCCTTCTTTCGACGTCTAAACTATGACTTGATTCTTTATGTTTATGTCTTTGAATTTGTTTTCGGTGGAATTCAAAGAGTTCATAGAATAATCGATGAAAATACTGAGAGAGACCCAGGAAATTTGACACATTTTGTCTTATATCTCCAGAAATTGAAATCGTATAGAGCCAAAATTTTGCACAATGTTGCAAAATACTACAATTGACGTTAGTACAAGTTTTTGTTGCAATCTGATGAATAGTTCACGAAAAAAAAATTTTTTTTTCGAAAAAATTAAAAGAAATATTTTTTTAAAAGTTACCAACATTTCGATCATAACAGAATTTTGCCAAAAGTTGCGCGTTTATATCCTCGAACTGACTACCAAGTCTCGATTCAACATCTTCTTTAGTTCCTGAAATATCAGGGAAATAACCTCAAAATTTGAAATGTCTATAACTTCTAAACCGTCCGGCCGATTTTGCCCGTTAACGAACTTAACCGTCGCATTTTGATCAGAAACCTACCCTGAAAGTTTGAAGTCGATAGGACCTTCGGTGCTCCTGTTATCGTGCCTACGGCCGGAAGGCCGGCCGGCCGGACGGCACCCAAAAATCTGACACCGGATTCGTGATCAGGGAGTCCGAATTAGTCTATTAGCCAATTTTCAGCTCGAAATTCGAAAATTACAGACATTTGGACGAAATGATAGGACGATGTTCCCCTAGAACATGCGCCCAAAAATAGTCTATTTTCGCGCATGTTCTGGGGAATATCGCGTTATCATTTTGCCCAAATGTCTGTAATTTTCAAATTTTTTGTTGGGCCGATTATGCCCAAAAACTAACTTAACTCTCACATTCCGATTTGCAACCTACTCATTCACATTGCAAGTCCCTATCTCCTTTCGTTCTAAAGTTACCGGGGTAACGGTCACCCATCCAGCTACTGAACTCACACAAGGCTGCTCGGATATAGATCCGCGCGATCGTGTTCAAACTCGGAATTTGGCAGTGAATTTGGCTCTGAAGGCTCTCGCAAAATTTCAGCGATGTCAAACGAATTGTTTCTGATATATTGAATATTTTTCAATTATTTTTTGAAATTTTTTAGTGATACGATCCTCACGAAATTTCACAAGAATTTTCGCGTTGGTATTCTACGATTAATATTTTTGGGCGCATGTTCTAGGGGAACATCGTCCTATCATTTCGTCCAAATGTCTGTAATTTTCGAATTTCGAGCTGAAAATTGGCTAATAGACTAATTCGGACTCCCTGATCACGAATCCGGTGTCAGATTTTTGGGTGCCGTCCGGCCGGCCGGCCTCATAGACATTTCAAATTTTGAGGTTATTTCCCTGATATTTCAGGAACTAAAGAAGATGTTGAATCGAAACTTGGTAGTCAGTTCGAGGATATAAACGCGCAACTTTTGGCAAAATTCTGTTATGATCGAAATGTTGGTAACTTTTAAAAAAATATTTCTTTTAATTTTTTCGAAAATAATTTTTTTTTTCGTGAACTATTCATCAGATTGCAACAAAAACTTGTACTAACGTCAATTGTAGTATTTTGCAACATTGTGCAAAATTTTGGCTCTATACGATTTCAATTTCTGGAGATATAAGACAAAATGTGTCAAATTTCCTGGGTCTCTCTCAGTATTTTCATCGATTATTATATAATAATCAATAATATTAAGGTATTCAACATGATACTGCTTTTTTTCTTTACTGGTCAGTACGGGCCACAAGGAAGATGAACATGCGCCCAATAGCTCCTGTCCACAGGGCTTGAACCAATTTTTTTGAATTAGATCGGTTTTGTATTTTTCGAGTTATTGATGAAATAACAACCATATTTCAGATGGGTATAACTCCAAAACCGTTTGGCTGATTATGCCTACAAACAAACTCAAATTTCGCAATCAGATGTACAATCTAACCTGAAAATATCAATTTAATCGATATTGATTTAATGTATTCTATCATCAAATAAACATTTTTGTAAACGAATATTTTTGACAGGCACAAGTGACAGAGTTTTTTATTCATTTAACTGTGACTTTAGTGGCGATAACTTTTGGGTATAATTTATTTGCAATCGTTGTTTATATTTAAAAGCCGATATTTAACATTAGACGAGATGAACTAGGTGGTTGGTTTGCTTCAAACTGTCATGAGACAAATCGTTGCTGCTGAGCAAAGGGGTGTTTCAAAAAGTGTATTAAAAATATTACCAAAAAAACAAAACAAAACACACGACTCTGAGAGCATGTAACTGAACAACTTTAATATAAAATTCTTAAAAAGTCAGGAGCTTTTGCGCGAATGTTCCATTGTCTATTCAAGCCTCAAACAGAGTCGATCAAGCTGGAATTCGGTACTCGATTGTAAAATGGCGGTTTGAAGGTACGTGCAGAATTTAAGCGGATTCCGACGAATAGTTTCTGAAACATAATTTTTTTAAGAAAAATTAAAAAAAAAATGTTTTTCTCTATTGATACGATCCTCACAGAATTTCGCAAAAAAATAGACGGTATTAATAATAGTAATTAATAATAACCTAGTTTAAATTTGAACGAATTTGTATTTATTGACCGAAAAAACAAAAAAATGGGTTTAACTCCGAAACCATTTATTTATTCATTTATTAAATAAGTTTCCACCATTATCGATCCGATCATTTTCAAATTTGGAACTGGCTGTAGAATTAGGTCCTCGCTTTTCAGCGATATCGGACTGATAGTTTCTGAGATGCAGAATTTTTTTAATGATTTTTCGAAAACTTTCTAGTGATATAATCCTCACCAAATTCTGCTTAAAATTGCATGTCTACATTCTACAAATAAATAACAAGTTTACATTGGACCGGATCTGTTTATTTTGAGTTATTGAGGAAATAAGAACAAAATTTCAGACGGATATCATATCAAAACCATTTGGCTGATTATGCCTATTAACGAACTCAAATGTCGCATTCGGATGCGATCATTTTCAACAGTTCGGTTAACGTTTGTCACGCCTTCAAAATTCCGTTACGTATTAATTTTATTTATATTATAGTACCTATATTTTATTGTCTCCATAAAATGTATAGAACTGAAAAATAGTTTAATGCGCCTTCCACATTACACATTTCTCATTCTGTTTAACATTAAGCACAAGCTTAATCTTAATGAGAGAA
Organism: Halyzia sedecimguttata; assembly: GCA_937662695.2. Lineage (NCBI taxonomy): Eukaryota > Metazoa > Arthropoda > Insecta > Coleoptera > Coccinellidae > Halyzia > Halyzia sedecimguttata. Next base: position 109,941,127 of record OW569414.2, on the reverse strand, counting down.
ACAATTCTTTTCAGTTAATCATTTTTGGCGTGCTGTTCAGGTGAACAGGGTGTCTAGCAATTAGTCCAAATGTCTGTAGTTTTCGAACAATTGGCCGAGAATGTTCTCAAAAGATTGGTTTCGACTCACTGATGAAGAATTCGCAAGTACCTACGCTGTAACGCAATGAGTTGAGTTGAAATTTTCAGAGTAGGTTTGGGGGCCACATGGGCAAAATCCACCGAGTTGTTTCAGGGTTATATCCATCTGAAATTTGTTTCCCAATATCTCGTAAAATACTGATCTGATCGAATTAAATCGAGGTAGTTAGTAGAAAAATAACGACACGAAAACTATTCAGAAACTATTTTACAGATATCGTTGAAACTCTATGAGAGCCTTCAAAACCTAAGCTGGGATTATTTTGATGTTGAAGTTTTAATGCTGAATTCAAAATATTGAATCAGCAGCAAAACATTGAGATTGTCCTGATGTATGGAGGAAATAAAGAAAATTGACAAATTGCCGAATGGAACATTTATTTCACATAGCAGAATTTTAAATGAGTTTCAAGAAACAGGCCTCTGTTGAGAATTGCTACAAAAACCTCATTCAAATTATCAAAGTGGGCGACTAAAGACGAAAATGCGCTGAATGTTGTTGCAGAAGTTGCAGAAAATTGGAAGACATCTTCAACTCATATTTCCGAGCGAAGAAATATTTCGAGAACTAGCTCCCAAAGAATACTCAAGAGTAACAATTTTTTTCCTTATCGGCCAAGAGTAGTTCAAAAATGAAGAGAAAGGTATTATGCAGCTAGATTAGATTTCTCTGCCTGGTACCAAGGTGAACTTGAAGAATCGCGTTTGTTTCCAAGAAAAATATGTGGACGGATGAAGCTATACATTTGCCACGAACGGTGTTGTCTGCTCCCAAAATTGCCGATGGTGGGCGGATCGAAATCCCGGCTTTGTGATAGAAGAGAATGATCAAGTGTATCAGAAAGTCAAAATCTTAGGTTGAATATTAGACACCACTATGATCGATCCATTTTTCTTCAGGGGAAACATAAATACACAACTGCCTACAAAATAATAGATGACCTTACCTCAATACAAACAGGAACAATGTGGTTTCAACTAGATGGTGCGAGTATTCATTCAACTTATCCTGTGGGGAATTACATTGAAAACACATTTCCCGGTGGGTAGATTGGGCGGTATTCGGAGCATACTTGGCCAGCGCGTTCTCCAGATTTAACGACATTGAATTCTTTCCTTTGGGGTTATCTGAAGAATAAAGTAAATTCATGAACACCTTTCAACTCAGTCGTTGATCTCGAGGAAATTATCACCAATGAAGTCCGGGAAATTCCAAGAAGGTTCCTCGGAAATGCGGTGGAAGAAGTCACTACAAGAACTATAGGCCGTATTGAAATATGAAAGTCTTCCATTGATCTTTTCTTTATTAGTTAGGTCGATTAGTATCCAAGATTTTCGCCGTTCGCTGATTTCATTTAATTGCATTGATTACGAGGTTTTCTCATTTAATAAATAAATAGTTTTAAGTGTACGAGTATTATTCTATGCGCCTGTCAACTCGATTTCATTTTCACAGGTATCTTTGTTTTAAATGAGGTATGTATTACGTTTTTAGTTTTATTTGAGTTAATAAATCCAAAAGCAATTTTAGAGGATTGGAGATTTATTCTTCAGATGTGAAATCGAAGAATTTAAATTCTTATGGTGTTCCAACAATAATAAGCGAGATATTAGCTTTTTGCGCATTTAATTTATCAAGTTGAATTCGGTTTGCACCAAGATTGTGAGGTTTTCATTATAGAAATAATAATTTATGAGGAATATTAAATTAATAAGTATAAACTCTATGTGAATTGTGATAATGTCTCTTTCATTTGAATTACATTCCGAATTATTTTTCAAATTTCCAATTTATTACTTATTGAGTAGATTGTAAATTTGCATTGAATGAATAAATAAAAAAAATAATTTCAAATTTATTACTTATTGAGTAGATTGTAAATTTTCATTGAATGAATAAATAAAAAAAAAAATTTCCGCAAAGCCCACAGCTCCCTCTAACGTGCTGCCATCAAAATATCAATATCAAAATATTTCGGAATTTCACTATGAAATTTGACAGTTTGGTATGAAATGAAATGAAACATTTCTTTGAGAAACTTTTTGCTATTGTTCTGATTTCTAGGAATATGGTCGTTTTTCTTAAAAAATGTCAATTCTGACAGGTTTGCAGAGTAATACGATCGATGACATATATGTCAAAAATGATCGTTTCTTGAGCACCAACTTTCCCGAAAACCCAAATATCAAGAAACTATACAGGCGATAAATTTTCCTCTTGGTGCGTACTTTTTGAAACGCACTGTATATGAAAGCTATTTCGAAAAATTGTTTTTTTTTAGTATTTCTGATTTGGTGGGTCGAAAATATATGTAAAGACCTTTTACAATGAAAATAAATTTATTTTTTTTTTCGGTGCTACCTCTAGTTATCTTAATTAATAATTTCAATAAAAAAATGATATGGCAATGGCTATTTCAAAAAAATTTAAAAATTTATGGAAAAATATGATCAGTCGCTGCTTTTTCAAAGGACAATATAATATTTTAATGGTTCTTTATTTCGTAATGAAATAGATCCCTTGCGTTATTTTTCAGAAAATGACTCCATATTTTTCGACTTGAAGACAGTTCAAAATATGAAAATATCTCAATAGATCTATTTTATTACAAAATGAAGAACCATGGAAGAAATTAATTATTCTTTTGAACAAAGCAGTGGCGTACCTATCAGTTTTTAATTGAAATGTATCATAATTCTCTTTGCGAAAGGTATGCATTCACATATTTTACACCCAGCAAGTTTAAAAAAATTATCTGATAGCAGTAGATATAGAAGTAATTCGAAAAAAAACGATACCTAGTCCAAAAAAATGCAAAAATGAAGTGAATTTATACGAAATTTTTAACTCATAGTCATGCATGGATCAACCTTCTTAAATATTGACATTCGATTATTTCAATTAGTAATCACCCTGTATATCTGAAAATTCCGATACCTCATTGTTTACACAATATCTATTACCTTTAACAATGCAATAATCATGTATGGTAGAAATATCAACTAATTCTTTAATGATGATCAAAACTTATCGGGTTTGTAGTCTCAAATAAATAGAAAGCTTGGAATAATTCAATAAAGAGGATATAATTAACTATTGATTTGTGACTACAAACCCGATAATTTCTATTCATAATGCAATAATCAATTACACAATTGATGCAAGTTTCAATTGAATTGAAATAACTTGCTTCCGGAAGATTTATCGATTTCATAGGCGAATTGTAATCAAGGATCCTATGTGAGGTCGAAAATCTCCCAAAGAAAATTGAATTGTCTCACCCACACGAGGCCTGAATATGAAATTCCAAGGGTAAGGTAGACATTCCTGAAATGCAATTAATGGTTAGATCATTTTAGACGCTGGGTTTTAACATTCTTCAGTACCTCATTCCAAGGGAAAAATTTTCCATAAACATGAGTTGCTCAGGGCCTAGCTGTCACTACATTAGGAGGCTGATTGCTGATTCAAAATCCTTATTATTCTTCACAAAGCGCTAACCTTTATGGGATACGTGTCAAAATATCATGGATAGGAATTAGTCGGTACAGAACATTAGGTGGCGCTATACAGGGTGAGTCTTTGACCACTGCATTAATTTTAACCAAAGATTCCTCTCATCAAATGAAACACTCTTTTCATTTAACATTTTTCCAAATTCACCTCAGGTAAAAAGATATAGGCTGTTGAAATTTCGAAAAAAAATCAGTTTTTATTTTGTAGCTTTGACATCCTTTTTTCGAATAAAATGAATGTTGGCGTAAAGTTTCCTATAACTATGATACATATTTTACAAATATTAGTTATTTTCTACTTCTACTAGTTTTCTAGTTATGGACTTGTGGATTCATAAAACTAAACGAAATTAACATAAAGAAAGCATATAAAGTTTTTCTTGAGTCATTTCAAGAATATTCCATTGTTTTAGAACATTATATTATTCTTCATCATTTCTTCTTAAACGCACCGTTTTCGAGATATTCTTCATTGAATGTTTTAAAATGGAAAACTCCAGAAATTTCACTACTTTTATAGATCCGTCCCTGAGCGTTGGAATCCCGAATCAAGCTGTAAACCACGTTACCATGCCTTATTCTCGTCCGCCAACAATGTCATAGATAATTTAAATGCGGGAGTGTATTAGCACATTGTGAAATCTTTAAACGCTTGTAACTTTTTACCTGAGCCGAATCTGGAAAAATGGTAAATGAAAAAAGTGTTTCATTTGATGAGAGCAATCTTTGGTTAAAATTAATGCAGTGGTCAAAGACTCACCCTGTATATGACAATCAAAACATTTTTACGTGCTTATCAAAATATCACTCAAGAATTGATTAGTGTTATGGCACATTTGCACTACCAAAACCACCATTCATGACTTTACCTTTTCAAGTTTAATTTCGGACAAAGTAAAACCAATTTCGGAAAAAGTAAATCCAATTTCGGATAAATACAATTTCCGAAATTGGATTTACTTTTTTCCAAAATTGAACTTGAAAAGGTATAGTTGTTCATTTGAAACAGAGTCGTAAGCAGAGATGTGGTGACATTTTCCAAATACTAGATTTTGGCGCCATTGTTCCTCGGAACAGAGTGCTTATCAATTTGAGCGAATGTCTGTAATTTTCAATCATTCATCAAGAATATGTGGTCAAAATCGATTCTATCCGGCCACCCGTTGCCACGATAACTCTCGAACAAAATAAGCTAGACAGTTGAAATTTTCAGAGTAGGTTTGAGAGATAAATATCTCGCAAAATCAGCAGAATGGTTTCGGAGTAACGAAAAAAAGATTTATTTTTACCTTACAAGTTCCAACTTCAATTTTTTTTAAGATGCAATTTCGTCATAATAATCCATTTATATCATTTTCAACTCTGAAAAGCTAATACTTTCGGAGATATGACTATTCAAAATTTTAATATTAAATCGTAATTATATGATTTCACAGAATGCAGTAATTGAAAAACAACGTCCGTATTTGTATCTGTGAATATATATATACAGTGTGTTTAAAAAAGTACGAACCAAGAGGATATTTTCTCGACTGTATAGTTTTTTGAAATTTTGGTTTTCGGGAAAGTTAATGCTTAAGAAATGATGATCTTTGACAAATATGTCATTGTGTCGTGCAAACCTGTCAAAATTGACATTTTTTTAGAAAAGTGAACAAAAGAAGTAGAATGAAGTAAAATATCAAAAAGTTTCTGAAAGAAATATTGCTCAAAATTTCATTTTATACCAAACTACCAAATTTCGTAGTGAAATCCCGAAATTTTTGGGCTTTGCGGAAATTTGAGAAATTATTCGGAATGCAATTCCAATGAAAGAGACATTATCACAATTCAAATAATGTTCCTCATAAATTATGATTTCTATAGTGAAAACCTCACAATCTTGGTGCAAACCGAATTATACTTGAGAAATTAAATGCGCAAAGAGCTAATATCTTGCAAGAGAAAAAAATTCAATATGGTAATGGGAAGCTGAAAAACGACAATCTGTATGTAGTGCTCTACCCCGTTATCGAAAATGTTGTGTGTTCGTGACCGCTTGAGCCCCAAGTGTCAACCATACACCAAATGAAAGGTAAAGGAGCGCAGTTTTGGAATCTAATTTATTATTAGTACGTTGCATAGGAAAAATATAATTTATTTCAAAAAGTACCCCCACCCCCTACCAAGATATTTACGCTCCAAAACTACCCTGCAAATTTCAATCCTCAAACTCCTTTCGTTCGAGAGTTATCGTGCTAACGGCCGGACGCACAAAATTGAATTTGACCCCGGTTATTCATCTGTGAGCCGAACTGAATGGTTTGAGACCATTTCGACAAATAATCCGAAAAATATAGATATTGTGGCAAAATAATAGCACGTGTTCCGCATGGACCATTTTCATCCAAAAATTCGAAAATTACAGACATCGGGGCAAAATGATAGCACGCTGTTTTTTGCGAAACACGCGCGCAAAAGACGCAAAGGTATAGTATTTTAGCTCGCTTATTATTGATTAACAGATAATCTTGAAAATCATCGTCCTTGTGTACCTACAAAATGCTATTGACCTCAAATGTGACAGTAATGCTAATATCATGTCTTCTACGTTAAAATAATACGCAAAGTCAATGTCGATCGTGTAACCTTCAAAGAAAGTTAACCATCGTCATGAATGTGTGTCACATATAAGTATAATTTCGAGGCCTAATTTCGGTCATTCATAAGGAAATTTGAGTATGGTGATCTTCAGCACACGCGGAATTTTCGTTTGCATCGAGGTTTTCGTGAAAATAATTGGTTCTGAATTATGTAATTATTAAGCGCCTTTGCCCAGTGGTCTGTATTAGTGACCGACTGAAAGTTCGGTTTCGGCCAGTTTCGGCCATAAATCTAGTTTCGGCCTTAGTTTCGGTTTCGGCCATAATATGGACGAAACTTTCGGCCGCGCCGAAACTTGATTGTTCGTGAATTATCCTGGTCATTTGGCCAACTGAGTTGGTATACGTACATACATACAGGTAGGTATATGTACATACATAATTGTCGTACAAGTTATTGTTATCTATCTTTGTTAAGACTGAGAATTCATGAGAATGTACTTTAATCATTATTAATTAGATTATATAGGGTGATTCCAAAATAGACGTGAACCTTGGAGGAGGAGTTACTATGACCAATTAGATGTTGTTTGATCCATATTTATTGATAACCGAAAATCAACAGCTATTGGAGTTCGGGTGATTTTTGAAAGATTTCTGACCTTAGTTAATATTTCGTCAATTTTTCCTACGTTGACCAAATTTGATGATAATTTTGGTTTATTTTTATCAGAATGGATATGATATGTACGAAAAAAGTTTGCTATACAAGAGGTTGAGAAATAATTAGAATGATTTGAAATGTGGCATATGAATAAATGAAAAAAAATGGGTTCAAGCCCTGTGGACAGGAGCTTTCTGGCGCTCTAGTTCAAACAGACAAATTATATCTCCGAAAGTATTGGTTTCTCTGAGTTGGGAATTATATCAATGTATACATATGATAGAGCTGCATCATAAAGGAAATTAAATTCAAATAATAGTTTATTTATCAAGATTAAATGAGCAATCATGAGAATGAGAACTGCACCATGGAATAAATCGAATTAAATCTGGCCAATTTTGCCCAATAACAAACTTAATCGAGATATTCATCTCCCTAACCTACTCTGAAAATTTCAACTACCTAGCTCATTCCGTTCGAGAGTTATTGTGGAAAAACTTTTTTTAAATTTTCAAAATTTTTTTTTTACACTTTGCGGTGATCTGGTCAATACAAAACTTCACATGCGTTAAAGGTCATGATTCTACAATTTGATGCTAAATTTCAGATAGATCGAACGAACTTGTCCGAGATATTTACGCTCCAAAACCACCTTGCAATTTTCAATCCGCTAACTCCTTTCGTTCGAGAGTTATCGTGCCTACGGCCGGTCGGCCGGCCAGACAGAATCGATTTCGCACTCGGATTCTTGATCAGTGAGTCGAACCAAATCGTTTGAGACCATTTTCAGCCAAAAATTCCAAAATTAGAGACACTTGGGCAAATTGATTAGCACTCTGTTCCGAGGAACTAGAGCGCCAAAAAAACAAGTTTCGTTTGACCATTGCCCAAAACAGGTTTAAAGTACCTACAAATAGTAGGTATTCCATAAAACATGTGTGAAAGGAGATGAGTAATAAATAAAATACCTTGTAATCGATCAAAAATTTCCTGATCTACGTTCACCAAATTTTCTCCTCTCTCGAACTACAGAATTATGCTTTCAATATTTACGTAATATTTTCAAACATTTTCGGGTGAGGTCCCCGTTGCATCGCTAAAATACGAGTATTTCAACCCCAATATTTTTGAAGTTACAATATTCCCTTCTGTCAAGTTGACATTATGACAATTCATACATAGAATAATTATATCAATGTGTGAAATACGATTTACATTGAAATTTTGAAGAATCATATCTCCGAAAGTATTAGCTTGTTAGAGTTAAAAATGATATGAATGGATTCTTATGATAAAACTTCTTATTTAAAAAAATTTAATTTGAAATTTGTTTCGTAAAAAAAAAATTTTGTTTTTGTTACTCCGAAACCATCTGTCCAATTTTGCCCAATAACGAACTTAGCCGAGATATTTATCCCCCAAACCTACTCTGAAAATTTCAACTCTCTAGCTCATTCCGTTCGAGAGTTATCGTGCCTACGGCCGGACCGGCCGTACAGAATGAATTTCGACCACGGATTCTTGATCAGTGAGTCGAACCGAATCGTTTAAGACCATTTTCATCGAAATATTCGAGAATTACAGACATTTGGGCAAATTGATAAGCACTCAGTTCCGAGGAACTATAGAGCGCCAAAAATCAATCTCTAATATCAATTTGTCTGCAACTTTCCAATTTCACAATTTATGTATGCCAAAATTATTTTAAAAACTGCCAAATTCCTTCTTCATTCCCTAAAAAATTTCGTTCGAATGGTTAACTAGTTTCGTTTTAGCAGATTTTTACAAGAAACCTTTTGAATGTCCGGCATATAAAATAGTGAATGTGTAATCAAAAGGCAGCGTTCGTAAATTTCAGGCGAAAAATAACAACTGAAGGAATTAGAAAGAGGGAAAGTGCTTGCCAATGGAATGCTAGAGCTTAATTGCAAAAAAATTCTTTTTCAACAGAACCAGAACTCAAATATCTCGGAAACTGTTGATTTTCGGTTATCGATAAGAATGGCTCAAACCACAGCAAATGATCCATACTAATATCTCCCCCAAGGTTCACGTCTGATTTGGAATCACCCTTTATACTTGGACTGATTATTTTGATAACTTGGTAATAACAAAATAATAAATAAAGATCCCAAAAAAATTGTCTTTTCTATTTTATTTAACACCCTTTAACTGTTCTTATGTATGTGCAAAAAAAATACACTATATTTCAGTGTAAAATATAAATTTTCGGTTTCGGCCGAAACTGAGAGCCTAGCCGAAAGTTCTGTTTCGGTTTCGGCTGAAAAACCAGTTTCGGTCGGACACTCTGTATTCTTCGAGTTTTGTTCGGCCGTTTGAGCGGAAAATCGTCTCAAACGTTTGACTTTGACCATTTGACTTGCTCATCAGTTATGAGCAGTCCGTAGTTAATCCGTCCTTAAATACGGTAACTTTCTAATGGTTCGTGGTTGGTTTGAAATTTTATTTTACCTTCATTCCTGGACCGACGATCCGATCTAGTTGAAATTTGTTTTTGTAATATATTGGTAATTTGGTAATTTTTGGCGCTCTAGTTCCTCGGAACTGAGTGCTTATCAGTTTGCCCAAATATCTGTAATTTTCAAATTTTTCGATGAAAATGGTCTTAAACGATTTGGTTCGTCTCACTGATCAAGAATCCGTGGTCGAAATTCATTCTGTCCGGCCGGTCCGGCCAGCTGTAGGCACGATAACTCTCGAACGGAATGAGCTTGACAGTTGAAATTTTCAGAGTAGGTTTGGGAGATAAATATCTCGGCTAAGTTCGTTATTGAGCAAAATCGGACAGATGGTTTCGGAGTAACAAAAAAAATAATTTTTTTTTACAAGGCAAATTCCAAATTAAATTTTTTTCAATAAGCTGTTTTACCATAAGAATCCAATGATATCATTTTTAACTCTAATAAGCTAATACTTTCGGAGATATGATTTTTCAAAATTTCAATAATAAATCGTATTTCAACGTTGTCACAGAATGATATTATTCTATGTATGAATTGTCATAATGTCAAATGATGTTCCTGAGACTAATCAATCGAAGAATTGTGAGCGAAGTGAGTTAAATCTCAGTTGTTTGCTCCGATATTAGTTTTTCTCAGAAAATTCTTACATTTCGGAACTGAACATGAAGTAAGAGATCTGAGAGTAGTGAGACTGCTTTTCATCCATAGACATAGATATAACTCTCGAACGGAATGAGGTAGGTAGTTGAAATTTTCAGAGTAGATTACGGAGATGAATATCTCGGTTAAGTTCGTTATTGGGCAAAATTGGCCAGATTTAATTTGATTTCTTCCATGGTGCAGTTCTCATTCTCATGATTGCTCATTTAATCTTGATAAATAAACTATTATTTGAATTGAATTTCCTTTAGGATGCAGTTCTATCATATGAATACATTGATATAATTCCCAACTCTGAGAAACTAATACTTTCGGAGATATAATTTGTTTTATTTAAGATGCAGTTTCACCATAAAAATCCATTGATATCATTTTCAACTCCAACAAGCTAATACTTTCGGAGATGATGATTTTTCGAAATTTCAAAGATGAATCGTACTTCTATGTTTTCACAGAATGTTATCATTATTCTATCTAAGCTTTATTATATGATCTGTGTTCATACTCGTACATGTCTTCCTGTTCTATAAGAGAGAGTCAAATTCATTTCAGCTATTTTAATTCGATTTCTTCCATGGTGCAGTTCTCATTCTCAGATTGCTCATTTAATCTTGATAAATAAACTGTTATTTGAATTGAATTTCCTTTATGATGCAGTTCTATCATAAGAATCCATAGATATAATTCCCAACTCTGAGAAACCAATACTTTCGGAGATATAATTTGTCTGTTTGAACTAGAGCGCCAGAAAGCTCCTGTCCACAGGGCTTGAACCCATTTTTTCTTCAAAAATTTTATATTTCAGAAACTACCCGCCAGAATCCGCTGAAATTCCGCTCATACCTTCGCCATATACAATCGAGTACGGAATTTCAGCTCGTTCGTCGTTGTATGAGGCGTGAATAGACAATGGAACATGCTTCTTCCTTCACGTCAGTGCTTTTTAAGAATCTTTCATATGATTTTTCTGTGGGAATATAATTCTAGAGAAGCAGTTATAAAACCTGTGAAATAAAAGATGAGGCAGTCAAAAACTAGTGCTGAAGGCTTTTTTATACCTACAAACGGTAGAAGAACATGAAAGTTAATGCTGAGATGTGGATTACACTTTCGTTCTTCCGTTTAACAATTAGTGACTTTGTCGGGATTATTCCCAGATGAAGAGGACGCAGAAATTGTGTCCTTTTTCTGCTGAGAATATCCTCGTAAAACGTTGTCTCATGAAAGTAACATGATACGGCAATATAAGCGTTTGAAAAATATGAGTATACTCTCTAAAATTGGACACATAGGTAACCTTTATCATTATTGTACATATGTTACATGTACAGGATGTCTCACTGGGGATTCTATCGATTGATTTCGAACGTTTCTGAAATTTTTCTGAACAACTGTCGGAACTGCAAACCTCTCTTAAATATTAAGAATTACGCAAAAATTCAGATGATCGAAAACACATACCTACTTGCTTATTTCAAATAGAACACTGTGTCAAGGGCGTAGCCAGGGGGGGGGGGGTTCAAACCCCCCCCCAAAATGTTATTTTTCTCTTAAAAAAAAATGTTTACTGCAGAAAGTGACCCTTACACCCCCAAACCCCAAATTAGTTAATTAACAATTTTTTGTAGTACGAACATTAACATTGCAAGTGCGAAAATTGTAAAAATATTAATCTGAGAATTTTTTCCTTTAGTGGAGCTATTTTTCAAAGTTCTTGGAATAGATTCGTAATGGAAAATTTGGAAAATTGTTAATTTTTTGTTTTGTTATTAACAATTTACTTAAGTGAAAAATTATATAGCTTCAAATTATAATATTACTATTGATCCATTTTCTTATGATCAGAAACTACTCTAAAATGATTTTCAATAATTATTTTCTCCTATTGTTTAAAAAATTGTTATAAACCAATGCGTTGTTCATGAGATGATTTAAAATTTTCTTTTGAAACATAATTGAAGCTATATAATTTTTCACTTAAGTAAATTGTTAATAACAAAACAAAAATTAACAATTTTCCAAATTTTCCATTAGGAATCTATTCCAAGAACTTTGAAAAATAGCTCCACTGAAGGAAAAAATTCTCAGATTAATAGTTTTACAATTTTCGCACATGCAATGTTAATGTTCTTACTACAAAAAATTGTTAATTAACTAATGGATAACTAATTGAAAAGTCGTGATAAATATTTTTGGACCATAGTTCAATGATCTATTCTGCAGAAGCCTGAATTTTTTCAATTTTTTATTTTCATATTTAATAAGTTTGAATAATATTTATTCATGAAAGGTCCGAAGGGGGCGAGGCTTACTCAAGCCGTAGTACCCGTTTTCGGGAGTATTTTCAACCCTCTGGGAAAATTATAAATATTGGTCCTAGTTCCGGGAGTTGAGACTTTTTGGAAATTTCCTCCTCTTCTTGATTTTTTTTACAAATTTGAATTATCTCAGATAGTTTTTGAGATATTGGCGAAAAACCAACCCCTTTTTTTTCACTTAATTGTTTATAACTATTGCCATTTTTGCGAGCGGCCTTAGCATTTTCTCAAAAACTCTCTGCATGGCATTCCGAATCGAATGACACCTCAATCATAATTTTCGGAGAATACGCAAAAATTTTGACCTAAAAAGCACTTGTTGACTACACTACCTGAGTCAAACGCTCTACCACTGAGCCAATAGCGATGCACTTTAATATCATCCAAAAGAATTCAATGTTGAGAATTGAAGTATGCAAATCATCATCGAAAATCAACCTTTAAAAGTGCTCAAAAGTCCAGATTTTCAGATGGAAACTACTATTTATCCTTATTGGATTTATGTTGGATATCAAAAAATACGTTAATATATATTTCCGTATTCCCGTTCTGAAAATAAAAAATTGGTTCAAGCACTGACGTGAAGTCAGGAGCTTTTGCGCGTATGTTCTATTGTCCATACTCCTGTAATGAACACTATTCTTAATCGAATTTGCCATGATGAATTCTATTGTCTATTCTCCTGTATTGGACACTCTCTTCTTAATCGAATTCACCATGATGAATTCTATTGTCCATTCTCCTGTATTGGAGACTATTCTTAATCGAATTTGCCATGATGAATTCTATTGTCCAGAATTCTATTGTCCAGAATGGACAATAGAATTCATCATGGCAAATTCGATTAAGAAGAGTCTCCAATACAGGAGAATGGACAATAGAATTCATCATGGTGAATTCGATTAAGAAGAGAGTGTCCAATACAGGAGAATAGACAATAGAATTCATCATGGTAAATTCGATTAAGAATAGTGTTCATTACAGGAGTATGGACAATAGAACATACGCGCAAAAGCTCCTGACTTCACGTCAGTGCTTGAACCAATTTTTTTTTCGATTAAGAGGGTCCAATCAGGAGAACGGACAATAGAATTCATCATGGTAAATTCGATTAAGAAGAGCAAAAGCTCCTGATTCACGTCAGTGCTTGAACCAATTTTTTTTTTTCGATTAAGAGTGTCCAATACAGGAGAATAGACAATAGAATTCACCATGGTAAATTCGATTAAAAGTGTCCCATACAGGAGAATGGACAACAGAACATACGCGCAAAAGCTCCTGACTTCACGTCAGTGCTTGAACCAATTTTTTATTTATAATATCATTTAAATTAATATTGTAGGACGTTACTTTAAAAGTTCTAAGCTATACTGACTTACAGCTAAAATATTATAAAGAAAAGAAGCAATTGGATAGTCCAACTATCATTTTAATAAAATGATGCATTTTTATTGTTCAAATAAAGATATTTTGTTAACTTACAAGAATTTCTTCATTCAATGGTATTTCAAAGATCTAATTACAGTTTTAAATATAAAATAAGTGTCCAATACAGGAGAATGGACAACATAATTTACCATGGTAAATTCGATTAAGGGTGTCCAATACAGAAGAATGGAAAATAGAACATACGCGCAAAAGCTATCTATCATTTTCTTCAAGTTTCACGCCCCAAAAAGGCCTAAATCGTCAGTTTCGCTTTCGAAAATTTCCGACCCCGTCTCTCGAATTAATTCTGACGTTTCTCGGATTGACTTTTTGAATGGAAAATCGTCGGCTCAAAACCTCCGAAACTTGTATCGAATTAGTATATTTAGGCTCAACCTAGAAGAACGAAATTTGGGAAAAACACAAATCGATTCGTCTTCTTCGACTCGACGGCAAAAGTCCGGGTCGAGCGATCGTTTCTTCGGAGCCTTACGCTACACCAAATCGGTACTACTGAACTCGCACAAGAATGCTCGAATCTCCAACAATATTTAACCGATCATATTAAAACTTGAAACTTGGCAGTAGAGTTAGGTTATGAAGGCTCTTGCAAAATTTCATGAATTTCAAACGAATAGTTACTGATATATAGAATTTTTTTTTTTTTATTTTTAATGATTTATTAAAAATTTTCTACAAATGCTATCCTCACCAAATTTTGCAAACATTTTCGCGTTGCCATTCTACAACTAAGAACAAAGTTTGAATTCCATCGGTTCAGTATTTTTCGAGTTAATGAGGAACAAAAAACCACCAAATTTCAGAAAATTTCAGATTGCTATAACTCTATAACCGTTTGGTCGATTATGCTCATAAACAAACTGAAATGTCGCGTTCTGGTGCACATCCTAACCTGAAAATTTCAAGCCGCTATCTCATTCCGTTCGCAAGTTATCGTGACAACAAAAATATTTTTTAATAATTTTTTTAAAATTTTCTAGCCATACGATTCGCACAAAATTTCACAAACGTGCTTAGGGTCATATTCTACAATTACCCACCAAGTTTCAATTTGATCGGATTCATATTGGTTGAAAACAAAATTATTACTCGGAAACCACTGGGCCGATTATGCCCATTAACGAACTTGTCCGTCGTATTGGGATGCGCCACCTACCCTGAAAATTTCAAGTCGCTAGCTCTTTTCGTTCTCAAGTTATCGTGGCAACGGCCGGCCGGCCGGCCGGACGGCCGGCCGGACAGAATCAAATTTGACCTCGAATTCTTCATTGGGGAGTCGAACTTAATCGTTTGAGACCATTTTTTTCAAAAAATTCGAAAGTTACAGACATTTGGGCAAAACTATATCGCGATGTTCCCCAGAACATACGCGCAAAAAATAAACGCAATCATTGAGATACCTACTGTTTGAACCCAGCTCAAAAAAATATTTCATAATGGCACCTAGGTTAAATATTAGAATACCTGATATATCTAATTGATCAACATATACCTACTTAAAATTAATTTTGATTATTATTAATAAATTATTTCATAAATTTTAACCTGCTAATCGTGAATAACAATCGAACTATGTAGTTATTGGTTCATAAAACAATACCTCTACGACGTTCTTAAGAATTCTTTTGAATCACACATTGTTTAAAGAAAAAAAAAGATGTTTTGATATCTTTCGTTTGCAAACTCAATGAAATTCCTATAGATAAAATTTCTCCAGATTTTGATTTTGCAATGAAATCTTCACAACATTAATTCAACCACCAAAGTTCAATATTGATACAATAACTATAATCTTCAAAATTGGTGTAGGCGCCTGAAACTTTGTTAATGCACTTTTCAAGGTATATGTTAACACGCCAAGGGTTTAGATATCTTCAAGATACACCCAACTAACTCTTGTTAAATATTGAAGGCATATTTAAGTAAAATCACTCCAATATTTAATTCTTCGACATCGAGTATAAAAAATATCACATAATATGTATAAACACAAGAAAACAAACTTATTAAGTAGAATTAATTTTTTAGCACTCTGATATTTTCCAATCCTCTTCCTCATTGTCCGACTCAGTAGGAGATATATTTTCAAGACTCGTATCATATATTTTAAGTTGATAATCTTCCACTTTTACCTTCTTCATCTGTGCATCTATCAAGCCGCACAGATACCAGCGAAGCTGATCTTCATCGTTCTCGAAAGGTATCTTGAGAATGACCTTAGTCTCTGTTATTTTCAGCTCGGTATAATCAATAGACATCACTGGCAGCTTAACCATGAAGGCGTAATGCTGGGCTTCATGGGGGTTTAGTTTAATAACACAAAATTTAACATTAACACATTTCTCGTCTTCATCAACCACCATCTTGGACGAATTGGGCAGGACATCCTCCACAAGAAGATGGAATGTTACCTTATTGTTTTTATTCGATACTATGCATATGTAATCAGGGAATTTGTAATGTATGCCGTCCCTGAGAAATTTTGTCCCATAATGATCACCATTTTGTACAAGAAATTCTTGATCATCGTCGTCCCCTGGATTCACCATATTCGGTTATATGTTTCAGACGGTACTGTTGAGGTAAAAACTTAATTAAGACTGTTGATATTCAAAAAGTATGCATACATACATATGGCGCCATTTTCACATGTGGGTAAATCTAGTTGAACACAACATTGGCGTGCTACCATGTTTTCAAATCCATTATACCAATTTATTGCGCGTATGTTATGGGGAACATCACGTTATCATTTTGCCCAAATGTCTGTTATTTTCTTCTGATGGAAGTTAGGGATGGTTTAAGGCAGGGGTGAGTCTCCTTATTATGGAAATATTTTAGACACCAGTTGAGAAAGAGCAATGAAATTTGACGGTTCGAGTACGGAGCTAGAGTACTTTGAAACCCTGGTGAAATAAGTTGTTGTAACCCCCACTCGCCCCCCACTGAAACAAATGGTAGGGGGTGGGGGTAGTTTTTAAAATAAATGATTTTTTTCACGGTATTAACGTACAAATAATAAATTACATTTAAAAACTGCGATCTTTCACCTTCCATTTGGTGTATCTTATTGACACTTAGGGCTCCTAATACAGATCGGCGTGTTTCTCTAGCGATTGTCTTCAGGGACCATAGTATCCATATTTTCAAGATATTAAGAAGTGTACATGGTGTTCCAAATGAAGCTAGTCATATCTCGATCAACTTCCAAGTTTTCAATGTGATACCCTGTATACTTTGCATTTTTGATTTACTTTTAAGGTAAATAGGCTCATTTTCAAGGCTTGTAAAAATATCATGGATAAATCAAAAACGACTGCTTAAATAAAAAAAGTTCTCCTCACAAACTTGCGTTAAAATTTGTCCCGGAGGGCAGTTTAACAACAGTAAGTGTGACACCCTAATGGTACCCCATTACCTCCTTGCCGTGTCGGTGCGGCGGCCTCGGACCCTGCATTGTATTGTATATTGATTATACTGATCCTCCTAGGTCTTCCCCAATAAGCTTCTCCACTAAGCCCCTCATAAGCTCTCGAAGAGCTTGAGCGAGTAAGGAGAACCAGTTCGTGTTCTGTGTAGGCTTTGTTACTGTGTCCTTACGCCACGAAGGGACAAAACAGTCTATCAAAGCTTTCTCTCCTGAGCATTGAAAACAAGGGCGTAGCCAGGGGGGGGGGGTTCAAACCCCATCCCCCCCCTGAAATGTTATTTTTTTCGTAAAAACAAGGAAATACTTGCTACGGAAGGCGACCATTACTTATAAAGTCATTTACCGAAATTTCAAAACCCCCTCGAAATTTATTCCTGGCTACGCCCTTGATTGATAGTGATTTCATTCGGAAACTGCATTTCTGCGAAATCATCAACGATTTTTCGGCGAAAACAGATAGGAAGGTTCCGTTCGTTAATGCCAACATTTCAGATAATTCTTGTTTCCGAATATATTTGTTTTTGGGCGCATGTTCTAGGGGAACATCGTCCTATCATTTCGTCCAAATGTCTGTAATTTTCGAATTTCGAGCTGAAAATTGGCTAATAGACTAATTCGGACTCCCTGATCACGAATCCGGTGCCAGATTTTTGGGTGCCGTCCGGCCGGCCGGCCGGCCTTCCGGCCGTAGGCACGATAACAGGAGCACCGAAGGTCCTATCGACTTCAAACTTTCAGGGTAGGTTTCTGATCAAAATGCGACGGTTAAGTTCGTTAACGGGCAAAATCGGCCGGACGGTTTAGGAGTTATAGACATTTCAAATTTTGAGGTTATTTCCCTGATATTTCAGGAACTAAAGAAGATGTTGAATCGAAACTTGGTAGTCAGTTCGAGGATATAAACGCGCAACTTTTGGCAAAATTCTGTTATGATCGAAATGTTGGTAACTTTTAAAAAAATATTTCTTTTAATTTTTTCGAAAAAAAAAATTTTTTTTCGTGAACTATTCATCAGATTGCAACAAAAACTTGTACTAACGTCAATTGTAGTATTTTGCAAAATTTTGGCTCTATACGATTTCAATTTCTGGAGATATAAGACAAAATGTGTCAAATTTCCTGGGTCTCTCTCAGTATTTTCATCGATTATTCTATGAACTCTTTGAATTCCACCGAAAACAAATTCAAAGACATAAACATAAAGAATCAAGTCATAGTTTAGACGTCGAAAGAAGGACGATGTTGATCGACTTGAAAAGGTACCTATTTCAAGAAATGCAATAATGAAATGCTTAATTTATGGATATAATATTATCTAAGTATTGTTGGGATCGGGCAGTTGGAAAATTTTTTAATAAAAAAATTTGTACCGACGTTAAATCAAGCATTCTACACGAGTGTGCAAAATTTCAGTTCGATACGATCTCAATTCCAGAAGATATTGCTTAAAATTCACATTCCAGCGTGTTTTGACGTTCTATGGTCACAGAAAATCGTCACAAAAATATATTTACCTCATTTGACGGCTGTTTGTCAAATCAATTAATTCCAATAATTGATGTCAGATTTCCTACATACCAAGTTCAAACACATTTTATTATATGGAAAACACTTATTATGATCACGTTCTACAGGAATTGATACTAAATAGAAGCTAGATGAAGATTATTGTAATGGAAAATTTGTGTTCCAGAATAATATTAAGGTATTCAACATGATACTGCTTTTTTTCTTTACTGGTCAGTACGGGCCACAAGGAAGATGAACATGCGCCCAAAAGCTCCTGTCCACAGGGCTTGAACCAATTTTTTAAATAATAAAAGGATTACAACAATGTGAGATTGTTGAAAGAATCAAATTTTCACAGTTGTGCTTTACCATTTTCTTGTTAGTTTTACTGTATTACCATGTATTTTTTAGCACCCTGATGAAGGAAACGATGATTTCCGAAAGCTTGTTTATGATACAATAAAGAGATTAATAGCCGATTGTTGAGACTAATTTTCCCGAAATAACTTTTAAAATTCAAGAAATCCATATAACTGGCTGGAAGACTGAGGTCGATAGCCATTTGATTCATAATCAATAAAGTTGATTTCTCTTTCTCTCTCTATTTTTTCTAGAGATTAGTCCTTCTAAAATCATTTGACGTATGAGTTAAAATCATAAGAAAGAAGATATTGATCAGAAACTTATCGAAAATAAGTCTGATGTACACAAAATTGTACTGTAAATCTGAATATTTTGTCCGAAATTAGTTTTACTTTTTCCGAAAGGTTTAGATAGCGCTATGACAATTAAATCTAATTGGTGGAGCTTTCACCGAATTTTAATGAATGGCGTGTGGTTGAATGTTACTTTGAATAAAGAACCTTTATTCAAAGGAATGTTAGTTATAAGATAGGTTAATAGTTATGGTCAATTGTAGAACCGCCCATGTTAAGTGTTTAAGAGGTTTTCATTAAATATTGAATCTAAATATAATCTAAGTTTCTTTCACAAATCCAAGTTTAAAACAGCTTGCACACTCTGTCTGTGCATATAATCCGTAGAACCTATACCACCGTATTCACAATGCTTTCAATCTCCGTTAAGTCCTAACTGAGATCCTCAGTTAAGGATAAGTAAGAATCGCAACCTCAGTTAACGTATGTAACGGTGCTTAGACAGGCCTGTTTTACATTAATTTTCATTTAAATTGAGGTTGCGATTCTTATTTATCCTTAACTGAGATTGAAACACTTAACAATGCTTTGTGAATACGGCGGATAATCTTTTAAGACACAGACACCAATAAGGGTACATTTCCTGAAAAACCCACCTTGTTATTTCATTATTTTATGATAAAAATTTCAGGTATAACGTAGTTTCAGCATTGAATAAAGAAAGAAAGGAAGGAGTAATAGTTGTCTATGTCATTGCTTAAGGGGACGGAAATAGACCACATTAGTTAGATTAGGCGGGAAATTCGAATTACGATCCATCCGTGGATCCCAGCACTGAATTCCCCATGCATTTCTTATGGACCTAAAATTCACGCGAATTTCTCGCCTGTTTTTAGATACTTTGGCTAATTTCTTAAGGTTTATTTTGGTTGTGTTGCATAGTAAGTAGTCAATATGTAAATAGTTCTAATATATAAGGTCAAATGTGCGCATGAACCATCAGGAGAGCACCTGGGATATGACCGGCCACTGCGTCAATTATGAAGTAATAAAAGTGTTAGTCACACGTGTGTTTCATTGATCCTGAATAATCAAAATCAATTAATCAAATATACAACATGACGCAGTGGCCGGTCATATCCCAGGTGCTCTCCTGATGGTTCATGCGCACATTTGACCTTATATATTAGAACTATTTACATATTGACTACTTACTATGCAACATCTCCCTTCTCTCTTTATCTTATTCTATTTT
Organism: Halyzia sedecimguttata; assembly: GCA_937662695.2. Taxonomy (NCBI): domain Eukaryota; kingdom Metazoa; phylum Arthropoda; class Insecta; order Coleoptera; family Coccinellidae; genus Halyzia; species Halyzia sedecimguttata. The sequence goes on along the minus strand of OW569414.2, from coordinate 109,920,465 downwards.
CTTAATTACTCCTATCCTAATCTAGTTTCCTAAACTACATACTCCTATCCAAATCTATTTTCTTAACTTAATCTTAGCCTAATCTATTTTCCTAATTTATTCTTATATATCTTAATAAGAATAAATTAGGAAAATAGATTAAGTTAAAATTAGCTTAAGAAATTAGAATTTAATAAGAATAAATTAGGAAAATAGATTAGGCTAAGATTAAGTTAAGAAAATAGATTTGGATAGGAGTATGTAGTTTAGGAAACTAGATTAGGATAGGAGTAATTAAGAAAATAGAATAAGATAAAGAGAGAAGGGAGATGTTGCATAGTAAGTAGTCAATATGTAAATAGTTCTAATATATAAGGTCAAATGTGCGCATGAACCATCAGGAGAGCACCTGGGATATGACCGGCCACTGCGTCAATTATGAAGTAATAAAAGTGTTAGTCACACGTGTGTTTCATTGATCCTGAATAATCAAAATCAATTAATCAAATATACAACAGGTTGAAATAGATTCTGTGAACCTTTCTCAACCATCTAGAATCAAGTTTTCATAACAACATTGTATATTTCCAATATAATTAATCAATATAAAACTGTTCACCAAATTCGATTGACGTATGTCTTAGCTCACTCGTAATCAGTCAAAAATAATAAAATAACCCTAAATCGGCCTAGTAATGACGCACAACAGAAGTCATCTACGACATACGGAAATCTTTCGAACTAGAATGGTTTCAATTTTGATTTAAGAATAAATAGAGGTAGATTTTAATGTGGAAATAACATGAAAACATGCACTAATGACGAAGGTACCCAATACTTGTTGTCTCTGTACTAACATTCTCTTTTAAATAGGGTGGTTTAATCTCAAAGTTGAAATTCCTTGTTAAAAAATTTGCATATGGATCTCCCGCGACTCGAATGATTCTAACCTAACTAAACTATGACTTATTCTTTGGTTATGTGCTTTATTCAATGCGTGAAGGCCATAACTGTAGACCTTCACGGTTGCACTAAATATTACTGCTCCTTTCATACTTTCTATATTCAATAAGTGTCAGACATTATCAACTGCTATCATAGACAGAAGAAGACTATAGTTTTTGATCTTTATTTGAAACATTAGTACTCAAATTACGTAATGAACATTGTATAAAATACATATATGATCAAAACTTCATCACTGGGGCTTCAATATCATAAGAAAAACGAAAGCAATAAAAAACAGTATCACAAGTGTTCTGAAAATCAAAGTTGTACTTAAGTACCCAATCACACTATATCACTGGGCAAGTCTTACAAGAAGAACTACATATCTATCTAAACCTGCCAACCTTAAAAATATGCATACCAACGTCAAAAAGCAACATTATATAAAGAAATACAAATAGCGAAGAATATAACAGATAAAGCTGAATCAGATTAAAGTTTTCGAAATTTTAAACCATTGTAAATTATGAATTAGTTTCAAAGTTCATTAGTACGATATCAAATAAAAATCTGTTGGAAAAATCATTCCTTCAAATTTTCAAACATGAAATTCATATGATTAGTTTGGATACAAAAAATTTAAATTTTTCACAGAATAACATCAATTCGCAGATACTCTGAAGACTCAAATTGCAAAAAAGCAAAACGTATAATTCGAGTCAGATTTTTTGTTTGATGGCAGGATAAACATCACACAAATCAAAGGACGTTCAAAAATAATACAGAAAGAAACTAGATTTCTTTAGGGACTAGTGTTTGTTACAAACAAAAATGTTTTGCAGAAATTTGATTCCTGTGAAAGAAAAATGTTTTTGCCAGCAACAAATTTTGAGCAAACATTACTCCTAGCAAAATCCTAACCATACATCTTGAAACCTATTATACTTAGCCCATTCCGTCTTAGTAAAATCTTTTTACATGTCCATATGAAAAATATTCTCATCCCTTTTAGTGGATATTTCAGGTATGAGATCACTATTATTTCGTGTTTTGAGGAATTTCTCTTTCTTTTCTTCAACTTCCGAAGCTTCACTTTCGCTGTGTCGTTTATCATGAGCCTTCTTCTTCTTTTGAGCTTTCTTTTGGTTCTTCTTCTTCTGACCGAGAATACTGGAATTGAATCTGACAAGAAGAAAGAATATGAGGCATAGATAAACAAGAAAATACGAAAGAATAATTTGTTAGAAAAACACTCAATGGTCACTTCCAGCATCTTCATAAAACATTCTGAAGGATATTATGTTATTGTTTTAATTGACTTTTGCCAAGTGTTGTTACTTCAATATCGACTCCTAATATTATGATTATCCAAAATTTGACAAAACCAAGTTTTAAAAGTTGTTAAGTAATTATCTAATATATTTTATGCAATAACTACAGTTCTTTTAAACATCGTGATCCGAACTCAATTTTGAATTTTCATATTATTGATGTAATACTCATTCTCTGAAAATATATTATGAATAAGAAACATTAGTCAAATATACATTTATGACTGGAAATGCCCATTACATTATTCTAAGTAAGTCATGGTATACTTGACGATAAGAAATTTTATTGAAATTTTTAGTGCTTTCTGATAGAATATAGAGTACAAATGGAAAAACAATGTGTGGAAACTTTGCATCCAATTCCTATTCGGTACTTTCTATTCACTTTTCATATTCCAAAGCTGCAGTAATGGTATTCTCATTTTTCCTGGAAAATTACAAGAATTTTAAGCAAAATTTTTTTTGGATCGAATGTGGAAATGAATTTTATATTTTTGAATATAATATATTATCTTATCAATTCCCCATTGATATTTCCAAAGTAACTATTCCAGAGCCAAACATTTTTGTATCACATAGAAGATTTAAAATTATGCCAAGATATTTAGAGGCTTTTATCTGTTGATTCTAACAATCAACTCAAAATTTGCTTTTGGTAATTGAAAGGTTTTTTTCAGGGCTTTCTTTCCCAAACTCTGAAAAATATCTATAAAATGAAAATTAATTATTTTGTGATTTGCTTCTGCGTAAGAAACACAAGATATTTGTCAGAAGCAATCAATTGAACAATGTTGCCTAACAAACAACAACGAAACAACATCAACGAAGAAACAACTATATCGTAACGTTTCGGAGTCTATATCAGACTCCTTCGTCAGACGCTCAATGAAAATCGTTAGAATTATTTCGTTGATATGTAGTTATTTTATGAAATTCAAGAATTGTCACATTGACAGTATTTGAAAATCATAGCTAACATAGTTTTACTTCGCATAGAAATTTCCAAGTTCCAACTCCTTTTTCAATAAATTTAGCCAAATATGGTCAATACCAATTGAGCAATTTGCAAAATTGCATTCTCTGTTCAATAAAATACAAGTTGACTCCTTAAGTTTCCTTTTAATATAATCAGGTTCTGTCATTAGAATCTTTGTATTACTCCAATGCATCATGTGATCTCCTTGGATTGTACATACATGTTCTGATAATTAATTAATTAATTAATAATAATTAATAATAATTTTTTATTTTATAGATATTTTTCTTAGTTTGGGAGAGAAAACCCAGAAAAAAAATTGGTTCAAGCACTGACGTGAAGTCAGAAGCTTTTGTGATTAAGGGTGTCCAATACAGAAGAATGGACAATAGAACATACGCGCAAAAGCTTCTGACTTCACGCCAGTGCTTGAACCAATTTTTTTTTTCGTGTTTTTTTTTTTTTAATTCTAGGGGTGCGGTTCTTAAAATTTTTTTTTTCGTACTTTTTTTCAAATTTTCTAGGGGTACGGTTCTTACAAAATTTTAAACACGTCTTTATGTTGATTTTCTACTACTAGTTACCAAGCTTCAATTCAATCGAATATTTATTTTTTGAGTTATCAAGGAAATAATATTCCAGGTGGATATAACTCGGAAACCGTTAAACCGATTATGACCAAAAACGAACTCAACTATCCCTTTCGGATACGCAACCTACCCTGAAAATTGCAAGTCCCTATCTCCTTTCGTTCGAAAGTTATCGAGGCAACGGTCACCCATCTACTGAACTCACACAAGAATGCTCGAATCTCCAATAATATTCAACCGATCGTGTTGAAACTTGAAACTTGGCAGTAGAGTTAGGTTATGAACGCTCTTGCAAAATTTCAGCAATTTCAAACGAATAGTTACTGATATATAGAATTTTTTTTTTTATTTTCAATGATTTATTAAAAATTTTCTACAAATGCTATCCTCACCAATGTTTGCAAACATTTTCGCGTTGGCATTCTACAACTAATAACCATGTTTGAATTCAATCGGTTCAGTATTTTTCGAGTTAATGAGGAACAAAAAACCACCAAATTTCAGAAAATTTCTGATGGCTATAACTCTAAAACCGTTTGGCCGATTATGCTCATAAACAAACTCAAATGTCGCACAGATGCACAACCTAACCTGAAATTTCCAAGCCGCTATCTCTTTCCGTTCTCAGGTTATCGTGACAACGAAAATATTTTTGCGCGTATGTTCTGGGGAACATACGCGTTATAGTTTTGCCCAAATGTGAAATTTAATTCTGTGGTGCCGTCCGGCCGGCCGTCCGGCCGTCCGTTGCCACGATAACTTGAGAACGGAAAGAGCTAGCGACTTGAAATTTTCAGGGTAGGTGGCGCATCCCAATACGACGGACAAGTTCGTTAATGGGTATAATCGGCCCAATGGTTTCCGAGTAATAATTTTGTTTTCAACCAAAATAAATCCGATCGAATTTTAAACTTGGTGAATAGTTGTAGAATATAGACCTAAGCACGTTTATGAAATTTTGTGAGAATCGTATCGCTAGAAAATTATTAAAAAATTATTAAAAAATATTTTTGTTGTCACGATAACCTGAGAACGGAAAGAGATAGCGGCTTGAAAATTTCAGGTTAGGTTGTGCATCTGAATGCGACATTTGAGTTTGTTTATGAGCATAATCGTCCAAACGGTTTTAGAGTTATAGCCATCTGAAATTTTCTGAAATTTGGATGTTTTTTGTTCCTCATTAACTCGAAGAATACAAAACCGATTGGATTCAAACATGGTGAATAGTTGTAGAATATAGACCTAAGCACGTTTATGAAATTTTGTGAGCATCGAATCGCTAGAAAATTATTAAGAAATTATTAAAAAATATTTTTGTTGTCACGATAACCTGAGAACGGAAAGAGATAGCGGCTTGAAAATTTCAGGTTAGGTTGTGCATCTGAATGCGACATTTGAGTTTGCTTATGAGCATAATCGTCCAAACGGTTTTAGAGTTATAGCCATCTGAAATTTTCTGAAATTTGGATGTTTTTTGTTCCTCATTAACTCGAAGAATACAAAACCGATTGGATTCAAACATGGTTATTAGTTGTAGAATGCCAACGCGAAAATTTTTGCAGAATTTCGTGAGGATGGTATAACTAGAAAATTCAAAAAAAAATAATTAAAAATAATTGAAAAAAATTCTATATATCATAAACTATTCGTCCGGCATGGCTGAAATTTTGGGAGAGCCTGCAGAACCTAACTCTACTGCAGAATTCCAAGTTTGAACACGATCGGATCTATATTGTTGGAGAACCGAGCAGCCTTTTGTGAGATCGGTAGGTGGATGCGAATCGTCGTATGATATGTTGTCTATGGTCGTATTTTTGCGAGAACCTCCAAAAATAAAATATGAATGTCATGATGACATATTATTATACATATATATTCATGGTAAAATCGTGTTATTTCATCACAAATCTATAGGAGATTAGATGATAGCCCTACATTAGTGGTCAGACCTGGTTTTGAAAGAGATCCTCCTTAGGAGGAGGCAACTAAATATTGAAGGGATTTCTATGAACAAGAGTGAATATCTTTGAGGAATAGAGAGGCGATTCTTCTTCAAGAGATCCATGTGCCTTCAGAGGAGTATATTTGCGAGAGGGGACCTTTGAATTTTGCAGAAGGCTTCTGATCTTGTAAGGTGAGAGGCTCATTTGTGGATATTAAATCTCGTGATGGGTAGAAAGGAATTCTAGGCCAGTTTTTCTATCACTAATGAGAATATATCTTTATGTAATAACGGGTGATTTTTTGAGAGCTTTTGGATTTGATTTGAAAAAAAATTGGTTCAAGCACTGACGTGAAGTCAGAAGCTTTTGCGCGTATGTTCTATTGTCCATTCTTCTGTATTGGACACTTAATCGAATTTACCATGGTAAATTCGATTAAGGGTGTCCAATACAGAAGAATGGACAATAGAACATACGCGCAAAAGCTTCTGACTTCACGTCAGTGCTTGAACCAATTTTTTTAATAATTTTTTTAAAATTTTCTAGCCATACGGATCGCCCAAAATTTCACAAACTTGCTTAGGTTCATATTCTACAACTACCCACTAAGTTCCGATTCGATCGGATTTATATTGGTTGAAAACAAAATTATTACTCGGAAACCACTGGGCCGATTATGCCCATTAACGAACTTGTCCGTCGTATTGCGATGCGCCACCCACCCTGAAAATTTCAAGTGGCTAGCTCTTTTCGTTCTCAAATTATCGTGGCAACGGACGGCCGGACGGACAGAATCAAATTTGACCTCGAATTCTTCATTGGGGAGTCGAACTAAATCGTTTGAGACCAATTTCGTCAAAAAATTCGAAAGTTACAGACATTTGGGCAAAACTATAACGCAATGTTCCCCAGAACATACGCGCAAAAACCTTTCAATTAATTGTCACTGTCGCTAATAATAGTGGCCTGCCTAGATAAATTAGTTTCGTTTTATGACGATATGTATCTTGTTCATAAAATAATGTTTTGCTGCGATCTGGTTTATTTTGGGCAAAAAATTCAAGAAACATTTTTTGTTTAGAATGAAACAGGTTATCGGAAATAAATTTTAAAATGGTTAACAAATAATAAGACAAAAAGTTACATTGGAAATAAATTTTAGGGGTTACGTTTTCCACCCCTTACAACCATGGGATAAACCAAATAAATTACTGGCTAAGTGTCTTTTTGGTATTAGAAAATATCAGGTTAATTTCAATATTGTGACTTTTTTAGTGCTTGTGAAAAAAATTATTAAACAAATTTTCTGTACCCCCTTTAAGGGGCTGTATCTTAACAAGGGATGCTCCAATGAAGTTTCTTTATATGAAAGATCCTATCTTTTTTTCGATGAGGAATCACCCCCTTAAATATTTTACACTTATTTAGTTACACCCTGTATAATACAGAAATGTATGAATTAATATATCAAAATATAGACTAATGTTTTGAGAATAAGCTGCATTTGAAAGTATGAAAAAAAAAAAGTAGTAAATACCTGTAAAGTTGCTTTGAAACCACATCGTTGAACCTCACAGTTTTCTTGAAACTTGTGGACATCTCGCTTTCATGCTCATTATCCTCCAGAATGGGTATATCCAGCCCCTCAGGATCCATTGAACCAATACAATCATCAAGGCTGGACTCCGAAATACTCCTAGAGAACGATTTCCTAGCTGACATCCTCTTCAGGATACCCCGGCTCCTGCAGGGGCTCAAACTATAACTCAGCTCGTCCCCACTTGACTCGTAGTAAGAACCAAAGTTAATACTGCCTTCAGAATTTTCATTCGAGCTGTTAGATCTTTTCAAAGAGCTCGAAATCTTCAACGGTTTGGTGGAGTTCGCGGTGGCTTCATCGTTTTCAGTACTGGATCCGATATCATGTCCTTTCGATTCAAATAGTTCACCAACGGAATCATTTGAGAATCCTTGATTGTGGATGGCATTCAAAATACTGGGTTCTTCCAAGAATTTTTTCTGTAAATCACTTTCAGATGTGCCATACATATACCAACAATATTTGTTATCACAAGCATCAAAAGGAACTTTCAAAATTACATTATTATCCCAGACTTCTATAGAAATTAAGTCTTCCTGAATGGAATTCACTGGGAATTTGAGCATAAATGCAAAATGCAGTTGATAAAAACTAGGACTAACACTTATAAACTTAATATGGACAGATTTTTCATTTATATCAATGAATTTTTTTAAAGATTCTGAATCGACATTTTTAACATGGAGCGTAAATGCTATAGTACCATCAAAAGCATGACTGGTAAACTCAGGTAGAGAATATTGTACGTCGTCTTCGAGAAACTTAGTTCTAAACTGCTCAGCACATTTCACGAAATGTTTACTTTCACACTTATCTTCTACGAGTTTTATTTCGTTAATTTCTTCTTCCGATTCTGGTGAAAATGGAGAACTATGGTCGCTATCAACACCGCTGTCTTCCCTTGCAAAATCACGTGTAACAAATGATGGTTTCTTCTGGACTGGCAACGTGATCCAGAGCTTTCCTAAAGTTTTATCAAATTTAGCATTTCCAGCATCTTTACCAACCTGATAAGGTAGTGTTAAGTCTAATTTGTACTTTGCAGGTTTCTCACTGATCAATTGTACTGTTTTTTCTGTTACATCTAAAACTATATCATCAGCAGATTTTAACAAAGGCAAATCAACTTCAATAACTAATTCCTTAGGAATCGTTACATTTAATTTAGATTCTTTATGTTCAGTAAACTCCTCCATTTCAATATGCCTACGATGTTTGATCAGAAATTTTGGAGTTGTATATGGTGACTTTGCATCTGCAATTTTATTGCTTTTAGATTTCTTAGTTCTCCTGGGAAACTTGTAACTTTGCGTAGATTCATCTGCTTGAGCATAGAGTTTGTCGTAAAACTCCTTTTCTTCGGGAGATCTTTCAACAGGACCTTCAGTAGAAGGTTTTCGAATAACACTGGCTCGAGCCATGCCTTTATACTTCAATTTAGGAAATCTTAGGTTATTTTTATCCAGTTGGCAATCGAAATGTGTTTCAATAGCACTACATGCAGTGCTGTTAACCATATTTCTAAATGCATCGTTCCTCTGTGCTAAATGCAAGGTATCTGGGTGGAAAAGTACATCGAAAACTTTGCATCTTTCACCTTTATTGTCCAAGTCTTCAGAAGGTGGTGATAAGGAATGGGGTAAAGACCACTGGAGACCTCTTGCGCCATCCTTCTCAGATGGGGTAGACGAGGGTTTCTTCACTAAATCATTACCGCAAATATTGATAAAACATTTTTTATCGCCATCAAGGGTGGTTTTGATGACATAACAGGGAGTTGGATGCAAAAAAGTTATATCATTACCCCTTTCCTTCTCCAATTCTGCGATTTCTTTCTCGTACAATTGCTGATTTTCCGGATCTTGTACCTCTTTCACATAGTCGATCAGTAATTTTCGAAATTCCTCCTTTTGAAGAGCCTCGCCAAGTCGGTCAATTTCGTCCCTACTAAGATCTAATTCCTTAAATCTCTCGAAGGAAGAAGAGTTTTCCATGTTGTATAGGTTTTCCAGCAACCGGTGCTCGAACGATTATTACGCAGTTAGCAAATGATTATATAAATATTCTGAAAATGTGTCTGACAGCACTCAAATGAAAATAAACAGTGTCGCACAGTCTAGAATTTTCTACTTGTTCACGTGGACTAATCAGGATCAGTGCTGCCAGAGTATTTCAAACTAGGGTAACAGATGATCATCGAAAATAGTAACAGATCCAAGAAAAACGTAACAGAATTATCATTAACCTAAAAATTAATGAATTTGACTATGTGCTATTGAAACTTCATTTATTGAAATTTGAAATAATATATTATTAGCGTTCTGTGGAAATAATTCTGAACATTCAAAAATAAACACTTACAAATTACATTTCGTCTGAAGGAAAATCCGATTTGCTTCAAATGGTAACAGATTTCTGCTCAGAGTAACAGGGTAACAGATTACTTTCGATAGTAACAGATCTGTTACAATTGTAACAGATTGGCAACACTGATCAGGATCAGCCGGCAGGATTCGACGTTGCCTATATTCGTTTTGAACCCGATAACCTATAAATTTTATCGTACTCAAATACTTGAAGTAATCTGCTGGATTACACCGCAATACAGCTGACTCCTCTTTTCCTAATGGAAGTAAAGTTTACAAATATATGATCATCATATTATCAATTTTTTAGCCTGATACTCTTCGAGTCGTATTTGTTATTTTCTGGAAAACAACAAACTTGAGGAAGACATGACATACGTGGGTCGAGCAAGGTCATTCACAGCGCCAATTTTGAATTTTATAAATCTATTTTTAAATGTAAATAAGGAAGACTGTATTATCTCTACACAGTTACGTATTGTTATCCAGCAACCAAAAATTTAATTTTAGTGTTTTGGCACCGAGTCACATCATTAGTGAACATTTGTATTCCTTGTTCATCATCAGAGGCGGCTTTATTTCAGTATCTGTTACAACCTACCCAGTAAACATGATATATCACAGAAACATTTCATATGAGATATGGGTGAAGCATTTTGAAACATTGCAAAGTTATGTTTCATGAACATCTCGCAAATGTTTATATGGAACATCGCTTCGCATCATCAGTGATATATCACAGTGACATGAAATATGAGACATATAATATAGGTATATTATGTGGGCATTAGAAAACATTCCAGTAATCTAACGGAAATGTTTGAATGTAACACTGCCTCTAAAAAAAAGCAATATCGGTGAAATATGTATATTAAATTATTTATTCAAGTATAGGTACATTAGCCTTTCCAACATTTTTTTTTTCAGTTTTCCGTCAAACGACAATGATACGTATAAATATATATCTTCAAGAATATATATTCAAGAATAAATCTTGTCTGAAAGATTTAAATTGCCTATAATAAAAATTCATTAAAGGCTATAATATAATGGACTATTATTCCAGAATTTTATTGGAAAATTCTATTCATTCAAACGAGTTATATACCTGTTGATTGTTAAAATTTTTGAAAATTCATATCCCATTATGACCTTCGAGCGCTCGAATACCAGAGGGCGCTCTCCTGTCCAAATTTCTACAGTGACTATATTCTCAGAATAAGAATATAGTCACTGTACAAATTTCTGTAATTTTCGAATTTGGAACAGAAAATGATCTCAAACAATTCCATTTGACTATCTGATTAACTAGCTAGTAGTCAGATATATTCTATTCTGTCTGTCCATCCGTATACACGATAACTTTCGAAAGAAAGAGACTTCAAGAGTGGATTCGACATCAAAATGCGCCGATCAGAGTTCGTGAATGGCAGAATCCGCCTATTGGTTTCGGAGATACCCATTTGAAATGGGGTTCATACAAAATTTCATGAGAATCGTTTTACTAGTAGCAAAAATTTTTTTTAAGAAAAATCAATATCTATCTCGGAAACTTATCGTCAGAATTCATTGAAATTCTGTTTCTACAATAAGGAGTCCCAATTTCGCTTACCTTGAATGAAAACTCCGCCGTCTTAGGAGATAAAAGAATGCGGTTTCGATATTTTCTGTCCTACTTTTTGCGCGTATGTTCTAGGGAACATCGCGTTATCATTTTGCCCAATTGTCTGTAATTTTCAAATTTTTTGCCGAAAATGATTGGGTTCGACTCCCTGATGAAGAATTCGAGGTCAAATTTGATTCTGTCCGCTCGACCGGCCAAGTTATACCCATTTGAAATTTGGTTGATATTTCCTCATCAATAACTCGAAAAACACAAAACCGATCCAATTCATACATTGTTATTTTTTAGAATGCCATCCCGAAAATTCATGCGAATTTTCGTCCGGATCGAATCACTAGAAAATTAAAAAAAAAATCAGCGAAAATCATTGAAAAAAATAATATATATCAGAAACTATATTCGTCCGACATCGCTGAAATTTTGTAGGGGCCTTCAAAACCCAACGCCTAGTTTGAACACGATTGGATCTATATTTTTGGAGATCCGAGCGCCTTGTGTGAGTTCAGTAGCTGGATGGGTAACCGTTGCCTCGATAACTTTCGAACGAAAAGAGATAGGCACTTGCAATTTTCAGGATAGGTTGCGCATCCGAATGAGATGGTTAAGTTTATTGTTGAGCATAATCGGTCCAACGGTTTCGGAGTTATACCCACCTGGAATATTATTTCATCGATAACTCAAAAAATATAGACCAGATCGAATTGAAGCTTGGCAACTAGTTGTAGGATATCGACATAAAGCCGTGTATGAAATTTTGTGAGAACCGTACCCCTAGAAACTTTTTAAAAAATTACGAAAACAAAAATTGGTTCAAGCACTGACGTGAAGTCAGAAGAAGCGTTTGCGCGTATGTTACCATGGTAAATTCGATTAAGAGTGTCCAATACAGGAGAATGGACAATAGAACATATGCGCAAAAGCTCCTTACTTCACGTCAGTGCTTGAACCAATTTTTGTGAAACGAATAACGCCGAAAACAAAAATTTGTTATCTCACCTATAGTATAGATTCAGAGTGAAATTGAAAATTTGGACTTTCTCATTCATATCTCCGTTCAAATTATAACTATTTGTATTGTGTTGATGGATCTTGGTAGAGTTTTTGCGCGTATGTTCTAGGGAAGAGCTTCCCCAATAACTCAAAAAATACAGTTCCGATCCATTTCAAACCTGGTAAAAGTAGGTAGTTGTAGAATGGCAAGGCGCAAATTTTTGCGAAATTTCGTGAGGATCGTATAACTAAAATTTTCAAAAAAATTTCGTCCGATATTGCTGACATTTTGCGAGAGGCCTTCAAAAATTAACTTACAGCCAAGTTACAAACTTGATTAGGATCGGATAAATATTGTTGGAGATATGGAAAACATCGCCGATATTTTACGAGAGCCTTCAAAACCTAACTTTACTGCCAAGTTTCAAAACCCAACGCCTAGTTTGAACACGATTGGATCTATATTTTTGGAGATCCGAGCGCCTTGTGTGAGTTCAGTAGCTGGATGGGTAACCGTTGCCTCGATAACTTTCGAACGAAAAGAGATAGGCACTTGCAATTTTCAGGATAGGTTGCGCATCCGAATGAGATGGTTAAGTTTATTGTTGAGCATAATCGGTCCAACGGTTTCGGAGTTATACCCACCTGGAATATTATTTCATCGATAACTCAAAAAATATAGACCAGATCGAATTGAAGCTTGGCAACTAGTTGTAGGATATCGACATAAAGCCGTGTATGAAATTTTGTGAGAACCGTACCCCTAGAAACTTTTTAAAAAATTACGAAAACAAAAATTGGTTCAAGCACTGACGTGAAGTCAGAAGAAGCGTTTGCGCGTATGTTACCATGGTAAATTCGATTAAGAGTGTCCAATACAGGAGAATGGACAATAGAACATATGCGCAAAAGCTCCTTACTTCACGTCAGTGCTTGAACCAATTTTTGTGAAACGAATAACGCCGAAAACAAAAATTTGTTATCTCACCTATAGTATAGATTCAGAGTGAAATTGAAAATTTGGACTTTCTCATTCATATCTCCGTTCAAATTATAACTATTTATATTGTGTTGATGGATCTTGATAGAGTTTTTGCGCGTATGTTCTAGAGAAGAGCTTCCCCAATAACTCAAAAAATACAGTTCCGATCCATTTCAAACATGGTAAAAGTAGGTAGTTGTAGAATGGCAAGGCGCAAATTTTTGCGAAATTTCGTGAGGATCGTATAACTAAAATTTTCAAAAAAATTTCGTCCGATATTGCTGACATTTTGCGAGAGGCCTTCAAAAATTAACTTACAGCCAAGTTACAAACTTGATTAGGATCGGATAAATATTGTTGGAGATATTGAAAAACATCGCTGATATTTTACGAGAGCCTTCAAAACCTAACTTTACTGCCAAGTTTCAAGTTTTGATCTATATTGTTGGAGATCCGAGCAGCCTTGGGTGAGTTCAGTATCTGGATGGATCAGCGTTGCCTCGATAACTTTCCAACGAAAAAGAGATAGTGACTCAATAAATACATACCTAATCAAATTGAAGCTTGCTAACTAGACGTAGAATATAGACATAAACGCATGAGTGAAATTTTGTAAGGACCGAACCACCAGAAAATGTAAAAAAAATGGGTTCAAGCCCTGTGGACAGGAACTTTCTGGCGCTCTAGTTCAAACAGACAAATTATATCTCCGAAAGTATTGGTTTCTCAGAGTTGGGAATTCTATCAATGTATTCTTATGAAAGAACTGCATCATAAAGGAAATTCAATTCAAATAATAGTTTATTATCAAGATTAAATGAGCAATCTGAGAATGAGAACTTCACCATGGAAGAAATCAAATTAAAATAGCTGAAATGAATTTGACTCTTTCTTATAGAACAGGATGAAATGTACGAGTGTGAACACAGATCATATAATAAAGCTTAGATAGAATAATTATAGCATTCTGTGAAAACATAGAAGTACGATTCATTATTGAAATTTCGAAAAATCATATCTCCGAAAGTATTATCTTGTTGGAATTGAAAATGATATGGATGAATTTTAATGGTGAAACTGCATCTTAAATAAAAATTGAATTTGAAATTTTTTCCTTAAAAAAATTTTTTTTTTCGTTACTCCGAACCCATCTGGCCTAGTTCACTTAATAACAAACTTAACCGAGATATTTATCTCCCTAACCTACTCTGATATTTTCAACTGCCTAGCTCATTCCGTTCGACAGTTATTGTAGAAAATTTTTTTTTTAATTTTGAAATTTTTTTTTTTACACTTTGCGGTAACCTGGTCAATACAAAACTTCACATGCATATAAAGGTCATGATTCTACAATTTGGTGCTAAATTTCAGATAGATCGAGTGATCGGTTTCGGAAATATTAATAAAAAATGTGTTTTACTAAAATCGGCCATAACTCCGAAACCGCTTGATGTATTTCGCCTATTAACGAACTTGTCCAAACCCACCTTGCAAATTTCAATCCTCTAACTCCTTTCGTTCGAGAGTAATCGTGCCTACGGCCGGCCGGCCGGACCAGCTGGCGGACAGAATCGATTTCGACCTCGGATTCTTGATCAGTGAATCGAACCAAATCGTTTGAGACCATTTTCAGCCAAAAATTCGAAAATTACAGACATTTGGGCGAATTGATAAGCACTCAGCTCCGAGGAACTAGAGCGCCAATTAGTGAAATATATTATTTATCACTAAATGAACGATCGCGATACAATAACAGAATGAAGACCTAACCGACTGATGTACAACATTTTGTATACCTGAAAGATATCATTAGGGCGCATCATAAAGTACAGCTAATCAGATCTCCATTACTGAATTGGTTATTAGATTTTCAAGCAGCTTGCAACTCATTACACTCAAATTGCCGCACATCTATAGTAGATCTTCAAACTTTCATTATAACTCCCTCCTGTTGAATCAACATGAAAGTTAACTAGGTGAGGTATTTTGTAGTACAACCCAAGTCTGTCTGCGTTGTTGTCTCGTGAGATATTGAGCACCTTTCACCTTCTCCGAAGATGATACAGCACAACAAGAATTAATTTCAACCTTTGTTCGCTATATTCGCTCCTAGAAAACCGCGCCGCAATAAAACACGTTTAAAATGAACATGTACTTCAAAGTGAGGTGTGTGCTGTACTATTCCACCCTCCTGACAATCATAGTGTTTGTTTTTTTCTTGAATACTAGCGAGGAAATGGAAGATTTCGGTTCGGAAGATATGAATTTGGATTTTGGTGAATTATATAGAACTCCTGCAGGTCAAAGGATGGTCACGAAGTCGATGGCAGAAAGGGTGAAAATGGATGAGATTAACAGTTATTTTTTATTCTTCAATCAAGTGCCGAATTGTGGCGGAGAGTTATTGGTGTTGTTGTTGCAGAAATTGCAGGGATTTAACAATTATAGGCATGTTCGGTTACGAAGAGGGCCACAGATTCTTTCTCTAGTGGAACAGGTTAGATATTCTTTGAAATCATTCCAATTATTGATTCAAACTTTGTTTCTGAATCATATCTATAAATATTATTCAGTCATATAAAACATGGAGGGTCGCCAAAAATTGCCCTTAAACTTGATTGCGGACTGCGGGATGTTGTTAGGACATACCAGTAATGTTATACCCATTATTAAATGGTTTCTTTCTGGGGTTTCTCTCCCAAACTCTGAAAAATATCTATAAAATAAAAAAATTATTATTTTGCGATTTGCTTCGGCGTAAAAAACACAGATTTGTTAGAAGCAATCAATCGAACAATGTTGCCTAACAAACAATAACGAAACAACATCAACGATGAAACAATTATATCGAATATACCACAGTATCCTTTAATCATTATGTTATAACCAATTTGCAACTTATAAACATAGAGAAAAGTATTGCCATCAGGAGCTTTTGCTCACATATTCCATTCTCTATCCACGCCTCATACGAAGTCGATCGAGCTGGAATTTGGTACTCGACTGTAAAATGGTGGTGCAATGTTTCGGCAATATAAAATATTTGAAGAAAAATTGTTTTTAATTTTTTTTTAGTGATACGATATTCACGAAATCTCGCGAAATTTAGCGCGTTGGCATTCTACAAGTTGATACCGAGAATAGAATAGAAGGAATAATAACAAAATTTCAGATGGGTATAACTCCAAAACCGTTTGGGCGATTATACCTATAAACAAACCCAAATGTCACATTCAGATGCACAACCTAACCTGAAAATTTCAAGTCCCTATCTCTTTTCGTTCTCAGGTTATCGTGACAGTAATAATATTTTTAATAATTTTTTAAAAATTTCATAGTGATACGATTCTCACTAAATATCACAAACGTCCTTTCAATTCGATCGGATCTATATTGATTGAAAAAAAATAGTACTCAGAAACCCTTTGGCCAATTATGCCTATAAACGAACTCATCTGACACGACACGACACCCTCCCTGGAACTTTCAAGTCGCTATATCTCTTTCCGGTCGAAAGTTATCGTGGCAACGGCCGGCCGGACATAATAAAATTTAACCACGAATTCTCTCTCCATCAGTGAGTCGTACCTAATCGTTCGAGGCCATTTTCAGCAGAAAATCAGAACATTACAGACATTTGGGCAAAATGATATCATGCCTCAGAACATGCGCCCTAAAATTGGAAACCATGCATTGTTGAGCGAGTTCAGTATCTGGATGGGTGACCAATACCATGATAACTTGCGAACGGAAAGAGATAACTACTTGACATTTTCAGGGTAGGTTGCGGATCCGAATGCTACAGTTAGGTACGTTAATAGCTATAATCGGCCTAACAGTTTTGGAGCTATACCCATGTGAAACTTTGTTTTTTTTTACTCAATAACTCAAAAGAGGCAGATTCGATCAAAATCAAACTTGATAATTAATTGTAGTAGGCTGACTCGCAAATTCCCGCCAAATAAATATACAAATTTTGTTCTCTTCAAAAATGCTATATTTCAGAGACTATCCGTCAGAGTCCGCTGATATTCCGTGCGTAACTTCTATCCCCCATTTTACAATCGAATACCGAATTTAAGCTCGATCGACTTAATAGCCAAAGGAACATGCGCGCAAAAGCTACCGACCTCACGTCAGTGATTTTTAAAAATGTTGTATACAAGTCACTAGGAACGACAAAACCGTTGACTTCTTCAATATGATAAAAAAACCTTTTTGGCGCTCTTGTTCCTCGGAAAAGAGTGCTTCTCAATTTGCCCAAATGTCTGTAATTTTAGATTTTTGGCGTTTTGGTTCGACTCCTGATCAAGAATCCGTGGTCAAAATCGATTCTGTCCCGCCGTTCACACGATAACTCTCGAACATAATGAGCTAGACAGTTGAATTTACCATTCCCAACTCTGAGAAACCAATACTTTTGGAGATATGATTTGTCAAAGTTTGAATAATTACTCGGTATAGTAGCTTGACAAGGTCGCCAAAGCTCCTGTCCACAGGGCTTTTCCACATTTTGAGGTATGTATCTGCCATATATTGGAAGGATAATCTTGGCTATTTATGCATGTAACTACACATGAAGCACCTGCAATGCTCATCTCTTCTAGTTTTGCAACATTGGGCAAACAAGAAGTTCCAAATGTTACAATAATTGCTCTCTGTTTCCAACGCAGTCATGCTTAAGGATCACGAACTTTTCCAACTTTCCTGATTGAAGTGAGGTCTTCATGTAGCAAAGATTAATTATCAGCGTAGAGCATTGAACCAATCGTTTGACACCTGCAATATGCGGATGAGCCGAAGTCTCAAGTCCATTGTTTATCAGCCAAGGCCCCCTTTGGGGCTCATGAATCCCAGGTTAAGAACCCCTGGCCTAAGGATGAATCAAACGATCCTTCTCGATCTAGTTCTTGATACTAATGGGTATTGTATAATAACAAATTCTGAACAGGATTATTTCATTTCATTCGTTTTCTGAGATCGTGAATAATAAACATGATATAAATAAATAATCAAGAATGGTGTCAATCTTCTTTTCATGTATCAAAAATGTTATCACCAATCACATAACTTTTGCATTCAGGCAATAATAGTTGCGACCTATCAGATAAATCACTGACCCAATAAATCCATAATATTTTTATTTTGTGGGCCAGTGACCTACGTCGATATTATAATATCAATATAGAAGGCTAAACTCTATCACCAAATATTCATCTAAATCTGGTTATAACAATATTGTTTTTTGCGCGATTGAAACGTAAGTATTCTGCCAATTTTGGCCAAAAATAGACTATTACGTGCATTACGTGATCCTTGCTGATTCAGATTTCATGGTCACTTTTTATTCTGCCTGTCGGTCGGTCCATTTGTAAGCGCGATTGCGTATGGAAGAAATAACTTAGGGAAGTAATGTTTTATTGTTTTGGTCTTTACTTGACGGAAATTCATCTCAATATTGATTATTATTATTATTATTATTATACTGATCCTCCTGGGTCTTCCACAAGGACACCCCTCATAAGCTCTAAGAGCTTGCCCTGAGTTAGGATAACCAGTTGTGTTCTGTGTAGGCTTTGTTACTGTGTCCTTAGGCCACCTTAGGCACAGCACTGTTAATTTTTGACCCAACAGCGAATGGTGGCGATTACCGTGACTAGCCTCGGAATTGAACTTGGGGCTTCCGCTCCCAAGTCAATTACTCTACCACTGAGCCAATCGCACTTTATTTTTGCTAATGTTTATTGATAATTTCACAACAATTGTTTCGTCAATTACATGTGAGCATGGTAACTAACTACTGATGTGAGTACACATCAGGTAGGAAAAACTTGATCAAATTTTGCCACGTTGTTGGGGATTCCAAAATTTTGGTCGAAAATGTGGAGTAGCAGGGATCTGTTCAAGTCTCTCTGGGTTGTGTTCGAATATTAACTCCGTAGAGTAATATTTACTCCGTTGCGTTCGAAAACTGAAAGGATGAGTAAATTTTACTCTGTGACTGTCGTCTGAAAAGTCGGAGTATTCGACTCGGAGTTCATTTTACTCCTGACCATTTTCATTCATTCATTTTACTCCTGACAAAATTGACATAACTCATGGGACGGAAAATCTAGTATCTTTGTCTCACTGTTTTATGGATGTTTTGTGAGGTAATTAAATTGTTTTAATACTGCTCAAAATATATATTTATGATTAGAGTTACATATATGTGAAGAAAACAATAATAATAGGATCTTTCTTAAACCAACATAACCTATTTTCCGATATTGGCACCTTCTGTCACTGTCAGTGTCAGTGTCAGAGTTAACTCCAGAGTAAATCTGTCAAACCTTCAAAAACTCTACTCTACTCCGTGGAGTTAATTTTCGAACACAACCCTGGTCATTCAACAAAATGTGTTTTTATGTGCCTGTTTTTCTGGTGCTTCTAGAAGGTTCAACCTATAGGATTTGTTGACTATATGGAGAATACTGAAATTATGGCCAAAATCATGTTCTGTCCTTATCAAGTGTTTGGCATATTGTGTGAAATTTAATTTGTTGTTAATATAGGAATTCTGGTGTTCCCTTATGCTATAGTTTCGAGAGCTGTAACCGTTTGGCGAACGTATTTTTGCCCGTATGTTCTGGGGAAAATCGAGTTATCATTAAGCCCAAATGTCTTCAATTTTCGAACTTTTTGCTGAAAATGGTCTCAAATGATTAGGTTCAACTCAATTATGAAGAATTCGAGGTCAAATTTGATTCAGTCCGGCCGTCCCACCGGACGTTGCCACGATAACTCGAGAACGGAAAAAGATAGGGACTTGAAATTTTCAGGGTAGGTGGCGCATCCAAATACGACGGACAAGTTAGTTAGTAGACCATAATCGGACCAACGCTTTCCGAGTAATAATTTTATCATCAAACAATACGGATCCGATCGAATTGAAACTTGATTTGGTAGCTAGATTTATAATACTAATACAAAGACGTTTGTAAAATTTTGTCAGAATCGTGTTACTAGAAATTTTTTATTTTTTTTAATTTATGTCATGATAACCTGGGAACGAATATAGATAGTGACCTGCACTTTTTAGGGTAGGTTATGCATCTGAATGCAGCAATTGAGTTTGTTAATGAGCATAATCGGCCAGACGGTTCTGCAGTTATACCCATCTTAAATTTGGTCGTTATTTCCCTAAATAACTCGGAAAATACAAATCTGATCCAATTTAAACATGGTAGTTAGTTGTAGAATGCCGGGGCGGAAATTCTTGCTGAATTTTAGTGAGAATCGTATCACCAGAAAATTTAATTAAAATCATTGAAAAAAATTCTATATAACAGAAACTATTCTTCATCGATGAAATTTTGCGAGAGCCTTCAAAACCTAACTCTATACTACTGCCAAGTTCCAAGTTTGGACATGATCGGATCTATATTGTTGGATATCCGAGCAGCCTTGGATGAGTTCAGTAGCTGGATGGGCGACCGTTGCCTTGATAACTTTCGAATGAGAAGAAATAGGACTTGAAATTTTCAGGGTAGGTTGTGCATCCAAATGGGAGAGTTAAGTTCGCTGTTGGCCATAATCGGCCTAACGGTTTCGGATTTATACCCATCTGGAATATTATTTCCTCGATGACTCAAAAAAATATAGATCCGATCAAATTGTAGCTTGCTAAATAGTTGAAGAATATTGACATAAAGACGTGTGTAAAATTCTGTGAGAACCGTACTACTATAAAATTTTTAAAAAAATTACGAAACAAAAAATTGGTTCAAGCACTGACGTGAAGTCAGGAGCCTTTGCGCCTATGTTCTATTGCCTATTCTCCTGTATTGGACACTCTTAATCGAATTTACCAAGGTGAATTCTATTGTCCGTTCTCCTGTATTGATTGGACACTCTTAATCGAATATACCATGGTAAGTTCGATTAAGAGAAAGAATATAAGCGCAAAAGCTCCTGACTTCACGTCAGTGCTTGAACCAATTTGTACTATTTCGACTGATTCAGATGACAATCGAGTACCGAATTCAAAAATTTCCAAAAATGCAGATCCCATCGAATTTAAATCTAGTACTCAATTGAAGTTTGCTTGACATGTTTCACAACGAAACTGTAAGAGAGAATTAATTTCAAAATTTCACTTCGATTTCACCTCATGTCAGCTCGAAATGTTGTTATTTCATAAGACGATCCAAGTTAGGCTAATTGTGTTTGTTCCTTTTTTTGTGTCCTTGATCATCTAAAGAATTATTTGATAGACTGTAATCTCTGTTTGATGCTTGGCTATCAGTGGCGACTCGTAGTGTACTTTACAAGGTGGAGCGAAGGAGATATATAATATCAGAATTTCGTACAAACCGATTCTTTTGAATATAGAGTAATTGGTACCAATTTTTTCAAGCTGGTCTCCAGTCACGGGGAATATTTCTAATAATTAAAACTATAATTTGTTGTTCGAATTGACGCAAGATATCATCAACGTATAATGAAAATAATCGATATACTACCTAACCTTGATGTTTAAATGAGCTAAACAAGGTTTGCGTTCAATTTTCCGATTGACAGGAAGTAAACAGCAAGTTCAACTGGTGAATGCTAATTCAGAGTATCGATTGAGGGATTATGGCAGATTCAAATATATTCCCCCAAAATGACGTGCGAAATAAAGTCGAGGAAATCTTCTGCGATGTTACACATACTGTATCATTTGATATTTCGTGGGAACTGTTAGTTTTGGCGAAAAATGAGTTTTGGTTTGGTTGATTGACTATTATAAAAGGGATACGAGAAAACCTCGACCTATGATCTGTTGTTCTCCTCTTTCTGCGGCTGCCCCGCAGGTTTGCCATGCCAAAAACCTTAAAGTCTAATTTTGTGATAACTTTCGAACGGAAAGAGATAGCAACTTGGAATTTATGGGGTAGGCTGCGCATCTGAATGCAACAGTTACGTTCGATAATGGGCATAATCGGTCAAACGGTTTCAGAGTGTTACACATGTGATATTTTATGGTTATTTCTTAAATAACTCAAAAAATACAAATCCGATCCCACTCAAACTCCGTAAATACTTGTATGCTAAAGCACTTTCTGAAATTTCGTGAAAATCACCAGAAAAAATTTTTCTCTAAGAAAAATTTTTAAATTTTCTTCAAAAAATTTATATTTCAGAAACTATTTGTTAGATTCCGCTGAAAGTCCACACAAAATTTCAAGGCGAATTTCATTTTCCCAATATTTTCATAAATACAGATCCGATCAAATTGAAATCTAGGAATCTGTTGAAAAAAGACGGCTTGAAGGTTCAAGCAAGTTCCTGACTTCACGTCAGTGCTTGATCCAATTTTTTTTTCCTAATTTTTTCAATCGAGTCTATATTTTTTGAGTTATCAAGGATATAATATTCCAGGTGGGTATAACTCCGAAACCGATGGACTGATTATGCCCAAAATTTGAATTTGACCCTCTCATTCGGATGCGTAACCTACCCTGAAATTTGTAAGTCCCTATCTCCTTTCGTTCGAAAGTTATCGTGGCAACGGTCACCCATACAGCTACTGAACTCACACAAGTCGAACCAAATCGTTTAAGACCATTTTCAGCCTAATAGTAGAAAATTCCAGACATTTGGGCAAATTGATAAGCACTCAGTTCCGAGGAACTAGAGCGCCAAAATCAGAGATACATTATGTTTTCGAATTTATTGTCGATTTTGACTGGCTTATATTGCGGCTAGATCAAATCAGTTAGTGGTATATTCGAATTCATCAAAAAGTAGCATAACCAAGAAACTCTGCAAAATGGACGTGTACGCATTTGTGTTAATATTGTGGCGAAGTGAATATCCGGATTTCTCTATGGTGTAACCCAGAGACAATAGAATATAATATCTATTTCTCTATGGTGTAACCCCAAATGCTAGTCGCTAGTCTCTTTCCACGCAACGCCGCTGCTTTTAATCCATAGATAATTGTAATCTCCCAGCTCTCACATAGATTTGCAGGCACATCGAAAGTCAATTTTCATAATTTAAAATTATATAGTGAGTATATAATTAAGATTAGCAATTTTTTTTCAGGACGAGTTGATCAGCAGCATGTACAGCAGAATGAGAAATGAGGCTATACCTTTAAGTTTCGATAGAAGTTCCTATTTCGTGAATTTCACGAGATTTGACCGACAGTCGCCAACTTACATCAATATCATAAGAGATCCAATAGAAAAGCTAACTTCAAGGTTTGTGTTCAACAATTCGGAATCTCCTCTATATTCTTTAGAAAGCTTATTATTACTTCCTCAAATTATGAACCTTTGGAATCACGCTACAAAAAAAATCTGGATGCACCTTTTTTTTCAGTGTACCATGAATAATTATGAGGGACTCGAATATAAATATTATATAAGCACTGTGGCGTCAGGAGCTTTAGCACGCTTGTTAATTAAATAATCAATAGTTTTCACTACAGAATATAGAATATTATGGTTCAGAGACCCGAGAGATCCGTCATTTCAAGAAGACAGATAAAACATTAATATATAAAACAGTACAATTTTATGATGTACTCAGAGACATCGGTTACACAGAAGGAATAATTTGGTACTTTGAATTGATTTTTGGGTAATACGGTAGTCTTAGAAGATTGAAACGATAATATTTGCAAAAAACCTATACACAGAATTATAAATGTGTTTGATGACTATTATACACGTCTAGACATTGACAAAATGAACTGTGAGTTTCTTCTTCCGAAATTATAATGCCATTGAAAGAGCGCGCAAGACCTGTCCATCTGCTGTCCCTTGATAGTCCGGAAGATTTCTACTGTACAGAAAATTCATGAAATTAGGTACTTACACAAATCAAGTATTATTCTGGAACTAACCTTCTAGGTTTTCATTGGGACCGATTGTGCCTGAGGAATAAATTGGATTAGATATGCCGTTTCTCAGAGCTGCTACCTTTATGATCTTTTGATCTGTTACCCTACTGAGTCAATACTAGTTAATCATGTTGTACGAGGCTTGTTCAAACCCGACAACATCTCTGGAATCCTTGGCCATCACTTTTTCAATTTGGTACACAGATGGTATTTCTAACGGCAGTTTATGTCAGAGTTTCCAAGTGTAGGACGGCGAGAGGCTGATAAGTAGTTGTCCGGATGTGTGTTCCCAGAAAGCTTCCATTTCGCTCAGCTCCCATTGTTGAATGAATAGCCTCTCTATAGTGAAGAAAAAATAAAAGTGAGAAAAGGTGCTGTTCCAACATGCAGCTGTCCTCTAGCCAGCTTGGCAATTTTGTCTGCCAATTAATTTCCTTCAATACCACAATGCCCTAGTACCTATAAAAAGGTCACTGTGACAAGACAAGAGGGAATAAAATTGTACGCTTGCAATACCCACGGGGTGGACTGGCTAACTGTGGCACTGTGTATGTTCATTTCCTGGAGGTTTCCTTACGAACACTCCTGGTTGAATATTATGTAGACCGCCAATATCTCTGTGTTCATGAGATAGGGTTGCATCCCTAGAGGTACAGTGAGGTGTAGTTTTGGTCCATGAATCACAATATCCGTGCCTCTTTCGGACTTTCGAGGGTTTACCTAGAATATTTGAATCAATAGAGATGCATGGGAGGTAAGTCAAGTAAGACCTCCAAAGCTGCCAGGGGAATTGTGAACCCCCGCCACACTAATACACGCAAGCCGTTGCGATTTCTGCAACTTGTTGCGTGTTGTAGTTTTTTCTGTTTTTGTTTACCATACTAGTGAGATATAGGGTGGCGTATCATCACCATATAGGACCGAAGTACGATTTTAGGATGATGTCCGCACTTTTTACCAAAGAGATTTTTATATGCACATGTGGCCGCTATAACTCTGAGAATAACACTGTCTTTGTTATTCTTTCAGTTTATTTTGCTCAAAAATTCAATGTTTGGTCTTTCAAGATTAGCGCTCTTAAATGGAAAATTCTTCTTCTTGAGAAGTGAATACGGGTAGTTTGCGATGGATTGATATTCAGTCATTCTTCCTCACACCACATTTCAGTGATTTTGGTGGCCTTTTATATATGATCGCGTATAGTACCATCATGCTCGCCTACGACGGTTATCACTAGGTATTCGACGTTACCTTGAATATTGAAAGCGTTTAGGGTAAGCCTCCTCAGCTCACCATCCATGACCATGCTCCACATCTGGGGTGATAAAACCCCACCTTGGGGCCAGTCCCTGCCCGTTAGAACTGGCACCCAGTTTTCTACCAGAATCCTGCAGCCTCCTCGTGGCAGGAACCAGGCAACGCTTCCCCGGAAGCGGCTAATAGCAGGCTATTATGAGGGGTGTTCCCTGTAACTCAGGGGGTTCACCCATGAAACTGGTGTGGTTCTAACCAATTCCAGGCTTTTCTGGCTAAATGGGCGAATACGTCGGAGATGATCTTAGTTAGCCATAGGTGGAGTCAACGCTTGAGGTGTCGAAGTCCTGCGCTTAGGCACAGACCACTAGTATGCGATATGAACTCGCTACAGGCGACTGTAACTATTCTGAGATCCATTTTGATGGTATCAATAGTACCACGGTAGAGGGGAAGCCCACCAGGTCGGTTACTGGTGCCCCTCTTGGGTGATGGCCTCGTGGGGGCGAGGTTTTGCGCTAGTACGTATAGACCCTCCGGAGCAACTCTTGGGCCTTGTATCCACACTTACTATACAAGGTTCCAGCGTTTGAGGTGTCGGTCCCTGCTGCAGGAGGACGAGAATCCAATTATGTTGAGCTAGGACGTAACCATTGTTACCTCCTAGCTCACTTCATTAAGTGTCATTAACACTCCGACACTTCATTAAGTGTCGGAGTCTTCAGACTACTAGTATCCGAGTTACGTCGCACCAGAGGTGCGGTCATGCCGTGGTATGTCGTATCGGTGGAGCGAAGCATTGCTGAGTTGTGACAGTAGTAAGAGCGCTCATAGACCGCTACATATTCTATACACATGGTCCGGGTTTCGGGAGCTACCGATAGAACCCAAATTCGCACAACGGTAACCGAGGAGTAGCCCTTAAAATCAGACCCTATGGACGGAATATCTCCGTGCATGCTGTAAAAAGGTGTTAATTTTATTGTTGCTCCTGTTGGAGAGCTAGTCAGGGCTATCTTCACACGGAGTTAAATTCCCAAATCGTGGCGAGAGACAAGGATAGATTTTCTACCCAAGGTTGGGCGCAAGAACTCATTGGAACCTAAATCCGAGCCTTAATCATATCTACTCATATGCCTTACTAGGTATCTTCTAAAAACTATGGGGATAATCATAGACAAATATTATAGAGGAAGTACAAAGCTTCACAGAAGGCAGTTTGCATGTAAAACAGGTAAATCTACAGTGGATGCCCTTCATCTCCTTGGTTGGTGAGGTGGAGGGCACCTTGTCCAACCGGGATACTACTTGCCATGTTTTGCGTTTGATAACACCCTAAATGCATCTCCATGTATAATGCGGCTGCACTGTTAACCTAGATATTTTGGGATTTTTTTTAATTCTACTTAAAATTACCTTTTCAACGATGTATCACACTTTGTATGTTACATTTGATTTGAGGGACAAAACGTCAATTGAAATTTCAAATTGAAAGAATTGCAGTAGGCTACGATATTTTATGTAATCTTGATTTTGACTTCAATGATAGAGATCAATAAAAAAACCTTCCTCAAGTTGAAATCAACTATGTATTTTACCGAACGTTAAAGAAAGAATGAATAGTTAAAGAAACAAAAAATTACAAAAAAGGGGGGAAAAATACCTTTAATAACTAAAGCATATATTCGAAATGTTGATGCTTCTACACATCTTATCGATTCATTTGAAGATAGATGGATCAGCACACACGGATTGAAAGTCAAAATCAAGATCACACAAAATATCGTAGCATACTCCAATTCTTTCAATTTGAAATTTCAATTGATGTTTTCTCCCTCAAATCAAATGTAACATACAAAGTGTGGTACATCGTTGGAAAGGTAATTTTGATTAGAATTAAAAAATTGATAAAAATATATAGGGTGCTACTTGAGATAAAAAAGTCAGAGTCACTTCCGGTCAATCCGAAAGTGGCTTTCAATTTTTGTTTTTCTCGGTTGAAGGTTCCTTGAACGAATTGAAAATCATAAAATTTTCAAATTTGTATCTTTTGAAATGGCTGAGATAATCCATTGGAACATGTATACTGGGACACCTGGTATATGTTATATGGAAATTTGGTGGAGCCGTGAGAAACCTTAATTTTTTTGGTATACAATTTCAGGTCCCAATCAGGCAGGGAAAGCAGTTTGTTAAAATGTATCCACATGCAGAGAAAATGCATGATTGGAGAAGAGATTTACGAATTTAACATCCCGTATTTCTGTGGACAAGATACTAGGTGTAGGTGAGGGGTCATTTATTTTGTTCTTAAACTTATTGAGTTCGATATTATTGTATCTGGCTCATTCGTCTTAAATGTCTGCTTTATCATACCTTTGGTTTAATATATTCTCGAATAATATTGAAATAATATTATAATACGAATTTATGTATATTTTCCTCAAGGAGTGGCAACAGTGAATGGGCATTGCAAATGGCAAAAAACAATGTGGACAAATTTTATCCAGTAGTTGGTGTACTCGAAGATTTGAATATGACAATTTCTGCCATGGAAAACAAGATTCCATATTTTTTCAAAGGTGCTTCGCAGATATTCGAAGACAAATTATCAGGTGGTATTGAAAATAATTCAGTCGTAATACTCTTGAACTAACACTATTTTTTCCAGTTTTCCTCCCAAAACTCGGCCTACAGATGGATCCAACCAAACGAAACCTACTTAAATCCGTGTTAAAAACTGAATACGAATTCTACGAATGGATAAAGAAGCGACTGTCGAAACAAATCTGTAAATGACTTGAATTGTATAATATCGTTATTGTAAGACTGATTATTTTATAATGTAAATAAAATTACCCAATTCTTTTATGATTCCAACGGATCAATTGTTCCAAATCATCAGGAATCCAAGCTTTTCACAACACATGTAGTTGAGTTCCCATATGAATAATTTATGAAAGAGGTGTTACAGAACAATTTGAAGATTAATTTTATGATCCATGTTGAATTTAATTTCATACAAGATTGGAGAAGGAGCCACCATGCATAAATAATGATCTCAATTAATGATTTTTTTAAAACTGCTGGCTTAAATACGTGATGCACTACATCTAATTGTTCATTCAACGCTTTTCACTGAATATTTCGCAACAGTTTAGTACGAACCATCAATGAAGCTATGTAAAATTTGGGAAATATGCGATAAATAATTTAGATTAATTTCATTATAGTGGTACTTATGTTCTCCAATTCATGTAGTTACCGATATTTTAACCTGGTTTTCGTGTATACAAGTTGATTCTAAATTGTTGCATAAGATTTTAGGAGGTGATAGTTTGACGAAAATAAAGGTGGGTCTTCAATATAATCAATATATTCTTCAATTTTAACAATTTAGAAGAATGAAATTTGGCAGTCAGCTAACGCTAATTAAGTGACACTTCTTGAAAGTTTTTTCAATTCTAAAATTTCATCATGAAGGAGTGGAAAAATGAACGCCTTCTATATTCTGCATCAGAACTAGTACTTCAACATTTTTCAAATTAAAAAAAAATATGTAAAAAGATGAATTAAATCTACAACTTTTTTGTATCCTGACTTTTTCTACTAAAATTGTTAGTTTGACTACAAAAAGATAAAATATTACTTAGACTCGACATAATTTCAGGCGTTATAATTTATTAAAAACATTGTGTAAGCTGTTGCTAAATGTAAGAATTCATAATAACTAATATCAAGAAGGTTGGTGTTAAATATAATCTTAATGACAAATATTTTTATGGTTCAAACTTTTATAATGTGTAGTCTAGAGGATTTCCCAAATCCAAAGGCAATAACTTGGAGGAGAAGAGGATTAGTACAAAAAATTATATGAAAAGTCGACATTAATTTTCGTTCCAGTATCACCCCCTAAAATCTTTTTCATTAATTTAAAGAGAATCTGTATACTTTATTGCAACTCCCACAATTCAACTGATAAATTCACTCCTACAATAAAATGTCTATTTGAGCATCGCATTTATATCACTTTGACATCGATAAAAAAGCTGCATCGTTTTTTACAGCGATAAAACACTCTCCAGCTCGAAATCAAGCCGTACTGGCTCGTTTCCTAGCAACATAACAATATGGCTACCATAAAATTAAATTCGTGAATTTATCTAGCTAAAAATCACTCGAGCATTTTTTTAAGATCGGATAAACTTCTATTTTGTAAACTCAAACTAGATTGCTTTCAAGCAATTTAAACTCGAACAAACGAAACTTATAAAAACTCTCCAGCTTCGCTGTCGAGTTTTTATCAGTTCGTTTGTTCTCGTTAAATTTCTAAGCAATCTAGTTTTCGTAAAAAATAAAAGTTTATCCGATAAAAAAAAGCTCTTGTGCTTTTACTTATGATAAACGCCCGATTAATCTTTTTCAGGTTTTGATTCCTAGGAAGCGAATGCGGGGTAGAAAACTACGCGCATGTGTTCGAGTGCCACGCATTCATTCTCGCTCTGTTTCTTTCTATTCCCCCTTCCCAGGAGCGTTGAACGTTTAACGCAACAGTGCTTTCATACCCCCTCCATAGTCCATGGTAGCGTTAAACGTTTAACGCAACCTTGTTGGAAGTCGCATTAGAAGTTTCACTTCAATAAGAATAATGCCAACGCGCTAATTTTCGCATTGCAAGTCCTGCAGCCTGCTGTCTGCAGGTCAAGTGCTTGATTCTTGGTAAACACAGTCACGGAATTTTGAAGGTAGGGCATAGATGGCGATAGTTTGTGGAACTATATTTCTAGTTCTTATTATAGACTATATGCCATGCATATACTGGAGTGGCGAGCAAAGCCGGGATGAAAGCGAAGAGCAGTTGCAGTTAGGTAGGAGCAAGGAATCGATGAAAGAGTTTTACCCCACATACGAGTCGAGTATGCATCAATGTCGTTCAGCAGTAATGATGGATTTACTGTAATTGGACCGTTTATACTTCAAAATTTGGTATATTTATTGGTCGAAATCAGAGTTAATCGAAGCTGCAATGTTCATGAAAATAATAATATAAAAAACAAACAATTTCATCACGTGCAGAGGAAATTTCGAGAACATTATTATTACATTCATATTTTAGAATGAGCGTATTTGGTTAGATTTTGCAAATAACAAGACATAGGCTGCTGAATAAGTTTAGAAGAAGAAATTATAGATCTTGAAGAACAGTAAGCAGTAACATTTCAGTTAAAAATTATATTGTGACATTTATCTATTCACATATGAGAGGATATTTGGTTGTTTGGGTTAAGGCTTTATTGAGTACCGTAAAAGGTGGTGACTTGAAATGGATACAAACTTCCAAAAGTGATAAAATTAGAGAAAAATTTGATAAACGAAAATGGATACTTTTATACCAAAATCTAGAATCTAACGAACATATTCTGTTGACCGAAATATTATTTAGTCGACTATATATGAACTTTTTTTTTTAAATATCCGTCATTTCAAGTCACCACCAAAAAGGAGTGACTTGAAATACGCATTGTATCCCATAGATATTGCATGTCTTGCTGCAGTATAGGCGTCTTGAAATGCATTCCGTATTCTAAAAATTATACCTGATTAAATCATAAGTAGATAAATATTTTGAAATGAATGAAATATCAACAAAATCACAGAAAAGTTTAATATTCAAATATGGAACAATTTTATTTTGTAATTTGAATCAATGTGATATCTTTGAATTGAAAACCACCTCGTCGCATTCTTTCAGGAGTGTGAAGGACATAATCTCACTCTTCCGTTTATCAATGGCCCGTTGCAGTTGTTCTCCTTCATAATTCACATAGTGTCTAGCTCTAATCTTTCGTTTATACGTCTTCACCATTTTGTTTCAAGTGACCACTGAAATTACCAAAATAAATAAAGCCGGTTCTGTGTTCTGTTTTCATTATAGTGAAAGATGTTCAAGGGATATAATCTCTTGTCAACAGTATGCGAATTCGGAAAAAAAATATTACTCACAATTAAATTTCTTGGATTGGTCTGTATACACGGAAGTATTCACCCCAAATATTTCACTAGATTTCAGTTCAATAATATTGATTTCTTCTCAGGCGAACGATTTATTATCGGCGGTTGAAACACAGTTATTTTAGGTTAGGCATACTTACACAAGGAATGGTCCGACACTGGACCTTCCACTACTCACCAACTGATGTCAGTAGAGGTATCAATAAAATTGTGCAGAATGTTTCAAGACACCCCCGTGATTTCAAGTCACCACCTTTTACGGTACATTAAAGAAGATCATTGCGTAAGATGAAACTGATTGGTGATTCTATAATCTGCAGCATTTTCTGCTAGAAAATGAATAATAACTAATTTCCATTACTTCTAACACAAATTTGTCGCAGAGTTTTAGCATCGCCCCCAGCATGTCCTATGTACTAGAGGCTATGGTAAGTTAACTAAGAAAAATTTACCATTCAGGCAGAATATGTACAGAAAATTCCGACACCTTTTACGAGGTCTCAGAGGTATAAACCATGAATGCTTATGTTTACAGGTTGACGAAGCTATCGTATTTCACTGTTTACTGGTAGCTATCAGAAGTCCTGTGAACATGGAAACAATAATTGAGGAGCAAATTTTCAAAACGCATTAAGTCCAAAAACCATTTTATTGGAAATCAACGGAAAACGATGTTTTCTTCTACCCTCGCTTATAATTTGAGTACGTCGAGTTTGTTTGATAGAAATTCACATCTAAAGGTAATAACTAATCTCATTTAAATCAATATTGATCAGATATACACAGAAAATGTAAAAAACGTTTGGACTTAATGCGTAAACGTAAACATAATTTATTGCGATGCGGCTTACATAGTTTGGATTTGAATTACAGAGGGACATAATGCCATTTGGAAGATTTTGTTTACATAGGGCTATAGAGCAATATAAATCATTTCTGAATCCGCTTCAAACTCAATTTCGCCCAAATTGGACATAATGCGTTTTGTTAAGTTACTCCTCAATTGTTGTCATCATGAGATACTGTAGGTACGTTTCCATATACAGGTCCTGAGCCCTCGCTTCCAGTATGTCGTACCTCTGTTAAAACATTCTTCAAGAATCGTTTGGACAGGAATTTCTCCAGTGTATGGAACATGGGAGTAGGACTCAGGCAGTCAAGGTTTCTCATTAAGAAACCATCGTCAAAGTCTGAAGTAAAGAAACTTCATTCACTCGAAAGAAGAGAATTGAGCCTGGTGACTGGATTACTAACTGGTCACCAGTTCAACAAACATCTGAATAGGATGGGATTGGCCGATAGCGCTCTGTGTCGCTGGTGCAAGAGCATGGAAGAAACAGCTGAACATATTCTGTTCGACTGTAACAACCTTAAGGAATTGAGGGTCATACACCTAGGCAAACCAACACCTACGATTCCTACGGTGAGAGGGACTTCTCCTTTTAAGCTCGCGGCATTCCTGTCAGCGTTTTTCTTGGACTGAGTCTCACGAGTTTGGCAAGCGGGAGAACAATGGGCCTGAAGGCCTCAGTTCAGCCTGGGACGGCACCGCGGTAGAAGAAGAAGAAGAGTAGGTACGTTAATATGAAAGGTATTTCGAGCAATATGAAAGCGGAGCAGGAAAGCTCTGGAAATTCGACAGTCTCTACCTTTCATCGTTTTTGCTTTTTAGCTATATGTTTCTCTGATTGACGTTTTAGAAACGCACGTAATTTTGAATAATTCTCTTATTGATTCCATTATTTATGTTGACAGGGCCGTCTTAAACTATTCTGGAGCTCTTGGGCACTTAAGAATTTGGGGCCCTTTTAGAAAGTAAAGAAAGTGAATTCAATTTTCTACTATGATCTTCTATTTATTATAGGTAACCCAATATACAACAGAATATTATTAACATTAATTTGCTGCGGTTTTTTTGGTTACGATTACGATAAAAGTTTCTTCGGGATTTCTGTTGAGCAAAGTCTTCTATTATCCTCAAGATTTTGTCACTTTTTATGCACATAATTATCAAATTAGTTAGTCGTTCTTGTAACATTGTTCTTCGAAATTTATTCTGTAACCTTAGGACATTTGTGAAATTTTGTGAGAATCGTATCACTAGAAAGTTTTAAAAAAATTATTAAAAAATATTATTTATGTCACGATAACCTGAGAACGGAAAAAAACGACTTTGAACTTTTCAGGTTAAGTTGTGCATCTGAATGCAACATTTGAGTTTGTTTATAGGCATAATCGGCCTAACAGTTTTGGAGTTATACTCATATCTGAAATTTGGTTGTTATTTCCTAAATAACTCGAAAAATACAAAACCGATCCAATTCTAACATGGTTAATAGTTGTAGAATACCAGTGCAAAAATTCTTGCGAAATTTCGTGAGGATCATATCACTAGAAATTTTTCAAAAAATGAAGAAAATTCTATATGTCTGAAACTATTCGTCCGACATCGCTGAAATTTTGCGAGAAAGGAAGAAAGGAGGGACTTGCAATTTTCAGGGTAGGTTGCGCATCCGAATGGGAGGGTTAATAAATATCGTTCTTGAGCATATCGGTCTAACGGCTTCGAAGTTTTTCCCACTCGATCGAATTGAAACTTGGTAACGAGTTTTAGAATATCGACATAAACCGGTGTATAAAATTTTGTGAGAACCGTAATCCTAAAAGATTTAAAAAAATAAGACAAAAAAATTGGTTCAAGCTCCTGACTTCACGTCAGTGCTCTTAAATCGATCCTAACTAAGCTGATTAAGTCGAAATCAAGTCAAATGTTAGGGACTTTTCATACTTCAAAAAGAAAAGAAGCAAAATTTGACTTTATTTTGTCTTAATTTGGTTAAATAAACATAATTTTGATTTAAATTTTAAGACAAAAGTAAATTTCATTTTCGACTCGGGTGCTTACTGTTACTGTGCCCGACAAAAATGTTTTTAGAATAAATGTGAGAGAAATTGTCATTCCTTCGTGGACCCCTAAGGAAGGGGGTCCTGGGCACGGGCCTCGTGTGCCCTTATGGTAAAGACGGTATTGGCCCCGGAACTCGTCGATCCGCCACTTTCCAGATGTCGCCATGGCTAATATCAACTAGTGCGTGTTCAAATTGAGAATTCCCATGCACCGTTATCGACAGATTTAGTTCCCTCGGAACATAAGAAAATGGCTTTGTGGAAAAAAAAATTTCAACAACGAAGAGGTGGAATATGTGGTTGATGACTATTTCGAGGGACTCCATGATATTCGATCTTTTACCTGATATATCCTTGATGAGAAAATTGGACTATAAAGTAGTTAAAAATGCTGATACTATACAGGGTGAGTCTTTGACACTGCATTAATTTTAACCAAAGTTTCCTCTCATCAAATGAAACACGTTTTTGCGCGTATGTTCTGGGGAACATACGCGTTATAGTTTTGCCCAAATGTGAAATTTAATTCTGTGGTGCCGTCCGGCCGGCCGTCCGGCCGTCCGTTGCCACGATAACTTGAGAACGGAAAGAGCTAGCGACTTGAAATTTTCAGGGTAGGTGGCGCATCCCAATACGACGGACAAGTTCGTTAATGGGTATAATCGGCCCAATGGTTTCCGAGTAATAATTTTGTTTTCAACCAAAATAAATCCGATAGAATTTTAAACTTGGTGAATAGTTGTAGAATATAGACCTAAGCACGTTTATGAAATTTTGTGAGAATCGTATCGCTAGAAAATTATTAAAAAATTATTAAAAAATATTTTTGTTGTCACGATAACCTGAGAACGGAAAGAGATAGCGGCTTGAAAATTTCAGGTTAGGTTGTGCATCTGAATGCGACATTTGAGTTTGTTTATGAGCATAATCGTCCAAACGGTTTTAGAGTTATAGCCATCTGAAATTTTCTGAAATTTTGATGTTTTTTGTTCCTCATTAACTCGAAGAATACAAAACCGATTGGATTCAAACATGGTTAATAGTTGTAGAATATAGACCTAAGCACGTTTATGAAATTTTGTGAGCATCGAATCGCTAGAAAATTATTAAGAAATTATTAAAAAATATTTTTGTTGTCACGATAACCTGAGAACGGAAAGAGATAGCGGCTTGAAAATTTCAGGTTAGGTTGTGCATCTGAATGCGACATTTGAGTTTGCTTATGAGCATAATCGTCCAAACGGTTTTAGAGTTATAGCCATCTGAAATTTTCTGAAATTTGGATGTTTTTTGTTCCTCATTAACTCGAAGAATACAAAACCGATTGGATTCAAACATGGTTATTAGTTGTAGAATGCCAACGCGAAAATTTTTGCAGAATTTCGTGAGGATGGTATAACTAGAAAATTCAAAAAAAAATAATTAAAAATAATTGAAAAAAATTCTATATATCATAAACTATTCGTCCGGCATGGCTGAAATTTTGGGAGAGCCTGCAGAACCTAACTCTACTGCAGAATTCCAAGTTTGAACACGATCGGATCTATATTGTTGGAGAACCGAGCAGCCTTTTGTGAGTTCGGTAGGTGGATGCTAATCGTCGTATGATATGTTGTCTATGGTCGTATTTTTGCGAGAACCTCCAAAAATAAAATATGAATGTCATGATGACATATTACTATACATATATATTCATGGTAAAATCGTGTTATTTCATCACAAATCTATAGGAGATTAGATGATAGCCCTACATTAGTGGTCAGACCTGGTTTTGAAAGAGATCCTCCTTAGGAGGAGGCAACTAAATATTGAAGGGATTTCTATGAACAAGAGTGAATATCTTTGAGGAATAGAGAGGCGATTCTTCTTCAAGAGATCCATGTGCCTTCAGAGGAGTATATTTGCTAGAGGGGACCTTTGAATTTTGCAGAAGGCTTCTGATCTTGTAAGGTGAGAGGCTCATTTGTGGATATTAAATCTCGTGATGGGTAGAAAGGAATTCTATGCCAGTTTTTCTATCACTAATGAGAATATATCTTTATGTAATAACGGGTGATTTTTTGAGAGCTTTTGGATTTGATTTGAAAAAAATTGGTTCAAGCACTGACGTGAAGTCAGAAGCTTTTGCGCGTATGTTCTATTGTCCATTCTTCTGTATTGGACACTTAATCGAATTTACCATGGTATATTCGATTAAGGGTGTCCAATACAGAAGAATGGACAATAGAACATACGCGCAAAAGCTTCTGACTTCACGTCAGTGCTTGTTATATTTTCATTTAACATTTTTCCAAATTCAGCTCAGGTAAAAAGATACAGGCTGTTGAAATTTTGAAAAAAAAACAGTTTTTATTTTGTAGCTTTGACATCCTTTTTTCGAATAAAATGAATGTTGGCGTAAAGTTTCCTATAACTATGATACATATTTTCCAAATATTAGTTATTTTCTACTTCTACTGGTTTTCTAGTTATGGACTCGTGGATTCATAAAACTAAACGAAATTAGCATAAAGAAAGCATATAAAGTTTTTCTTGAGTCATTTCAAGAATATTCCATCGTTTTAGAACATTATATTATTCCTCATCATTTCTCCTTAAACGCACCGTTTTCGAGATATTCTTCATTGAATGTTTTAAAAAGGAAAACTCCAGAAATTTCACTACTTTTATGGATCCGTCCCTGAGCGTTGGAATCCCGAATCAAGCTGTAAACCACGTTACCATGCCTTATTCTCGTCCGCCAACAATGTCATAGATAATTTATATGCGGGAGTGTATTAGCACATTGTGAAATCTTCAAACGCTTGTAACTTTTTACCTGAGCCGAATCTGGAAAAATGGTAAATGAAAAAAGTGTTTCATTTGATGAGAGGAATCTTTGGTTAAAATGAATGCAGTGGTCAAAGACTCACCCTGTATAAATGTATCACGAAATTGAAAGGCTGTGGAACAAAATTCAGTATTGCTGAGAACTGATCTTTTTGACCAGACCGGGTTTTACATCGAAATGGTGGATGCGTTAATTAGATCCTAACATTCCAGCTCCATACACTGCCAGTAACTGTACCTATACCTTCATGAGAAATCCCGAGAAGTTACCAAGGATTCCAAGCGTAACAGAAAAATCACAGTGAACAATTTAAGTCCAAAATTCATAATTTATTTCTTATACATATTGAAACATTCATTATTGAAAACCAACAAGCGAACAATTCAGTAAAATTAGTCAAATCACCGATAAATTATGAAAATCATTTTTTCTTCGCGTCTTTGAGACCTGCCCCAGCGTTGAACTTGAAGAAAATGATATCTCCATCTTCTACCACGTAGTTCCTTCCTTGCTGTCTATACTTCCCAGCAGCTTTGCATGCGGACTCGGATCCCTCTTCCTTGAAATCCTGGAACTTCATTACCTCCGCCATAATGAATCCTTTCTCGAAGTCGGTATGAATGCGTCCTGCAGCTTGTGGCGCCTTCGAGCCTTTCTGTAAACAGAAGTTCGGTTAGTATCCGATAGGTGTCTCAGGTTATATCACGTAGACAATTTTTGTTTTGAGGAGTGGGTACATGTTATGACAACTCATCAAATCGAACCATTCACTAAGAAACGTTTTTTACAGAAGGTACAACATAACAATATCATTCGACCATATCTCAACGTGGTCGACGCGACACAGTGGAAATATTTCCGGAGTAAAATGTTATTTCTCGATTGCTTTGGTTTTCCACTAGATTTTCCGTGGACTCATTGATATGCAGCGAATATTCCTGAATTTGCGACCCTAAGATTTTTCTTTCGAGAGGCATTGTGCCTACAACGGGGGACGGACAGTAATAAATTTATTGAAAGGTTTTTTTCTGGGTTTTCTCTCCCAAACTCTGAAAAATATCTATAAAATAAAAATTAATTAGTTTGTGATTTGCTTCTGCGTAAGAAACACAAGATATTTGTCAGAAGCAATCAATTGAACAATGTCAATAATGAGTATACCTCCCACAGTATCCTTTAATGATTACTTAGTAATAAATTTTACTCCGAATTCTTTATTAATAAGTCCAAATTTGGTCATTAAAATTATTATGAGTGATAATTAAAGGATACTTTTCTAGGTACATCCAATAATTTTTCAATGGTTCTTCTTTCCCAACCTCTAAGAAATATCCATAAAATAATTTTTTTTTAATTGTTTTGAAGTTTCTTATGCGTTAAAAACACTAGATATTTGACAGAAAGAAGCATTACATAGGAATAAACATTATCACTAATAATATCACATTCGGTGACGAGTGGTATTTCATTAGACTATTTCATGAACAAAGTGACTCATGTTGACGTCTGTAATTTATAGTTATCATTTGTCAAACAGCCCGTATTCATCGTAGAGTCGTTGAAAACACCAAAGTTGTAAGACCAATCATTATTCGAAGACAGGTGGTGTTTTCACGATAATACGAGCTGTCTTTAGCCAGTGGTTGGTCAGATTTTGATATGAGTGAAATAGTCGAAGCAACAACAACGATAGAGCAACTTTTCTATAACGAAAATGTATGTAAAATCGATGGAGATCACATGATAGATTGGAGTAGAACAAAGATTCTGACGACATTGAAAGGAAACATAAGGAGCCGAATTGTTTATGTTGAACAGATAACACAATTTTGCAAATTGCTCAATTGGAGTTGACCATAATTGGCAAAATTCATTGAATAACACATTTCTATGTAATGCGTGACATATTTCAGAATAATATTCAACAACAAATAATTATGAAGATGTTCGCTTAGTGTCTGATGAAAGATTTTGCTCTGAAACGTTACAGAAAAGTCGTTTTATCAATGGTGTTGCTTCCTTACTGCTTATTAGACAACATTTTTTTATATATGTGGGCCAATCAAGAACCTATAGCCTATCCGATATGATCTTGATTGGCCCACAGATCAATCAAGATCCTATCGCGGGGAGGTAAAACAACAGATGGCTGGACCAAAAGGTCCAGGAAATCTAGAGCAGCATACCTGGACACAGTCATGCTCGCTCAACAATTACTGGTTCATCAGTTAAAAGAATCAGACAATGGCTCAAATTCTCTAGGGTGAATCTGAGAATCTTTACGGGCCACTGAAGCCTCACAAAACACCTTAGTACGCTAGGGTTGACTTAGGACTCCGAGTGCAGACTATGCCTGGAGCACGATGAGTCCATCGAACACATCATGTGCGAATGTCCCGCTGGGGATAGGATCAGATTGGAGAAACTAGGAGTCCAAAAACTGAGAGTGAGGGAACTAAACAAGTTCTCACCCACCAGACTCATATCCCTTATCAAGAGGCTTGAGCTTGCGGGTGAAGTATAGATTATATACTATAGGTGTGCCACATAGACCGATTGGTCGCAATGGAGTGGCAGGTTTCGTCTGCCTAACACAATTCATATAATAATACAATAATTGTTTTATATATTGCTCCTCACAAATATCTAGTTTTTCTAACGCAGAAGCAATTTCAAAAGAATTTTTTTTGGCGCTCTTCTTCCTCGGAACAGAGTGCTTATCAATTTGCCCAAATGTCTGTAATTTTCAAATTTTTCGATGAAAATGGTCTTAAACGATTTGGTTCGACTCAAGAATCCATGGTCGAAATTCATTCTGTCCAGCCTACAGAGTACCTACTGATGAAGGCCAAGAAGCCAGAAACGCGTCTGCTCTTGCTTCTCGGCAAATCAATGAAATCCCCAGGGGTTTATTTGACTTGTGAAATATATGCATAAGTATATTAATTATACGAAGCCATTATGAAGACCCTATGGCAGGAACGCTCTGGACTTGTTGATTTACTTATCACCATTCCCGGCAAAAAATTCAAAAATTCCAAACATTTGGGCAAAATGATAGCACGCTGTTCCACACAACATGCGCCTAAAACATATTCATTACGAACGTAACGAAAATGGCAATTATGGACACAAAACCGTAACTCTGAATATTTTGTCCGAAATTGGTGTTACTTTTTCAGAAATTTTTTCACTTCTTCCGAAATTGAACTCGAAAAGGTTGAGAATGTGGCCATTAAAAATTTTTGTTTTCCTGATATAAGGGATCTCAATATCCACAAATTTCAATAGTGTCCGGTGTTCAAAAAAGTTGAATGTGTATTATTGTCAAATAAACGAGCATGCTAAAGTGATTGTATAAAAAAAATTGGTTCAAGCACTGACGTGAAGTCAGAAGCTTTTGCGCGTATGTTCTATTGTCCATTCTTCTGTATTGGACACCCTTAATCGAATTTACCATGGTTAATTATGTTGTCCATTCTCCTATATTGGACACTCTTATTTCGAATTTACCATGGTAAATTCGAATTAAGTGTCCAATACAGGAGAGTGGACAACATAATTAACCATGGTAAATTCGATTAAGGGTGTCCAATACAGAAGAATGGACAATAGAACATACGCGCAAACGCTTCTGACTTCACGTCAGTGCTTGAACCAATTTTTTTTTCGTGATTTTTTTTAAATTTTCTAGGGGTGCGGTTCTTAAATTTTTTTTTTCGTCATTTTTTTCAAATTTTCTAGGGGTACGGTTCTTACAAAATTTTAAACACGTCTTTATGCTGATTTTCTACTACTAGTTACCAAGCTTCAATTCAATCGAATCTTTATTTTTTTAGTTATCAAGGAAATAATATTCCAGGTGGATATAACTCGGAAACCGTTAAACCGATTATGCCCAAAAACAAACTCAACTCTCCTTTTCGGATACGCAACCTACCCTGAAAATAACATGTCCCTATCTTCTTTCGTTCGAAAGTTATCGAGGCAACGGTCATCCATCTACTGAACTCACACAAGGCTGCTCGAATCTCCAACAATATTCAACCGACTGTGTTAAAACTTGAAACTTGAAAGTTTGAATTCAGTCGGTTTAGTATTTTTCGAGTTAATGAGGAAAAAAAAACCACCAAATTTCAGAAAATTTCAGATGGCTATAACTCTAAAACCGTTTGGCAGATTATGCTCATGAACAAACTCAAATGTCGCCTTCAGATGCACAACCTAACCTGAAATTTTCAAGCCGCTATCTCTTTCCGTTCTCAGGTTATCGTGACAACAAAAATATCTTTTAATAATTTTTTTAAAATTTTCTAGCCTCACGATTCGCCCAAAATTTCACAAACGTGCTTAGGTTCATATTCTACAACTTCTCACCAAGTTTCAATTCGATCGGATTTATATTGGTTGAAAACAAAATTATTACTCGGAAACCACTGGGTCGATTATGCCCATTAACGAACTTGTCCGTCGTATTGCGATGCGCCATCCAACCTGAAAATTTCAAGTCGCTAGCTCTTTTCGTTCTCAAATTATCGTGGCAACGGACGGCCGGACGGCCGGCCGGACAGAATCAATTTTGACCTCGAATTCTTCATTGGGGAGTCGAACTGAATCGTTTGAGACCAATTTCGTCAAAAAATTCGAAAGTTACAGACATTTGGGCAAAACTATAACGCGATGTTCCCCAGAACATACGCGCAAAAATTTAAATCGAATAGTGATGAAACTTTAACCGGCATCAGAAAGATCATAAACGAAAATATGTCGTTTGTTCCCCCTAAAGCCATAAACTTGCCCTTTTGTACCGTCACAAGCCGCGTAACGACGATAATTTCTGACTCCGACGATTCCGCGTCTGTCCCTTATGCAAATCGAAAATGAAAGGGCCCATTTTCCGACATTACCGACAGCGAAACGTAAACTGAAATAAATTAGGGCGAAATTGCCCGGTTCCCGATTTGCATGAGAATGTCTGTCTCCTGCCGACTTACGGAGGAAAAACACGGATGCGGAAAATTCGCTGGGCTTCAGACAAGACGGGAAGGATGCTACGTGCCCTGTGTCGCGATTACAAAAATCGCATATTTCAAATCTCGTAAAACCGAGATATTAACTTGATCTTGATGAACAGTTTCACCAAGTCCGTGAGTGTTTAGGTATCAATATGTCCATATAAATATATATTCCAGATGGGTATGACTCCGAAACCGTTGGACCGATTATGGCCAACAGCGAACTTAACTCTCCCATTCAGATGAGCAACCTACCCTGAAAATTGCAAGTCCCTATCTCCTTTCGTACGAGAGTTATCGAGGCAACATTCACCCATCCAGCTACTGAACACACACAAAGCTGCTCGGATCTCCAACAATATAGATCCGATCGTATTCGAACTTGGAACTTGGTAGTAGAGTTAGGTTCTGAAGGCTCTCGCAAAATTTCAGCCATGTTGGATGAATAATTTCTGATATACAGAACTTTTTTAAATGATTTTTTTTTTAATTTTCTAGTGATACGATTCTCGCAAGAATTTTCGCGTTGGCATTCTACAACTAATAACCATGTTTGAATTGGATCGGTTTGGAATATTTTGAGTTATTGAGGAAATATCAACCAAATTTCAGATGGGTATAACTCTGAAACCGTTCGGCTGATTATGCCTATAAATTCAAATGTCACCTTCAGATGCACAACCTAACCTGAAAATTTCAAGTCACTATCTCTTTCCGTTCTCAGGTTATCGTGACATAAATAATAATTTTTAATAATTTTTAAAAAATTTTCTACCGGTACGATTCTCACAAAATTCACAAACGTTCTTAGGTTCGTATTCTGCAATTACTCACTAAGTTTTAATTCGACCAGATTAGTAAGGGTAGAAAACAAAATGATTACTCGGAAACGTTGGGTCGATTCAGGACCGTCGCTACCGGGGGGGAGGGAGGGGAGCCTCCCCCCCCCCCGGATCATATCTCAAGGGCGCCAAATT
This sequence comes from Halyzia sedecimguttata, assembly GCA_937662695.2. Lineage (NCBI taxonomy): Eukaryota > Metazoa > Arthropoda > Insecta > Coleoptera > Coccinellidae > Halyzia > Halyzia sedecimguttata. The sequence goes on along the minus strand of OW569414.2, from coordinate 109,877,265 downwards.
GACCGCGGATATTTGAAAAACTATAGCAATTTGACATAATGAAAATAGATTTTTTTGAACTACTACTTGCATAAGATGATTATTATTATACATAAGTGCAGTGACTGTATCGAATGATTGCCTACCCTACCATTTACTCAATTTATTTGTACAAGACCGACAGCATTGTAGAAAGCTTTGTTGCTGCTAGAGACTAGATGGCAGGAGTGGGGAATTCCCAGCCTTCCCCGGCTATACATAAAAATCGTTCAATAGAAAGAAACTAACCTTCTTCTTCTTATATACATTATTCGTGAATAGTGAATATGAATATTGATTGAAATTTAAAATCGAAAACCGAATATGGATATGGGTCCTTGCCAAAATAAGTTCAAACCGTCTGGAGCGGAATTCAGAAGGACAGCCCAGAAAAGAAAAATTGAAACGGGAAAAGGCGCAAATGTCATGAATACATGGCGAGTTGTTCAAGCACTGACGCGAAGTCAGGAGCTTTTGGCGCATGTTCTATTGTCCATTCTCCTTAATCGAATATACCGATTAAGAACCAATTTTTTTTAAATTTCTACGGTTCCCACTAAATTTTACACAAGTCTTTATGTCGATATTCCGCAACTAGTACAAGCTTCAATTCAATCAGGTCTAAATTTTTTGAGTTATCGAGGAAATAATATTCCAGGTGGTTATAACTCCGAAACCGTTGGGCCGATTATGCCCAAAAACGAACTCAACTCTCCCATTCGGATGCGTGACCTACCCTGAAAATTGCAAGTGCTTAACTCCTTTCGTTCCAAAGTTATCGAGTCAGTTAACAGTCAGCCATCCATCTACTGAACTCAAACAAGGCTGCCCGAATATCCAACAATATCTATCTGATCGTGTTCAAACTTGAAACTTGGCAGTACAGTTAAGTTCTGAAGGCTCTGGCAAAATTTCAGCGATATCGAACGAATAGTTTAGGACATATAGAACTTTTTTAAATGATTTTGTTTTAAATTACTAGTGATACGATCCTCACGAAATTTCGCAAGATTTCGCGTTGGTATTCTACAACTAATAACCACGTTTGAATTGGATCGGTTTTGTATTTTTCGAGTTATTGAGGAAATAACAACCAAATTTCAGATAGGTATACCTATGAACAAACTAGCATTAAGATGCACAACCTACCCTGAAAATTTCGCTATATCTTTCCGTTTTCTAGTTATCGTGGCAACGGCCGGCCGGTCGGACAGAATCAAATTTGACCTCGAATTCTTCATTAGAGAGTTGAACTAAATGGTTTGCGACAATTTTCGGCAAAAAATCGAAAATTACAGTCATTTGGGCAAAATGATAACGTGTGATGTTACCTAGAACATGCGTTCTAAAAAGAGGACTGTATTTTCGAATAGAGCGAAAAGTTTTGGCCATTGCTGACACATAGTTTTTAAGGGAAGTAGCACCTTGTGAACCTTCATTTAACAACTGCACTTACAGGTTGATTTTCAGTGTCTATAAAATAACATTTTTTTTTCGTAATATTTCGGTAAAATATTCGATTGAGTGACATCGAAGATTTAATTTTCTATATGCAAACTACAAAAATTTTCAGGGTGATGAGTACAAAAATATTGCTTAAATTCAGGAATTACAAAAAACTCATTCAATATTCCAAATAGCAGATATTTTCGAAGAATTGTTGGAACATTCCACTCTAGATAGCAGGGTAACGTGAAATTATTGTTATATCATTTTTCGAAAGTTTTCTTTTTAATATCTATAAAATCTTCAGATTATTCTTATCATCTCGAAAGCTTGGTATATATATTTATTTTTGTCAAATATAATTCTTTTTTGGCCCTGGATCTGTTGAGAGATGCAAACAATTTTTTTCCCTCAAAAACACAAATTCAGAACGCGGTATTCTTTGTAAAATAATTTTCATTGATAGTTATATTAATTTATAATTCATTCTTTATTAAGAAACTATGTAGTATTTATCAATATATGTACACTTCATCCATATGTGTGTTTTTCGATTTTTGTCTATTTTTCCAAATTAGGGGCGCCAAAAGACGTTTCTCCCCCCCTCAGAATAGCTCTTCGCTACGGCCCTGGCGTCGATTATGCCCATTAACGAACTTGTCCGTCGTATTGGGACGTGCCACCCACCCTGAATATTTCATGTCGCTATATCTTTCCGTTCTCAAGTTATCGTGGTAACGGCCAGCCGGACTGAATCAAATTTGACCTCTAATTCTTCATCAGTAAGTTGAACCTAGTCGTTTGAGACCATTCTCGGTAAAAAGTTCGAAAATTACAGACATTTGGGCAAAATGATAACGCGATGTTACCCAGAACATACGCGCAAAAATACTGGAAAATATTATAAATGCTAATAATATAGATCAGTAAGAAGAAACAAAAATATTAAAATTTCAAACCAAATAATGGCAATTAGTAAACGGTCGGAGTATTGGCACGATTATATGTGATGACCATAATACATATCAACGAAAGGACCAAAGGAAAGATACCTGAATCCTGAATGTATATTGTATATTGTAGATTTTGAGAACATATTTCAATGAATTAAATATACAAGTAGTCCGAATACAGGTTTTAAATACAGCTCTCCAAAAGCATATTTTCTCGTGCCGAAGATTTGTAACATTGAAATGAAGGGGGGTAAAGCCATGAAATACGATGAATCACAACCATCTGCAACGGGTTGAAATTATTGTAAAGTGCTGTGAAAAATGCTTGTCCCTCGTTAGAATTAAGAGAAAAGCTAAATCAATTTCATATAAGTGTTCTTGAAGACATGAATCTCTGACAATAAAACTATGATTTAAGGATATGTACATCTTTTCAGTAAATACATACCCAGACTATTTATCCATATGGTGATTATTGAAGTAGAAATTAAGAAAATCATACTTACTTGGATGGTCCAAGCTTTCACCTCGTCGTGACCAGAAGTGAAGAAGTATTCCAACTGCAGTGCCTTGTAGCCATTGACTACAATCTTGTCCAACGCACTGAAAATAGAGACAATTGTGAATTGCAGGACAAAAGTATTCGTCATTAAATTATGTCTGTCCAGTCTGTCCAGCTGTTTGTTATCACGATAGCTTTCGAGAAAAATAATTCATTGTACATGCGTAATCCCAGGGTCGCATATAAAGTAGCAATGCTTATCTGTGTATGCGCAGAAAGCTAACGTTGTACGTCCATTTAGTATTTTATAAAGAACCTAGAGAGATCATGGGAACCGGAACACTTGTTCCTAGACGTACAACGTTAGGTTTCTCCACAGATAAGCATTGCTAATTTGTATGCGACCTTGGGATAACGCGTTCAAAGAGTGGGAAGGCAGATCCTTACTAAAAAATGGGCTCAAGCCCTGTGGACAGGAGCTTTCTGGCGCTCTAGTTCAAACAGACAAATTATATCTCCGAAAGTATTGGTTTCTCAGAGTTGGGAATTATATCAATGTATTAATATGATAGAACTGCATCAAAAAGGAAATTCAATTCAAATAAATAGTTTATTTATGAAGATTAAATGAGCAATCATGAGAATGAGAACTGTACCACATTTTCAATTTTTTTTTTGACACTTTGCTGTAATCTGGTCAATACAAAACTTCACATGCGTATAAAGGTCATGATTCTACTGTCTTCTACAGTCTGGTGCTAAATTTCAGATAGATCGAGTGATCGGTTTCGGAAATATTCATAAAAAATATTTTTACTAAAATCGGCCATAACTCCGAAACCCCTTGATGGTTAACGCCCATTAACGAACTTGTCCGAGATATTTACGCTCCAAAACCACCTTGCAATTTTAAATCCGCTAACTCCTTTCGTTCGAGAGTTATCGTGCCTACGGCCGGTCGGCCGGCCGGACAGAATCGATTTCGCACTCGGATTCTTGATCAGTGAGTCGAACCAAATCATTTGAGACCATTTTCAGCCAAAAATTCCAAAATTACAGACACTTGGGCAAATTGATAAGCAATCTGTTCCGAAGAACTAGAGCGCCAAAAAAAACAAGTTTCGTATGACAATTGCCCAAAACAGGTTTAAAGTACCTACAAATAGTAGGTATTCCATAAAACATGTATAAAATAATAAATTACCTTGTAATCGATCAAAAATTTCCTGATCTACGTTCACAAAATTTTCTCCTCTCTCGAACTTTGGAATTATGCTTTCAATATTTAGGTACGTAATATTTTCAAACATTTTCGGGTGAAGTCCCCGTTGCATCGCTAAAATACGAGTATTTCAACCCCAATATTCTTGAAGTTACAATATTCCCTTCTGTCAAGTTGACTTTATGGCAATTCATTCATAGAATATACATAGAATAATTATATCAACCTGGGAAATACGATTTACATTGAAATTTTGAAAAATCATATCTCCGAAAGTATTAGCTTGTTAGAGTTAAAATTGATATGAATGGATTCTTATGATAAAACTGCTTATTAAAAAAAAATTAATTTGGAATTTGTTTTGTAAAAAGAAAATTTTTTTTTATTACTCCGAAACCTTCTGTCCGATTTTGCCCAGTAACGAACTTAGCCGAGATATTCATCCCCCAAACGTACTCTGAAAATTTCAACTCTCTAGCTCATTCCGTTCGAGAGTTATCGTGTCTACGGCCGGACCGGCCGGACAGAATGAATTTCAACCACGGATTCTTGATCAGTGAGTCGAACCAAATCGTTTAAGACCATTTTCATCGAAATATTCGAAAATTACAGACATTTGGGCAAATTGATAAGCACTCAGTTCCGAGGATCTAGAGCGCCAAAAATTGGTTCAAGCACTGACTTTTTTTTCGTGATTTTTTTGAAATTTTCTAGGGGTACGGTTCTTAAATTTTTTTTTTCGTCATTTTCTTCGAATTTTCTAGGGGTACGGTTCTCACAATATTTTAAACACGTCTTTATCTTGATTTTCTACTACCAGTCACTAAGCTTCGATTCGATCGAATATTTATTTTTTGAGTTATCAAGGAAATAATATTCCAGGTGGGTATAACTCGGAAACCGTTAGACCGATTATGCCCAAAAACCAACTCAACTCTCCCATTCGGAAACGCAACCTACCCTGAAAATTGCAAGTCCTTATCTCCTTTCGTTCGAAAGTTATTGAGGCAACGGTCACCCATCTACTGAACTCACACAAGGCTGCTCGAATCTCCAACAATATTTAACCGATCGTGTTAAAACTTGAAACTTGGCAGAAAAGTTAGGTTCTAAAGGCTCTTGCAAAATTTCAGCAATTTCAGACGAATAGTTACTGATATATAGAATTTTTTTTTAAATTTTCAATGATTTTTTAAAAACTTTCTACAAATACTATCCTCACGAAATTTTGTAGGAATTTTCGCCTTGGCATTCTACAACTAATAACCATGTTTGAATTCAATCGGTTTAGTATTTTTCGAGTTAATGAGGAACAAAAAACAACCAAAATTCAGATGGCTATAACTCTGAAACCGTTTGGCCGATTATTCTCATAAACAAACTCAAATGTCGCATTCCGATGCACAACCTAACCTGAAATCTTCAAGCCGCTATCTCTTTCCGTTCTCAGGTCATCGTGACAACAAAAATATTTTTTAATAATATTTTAATAATTTTCTAGCGATACGATTTTCACAAAATTTCACAAACGTGCTTAGATTTATATTCTACAACTATTCACCAAGTTTCAATTCGATCGGATCTATATTGGTTGAAAACAAAATTATTACTCGAAAACCATTGGGCCGATTATGCCCATTAACGAACTTGTCCGTCATATTGGCATGCGCCACCTACCCTGAACATTTCAAGTCGATATCTTTTTCTGTTCTCAAGTTATCGTGGCAACGGCCGGCCGGACAGAATCAAATTTGACCTCGAATTCTTCATTGGGGAGTCGAACCAAATCGTTCGAGACCATTTTCGTAAAAAAATTCGAAAGTTACAGACAGTTGGGCAAAATGATAACGCGATATTCCCCAGAACATACGCGCAAAAATTGTGGAATAGTATGCGACTTCGGGGCTGGATAGCAGCCCTATCATGCATATTTTATAGATGCGATTTTTGGTGAAATGATTTATTTTTATTAGTTCTACCTTCTGTTTTTTTGAGTTATCGAGGAAATAATACTCCAGGTGGGTATAACTCGGAAACCGTTGGACCGATTATGCCCGTAATCGAACTTAACTATCCCATTCGGATACGCAACCTACCCTGAAAATTGCAAGTCCCTATCTCCTCTCGTTCGAAAGTTATCGCCGCAACGGTCACCCATCCATCTACTGAACTCACACAAGGCTACTCGAATCTCCAACAATATACAGGGTGAGTCTTTGACCACTGCATTAATTTTAACCAAAGATTCCTCTCATCAAAAGAAACACTTTTTTCATTTACCATTTTTCCAGATTCGGCTCAGGTAAAAAGTTACAATCGTTTAAAGATTTCACAATGTGCTAATACACTCCCGCATATAAATTATCTATGACATTGTTGGCGGACGAGAATAAGGCATGGTAACGTGGTTTACAGCTTGATTCGGAATTCAAACGCTCAGGGACGGATCCATAAAAGTAGTGAAATTTCTGCAGTTATCCATTTTAAAACATTCAATGAAGAATATCTCGAAAACGGTGCGTTTAAGGAGAAATGATGAAGAATAATATAATGTTCTAAAACGATGGAATATTCTTGAAATGACTCAAGAAAAACTTTATATGCTTTCTTTATGCTAATTTCGTTTAGTTTTATGAATCCACAAGTCCATAACTAGAAAACTAGTAGAAGTAGAAAATAACTAATATTTGGAAAATATGTATCATAGTTATAGGAAACTTTACGCCAACATTCATTTTATTCGAAAAAAGGATGTCAAAGCTACAAAATAAAAACTGATTTTTTTTCGAAATTTCAACAGCCTGTATCTTTTTACCTGAGCTGAATTTGGAAAAATGTTAAATGAAAAAAGTGTTTCATTTGATGAGAGGAATCTTTGGTTAAAATTAATGCAGTGGTCAAAGACTCACCCTGTATATCCGATCGTGTTCAAACTTTGATCAGACCGTCGTATACCTATACATATTTGGGTCCGGATGGCGCTATTCTAATGATAGGTTCGAACTCAGAATCAGGTGATAGTCCGAAATTCGTCCCAGTGACTAGAGAAGGGTGGACGATTGTTGATTATTACAGTGGTTAACTTTTATCGGGGTCGCAGTAAGGTAGTTGAATCCAGCGTTCGATAGAGCACATCCCTTGCTCAGGCAACGAGCTATTGTCTCGAAGGAATGTCATGATGAAAAAATTCTTAAATACCTCAGACATCGAGCCAGGAGCTTTAACGAAATACTGAATTAAATTGAATATGAATAAAGGAAAAAAAATGGTTCAAGCACTCACGTGAAGTCATGAGCTCATCTTCTATTGCCTACTCACCTCTAACTTTTAGTCGAATTTAGCATCGTAATTTGTCTTCTATAAGCATTTATAATATATGAATTAGTGTCCGACCGAAACTGGTTTTTCAGCCGAAACCGAAACCGAACTTTCGGCCAGGGTCTCAGTTTCGGCCGAAACCGAAACCGAAACTTTATATTTCATACTGAAATCTACTGTATTTTTTACAATTTTATTTGCATATACATAAAAACAGTTAAGCAGTGTTAAATAAAATGAAAAGAAAACTTTTTTGATATCTTTATTTATTATTTTGGTATTACCAAGTTAAAAAAATGATCAGTCGAAGTATACAGGGTAATTCCAAATCAGACGTCAACCTTGGAGGAGGTGTTAGTATGGATAATTTGCTGTGGTTTGAGCCATTTTTATTGATGACGAAAAATCAACAGTTTCCGAGATATTTGAGTTCTGGTCCTGATGAAAAAGAATTAGTATGATTTGAAAGGGGATGTAAGAAGCAAATAGAGAAAAATAACGAATTCAATATTTTTTTGCTGCAAATGAGCTCGAAATTATTAATTCATTAGAATATGTATTCATAAATTATGTTCCACCATTCCATATAGGCAAGCACATGCCGTCTTTCTGATATCTTCTGTTGTTATTTTCCGCCTGAAATTTACTCATGCTGTCTTTTGATACACATTCACTATTTTACATGCCGTACATTCAAAAGGTTGCTTATAAAAAAATCTGCTGAAACGAAACTAGTAATGCAATCTAACGAAATTTTTTATAGAATGAAGAAGGAATTTGGCAAGTTTTTGAAATAATTTTGGCATACAAAATTGTGAAATTCAAAAGTTGCAGACAATTTGATATTAGAAATTGATTTTTCATTTATTCATATACCACATTTCAAATCATACTAATTCTTTTTTAACCTCCTATACAGCATAGTTTCGATTTTTTCGTACATATCATATCCTTTTCTGATGAAAATAAACCAAAATTATCATCAAATTTGGTGAACGTAGAAAAAATTGACGAAATATGAACTAAGTTCAGAAATCTTTTTAAAATCATCCGAACTCCAAAAACTGTTGATTTTCGGTTATTAATAAATATGTATTAAACAACAGCTAATGAGACATACTAACTCCTCCTCCAAGTTTCACGTCTTATTTGGAATCGCCCTATGTAATCTAATTAATAATCATTAAAGTGAATTCTCATGAATTCTCAGTCTTAACAAAGATAGATTACAATAACTTGTACGACAATTATGTATACCTACTTTTAACTCCTGGCCAAACAACCAGGATAATTCACGAACACTCAAGTTTCGGCCCGGCCAAAAGTTTCGGCCATTTTGGGCCGAAACCGAAACTAAGGCCGAAACTAGATTTCTTGGCCGAAACTGGCCGAAACCGAAACCGAACTTTCGGTCGGTCACTAATATGAATACATTTCATACCATTTTAATGACAGGCTTCAGTAACGAGCAAATCGTCTATCACGGAATTTTTAATTCTGACAAATGCATTCTATTGGAATTGAAAAACGGAAAAACTTACGCCTCAAGTAACTCTATGATACGAAATTCACGAAATTTCGAGAAAATTGGTGTGTCGGCATTCTACAAGTCATCCCCGAGTTTTCATTGGATCTATTTTGTATATTTTAAGTTATAGAGGAAATAACGACAACATTTCAGATGAGTATAACCCCAAAATTATTCGGCCGATTATGCCAATTAACGAACTTAAATGTCCAATTCTGATGCGCAACCTACCCTGAAAATGGCAAGTCGCTATCTGTTGCCGCAATTTTTTTAAAATTAATTTTAAAATACTTAAAACTAGCATCCTCCACGACAAAACCCCAATCCTCTCAGACGAAAACTCCAGCAGTTAAACCATTTTTCGTATGCTCCTGCGAATAACGAGAAATGCCTTAAAGAAGCAGCCTGAATTTCAATATTGGCCCCAAGGATTATGTTATGAACACTACACATCGGACACTACTCTGTTTCTACGGAACTGGCTTGCACTCTCACAGACTCGACATGAGGCGGTAATATGGCTTTCCATCCCCTGTCGCTCAAAGTTCAGACAAATTTTGAAAACCAATTTAAAATTCCGCATTTCGTTCACTCACTTATTCAATTACCACGGTAGTTACTCGTCCATATTTTAATCTGTTGCCCTCGTACATATCGCGATAATAAGATAAAACACGTCGAATGTTTACCGGATGTTATCCACGTAGGAAAACAACTGAAATAATTTGCCCAGTTTGGAAGTCCAAAATTATTTAACCTTTTTTTATGCCACTAGTGGTCTGTTTTCAGTGAAATTTTTCACACCCCAAGAAGTCATCATTGTTCACCGAAGTGCCAAAATTTAACTTAATCCGATATTCGTTTCCGGAATTTCAAGCAAAATATTCCGCTAACAGTTAAACATTTTTTGAATTTTTTCTACTCATGCTATCCCCACGAAATTTTGCACAAGTGTTTGCGTCGGTACTTTGCATCTACTGCCGAGTTTCAGTACAATTGGATGAGTATTTTTCGAGTTATCGTGAAAACAACATTTTCAGATTTTTGATTTTTTCTTTTTCTAGTTTGTGGCCACTCTATCGATACAAAACAGCGCACGCAAATAATGGTGATGATTCTACAATTTGATGCTTATTTCAGATAGATCGAGTGATCGGTTTCGGAAATATTCTTAGAAAATGTTTTAACTAAAAATGGCCATAACTCCGAAACCACTACGTCGATTTCGCCCATTAACGAACTTGTCCGAGATATTAACGCTCCAAAACTGCCCTGCAAATTTCAACGCTCTTACTCATTCCATTCGAGAGTTATCGTGCTTACGGCCCGATCGACAGAATTGAATTTGAACCCGGATTATTCATCAGTGAGTCGAACTGAATCTTTTTCGGCAAATAATTCGAAAAATACAGACATTGTGGCAAAATGATAGCACGCTGTTCCCTGCGAAACGAGCGTGCAATAAATAGCATAGCCCAAACATGAACATGCAGTCAGCACTAACGTAAAGTCATAGTTTAATCTAGTGCTTTCTACAACAATTTTAATTTGATATTGAGTTGAGTCGGTATATAATGGCATTGATCAAGGTTCACACGTTGCTGGATTATTTTTCGAAATTTCCTGTGCGTTCGATACACTTTCTTTTGAATTTATTTTGAGTAAATGCTAAAATTTAGGTTTCTGGAATGGCTGCGTAGCTACCTGAACCAGAGAATTGTGCGTGTTAAGATTGACGATACTCCGCTCGGTTTCCAATAGGTTGTGGGGTTCCCCAGGGCTCCGTGCTGGGACCACTACTTTTCTATTATTCATGAATGATTTGCCTACTCACATTGCACAATTTCTTCTAGTTTTATATGCTGGTGATACATCGGCAGTGGTCTCAGTGCGGAGTTACGGGGAGCTTCGCGACGCTTGTTAGGAAATTATTGACCAATTCGTCAATTGGTGTCGGTCCAACAGGGTTGTTGTTAATGTCAACAAAACTGTTTACATTCATTTCGGTATCAGGAAAACACTGAGAAACTGTTGAACTAAATTACTCCAACTTCAATTTAGTGTCTACGGAAGAATGTAAATTTTTGGGAGTCCATGTTGACAGAAATTTAACCAGGTCTACACATATCAGCTTTCTCTGTAACAAGCTTCATAACCCGTATTATGCCATCAATAGAGTGAAATACATACTTCCTGTCAACTCATTAATGCAAGGCTACTACAGCCTGGTATATAGTCAACATATAACATCTTACTCTGGGGAAACTCTGTAGAATTCAACAGAGCTTTCATAGCTCAAAAACGAATCATTCGTTTCATATTCAATCTAAGTTCTCGAACATCTTGCAGGCCAGTTTTCGTTGAAAATAATTTGCTCTCTTTACCATGTATATATGTGGTCAAATGTTTAATATACGCTAAAGAAAATTTCCTGAATTGGTCCAAATTATGTGACAACCATGAATACAGTACGAGGAACCAAGAAATTCTCCTTAAGCATAAAACACAAAAATTTGAGAATTCCCCCATGTACCAGAGTATAAAATTGTATAATAGCCTACCCAAAACTCTGAAGGCTCTTAGATTACAAAAATTCAAAAAGAAAATCAAGAATTTATTAATCAATAAATGTTATTACTCCACTGTAAAATTTTTATAATGATTGTCCATCACTTATCATTGATAGATGAATTGTATATTTTGACCTGTCCTATACACTTTGTTGTCTGAATGGATTAATAAACTATTATTATTATTGAATTCCACTCAATTTAAATCGTAAACCATGAAAATTTCAAGGAGGTACACACAGGATCCCAAAAGAGACTAATTCGAGAAAACAATAAGCCAAAATTAATTACTTCGTAAATAAACTTCCCGATTTGCAAACAATAAATCTTACGCAATAAAAACACGCATCAACCTAACCGCAAATGACGGTATTTCCAAGAATCCGTCCCTCCCCAATTAGCTACCTCCACGACCAACCCGCGTCCCACATAAAATCCGAAAATTGCAGCGCTTCTTCCAAAGGGGCCCGCAGCCCGCCCTCTCATTGTTCCCCATAACCCCATCCAGTGTTTATTAAATGCGACATTCGGAGAAACTATAATAAAGAAGACAACGACTGTTTTTAATGCGATCAAATGACCGGGAAATTTAATTTTAATTCCACCTTGCGGTCTATAGGTAGAGGAACGACTCTTCTCGACTGCCGCTGCCTCCCCCGCGCGCTCGCGGGGACGTCTGTTTTGTTGTCTGACGACCGGCCCTAAACGCCCACCGCGGTCGCGCCCTGTAATGCGCCCGTCCAAGCAACGACAGCATTGACATATGGGACGATTTTTTTCGAGAGAAATATACCATGAATATATTTATGCTCGATACAGTGGCCGTTTTTCTTAAATGGTAAATTAAGACGATATTTCCGAATAATGAACATATGCAGGGTGAGTCTTTAAGTTGTGCATTAATTTTAACCAAAGATTCCTCTCGTCAAATAAAACACTTTTTGGCGCTCTAGTTCCTCGGAACAGAGTGCTTATCAATTTGCCCAAGTGTCTGTAATTTTGGAATTTTTGGCTGAAAATGGTCTCAAACGATTTGGTTCGACTCACTGATCAAGAATCCGAGGTCGAAATCGATTCTGTCCGGCCGGCCGTAGGCACGATTACTCTCGAACGAAAGGAGTTAGAGGATTGAAATTGGCAAGGTGAGTTTGGAGCGTAAATATCTCGGTTAGGTTCGTAAATGGGCAAAATCCATAGAGCGGTTTCGGAGTTATGGCCGATTTTAGTAAAAACATTTTTTATGAATATTTCCGAAACCGATCACTCGATCTATCTGAAATTTAGCATCAAATTGTAGAATCATGACCTTCATAAGTATGTGAAGTTTTGTATTGACCAGGTTACCGCAAAGTGTCAAAAAAATTTTTGAAAATTAAAATTTTTTTTTTTACAATAACTCTCGAATGGAATGAGCTAGGCAGTTGAAATTTTCAGAGTAGGTTAGGGAGATGAATATCTCGGTTAAGTTCGTTATTGGGCAAAATAGACCAGATGGTTTCGGAGTAACGAAAAAAAATTTTTTTTTTAAATAAAATTTCAAATTCAATTTTTATTTAAGATGCAGTTTCACCATAAAAATCCATTGATATCATTTTCAACTCCAACAAGCTAATACTTTCGGAGATATGATTTTTCGAAATTTCAATAATGAATCGTACTTCTATGTTTTCACAGAATGTTATCATTATTCTATCTAAGCTTTATTGTATGATCTGTGTTCATACTCGTACATGTCATCCTATCTTTAAGAGAGAGTCAAATTCAGTTCAGCTATTTTAATTTGATTTCTTCCATGGTGCAGTTCTCATTCTCAGGTTGCTCATTTAATCTTGATAAATAAACTATTATTTGAATTGAATTTCCTTTATAATGCAGTTCTATCAAAAGAATACATTGATATAATTCCCAACTCTGACAAACCAATACGTTCCGAGGTATAATTTGTTTGAACTAGAGCACCAGAAAGCTCCTGTCCACAGGGCTTGAACCCATTTTTCATTTACCATTTTTCCTAATTCGGCTCTGGTGAAGAGATACAGGCTGTTGAAATTTCGAAAAAAAAATCAGTTTTTCTTTTCTATCTTTGACATGGATATTCCGAATGGAATGAATTTTGGGGTGAAGTTTTCTATAGCTATGATACATGATTTCCAATTAACAGTTTTTTCCTACTTCCACTCGTTTCCTAGTAATAGACTCGCGAATTAAAAAAACTATGAGAAATTAGCATAAAGAAAGCAGATTGAGTTTAGCTTAAGTTATTATAAGAATCTACAATCATATTAGATAAATGAAGTATTCTTCATCATTTCTCCTAAAACGTACTGTTCTCAAGATATTCTTCTTTGAATGATATAAACCGCCGTATTCACAAAGCATTGTTATGTGTTTGAGTCTTCGTTAAGTCCTAACTGTGGTCCTCAGTTAAGGATAAATAAGAATCGCAACCTCATTTAACGTATGTAACGGTGTTTAAACAGGCCTGTTTAATGTTAATTTTCACTTAAACTGAGGTTGCGATTCTTATTTATCCTTAACTGAGAACCTCAGTTAGGACTTAACGGAGATTCAAACACTTAACAATGCTTTGTGAATACGGCGGAAAGTCTGATGAAAAATCCAGAAATTTCACTACATTTATCAATCCGTCCTTGGATAAGGAACCCTCAATCAAAACCAGAGATTTATGATACCTCCATATCTCTGATCAAAACTGAAAGCCACAATGCCATCGTTCATATTTGGATTGAAAATTTCATAAAACATTTAATAGTCAAGCCGCCGTATTCACAAAGCGTTGTTAAGTGTTTCAATCTCCGCTAAGTCCTAACGGAGGACCTCAGTTAAGGATAAATATGAATCGCAACCTCAATTAAAGTATTTAACGGTGGTGAGACAGGCCTGTTTCACGTTAATTTACACGTTAACTGAGGTTGTGATTCTTATTTATGCTTAACTGAGGACCTCAGTTAGGACTTAACGGTGATTGAAAGGTTTGTGAATACGGCGGAATGATTGTCAAAGGATTGAGTTCTATTAATAAACATGTATGTAAAAACTCGCGTTTGTTCGCAAGTTCTTGATTCTCTTTGGGACAAAAAAATAATTCAAAGCCTAAAGACTTACTGTATTGAACAATCCTTTGAAAGCAATCAAATATTTTACTTAAGAATAATATGCATGTGAAATTTATATTCAAATCAGGATGTAACTATCTACACAAATAAAAATATGAGCGATTCTGCAGAATTGATATCAGCTTTTAGTAATCCCTGATTCCATTTCAAATAACCACTTACGTCTTTCATATTTTAGAATGTGTATAAATTATTATTTCCTAAAATACAGATAGCTTACCTTTGAAATGTAATGATTTATTTTTATAATATTCGTACAACCAGACGCCTAATAGGCCATCTCCATTGTTAGATATAATCTATTAATCTTTATAAAACTTTAAATAAGTCAAAAACAATTCAATGAACATGGAAAAAACGAATAAAATATGATAATTTAGTAAACCTTAGCATTGTAAAACACAATGTTTTGCCCTACATCAGCTGATTTCTATCATTGCATTTCACTCTTATGTTGGAATCAATGCCTCTCTTCTAAGCTCTTCTACTTATCATTAGATCATTGCTATGGAGTTCGAACATCGATTATTAGTGTTCTGTGCTGTGATTTATATTGAGGTTGGAATTGGAATTAATTTTCAAGTATCATTGAAGATATATAGGATATTTGAGGATTTTTCTTAATAGAAGATCATGAAATTGTGTATATTATTATAGTGGAAACAATTGGGCACTGAAGTATCGAATGGATAGCATAGGTATCAAGTTACAGTTCACTGTTTTATTATACAAGAATTGAAGAAATTTTTTGCTGGAAATGTTGCATGAAGGGCCAAATCATATTAATTAAGTGATTAAATAAGTATTCTCAAACAAATTCAGTGAATTTCAAGCATCAGATGATACAGATTTGGTCAATAATATACAATACGAGTTACATTAAAAATAATCTGTGCTCAACGTACAAAGTAAATTCAGGGGAGTATCAGCTCATTGTAAAGTCTTTAAACGATTATAACTTTCTGCCTGAGCCGAATCTGGAAAAATGGTAAATGAAAAAAGTGTTTTATTGATGAGAGGAATATCTGGTTAAAATTAATGCATAACTTAAAGACTCACCCTGTATAAGAATGCTCACACCTTATGAGACTTTTGAGACAATATTCAGAATGCCAAAATAAAAGTTCTTACAGAATAGTATATTCTAAAACAAGTTGCAGAATGAGCTCCTATTCGAATACGAATGCGAGTTGGAATTGCCTTCTGCAACGAGTATTAGACGATATTTTCTCTATTTCAAGAAAGATTTGTAAAATACTGTTGAAATATAATAACAAATTCGAATAATACATCTCTACTACCTATTTTTGGGCGTATGTTCTAGGGGAACATCGTCCTATCATTTCGTCCAAATGTCTGTAATTTTCGAATTTCGAGCTGAAAATTGGCTAATAGACTAATTCGGACTCCCTGATCACGAATCCGGTGTCAGATTTTAGGGTGCCGTCCGGCCGGCCGGCCGGCCGGCTGGCCGGCCGGCAGGCCGGCCGGCCTTCCGGCCGTAGGCACGATAACAGGAGCACCGAAGGTCCTATCGACTTCAAACTTTCAGGGTAGGTTTCTGATCAAAATGCGACGGTTAAGTTCGTTAACGGGCAAAATCGGCCGGACGGTTTAGGAGTTATAGACATTTAAAATTTTGAGGTTATTTCCCTGATATTTCAGGAACTAAAGAAGATGTTGAATCGAAACTTGGTAGTCAGTTCGAGGATATAAACGCGCAACTTTTGGCAAAATTCTGTTATGATCGAAATGTTGGTAATTTTCAAAAAAATATTTCTTTTAATTTTTTCGAAAAAAAAATTTTTTTTTCGTGAATTATTCATCAGATTGCAACAAAAACTTGTACTAACGTCAATTGTAGTATTTTGCAACATTGTGCAAAATTTTGGCTCTATACGATTTCAATTTCTGGAGATATAAGACAAAATGTGTCAAATTTCCTGGGTCTCTCTCAGTATTTTCATCGATTATTATATAATAATCTCAATAATATTAAGGTATTCAACATGATACTGCTTTTTTTCTTTACTGGTCAGTACGGGCCACAAGGAAGATGAACATGCGCCCAATAGCTCCTGTCCACAGGGCTTGAACCAATTTTTTTTTAATGAAAATAAAACTTTATATTATATTGACAATTGACCTGTGTTGAAATTTGATAGGATCGAATAGAAACAGTGCGGGAATGAGTTCATTGCAGCTTTGTTTTAGTGCTGTAATGAAATCATTCCGATACTGAAATAGAGAATAGTATGGGCTCCTATATTAAAACACGAATGCGAAATTCGAGTGTTGGAATTGCCTTCTGCAACGAGTATTAGACGATATTTTCTCTATTGCAGGCCAGTTTTGTAGAATACTATTGAAATTTAATGAAAAATTCGGATTATACATCTTAGTGACTTTGGTATTCTATCTTGGCAGTTGGTGTGACTGTTACAAAAGTTGACAGATTACGGAATTTGAATCGTACGTAGGAAATGGAGATCAGATTTGTTAAACAGTTTCCTGTTAATATAAGTAATAGCATGTATGATTCAAAATTAGCAAGAAGGAAATCTGTATAGTACCTTATTTTTTAATGAAAATAAAATTTTCCTCTCAACAATTATCACACTATATCCAGATTATATCATTGTCAATTGACGTGTGTTGAAATTTGATAGGATCGAATGTCAGTGCTGACTACCACAAAACGTAAAATATAACTAGAAACAATGCGGGAATGAGTTCATTCCAGCACTGTTTTCTGTGCTGGAATGGACTCATTACGATACTGAAATAGAGAAATTATTATTTCTCTTCAAGGGTTAACCCCTTTTTGCGAGCAAGTTCTAGGGAACAGCGTAAGTGCTATCATTTTGCCCAAATATCTGTAATTTTCGAATTATTTGCCAAAAATGTTCTCACACGATTAGGTTCGACTCACTGATGAAGAATTCGAGGTCAAATTCAATTCTGTTCGGCCGTTGCCACGATAACTTTCGAAAAAATATAGGCATAATCGGCGAAATATTTTTGCAGTTATACCCATCTAAAATTTTGTTTTTATTACCTCAATAACTCAAAAAATATAAATCCAATCGAATTTAAACTTGGTAATTAGTTGTAGAATGCCGGCAAGACATTTTTCAGAAAGATTCAACATGTTCCTCACCTGGTGACGTTGTTATCCTCAAAGAACTTCTTCCTCAGCTCCGGATCCTCATACTCCTCCAATAACTTGAACTCGAAAGCTCCCGAAAATGGAATAATGAGCGCCCCAGGGTCGTGCTTGTCAACCCATTCCTTGATCTTCATCAACCTGTCGAAAAAGAACGAAACGTGAAAAGATGCGAGAACCACAAAAGTCTAGAATTCTTGTCTGCATTAACAATGGACGATATTTGTGGATAAATTTCTCTTTCACCGCAAATTGGCGGCATATGTTCAACGACGTCATTAATGCACGTAATGATATTATACGTGTATAGAAAGTGTAATTACGGGGCTTGGGAATGTAAAAAACCGAAAAAGGGATAAATATACGTTTTGGAAGGTCTTTTGTGTGATAGGAACGAAAGGATGGAGCCTTGTTGTGGGAACTATTGTTCAAACAAAACCAGACTTTTCGACTTGTAATAGCTACTTTGTTGTTTGATTGGATGCGTGTTCTAGACGGATTGATTCATTGGCAATTGGCTCGTTTATCATTAAGGTGGGTTCTACCTTATTGCGCGTATGTTCTGGGGAACATCGCGTTATCATTTTGCCCAAATGTCTGTAATTTTAGAATTTTTCGCCGAAAATGGTCTCAAACGATTGAGTTCGACTCCCTGATCAAGAATTCGAGGTCAAATTTGATTCTGTCCGGCCGGCCGTTGCCACGATAACTCGAGAACGGAAAGATATAGCGACTTGAAATTTTCAGGGTAGGTGGCGCATCCCAATAGGACGGACAAGTTCTTTAATGGGCATAATCGGTTCAACGGTTTCCGAGTAATAATTTTGTCTACAACCAATACTAATCCGATCGAATTGAAATTTGGTGAGTAGTTGTAGAATATAAACCTAAGGACTTTTGTGAAATTTTGTGAACATCGTATTGCTAGAAAATAAAAAAAAAATTATTAAAAAATATTATTTACGTCACGATAACCTAAGAACGGAAAGAGATAGCGACTTTAAATTTTCAGGTAAGGTTGAGAATCTTAATGCGCCATTTGATTTCGTTTATAGGCATAATCGGAAAAACGGTTTTGGAGTTATACCCATCTGAAATTTGGTTGTTATTTCCTCAATAACTCAAAAAATACAAAGCGATCCAATTCAAACATAGTCATTAGTTGTAGAATGACAACGCGAAAATTCTTGCAGAATTTTGTGAGGATCATATAACTAGAAAATGTTTAAAAAATCATAGAAAATTATTGAAAAAAAATTCTATATATCAGAAACTATTCGTCCGTTATCGCTGAAATTTTGCGAGAGCCTTCAGAACCTAACTCTACTACCAAGTTTTAAGCTTGAACATGATCGGATCTATATTGTTGGAGATCCGAGCAGCCTTGTGTGAGTTCAGTAGCTGTATGGGTGATCGTTGCCTCGACAACTCTCGAACGAAAGGAGATAGGGACTTGCAATTTTCAGGATAGGTTGCACATCTGAATAGAAGAGTTAAGATCGCTGTTGGCCATAATCGGCCCAACTGTTTCGGAGTTATACCCATCTGGAATATTATTTCCTCGATAACTCAAAAAATATAGACTCGATCGAATTGAAGCTTGGTAACTAGTTGTAGAATATCGACATGAAGACGTGTGTAAAATTTTGTGGGGACCGTACCACTAGAAAATTTTTAAGAAACTACGAAAAAAAAATATGTATCTCATGATTCCTTGAGAACGGAAAGAAATAGCGACTCGCAGTTTACAGGGTAGATTACGCATCTGAATACGACATTTAAGTTCGTTAACTAGCATAATCGGCCAAATGGTTTTGGAGTTATATCAATCTGAAATTTGGTTGTTATTTCCTCAATAACTAAAAAAATACAAATCTGATTCAATTCAAATATGGTTATTAGTTGTAGAATGCCGACGCGATAATTCTTGCAAAATTTCGTGAGGATCATAGCACAAGAAAATTTTTGTACCCCTAGAAAATTAATAAAAAAACACGAACAAAAAAATTGGTTCAAGCACTGACGTGAAGCCAGAAGCTTCTGACTTCACGTCAGTGCTTGAACCAATTCTTTTTTTCGTGATTTTTTTGAAATTTTCTAGTTTATATATAAGGTCGGTTGACTCAAGCAACCCGGCATTTCCAAAAGAATAGTCGAATAAGATGGGTTCTGGTTTTCTTGTATGAGAAACAACACTGCCCTATGAAATATTCAAACTAAATTGAACTCAATTGAAGATTAAGTTTCCTCAGTAACATTTCAATTGAAGCATTTACCTATGGATAGAAGGAACAGAGATGCTCCTAGATTAGGGCCCTGGGGGACACCAGATCCAGAAGCATATTGATGCGAACGAAAGCCTCCGATCACCGAATACTATGTATGACCCAGACTCGAGGAGAAACCAAATTTGCGACATAGTGATAAAACCATATTGCTTTTCGTTGATATTACTTGGAACAAATGTATTATTTTTTGTTTTGCGAGAAATAAGCGTGGTGAACCTCTTCAGCTCGGATTTTTCCCTAGTGAAATTCAATTTCTATTTTGTACCAGAATTGGAGTTGACGCATTTCAAATTCACCGTACACGATTGCCCCCAATAATTAAAACTGAATCTTGTCGCCTATAGATTAACGTTCCGTTTTCGAATGGACCTTCTACTGTCGATACAATTAACCGCCCACAACATTAAAATCGTCCGCTTTTATCGGGGCCTTCCGATAATAGTCGACGTCAATCATCAAAGGCGGCATAATGACCGCTGATTGCTTTGATCTCGACCGATTCGCGGCCCTGACTGTCAACGTCAATCGCCGCTAATTCCGTTCTTTGGCGTCCGGCCATTCAACACCGGTATCGTTCCGTGATGCGTCCAGAAGAGGACTTAATTACACATGGAGAGAGTACGGTCCACCATTGTTGGCGTTATTATAGCCTTTTAATTAATATACGATGTTTCAAGTCGAGTGGTATCAACAAGGGATCATGGGTTACAGAAATGGATGTAATGGTTTTTTTATGAACGATTTAGCTTTATAGGCTCTGTTCTACTTTTTAAGTACCGTAAAACCTGCCAACTTTGCCCAGATGCAAGTCGTTTTTTGCGAATATTTGCCTTATTGGACCTTTTTGGCGCTCTAGTTCCTCGGAACTGAGTGCTTATCAATTTGCCCAAATGTCTGTAATTTTAGAATTTTTCGATGAAAATGGTCTTAAACGATTTGGTTCGACTCACTGATGAAGAATCCATGGTGGAAATTCATTCTGTCCGGCCGTCCGGCCGGCCGGTCCGGCCGTAGGCACGATAACTCTCGAACGGAATGCGCTAGACAGTTGAAATTTTCAGAGTAGGTTTGGGAGATAAATATCTCGGCTAAGTTCGTTATTGGGCAAAATCGGACAGATGGTTTCGGAGTAACAAAAAAAAAATTTTTTTTTCACAAGGCAAATTCCAAATTAAATTTTTTTCAATAAGCTGTTTTACCATAAGAATCCAATGATATCATTTTTAACTCTAACAAGCTAATACTTTCGGAGATATGATTTTTCAAAAATTCAATAATAAATCGTATTTCAACGTTGTCACAGAATGATATTATTCTATGTATGAATTGTCATAATGTCAAATGCTGTTCCTGAGACATGACATTATCTAATCAATCGAAGAATTGTGAGCGAAGTGAGAAAAATCTCAGTTGTTTGCTCCGAAATTAGGTTTTCTCAGAAAATTCTTTCATTTCGGAACGGAACATGAAGTAAGAGATCTGAGAGTAGTGAGACTGCTTTTCATCCATAGACATAGATATAACTCTCGAACGGAATGAGCTAGGTAGTTGAAATTTTCAGAGTAGTTTAGGGAGATGAATATCTCGGTGAAGTTCGTTATTGGGCAAAATTGGCCAGATTTAATTTGATTTATTCCATGGTGCAGTTCTCATTCTCATGATTGCTCATTTAATCTTGATAAATAAACTATTATTTGAATTGAATTTCCTTTATGATGCAGTTCTATCATATGAATACATTGATATAATTCCCAACTCTGAGAAACCAATACTTTCGGAGATATAATTTGTCTGTTTGAACTAGAGCGCCAGAAAGCTCCTGTCCAAAGGGCTTGAACCCATTTTTTTATGTTTTTTTTTCGTCTAATAGTGTCTCGCGATTGCTAGAGTAGCTTCCGGATGTGTCCTCAACTCAAAGGTCTCCTAAATCACTTTAAAAAATATAAATATGTGGTGGGTAAAGTTGTCAGGCAATCTTACAACACTGCCCGCAAATTATAGAAGGATAGATAATCAATTTTAGAGGCTTGATTTGGCAACTTTGCCCACTATTTATTACACAGAATGACGCTTGGACGTTTTAAATTTGAACAAAACAGACTTTATAGACGAACAAAAACTTCATTCTCAAAAAACTTCAAGAAAGAAAGTTTTTTTACAGTCGATAAGTTTTCAACTCTCAAAAACAATAGGTTGATAACAATCAACGTCTAAAATACGACGAATTAAAAATAAATGAAATCTCAAAAATCGCTCGCAAAAATAACAAAATGTAATATTCTAAGATGTGAATAGCA
Source organism: Halyzia sedecimguttata (assembly GCA_937662695.2). Classification (NCBI taxonomy): domain Eukaryota; kingdom Metazoa; phylum Arthropoda; class Insecta; order Coleoptera; family Coccinellidae; genus Halyzia; species Halyzia sedecimguttata. The sequence continues at coordinate 109,854,820 of OW569414.2, read as the reverse complement.
AAAAAAAGAATTTAATTTATTCTTTAACGTGCCTTAACATCTATCACTCATATATCAGACATAAAGGTTGAACATATTCAAATTGATCACAAAAAGTAGTGGCCTCTCTTTAAACTAGGTGATTTTAATAATATTTCAATGTGATAAAGGAAATTTTGTCATTTCCAGCGTCTTTTCTGGATAATTTCCCAGTATAATTGTCAACTATTTCGGAGGCCGATTGAATTTGTCCAATCTAATGTTTGAGAGTTCTCTTAGTTGTGAAACGAAGAACATAAACTATTAAACAAAACAAATTTTCAACAAAATTGTTTTCGAAGTTTCAGGTGATAACATTGCCCTAATTGATTTTTTTTCACGCGACAGCACCTGTGAAATTTGGCTGTAATTTTAAATAGCCATGTTGGTCACAAGGTATCAGGGCACAACTTATCAAATTTTCATTTGAATCCATACACAAATGATGTTTTTGTGGACCTTAGCTTTTAGTCTTCAAAACTAGCGAGAAAGAACGTAATTTTCCTAAACTGATATTCGAGTCTGACTCATTTCAACAGCAGTTGGGGAGGAACTACCCATTCCCACCAACCTTTAGGAACGCGTAGAAACATGACATTCTAATAGGCTTGCCGTCTCTGGAAGAAAAAATCAAGTATGCCCTCGCAAGTGGACAAAGTTGCCAGGTTTTACGGTAATTGAGATTGGAGGATGAACGTGATTCTTCTAATGAGTATTGCCCAGGGTAGTCCCTTCGAGATTTTCAGTCCGATTGATTGATTGATTTCGAAAAAAGGGGTCGCAAATTCGAAAATATAAATTCGGACGATCAACGGATATCCAATAAGTGCTCAAGGATTTTGAAGTGATACAAACAACGTAAACTCAATTTCAAATTTCTGCACAACATTACGATCAAGCCCAATGAACATTAGGCATACTCTCAGTGTCGTTCAGATTCTATAATCGGCTTGAAATGGTTTCAAATGTATCTTCAAGGTACATTGATGCTTCTGGAAATAACCTACATCATCTAAAGTTCCCTAAATCAGTTAAAAGAAAGCTTAAAGCTTCCTTTTTTTTTTGTGCTCGTCGTGAGCCATGTGCATAGATTATAGTGACATTACAATCATCCATTCTACATCCATGCCCTGAGCGGGATTCGAACCCGCGACTCCGGCACCCTAGCTAGTATTTCTACCGCTAGACTACCGGGCCGGCTGCCCTAAATCAGTTGTATAAAGTTTTACAGCATCTCATCATAGAACATTTTCATTACACAAATTAGTGTAATGAATTTGTATAAACGTTAGCACCACTTCTTTCTTTAGAGAACTTGTTATTTAATATTACATAAATCTCGATAACAGGGGTGTATTAGCTGTGAAGCTATTACATAGGTACACTAACAATTTTACCGTGGGAATGGGTATTGCAGTACGGGAAAACTGGAGTGCTATAAAATAAATCAAAACTCATAAATTACTCCAATAACCCATACATAATTATTATTCTATAAAATTAATTTTCTCATACACACATACATTAGGAGTTTTACTGCTGCATGTAACAACTATCGGAATAGAGGATGATAAGGTATGCAATAATTATCTTCCAAGAGTACAAGAGAAGTTATATCAGAGACCTCTTTTATGGAATGGTTCTTAAGTGGAAATTTAAGAAGCTTTCTCTACAGCCGTCAATTGCTAAATAGTTCCATTAGAAGTGTGTAGTTAATCACAGTGACTCCATAATAAGAACGTGGATGATGAAAAAGTACCAAAATCGGGGTGTCGATAACCTTTATAGAACTCTCCAAATAAGTTTTTTTTAGGGTGAGATTATTGATTTATCAATTTTCCAGTACCAACATATACATAAGATAAGATATGATGTAAGATATGTGTTGTGTCGAGTGCCCATTGTGGCACATTTAAATCTATATTTCACCATCAAGCTCAAGCCATCTGATAAGGGACTAGTGGGTGAGAACTTGTCCAGTTCCCTCAGTCTCAGCTTGTGGTCTCCTAGTTTCTAAATTCTAAGCCTGTCTCCGATAGGGCAATCACATAATAATGTGCTCTATAGATTCGTAGTCCTACAGGCATAGTATGCACTGAGAGTCCTCAACCAACCATGACTTACTTAGGTGTTTTCTGAGACCAGAGTGTACGGTATACGCAGCTGTTAAAACTCTCAGTTTTGATCTGGAGAGTTTAAGCCATCATCTGGCTCATTCATCTGACGAACAAATAACTGTAACTCCAGAGTTCTTGGAACTTTTTGTCCAACCATCTATTGTTCTCTTACTGCCCTGTGAGAGATGTCACAGTGAGTCCGCCATCTCATTGCCTTGAATGCCCGGGTGGCCCGAAACCCAGAAGACCTGCAGCACTCACCCAGTTCAGCAAGTGTATCTCGTACTTCCTGCACGAGCAGGTGATGTTGAAGGCAGCCAAGGCATCCAGGGCAGCTTGGCTATCCGAAAGGATCTTATTTGATCTGCGAGCCCATTCTTTCACAAGAATGAGCTTCGCGCAGTGATTAATACTCGAAAAACAGTCGAAAATGTACCCAGGCTCGTAGAATTTCCATTAGCAATAATGCCACCACTGACACCCGCTCTCACCCCTTGGGTGGTAACACAACGATCCGGGAACTAACAGAAATCCTCGAGCAGCGGGGTCCTAGAGATAGTCTAATCGACTCTGCTGGGAAATCCGATACGGTATAGATACAGATGCTCATTATCTGTCCACATTTTTCCACAGGTGCATATTCAAGCCCAGAAGGAGTGCCTAGCCTTGTGAATCACCCTTTCCATGTGCGAATTCCAACTAAACTTTCTATCTAGCATGACATCCAGATATCTTGCCTCATCAGCAAAGGGGATGTGAACTACTTTCATAGTGAGATAGTCCATATTTAGCTTCCTTTTCATTGCATGGTGACCATAACTTGCACGCAATCCTTGCCGAGTTGCCTTTATAGGGCTTCAATTTTATTAACGCAAGATTTTACAAAGTTGGTGTAGTGTTAAATGGTTTATGTATGCAATAACCGAACCTACAAAACTGTTAAATAATTTATTTGTCATATAAGGTGTCGTAAAAAGATCCATTTTATTTTTCCAATAGATGGCTTGACTTACCTACATCTTGCGTTATATAAGTCCGATCTGGTTCGACCAGATGGCGTTAGAAAGATGAGATTTCGTACTGCAAAAACATTCTTGACAGTTTTGTGTTGACTCAGTTTAGTTTGAGTGCACCAGCAAAGAGAAAATACACTATATTCTGCAGTTTTTGTTCGATAAAGGCGAAAATGCAAGCCAGGCGGCTGAAAATGTAAATAATTGTTTATTTTCCTGATACTGTAACAGCCAATCACGCGCAATTTTGGTTTCTTCGTTTCCGTTCCACTAATTTCGAAGTCAAAGATGCACCACGCACTGTAAGGTCAATAGTCGTAAAATCATGGACATTGTCGAGTCCCACCGTCATGTCAGCACTGTTTTGATTGACCAAGAGCTAAAGATTGCACAAAAAACCGTGTGGAACCATTGGCTGGACTCAAGAAGAAGCTCAATGTGTGGGCGCCACACGAGTTATCGCAACAAAATCTCATGGACCGAATTTCCATCTGCGAATCGCTGCTGAATCGCAACAAAATCGACCCATTTCTGAAGCGGTTGGTGACTGGTGATAAAAAGTGCATCACTTACGACAACGTCAAGCAAAAACGGATGTGGTCGAAACGCGGTGTGCCGGCGGAAACGGTGGCCAAGCTAGGATTGATGGCCAGGAAGGTTATGCTGTGTGTTTGGTGAGATTGGCAGGGAATCAGCTACTATGAGCTGCTCCTCTACGGCACAACAGTTAACTCAGAACTTCACTGTCAACAATTGGATCGTCTGAAGGAAGCAATCGCCCAGAAGCGGCCTGCTTTGGCCAATAGGGGAGGAGTTGTGTTCCACCAGGACTACGCTAGGCCACATACATGGATGGTGACTTGCCAGAAGCTCAAGGAGCTTGGCTGGGAGGTTCTTATGAATCCACCTTATATTCTGGACCGGGCACCAAGTGCCACCAATTTTGCTGTTGAAAATTCGCTTCAACAGAGGCTTGTGAAAATCGACTGTCTCGATTTTTTTACAATAGGGACGAGGGCTTCAATGAGAGAGGCATAATGATATTACCTCCAAACTAGCAATAAGTAATCGAACAAAACGGTGCATATTTGATCTAAATTGGACGATTCCAACTATGGTAAGCAAAGCCTTCAATTTCATGAAAAATACTGGATTTCTATTTACTACACCTTATATATAGAAGTGTTGCCTATATTTCACTTTAGAATCTTGAAGCACTAATTGGATCACCCTGTATTGGGATAAATACTTTTGAACTCGCAGTAACAAGACTTTCGGCTGCCGAATCTGATCATGTACCTTAATATTAAAGACATATATCTTATCCCATCAGGTTTGAGATCTATGGTAGAGTCACCCTAGATCTAATCGAACTCAAGCGCCTACCCTTGACCAAGATAGTCGGCTTTATGAACAAGCTGTATCTGTTCAACCAACCATGACCATTATACCATAGTGAGCCACAACATTTCATAAGACGGGCTATATTGCCACTCAAGTTGAATTATCATCCCATAAATGAATTTGGATCAGAATAAATGACCCACATCAGGATATTTCAACTTAATCTTCTCTCTAAGCATCATTGAAACAAAAACAACATGAATAAGTATCTGATATCTACTCACCATTTGTTCTTTTTTTTTATGTAGTCTTTCTCGGAAAGATTGATTAGGTACAGGGCAGGTTTGGACGTCAGAAATAGATACTTGTTGAGTATTTCAATCTGAAAAAAATCAATTCTTAAGTAGAAAAATTTTTTAATATAGTAGCGGTAGCAATATTGGATCATTTGTAGCAGTGGATGCGTTTGTGCACGCACGTACTGTCAAGCTGACAATTCTCGAATTTCAGAAAAGCAATCGACAAAAAATAATTCTGAAGATTTTCTTTAAGCGTCTGACGAAGGAGTCTGATATAGACTCCGAAACGTTACGAAATAGTTGTTTCATCGTTGATGTAGTATCGTTATTGTTTGTAAGGCAACATTGTTCGATTGATTGCTTCTGAAAAATATGTGTTTTGGCGCTCTTGTTCCTCGCAACAGAGTGCTTATCAATTTGCCCAAATGTCTGTAATTTTCGAATTTTTGGCTGAAAATGGTCTAAAACGATATGGTTCTTCTCACTGATCAAGAATCCGTGGTCCAAATAGATTCTGTCCGGCCGACCGTCCGTCCGTCCGGCCTTCCGTCCGGCCGTAAACACGATAACTCTCGAACGGGATGAGCTAGACAGTTGAAATTTTCAGGGTAGGTTTGAGGGATACATATCTCGGTTAAGTTCGTTGGGCAAAATCGGTCTAATAGTTTTTTTTTACATTACAACTTTTGAATTCAAATTCTTTTAAGATGCAGTTTAATCATAAGAATCCATTGTTATCATTTTCAACTCTAACAAGCTTATACTTTCGGAGATATGATGTTTCAAAGTTTCAATAATACATCGTAAGTTCTATGTATTCACAGAATGTGAACACAGAATCTGTCTGTGATCACTATTCATAAATTTAATCTTTTCTAGCTATTAGAGATTGTCAATTCGAAGTTGTTATTTTCTCTTGGAAAGCAAGTATTCGATTCTTGAATTTGTTAATATATACAAGACTGTTTTGATGTAGTTTATGGAGGCAATAGGAAAGGAGAACATAATGGTATCATCAAAAGAAATTACTGTTCGTTGACCACTGAGGTTAATATTACCTTTTACTTCTTTAAGTAGTGAGACATGTTCCTATATACAGTATTTTCATAATGTTGCTAGCAAAAAAATACTGAAATATGGATCTACATTTGTGTATCAATCATTTTTTCTTGAGTTGAAGTTCATAATACAGAAAAGAATGTGTTAGTGGTATGAAATATCAAATTTTAAATTATGAAAAGAGGATAGTATATTATTAATATATTTTGAACTATTGAAATGATTTGTTCGTAATCCACTACCGACTCAAATATCAGGAATAAATGGACAATCTGCTATGATTGTCTCCAGCCTTGCTGTAGACATTTCGATGATACTTTCCTTAGGTATTTCGAGTTGTGAAAACTATGCACCGAGTGTAAGTTGCAACAACCCATTCCACGAGGTTGAATTATCACAGATTGCTCATTTAATCTTGATAAATGAATTGAATGACAATTTTTGAAGCATTAAGGCATTGAAGCATTGTAGATTGCTCTTTTTTTATAAGATAATTTTCGGAGCATTTTTTTTACACGACACTTTTTTTAAATTTAATTTCTTTCATGATGCATTTCTATCATAGGAATCCATTGATATAATTCCCAACTCTGAGAAACCAATACTTTCGGAGATATAATTTGTCTGTTTGAACAAGAGCGCCTGAAAGCTCCTGTCCACAGGGCTTGAACCAATTTTTTACGATATAATTAATTGTTTCATCGTTGATGTTGTGTAGTTATTGTTTGTTAGGCAACCTTGTTCGTTTGCCTCTGACAAATCTGTGTTTTTTACGCAGAAGCACATCACAAAATAATAAATTTTTTTATTTTACGTATATTTTTCAGAGTTTGGGAGAGAAAGAAACTATTTAATAATTAATATAACTCCCACAGTATCCTCTAATGATTACTTGGAATCTTTCTAGATCATCTTTGGTTCAAAATTCGAAAATTACAGACATTTGGCCAAATTGATAGAGACCTGATACGAGCGCGCAAAACAACATCAAAGTCCTCCTATTGATAGCAAGAAAGCGGAATCGATTCGCTTTTGTATTCCACGATTCTTGCTTCATCTTTTCGATGTTCATAAGAGATGGAAGTCGTTGCACAAAAACGAAGAATCATTCCATTCATGAACAAAATTCAAAGTATATGCCATCTCTACAACAACCTCCCTGCAGGTTATCTCTCACAGCCGCCCGAGATTCAATCGAACACTCGGTGATATATTACGGCGATGACTCGGTGCAATGTAAATGCGGCCTAATAATATCGCCTCCCGGTGACTTTCTTTATTCCGCTTCAGCATCGACACTCTGCGCAGCGGGGGCCGATTCACGGTGTCAATTTAAAAAAAAAAAACGAGGGAACAGGTTCGGGATGATGAGCGAGTTTTAGACCGGGACCCGAGGGGGCTCCGATTCCATTCATCATTCGGTTTTGTGGTTTTTTGTCCGCGCTTTCGGTCAGGAGGTTAATTGAAAATCTTGTATTTGGAGGGTTGAGGGTAACCGCACTTATTGATGGATTCGGTTGGTAAATTTTCGTTCTTGTCGAGATGTATTGAATTGGAATAAATTCTCGTCGAATTGAATAATGGTGCTTTTTGGCGCGCTGTTCTATGAACAGAGTACCTATCAATTCGTCCAACTGTCCGTAATTTCCGAATATTTGGCTGAGAATGGTCTTAAACGATTAGTTTCGCCTCACTGATCAAGAATCCGTGGTCGAAATCGATTCTGTCCGGCCGTTAACACGATAGCTCTCGAACGGAATGAGCTAGACAGTTGAAATTTTCAGAGTAGCTTTGAGGGATACATATTTCGGTTGAGTTCGTTATTGGGCAAAATCGGTCTGATAGTTTCGTAGTAACGAAACAAAATATTTTTTTTCACATTACAACTTCTGAATTCAATTTTTTTTAAGATGCAGTAACATCATAAGATTCCATTGTTATCATTTTCAACTCTAACAAGCTAATACTTTCGGAGATATGATGTTTCAAAGCTTCAATAATACATCGTAAGTTCCATGTATTCACAAAATGTGAACACAGAATATATCTGTGATCACTATTAATAAATGTCATCTTTTCTAGCTATTAGAGATTGTCACTTCATAGTTGTTATTTTCTCTTGGAAAGCAAGTATTCGATTCTTGAATTTGTGAATATATACAAGACTATTTTGATGTAGTTTATGGAGGCAATAGGAAAGAAGAACATAATGGAATCATCAAAAGAAATTACTGTTCGTTGACCACTGAGATTGATATTACCTTTTACTTCCTTAAGTAGTGAGACATGTTCCTGTATACAGCATTTTCATAATGTTGCTTGCAAAAAAATACTGAAATATGGATCTACATTTGTGTATCAATCAATTTTTCTTGAGTTAAGGTTCATAATACAGAAAAGAATGTGTTAGTGGTATGGACTATTGAATTTTAAATTATGAAAAGAGGATTGTTTTTATTAATATATTTATAACTATTAAAATAATTTGTTCGTCAGCCTATACCTATTCAAAAATCAGGAATAAATGGTCTCCAGTCTTGCTCTAGACATTTCGATAATACTTTCCTTAGGTATTTCGAGTTGTGAAAACTATGCACCGAGTCTAAGTTGCAACAACCCATTCCACGAGGTTGAATCATTGCAGATTGCTTATTTGATCTTGATAAATAAATTTAATGATAATAATATTTGTTGATGTATATTCGACGAATATATCACCGTGTGTCATTAGTTTTGTATGATAATATGATGCCAAATTGTAAATGCTGTTTTGAGTTTTAACCAAACGTATTCCTCTTTGTCCGTTACTAAACAACCCGCATCTTTGAAAGATGGTTCAATTTTCCAGACCATACATAATACAGCCCTAGAGTAACACATTTTCGATACATTGATGCCAGATGGATTATTTGAACCCCAAATGTGGTAGATTTGCATATTAAGAAAGTCATCGAGGTCAGAATGGGCTTCATCACTGAACATGATTTTATCTCAATTGTTCCTCAATGACCTGGAGAATTATATCCACCGTTTCTTCTCGTTTTGTTCCGATAGGGGTATTTATGGTGTTCACATGCAAAGACATAATGCTTCGTTATTGCATTACACCTACCTGCTTTACGCAAACAAAGTAGTAAATATTTTTTTTTCTGATCGAACCAATATTGAGCTATATCGCCTTAGTTACCATGTGTCATAACACACTGATATTTCCCAAGGGAAATATGAAACGTTAGTTCATATTTTCCTAGGGAAATATGAAACGTCAAATCATATTTCTTTCAAAACGTCAAATCATATTTTATTTCTTTACTTAGTAACAAAATGGAAACTGCAATTGTTGAATTTTCCACTAAAACTGTTTCCACCAGATACAAAGGAAGAAGAAATATCTTGTTCATAATTATTCGTCGACGAGACTACAGTTTCCTTGAGAACATTCCGTGCAACAGCAGTCTCGGACGATTCTCCCAAAACGGTTTTCAAAGATTGTGATGCTGCAGATGGCTCTCCCTCCACACGTGCTATCATCTTCGCTACCTTATTTTTGTGCAGCATACTGTCAGCCAGATAGCCTTCGGCAACAGACGAACTTTTCCAACCACCATGTCTCTTGAGTGTTGTCATTGAGGCTCCCGCATCGGCAACCAATGTCGCGGATGTTCGTCTTCCACAATGGCCTGTATACGTTTTCGTATTATCTAAACCCAACCATTCAGCAACCTTACTCGGAATTTTTCCGAAGGTATTTTTGCCGACAGGCTGAAGAGTACACTGCTTATTCCTATAAGCTACGAAGAACCTAAAAACGCCTTGCGGAAGCAACGCCGAACACTCCCTCACCAAACGAGCAGCACCCAGATCTTCTTCATCAATTATAGTGAATATTCTGTTTATATCATTCTTAGTCTTTGAGACTTTGATTATGATTACCGACCCACGATCTTCGATAACTGAAGATATCATATTCACCAACTCTTGTGTTCTGCAGGCGCCAAAGTTTCCATTATTAAAACAACCTTCAAAATTATGAATGTAAAAATCTTATCAACAGAGGAAATCAAAATGAAACTTTTACCTTATACATCAAAAAAACCTCATTAGGAGCTTCACTCAAGAATGTCTTGAGCTGCTCCCGGGACAACACGGCTGATTTTTTAGGAACGTATCCTTTATTTTTGTTCTTAACAAATGCTTCGACTTCATCGAATAATTTGACATCAGTTTTTTACTTAAATGTAGCATAGATCTTAACATCGATAGTTTCGGCCATAACGTGTTTGGAGAATATTTCTGCGACTGGGGATCGAATGAATTAATCATACATCAAGAATAACATGAATCAGAGCAACATACCAAATCTTGGAAATATGCTAACAAAATATTATCGCTCACACCGTCCACCAATTTTTTTCTTTTCCACTCCTGAAAGCATTCGTACTCTTTACTGTAGGCAGCTTGAGATTTGGCCGGAACCAAAGATTCACGGGCCTTTGCCGCTTGAGTTTTGACGTAGTTCGACATTTTTTCAATAATTTTATTTTTGACAAGACGTCAAAATGAAACCAGTCAACCAAGATTCTCAGAAACATGGCCCATAGCAACGTTAAAAATTTAATTATTACAAAAATATACAATCTAATAATAATTTTTCCATATCAGATTGTTTCAATAAGACAAAAACTATTGATTACACCACGGGAAATATGAATACGAGTACATTTCCCTCGGTTGTCTATACATCCCTCGGGCTCCGCCCTCGGGATGTAAGTTTGACAACCTCGGGAAATATACTATTCATATTTCCCTAGTTGTAATAAAAGCTATATTCTGGGAGCCCTTACCATATGATCTAATCCAAATTTCTGTATTTTGCGCATTTTTTGTAGAAAATGGTTTCCATTTACATTGAATTGGATATTTTCATGAAAATATCTGATTATGGTCTTTATTGTGATGGTAATATCAGATAATACTCACATCCTTGACATCCCAGTCGGCGAACCTGATATGGTTCTTCTCGTCGACCAAAACTTGCTTGACCTTCTGCAACGTATCCTGCAAAGATAACACGTGATCAACATCAAAGGAAACAAACAATTCATAATTTAATAAAATTGGTTCAAGCACTGACGTAAAGTCAGGAGCTTTTGCGCGTATGTTCTATTGTCCATTCTTCTATATTGGACACCCTTAATCGAATTTACCATGGTAAATTATGTTGTCCATTCTCCTGTATTGGACACTCTTAATTCGAATTTACCATGGTAAATTCGACCAATAGGATCCGTTTTCATATGATCATAAACTACTTAAAAATGATTTTTAATAATTATTATCTCCTATTGTTTAAAAAATTGTTACAAACTAATGCCTTGTTTATGAGATAATTCAAAATTTTCTCTTGAAAACATAATTGAAGCTTATAATTTTTCACTTAAGTAAATTGTTGACAACGAAACGAAAATTAACAATTTTTCAAATTTTCTAACGCAAATCTATTTCAAGGCCTTTGAAAATAGCTTTTCAGATCAATAGTTCAACAATTATAGCACTTGCAATGTTAATGTTCGTGCTACAAAAAATTGTTAATTAACTAATGGATAACTAATTGGAAAGACACGATAAACATTTTTGTACCACGGATTATTGTTCATTGGTCTATTCTGCAGGTGCCTGAATGTTTTAATTTTTTATTTCCATATTTAATTAGTTTAAATAATATTTATTCATGGAAGGTCCGAAGGGGGCGAGGCTTACGCAAGCCGGAGTACCCGTTTTCGGGAGTATTTTCAACCCTCTGGGAAAATTAAAAATATTGGTCCTAGTTCCGGGAGTTGTGACTTTTTTTTTAGGAAATTTCTTCCTCTTCTTGAATATTTTTTCAAATTTGAGTTATCTCAGATAATTTTTGAGATATTGGCAAAAAACTAAATCCTCTTCTTTTTGTTTCACTCTATTGTTTATAACTATTGCAATTTATGCGAGCAGCCTTAGCATTTTCTCAAAAACTATCTACATGCCATTCCGAATCGAATGACACCTCAATCATAATTTCATCAATAATAACGACATTGTTCCAGGGGGTCGCATGTTGATGCGAGATGCGACCGAGTCTAATGAGCTGATAACGAATTACTAGGCTAGTACTAAAATTAGTAAATATTTTTGGGGCTGATTTAAGGAGCGTCGTACAAAAATGGCAAATTCCCATGGGCGTCACAGTAAAAATAAGTTTGGGAAGCCCTGGACTAGACTATTGTGTTTCGTGAGAACTCCGCTTGGGCGTTCTCCGTAATCTCAATCTATTGAACCGCGCGTGGACGGGCGAAACAGCGGGTAAAAGCTTGTTGAGAATATAAAATCAAAATATCATAATCACCAATGTTCAACAACGGACAAGGCTCGTGCCGCGACGGGGCGTGCGGCCCCCCTAGGGGGTCAACGCGGGGAGGTACCACCCACAGGTGTTACCTCATTAATCGCATCATCTATTTAGGATGTAACATCCGTGTCTGATCTGGTATTCTTCGACGCCGTGGCAATGTTTTGATTTATGATTTGTCATCTTGGAAATGATACCTCGACTTTAGACGCGCTAGTTATACAAGCATCGTTTTTGCTATCGCCCGAGTGGGGCGGTTTGAAGAGATAGGAACAAGCAACTCATGAATAAAAGTTTAACGACTGGAGATTCGATTACTGGACACCTTTGGCTTGATATTTCCGAATAAACCTGTGAAATCTTCCAATTGATTTTGTTCTCTCCTTCTGAAATGTTCACAACTCATCTTCTAGAGCGGTTTACACAATTCCAGGAAGTTTTAGAAGAATATCAGCGCAGAGACAGAAGTAACAACACGCCTGTGTAGACAAATTAATCACTTTTCTCAAGAATCGCCGATCGGATAAAATCTTCGCTGGCCCGATAAAATTAGTAAATAGATTTGTAACGGTATAACATCGTTACTCTGTTTGTGCATTTATGCAACCCGTGATGCGTCAAACGTGAATGAGTGATTGCGATTATGGTTTGACATTTTATAACATATTCAGAGTCTAAATTAAATTAATTTAAATATTATATCTTTTGAATCCTCGTCGATTTTTCTTTTTTGGGCGCATGTTCTAGGGGAACATCGTCCTATCATTTCGTCCAAATGTCTGTAATTTTCGAATTTCGAGCTGAAAATTGGCTAATAGACTAATTCGGACTCCCTGATCACGAATCCGGTGTCAGATTCTTGGGTGCCGTCCGGCCGGCCGTAAGCACGATAACAGGAGCACCGAAGGTCCTATCAACTTCAAACTTTCAGGGTAGGTTTCTGATCAAAATGCGACGGTTAAGTTCGTTAACGGGCAAAATCGGCCGGACGGTTTAGGAGTTATAGACATTTAAAATTTTGAGGTTATTTCCCTGATATTTCAGGAACTAAAGAAGATGTTGAATCAAAACTTGGTAGTCAGTTCGAGGATATAAACGCGCAACTTTTGGCAAAATTCTGTTATGATCGAAATGTTGGTAATTTTTAAAAAAATATTTCTTTTAATTTTTTCGAAAAAAAAATTTTTTTTTCGTGAACTATTCATCAGATTGCAACAAAAACTTGTACTAACGTCAATTGTAGTATTTTGCAACATTGTGCAAAATTTTGGCTCTATACGATTTCAATTTCTGGAGATATAAGACAAAATGTGTCAAATTTCCTGGGTCTCTCTCAGTATTTTCATCGATTATTCTATGAACTCTTTGAATTCCACCGAAAACAAATTCAAAGACATAAACATAAAGAATCAAGTCATAGTTTAGACGTCGAAAGAAGGACGATGTTGATCGACTTGAAAAGGTACCTATTTCAAGAAATGCAATAATGAAATGCTTAATTTTTTTTATGGTCACAGAAAATCGTCACAAAAATCTATTTACCTCATTTGACGGCTGTTTGTCAAATCAATTAATTCCAATGATTGATGTCAGATTTCCTACATACCAAGTTCAAACACATTTTATTATATGGAAAACACTTATTATGATCACGTTCTACAGGAATTGATACTAAATAGAAGCTAGATGAAGATTATTGTAATGGAAAATTTGTGTTCCAGAATAATATTAAGGTATTCAACATGATACTGCTTTTTTTCTTTACTGGTCAGTACGGGCCACAAGGAACATGCGCCCAAAAGCTCCTGTCCACAGGGCTTGAACCCATTTTTCATTTATCAGTATATTTTAGTAAACATTTCAGTATAATTTGTTTAATACCGTGAAGTCGCCCTTGTGTTTCTGTGGAACATAATTTTCTGTGATTGCTGTGTTAAATTTCCGGGGAATTCCATGGTTCGTTCTTTTTACGGTTGAACTCTTGAGCGAGTTACTTCTCTGAATCTGTTCTCAGTATTTGAGATAGAATAAATGTGGTCTAAGATCTCATAGCAATTTTTGGCGGTGAGTTGTTTAAAATATGTTATTGTATGTTAAAATTGGTTTTGGTAAATTGTCTCACATGATGATTTCAGATTAACTTCTTTTTGTAACTAGCTGATAAGGCATCCTTAATTTGTGTTGTCTCCAGTGCACCTCGTTGTTTCATCCCAAGGAATTTATATGTTTCTTCCTCTACGAGATGTCGAGTGCTTATTCCCCCTTCTAGGTCGATGTCTTCTCCTGTTTATTCAATTATTCCTCTGATTGGATGAAAAACACCACATTTGTCCAAACCGAAAGACATTCCTGTTGCTGAGGTGTATTCGGCATAGTTAACTGGACAGTGGATGAAATTCTCGAGCTAGACAGAACCACTCGTAAAGTGATGAACATGAATCGTAGCCCGCATCCCAACAGCTCGGTTCAAAGGATATACCTTCCATGAACGCAGGGAGGCAGAGGTTTGCAAAGTTTGGAATACAAACTCCATCAACAAACATTGGAAATGGCAATAAGGATAATGAGAAATGAAGACCCGCTTCTAAAAATGGTGGCTCATCATGAAATTAGGAACCAAGAAGATTTCCTGTTTAGGGCTGCTCAGAAAGCTTTGGAGAGGCTCAGTATAACTGGAATATCCATCGATCATGAGCAGGCACGCCAACAGACCAAAGAAGAGTTGACAGAGAGATAAGACAGACACAACTGAAGACACTACTCGAAGATCACATGAGTAAACACCTGCACTCCATATATTTGAAGAGTTTGAAAGATCAGGTCTTTCGGAAGAATTATCCTTCGCCTTTTTGTAGTCGGCTAGGTTAAAGTCGGAAACGAGATTTGTTATGGCTTGTCAAGATGGGGTGATAAATACCAGATGGTATAAAAAGAACATCATGGAAATGGACACCCCCACAACGTGCAGAGCATGCCATAGCCAGCAGGAAACTGTTATGCACATTCTGTCTGCTTGCAGAGTCTATGCTCCATCAGGATATGTGGAAAGACACACCGCGGCGCTCCGAATTCTCTACTTCCATCTGAGAGAGGTTTACGGTATAGACAACGAACCAGTGCTACCATACGTGCCTCTGGAGATTGAAGCAGCTCGCATCTACTGGAACTATGCGATTCCAATAAATCGGCAGATCCACGCCATAAAGATATACTTTTGCTCGACAAAGAACTGAAGGAATTGTTTGTCGTCGAATTTTCCTCCCCCGCAGAAAATTATGTGGTGATGAAAGAAGAACAGAAGAGGGAGAAATACAAGGATTTAATGTTCGAACTTGGGATCCTGTATCCAAGGCATAAGGTTAGAATGGTCGTACTAATCGTAAGATGCCTAGGTGGGATGAAAGCGAACTACGAGACCGAATTGAAGTTTATTTCGGCCTGCAAATCTCTGGTAGAGGATTTAGGGCACAGAATGCAGAAAGCGGTGTTGCTCGGATCACTTCGAGTCATCAGGTCCCATCAACTATGAAGGCCGCTTGCAGCTCATCTCTTTTGTTAAGAGACGCTGTAAGGGCAGGACGAAGAACTACTCAAAGGAACTTGCGAGAGATTTTTTAGTGAGTAACCAATCAACAACTGGAGTCTCACACTCCTGAGAGAAGCGAACCCTCTCAGGGCGGGCCTATAAAAGGCTTTTCCTCTCGAGTGGAAAGAAAAAATTCTGAAATTCTGAAGATTTTCGTTGAGTGTCTGACGTAGGAGTCCGATATAGACTCCGAAACGTTACGATATAGTTGTTTCTTCGTTGATATTGTTTCGTTGTTATTTGTTAGGCAACATTGTTCGATTGATTGCTTCTGACAAATTTCTTGTGTTTTTTACGCAGAAACAAATCAGAATATAATAATTTTTTTATTTTATAGAAATTTTTCAGAATTTGGGAGAGAAAACCCAGAAAGAAACCGTCGGAGTGACGGAAGATCACAAACATGACTTTGGAAATATGCTCGTTGATAAGGAGAGCTTAAATAACATTGTCAGTGGTGATGTGATGGAAGAGGCACAACATTTGAGGAATGTTGTGGTAAAGCCATCAAGTCCCGGGCACTTTCCGCGACAATATTTTGTAGATGTTCCTGCACAATTTCCTCACGTATGTTGATGGTATCTATACCATTAGCATATCTATACTATTAGCATTCCTTGGTTCTTGGTTCGCTGTGGCATGTGAGTATTTGATTCGATGAAAAATGCTCCAGAATATGCCCCAGAGTATTATATTATTATTCTCTATTCCAATTCTTGACATTGAGTACCTATATTCTGTCAGATTTATTAAATTTCAAAGTCTTGCTGATACTTGTAAGTACTATAACAAATAATAATGAAAAATGGCGATACCGTTGTTATAAATAATAATAATAATAATAATAAATTGTCTTTATTGTATCACTGTAATACAGATGAGTGGAAGAGGCGAAGTCTAGCCTATAGCTACTCCACTTAACCCCTTCATAAAACAAAATAATAAAAAATAACGAAATAATAAAAAAAATAACAATTTTAATAATAATTTCAACAAGTCCAGAGCGTTCCTGCCAATAGGCTCCTTCATAATGGCTTCGTATTTTTAATATACATATGCATATATTTCACAAGTCAAATAGACCCCAGGGGGTTCATCGATTTGCCGAGAAAGCAAGAGCAGACGTGTTTCTGGCTTCTTTGCCTTCATCAGTACTCTGTAGCTTCTCAACAAATTCAACTAAACTGAACCGGGTTAAGCCTCTCAGAGCCGGCTTGGTCGATCACACCTAATCGCCCACGCCACCTATGAGACTAAACACGGAATTCAGCCTTTCCCCACCAGTGAATATTTGAAGCGTGAAATCGCGCCTGAGCTCTGCGGGACTCGTTTCTCGATAAATATCGAGGGAATGGTTGCATATTGGCCCCTATTCACGAAATGCTGAGAGAGATCTCTCCTACGAGATTTATAACGTCAGTGACTCTGCGCAAACTCCGTATGTGAATTGTCGGTTGAAATGTGTTTCTCTACTACTAAATAGTGAGGGAGAAGTGAGATGAGATTTCTTGTAGGAGTTATCGCATGCGAATACTCATCTCTACGGACGTCGAGTATACGGGGCCAGATTTCACGCTTCAAATATTCACTGGTGGGAAAGGCTGAATTCCGTGTTTCGTCTCATAGGTGGCGTGGGCGATTAGGTATGATCGACCAAGCCGGCTCTGAGAGGCTTAACCCGGTTCAGTTTAGTTGAATTTGTTGAGAAGCTACAGAGTACTGATGAAGGCAAAGAAGCCAGAAACGCGTCTGCTCTTGCTTTCTCGGCAAATCGATGAACCCCCTGGGGTCTATTTGACTTGTGAAATATATGCATAAGTATATTAATTATACGAAGCCATTATGAAGGACCCTATTGGCAGGAACGCTCTGGAGTTGTTGATTTACTATAACAAAGTTTGTATTTCACGTTCATCGAGGTTGTAACAGATCAGGCCTCCAATGTCAGAACTAAAATCGATCTCAAGCTACTTATAGTTAGGTGTATCGATTTCCTTCGGCTTTTGAACGAGTACCTAGTAAAACTAGAGGAATCATCATTCCAGCGATATTATCACTTTCAATTCGAAGGAACAATGTTGCGATCGTGCAGCTAATTTCAAGACGAGGAGACAACGTACGTGCTGACACCTCCACCTACTAAGAGCTGTCAGACGTGGGACGTGTCGAATCAGAGATTATGACCTACCTTACATTCTCCATCGCGTTTATGATATAACGCAGTAATCTTAATGAAATCTTGGGCCACACAACAAGCCGCCTGCGCTCGTATTTATAGATCGGGTTGGTACAGCAGGTCACCTGTTAAAGCAGGACCAATTCCTCGAAATTATCGGCCTTTACACTTATATCGCGCTCATATCGATATGAGTAAAATTGCTTCAGTAATACCGTCGCCGTCAGGAAGATGTGGATGCCAAAATGTTAGAACGCGCTTTCCATCAGGAAACCGTTTCTACTGTTTGGTGCGACGGAAAAAATAGGAGTTAAAGAGGTACAGTTTTACGGGGGTGTGGTGAGAACCTATTGTAACATTCCTTTTTTACCAGGGCAGGGGTTTGTATATGTTTTGCTTGCGATAAGGTAGTCGTTTATATTGACATTAAATTTGAGGTTGGGTCTCAATAGTACCAATCGACGCATAAAGAATTATTGTATTCTAGGAGCCGAATGAGTTGGCCATATTGTTTCGTTTTGTCAGAGCCGGCATCGGTCAGACGAGATCGTCCATTTTGTGAAGATTCGACGAAAAAAGCATTTTCGGAACATTGTAAGAAATATTGAAATCTTCTTAGTTGGATATAGTTTCGAAAATCGAATTAAGAGGGAGGGTTATATTGGTTTGATTTGGAAAGATAACAGGTAACCTTCACTTGTCTCGAAAGAGGATTTAAAGACCTTTTGCAAACCCAAGTTGAACACGTGAATGATCTTGGCGACTTTGACAGGTATGTGTTAAATGTTATATTCTCGTCATTTCTAGTAGAAACAATTCAGGTTGTAATTATCTTTCTGTATCCAGAACATTGCTGTGTGCTTGAAGGATTATTTGGTGGAGGCACGGCCAGATTTAGTTTTAAAGCAAACTTATACAGGACAACCCCGAATATCAGGGTATCTACGAAGTGTATCAATATTAAATAACAACGAATAACTTGTCTGTTCGAAATTCTGATAACCGAGATTGTTATGCATTGGGGAGACTCATTTATTTCTTATCTGGGAGCAGTCACTGATGGTTTCTTTTCTGTCATCAGGGTTTTTATGGCAGGAAGAGTAAAACTGAGACATTCGAGTATATACAAGGTGGTCCATAAGTAACGCTGTGAGACAGCCAGCGCAGTGTTGCAGATCCCGAATATATACAAGGTGGTCAGTAAACAACGTCGTGGTAGCTCCACGTGGCGCCCCACGTTGGGCGCCAATTTATAACCACTAATGACTGTTCCCAAGTCGCAGCGGTTGAATTAGGAGCTACTAGAACTCGGGGATCCGCGGTCTAGCCCCAGTGGAGATGGGAGTGGATTCCAAAAAGGGAACCTAGTAAATGGGCGCCAGGTAAATTTAATTCTCCCAGATACCACAGCGTAATGTAATAATTCCTAAATTCACCAAAAGAATATTCACGCTAAAAACAAACAATTTATTCCAGCAGCTTATACCCCGGTCTTTAGATTCAATAAAAAAAAACCACTGTGAAACCCTGAATAAGGGTGGCGGAAATTGTACGTAGATATTTTTCCTTGATTCAAATACGCGTCGCTTGAGCTCAGGCGCATCCACGTTTCTTATCTATGATCATATATGATTACCACAAATCTTGACGTGATACTACGTTCAGGAATAAGGATAGCCAGCACGCAAGTTATAGGAAATAGATCTTCGAAATATATCTTATACATACTATATACGACCTGAACAGAATATCATTAGATTATACAAATTATTGTTGTTGTAAAGCGGAAATTGGGGAAAGATTTGTGGTAATCATATATGATCATAGATAAGAAAAGTGGATGCGCCTGAGCTCAAGCGCGTATTTGAATCAAGGAAAAATATCTACGTACAATTTCCGCCACCCTTATTCAGGGTTTCACAGTGGTTTCTTTTTATTGAATCTAAAGACCGGGGTTGTAAGCTGCAGGACAAGCAGATGCTGCTTTGAAATTTTGGGGGGTGAGGCTTAGGGAGCCCGAAGGTCGAGTTAAGGGATAAAGCAAGGCAAGAATCTATCTCGAAATATGTGTTTAAAAGGAAACAGCATGATAGTAATGATTCAAAATGTTGTATCTTGACTGCGTCAGCTGACGGTCTTTCCACCGCTACACAAGCAGCTGATTGTTGTTTTCAAGCTCTTAACTATTCGAAGAATCACGTAGTTCAATTTCATTCGGCGTAATATGAATTTATTTTAGGATTTTTTTGTACAAGTTTATGCGAGCAGCTGCTGTATAATCCCCCCTCTACGATGGAGCTGCTCAGTACGACGTCAATTATTTATGAAAAAAGTTTCAGCCAGCGTACTGTTACTTAATATTATTTTTTTTTACCTTTTTCGCAGCTTCCCACACCCGCACCCACCGCTACTTGAGCAGCTGACGATCGGTTAACTTGTTAGTCATATAAGATCAACTGTCGATGTTAATATCAGTCGGCTTACTAAGACTTGTATTTGCAACGCTACCTCCCGGACTATAAGGACGATAACTCTCGAACAAAATGTTGTTCAAAAGTTAAAAAGTGGAAATTTTCAAGGTAGAATCAAGGCATACTCCGCGTGCTTCAGAGTATTAGCCATCTGAAATTTTCCCAATAACTCGAAAAATACTACTCTGATCGAATGGAAACTAAGCAGGTATTTATCCTGGAAGCCGAGCAGCATTGGGCGAGTGCAGTACCTGGAAGGGTGACCACTATGACTATGATTTTAAGCAAGCGCGCCAAATGGGATTGACCTTACGTTAGTGCTTTTCCGATATTTTGTGTTCTACATAATTTTTAAAAAACTTCTCCACTTATTCCCAAGCACTTACATATTCTGGTTTAAGTTTTTTGTCAGCTCCTCTCTCCACAACTCTCCCTATTTTATCCAGTGCCTTATTCAGAGTTTCCTCATCCTTCAATCTCAGTTCTTCGTTAATGATTTCTAGATCTCTAACAGGGTTAACGTCCCCCTCCACGTGGGTAACGTCGTCGTCTTCAAAGGCTCCTGAAAAAATTGCGTTTTCTGTATAGCCTTCGATATCGGTTATGGAAAGGAGTGGTACTACTTACGACATAGATGGAAAATTGCGTCGCAGGCGCTGATGTGAGATAAGAAAGCGTTTCCTAGACCTTGACCTTCAGAAGCTCCTTTGACAAGACCGGCTATATCCACTACGTTGAGGAAGGCTGGCACTTTGCTAGAAATAAAAGGGGTTCGAAATTCTCATAACAGATTTGCACAAGGTTTAACATATGTAAGGGTTGTATTGTTCGAGGTATAAAAATTCACCATCAATGTTTGTGATGATTTCGAGCAAGACTTTGGATACGTACTCCAGCGCTTCCCAGTCCGTTTTGGGCGCTCTTGTTCCCCGGAACAGAGTGCTTGTTTGTTTTTTTTTCGTTACTCCGAAACCATCTGGTCTATTTTGCCCAATAACGAACTTAACCGAGATATTTATCTTCCAAACCTACTCTGAAATTTTCAACTGCCTAGCTCATTCCGTTCGAGAGTTATTGTAGAAAAATTTTCAAATTTTTTTTTTACACTTTGCGGTAACCTGGTCAATACAAAACTTCACATGCGTATAAAGGTCATGATTCTACAATTTGATGCTAAATTTCAGATAGATCGAGTGATCAGTTTCGGAAATATTCATAAAAAATGTTTTTACTAAAATCGGCCATAACTCCGAAACCGCTTGATGGATTTCGCCCATTAACGGACTCGTCCGAGATATTTACGCTCCAAACCCACCTTGCAAATTTCAATCCTCTAACTCCTTTCGTTCGAAAGTTATCGTGCCTACGGCCGGTCGGACCGGCCGGACAGAATCGATTTCGACCTCGGATTCTTGATCAGTTAGTCGAACCAAATCGTTCGAGACCATTTTCAGCCAAAAATTCTAAAATTACAAACATTTGGGCAAATTGATAAGCACTCTGTTTCGAGGAACTAGAGCGCCAAAAACTGAGAAGGCGGTCTCGTATATCGATCGTAAATTCGATTAAGAGTATGAATAGACAATAGAAAAACTCCTGACTTCAGTGCTTGAACCAATTTTTTAGAGAGTCGCGATGAGCAATTGACCAGAGGAGTCAGTACTCCATGGTTTCAACCTTTTATATTTCCTTTATTTGTTGTGTTTCACCTAGGTAGCCTTAGTAATGTCAGAAATTAAATTATCTATGGACTGAAGATACGTTATCCAAGTCCAACACATCGAATCTTCTGGCATCCACTGAGGTTCCTGCCAAATCCACATTTTCCGAGACCACAAATCATCAATCGCCGCAATGATTTCCACCTAAACTAGCCATTATTCCATAAAATCCGATTCTTGCAATCCGAACCCATCAAAAACCCAATTTGTCGTATCGATAATACTTCCATGGTCCCATTTCCCAAAATTACTGTATATTAAAGCACGAACCGTCCCGTGAATGGTCGCTGACAAAAATCGTATCGGCACATTCGTTTTAATCAATGAGCACAGAAAGGAATATAATACAGAGACGATGCGGTCACAGACGCCAAATTGCTATTTAAACGATGCGGAGACGGCCCGTTTAAAGGTCGACGAGGCCATCGAATACCATTTTACGACGTGTCCCAAATTATTCCGGCGTATATTTTCGTTCCCACCGGCCGATGGGCGCCTGACAAATTGGCATCACCCCTATTAGGGACACCGATTAAGGTTCAAAGTACGTTTAAACGTAAGACTGCGTCGAGAGAAAAGTAGTTATCTCATTCTCAAAAAACTGGCGAAGAGACATTCAGACCGAATTATGGCGGACGAGCTTTGAAAATGCCGTTTTCGTTTTGTCGAAATTGGACCAACTGGCGTTTAGATATCGCGCCCTTATATACAGCGGCGCAATTGGCAACACTGATAATTGGTGGGTGTTGAGATGAACGACTTGCCGTCATTCAATCGATGATCCAAAGATAGTTTCCTTAAGTTAAATGTCCGAAAATAGCTGTTGTTTACGTTATCAATATGCAGGGTTGGCATAAAGTATGGAACCAAGTGAATATCTTTAAAACGAAAAGAATTATATTTATGAAACTTTTCAGGACAGTACAATGACGCATACCGCATCTGATGCCAAAATTTTTGTTACTTCCGTACTTCCGGTTTAACCGAAATACAAGAATTTTTTTAAATTTAAATTGGTCACCCCTTGAAAGATCTTGTTAATTCGAATTCTTACATACTACGGTTAGTGGATATAATTTGTGAAAGTGGGAAAGCCCTGTGAACAGGAGCTTACAGCTGCTTAGCTCCAGAAAAAAAAATATAATACCTATCTTCTCATTATTTCCAGAAATATAGATCCGGTCGAGTTTAAATCTAGAACTTTTCTGTAAAATAAGCTGAAGTATAAAATATTGAGGGGTATTTTTTGGCGCTCTAGTTCCTCGGAACTGAGTGCTTATCAATTTTCCCAAATTTTTCGATGAAAATGGTCTTAAACGATTTGGTTCGACTCACTGATCAACAATCCGTAGTCGAAATTCATTCTGTCCGGCCGGTCCGGCCGGCCGTAGGCACGATTACTCTCGAACGGAATGAGCTAGACAGTTGAAATTTTCAGAGTAGGTTTGGGAGATAAATATCTCGGCTAAGTTCGTTATTGAGCGAAATCGAACAGATGGTTTCGGAGTAACAAAAAAAATTTTTTTTACAGAACAAATTCCAAATTAAATTTTTTCAATATGCAGTTTTACCATAAGAATCCATTGATATCATTTTTAACTCTAACAAGCTGATACTTTCGGAGATATGATTTTTTTAAATTTCAATATAAATCGTATTTCTATGTTTTCACAGAATGATATAATTATTCTGTGGGTATTCTATGAATTGTTATAATGTCAACTTATTTTCCTGAGACATGACGTTGTCTAATTCATTCATTCCAGCAATCGTAGAAATATGAGAATTATAATATAATATCACACTTTTTGTTGGTAGATATTTTCATGCGGATGGTCAATCCATATGATGATGGGAATGATATTGGTAAGTTAATAATATTGAGTTCAGAATATCTCCACTAAAAACAAAACCGGAATATTGGTGTATTGGAGTGGATTTGAGGAAAGATATATATTATCGTTCATCATAGAATTGAGGAATGAATATCTCGGATGAGTTCGTTGTTGGGTAGAATTTGTCTATTGGTTTTGGATTGATAATTTTTGGCACTCTTGTTGAATTTAAATTCTTCTATGATGTTTGAATTCAATTTCTGCTAAGATGAAGTTCTTTCATAAGAATCCATTGATATAATTCCCAACTCTGAGAAACCAATACTGTCGGAGATATAATTTGTCTGTTTTTAACTCATAACAACAAGCTTATACTTTTGGAGATATGATTTTTCAAAATTTCGATAATGAATCGTACTTCTATGTTTTCACATAATGCTATAATTTTTCTATCTAAGCTTTATTATATGCTCTGTGTTCATACTCGTACATGTAATCCTGTTCTATAAGAGAGAGTCAGATTCATTTCAGCTATTTCAATTTGATTTCTTCCATGGTGCAGTTCTCATTCTCAGATTGCTCATTTAATCTTGATAAATAAACTATTATTTGAATTGAATTTCCTTTATGATGCAGTTATATCATAAGAATACTCCTACGCCAGAAAGCTCCTGTCCACAGGGCTTGAACCCATATTTTTCTTCACTTAATTGTTTGAAACTATTGCGATTTACGCTTGCGGCATTAGCATTTTCTCAAGAACTATCTACATGCCATTCTGAATCGAATGACACCTCAATCATAATTTTCGGAGAATACGCAAAAATTTTGACCTAACAAGCACTTGTTGACTAGACTATTAATAAGCGTATTATGAAATGGTCGTGGAGACAAATTAGTCCCTGAGGACTGCTCAGTTATGTCATGAAAGTCCGAATTCTGCTTCATACAAAATGAATCCTAATCCACGATCATGAGTTTGTAAGTTAAAAGGTTGAATATTTTGGGGCATTCATATTCCATAACCACTATAATTTCTTTCCGTAGGATTGGCGTAGTATTCTAGGTTGCCTACTTTGGACGATGAGGTTCAATTCTCGATTCACCCTTACTATATTTTCTTGACATATAATTTCCAATTCAAGGATTTGATAAAAATCAATCTGATATATCCTGGGGGAACTAATATAATTTGTCTGATATTCGCAGCGTTACAACGTCAGCCGGAAGGAGAACAGCACTACCTTCCACTGTCCTCTCTTCGCCCCAGTGCGCGCGATCCCTAACGAATCCAGGACCACAAACCGTCTCGAATCGAAGACGTCAACGTCCATTTGCGATTGAACCGTTCAATTAGGACCGCAACCGTCAATTTGCAGCGTTTTCGAACCATTAACTTCCGCGTAGATCGCAGACTTGACGCCACGGCTTCGCGTGCTCGAAATGCTAAAAAAAAGTCCTGCCGCGGATGCCACAGGGTGGTGGTTGCAACCCACAGACGGACGGGACGTTTTAAAACGCTAAACGGGGAGGCTGCCAGACGACACGGAAACGATATTACGTACCCCAGGACGATTATCGAGGGCGATCCTCGCCCTTATTCCATTTGCCGAACCATTAACGTATCGGAGGTTGTAATTTGCGCCAGGCAACTTTTCTAATTCGCCATTAGACGAGATTGGATATATGGCTTAATCGGGTAAGGCAGGCAAACCGAAAAATCATACAATAGAATAAGATAATTCCACCAAATGTTGTGGAAACAGATTTCCAAAGAATGAATCTGGAGCAAAATTAGGGATTCACGCGAGAGCGACATTTTTCTCGTCTCGTCTCGGAAAAGCGAGACGAGACGTTTTCAAAAATATTTTAGGCGATACCGAGACCACATACAGCACAACACGAGTCTCGTTAAATTTTTTGTATGAAGTTTTATATACGACTCCACATTTTTCAACATCCACAGAAAACAATTGAATATGAAGAGTTTCCACTATAATTACCAATAAATTTTGTTTATATTATATATACATCAATCGTTCTAGAAATACACGATTTTTTAGAATATTATCAAGTCGTTATGTCCTTGCTATAATTGAGATTATTTTTCAAAGAATAGAATTCACAACCATAAAAACGGATGCCATTATGAATTCAATACTTAACGGACAACTTTTATTGCCCCTAAATCCCAATGCTTTAAAAATTTCGTCTCTATCTGAACATCTGGAGAAATTTATTCTCTTGTGCTCCTTGTAGTGAAGATGTGAACAATTATTGTATACATCTGGGGAGTTACGTATAATAAAACTGGTAAAGAAATGAAGCTATTCAATGTTTCGAAAAGTGTTATGAGGAATACGCCAAGAACACCCTCAATGATCTACCCACTGGGAAGGTATTCTTTGAAAACTATACCAAATTGTTCAATTCTATTAAAAAATGTATCGACATCGATATAGCTTATTTAAAACATCTACAAAACTTTCGAAATATTGGAAAGCTGGGTTTGAAGAATATTTGCTGTTAGAAGGCAAAATAGAAATATTTCCAAGATGGCCGATGGTTTATTAATGGCTACATCCGTACCTGTTGAAGCGTTATTTTCCACAGCAGGTATGATCATGGCAAAAACACGTACATCATTGGGAGATGATGTGATTCAAGCGTGATTATGTTTGAATTCTTGGTCATCGAGTAATTCAAAAGTTGAAATTATCAGTGTTTAAAATTAAAAATAATATGTACATATAAAAATATTTTTGTATAAGAGCGTAATAAATATAGCTTTACAAAATTATTCATTATTGTATACCATTTCGTTTAAATATTTTAATATTTATTATCGTTATTTAGAATTAAGCGAGACGAGACGAGACAACTGAAAACGAGACGAGAACGGGACTTATACGAGACATTTTTTTTGGGAATTGGCGAGACCGAGACGAGATTTCTTATATTCTCGTCTCGTGTGAAGCCCTAAGCAAAATTTGAACAGACACCTATGATTCTCACACTTTTGTACGTACAATGCGAATGAAACCGAATCTGGCCACTGGACCTCTGAGAATTCTGAATACGCCCATTTTTATATACCCAAAATGGATGGATGCCCTAGAGGGGTAGGAGGCATAGACATAAATGGCCCTAAAACAAGGGAATATATGCTTTTGGGGAAACCTATACCAACGCTTCGAACTAGAATTCTGGCAGGGGGAAGGTGCGTTTGGATCTGTTTGTCCAGGCAGTACCAAAGGACAAGGATTTACATCACTTCTGAAAGCAAAGGGTATTGGGCACCTGGAGGCCGTTAACTCTAAGTAAAAGACTGTCTGGAGCAGCAGGAAATGACTCATGCAACTGGTGTAAGAGCTACAAACAAGTTCTGGTTTGGATAACTGTCGCTCACCAGGGTATTGAGGCAACCGACAATGCTGATGTCCTTGCGTTCATCGGACCCCTGTCTTCGTGTGGGATGTAACTAGATTAATACTCCAGGGCTAAGGCAAGCCAAAGACCGTATTTTCCTCCAAAGACAGGCTCAACTCATCCTATCGTTGTCAATTAACTAACTGAGGAGGCTCGCCAGACTTTTCAATTTCCTTTGCGGGAGAGATACCACCCACATAAGATCGGCGATGAAGATGCTGTTATTTGTAGGTTGAATAGACAGCTGAAGCTCGAGCACATTCTTAGCCAAACCAAATCGTCAGCAAAAACGATGCGAGCAGTGCACAGACAGTAGAGATAAGTTTTCCAAAGGAATCATTAACTTTGTGAAGAGTATAAAACTCCTGGGCAATTGATAGTAGCATGGTAAGACACAAGAGATCTGATTGGCCTCGGTGTAGAAATACTTCTCCAAGACCTAAGTAACTTCATAATGAGGTTTACATGAGAAAAACCAATAATACAACGCTTTTCATCATTATTTCTAATTTTGACCATTTATTGTTTATTTATTTGTTAGTACGGAGTCGTGAGGCTTGGTCCAGCCCTCCAGAATTGTGAACGATACGTTCTTTTGTTCCCATTTCCCTACTGATTAAATCCTACGGATATTGTCAATGGCGTTAACAAACCTGATGACGTCGGTAGGAATATTGCCCGTCACGTCGAAACCTGTCCAAGTTTTAGGACTGACTCAACCATATGTAAAATACTTAGGCAGGGCAGCTATGAGTATTTGCAAACTATGTGTTCGGCAGTGTCCTTTTCCGATCCACAGAGCCTGCATGTTTCGCCTGCTGACCTGCCAATGCGGTACAATTGGTATTTGTACAGATAGTGCCCTGTCAGCAGTCCCACAATTACCCAAAGCTCAGCCCGTGGCAGGTGCAGAAGCTTTCTGGCGTGGGATGGTGAGAAATCCACGAATCTTTATGCCTGCGCAAGTCCTGGAGTATTTATCCAAAGAGCTGTTCTGTAAATTAGCTCCCATTGTTGGACCACTGCCCTGCAGTGGTATTGTGGTTCTGGTCCAGGAGATGTTACCCTGGAGGCCCTTTTCGCAAGTTCATCAGCCTTCAATATCACAGTGCCCCGCCACCCACAGAAGAGTCACCTTATCGCCTCTAGCCAGTTGCTTTATGGTATTCAGGCATTCCCAGGACAACAGGGAAGCTTAGATGGGCGATTCCAGGTCTCTCAGTGCTAGTCTTTGTTTCGCTATGGCCCTCGGAGCCCATCTGGGACCACCTGTCCCCGCTAACAATGCTAGCATCGCTCCAAGAGTCACAGCTACTGAAGCCCTCACACCACGACAAGGTGCTGACCAAGTGAGGGCCAAGTGACCAAGTGAGGAGTAAAACCGATCGCCTATGCAGATGACCTAGCTCTGCCGGTTAGAGCTAATTCGATCGAAGACCTACAAAGAGACGTTAATAAATCCCTCGAAAAGGTGGATGCATTCATGAGGGAAAACGGTTTAGAAATTGCCGTTGGTAAAACGGAGGTTGGACTTCTGAAGGGACGGAGGAAAAGTTTTCGGATAAGCTTTTCCATTCAAGGACAGGTGGTGGAGGCAAAGACCAAGGTTAAATACCTAGGGATGGTCCTTGATAAGGGACTGGCTATGGGTAGACACATGGAGTATGCTGCGGAAAAGATGATGGAGAAGACGTTGGCCCTGGCGAAGATTATGCCAAATATTAGGGCGCCGGGACAATACGGCAGGAAACTGTTGAGCTCGGTAGCCCACAGTGTAGAACTGTATGGTGCGCCGGCCTGGGCAAAAGCGTGTGGTACGGAAAAATATAGAAGGAAAATAACGGCAGCGCAGAGGGTAATATTGCAAAGGGTTTGCTGCGCGTACCGCACGGTCTCCGCGGCGGCAGTGCAAGTAATTGCGGACAAACCGCCAATAGATCTTCTGGCTGAGGAAAGGAGAAGAGTGTATGAGAATGCTTCTGGACACCGACCTGGTGGTGCGTAGGTAGAACAGGATAAGGATAATGAGGGCATGGCAAGATAGGTGCGAGTCATAGCAGGGAGCTGCGAGATGGACGAAGCAAATCCTGCCAGATATAAGTAGGTGTATGAGTTGTCCCCATAAGGTAACCAATTACTGGTTCACACAAATACTTACGGGACACACCTCCTTTGAAGTCTTCAGGGAAAGAATTGGAAAGACTGACCAACCGAACTGCCGAACGTGCAATTCGGAGGATAGCGTCGGGCACATGATATTGGAATGCGAAAGGTGGACAGTAGAAAGCTAAGGAGACTCTTCGGGGATAACCTGACTTGTCAGGGAATTGTGGAAGAGATGCTAGACAACGAGAGCAAATGGAAAGATGGTTACAAGATCTTGACAACCATAATGGAGAAGACAGAGGTAGAGGATAGAAACAGGCAGGCCATGGAACAAATGGGGAATGGGGAAAAATATACGCTCCGCAGAGACGCAAAGGGCCCTAAAGGGTCCGTTACCAATGCGGAACGAAAGATGGGCGAGGAGATGGAGTTTGGTTGGTAGGCACTGTATTGTGAGTCCAACACTCTCTAGGACAACTTCCTAGAGGAACATGAGTTTCTCCACCTAATTAATTAGTTCATTTTGTCCATATAACCGTTAAAAACGTTTCAGTTCAAATTTAAAAAATAGTTCGTGTCAAGTGGAAACGACAATATTTCACATAATGGTAGATTATTATCAAGATCCGCGATCTATTAAACAAAGCACATTTTGGTAAGAAGCGTATAATCGGGATTTATAAAACTCATATACATCGATATAGTGACGTTCAATGGTGAAATTTAGATGCCTTATATAATCTACCATGCAAAACATAATGAGTTATGATTTTCGTCCAAAATTATCTTGCTAACAGATGTACAGAAAAATCTAATTCAATCGAAGATTTTTCATCAGTAGGTCTAATGTAATTCACAACCATTTTCAGCTGAAAATTTACACATTTGGACGAAATGATGCGTTCAGTTAGCACGTTAAATAGTACCTTCTCAATAAGTAATTAATTGATAGTTCTTACCTAGCGGGTTTGAAATATTCACAGAGATAGTCGTATCTGGCATCGGGCACAGGTACTCGACGTGCTGGAACAAATTGATCTATAAGTTTTATATATACCAACGAATTAGGAATATAGACTATTGACATCTAATTGAGGGAAAAAATATTGTCGAAAGGATTTATACTAGAAGAGCTGGTATACATTTTTAGAGCGGTATTTGAGGCATGCTGAAAACTTGTCCAATAACTCTCCTATAATATCCAAACACAGAACCGCAGACCAGGCCCTGAGGTAGCGGGGCTAAATCAACTCATATATTTTTGGCGCTCTTGTTCCTCGGAACAGAGTGCTTATCAATTTGCCAAATATCTGAATTTTTGGGTGAAAATAGTCTCAAACTATTTGGTTCGACTCACTGATCAAGAATCCATGGTCAAAATCAATTCTGTCCGGCCGGTAACACGATAACTCTCGAACGGAATGAGTTAGACAGTTGAAATTTTCAGAATAGGTTTGAGGGATAAATATCTCGGTTAAGTTCGTTATTTGGGCAAAATTGGTCTTATGGTTTCGGACTGACATAAAAATATTCTTTTTTGGGCGCATGTTCTAGGGGAACATCGTCCTATCATTTCGTCCAAATGTCTGTAATTTTCGAATTTCGAGCTGAAAATTGGCTAATAGACTAATTCGGACTCCCTGATCACGAATCCGGTGTCAGATTTTAGGGTGCCGGCCGGCCGGCCTTCCGGCCGTAGGCACGATAACAGGAGCACCGAAGGTCCTATCGACTTCAAACTTTCAGGGTAGGTTTCTGATCAAAATGCGACGGTTAAGTTCGTTAACGGGCAAAATCGGCCGGACGGTTTAGAAGTTATAGACATTTCAAATTTTGAGGTTATTTCCCTGATATTTCAGGAACTAAAGAAGATGTTGAATCGAAACTTGGTAGTCAGTTCGAGGATATAAACGCGCAACTTTTGGCAAAATTCTGTTATGATCGAAAAGTTGGTAATTTTAAAAAAAATATTTCTTTTTTTTCGTGAACTATTCATCAGATTGCAACAAAAACTTGTACTAACGTCAATTGTAGTATTTTGCAACATTGTGCGAAATTTTGGCTCTATACGATTTCAATTTCTGGAGATATAAGACAAAATGTGTCAAATTTCCTGGGTCTCTCTCAGTATTTTCATCGATTATTCTATGAACTCTTTGAATTCCACCGAAAACAAATTCAAAGACATAAACATAAAGAATCAAGTCATAGTTTAGACGTCGAAAGAAGGACGATGTTGATCGACTTGAAAAGGTACCTATTTCAAGAAATGCAATAATGAAATGCTTAATTTATGGATATAATATTATCTAAGTATTGTTGGGATCGGGCAGTTGGAACATTTTTTAATAAAAAAATTTGTACCGACGTTAAATCAAGCATTCTACACGAGTGTGCAAAATTTCAGTTCGATACGGCTCAATTCCAGAAGATATTGCTTAAAATTCACATTCCAGCGTGTTTTGACGTTCTATGGTCACAGAAAATCGTCACAATAATTCCAATAATTGATGTCAGATTTCCTACATACAAAGATCAAACACATAATATTAAATGAAAAACAATTATTATGATCACATTCTACAGGAATTGATACTAAATAGAAGCTAGATGAAGATTATTGTAATGGAAAATTTGTGTTCCAGAATGAACATGCGCCCGATAGCTCCTGTCCACAGGGCTTGAACCCATTTTTATTTTACATCACAACTTTCAAATTCAATGCAGTTTTATAATAAGAAACCATTGATATAATTTTCAACTATAACAAGCTAATACTTTCGGAGATATGATTTTTCAAAATTTCATTAATACATCGTAGTTCTATGTATTCACAGAATGTGAACACATAATATGTCTGTGTTCACTGTTCATAAATGTCATCTTATCTAGCTATTAGAGACATGTCAATTCGTAGTTATTTTCAGCTGGAAAATAAGTGCCGATTCTTGAATTGGTGAATATATATACAAGACTGTTTTAAAACCGAAAATAATATTGACTGGTTGCATATTGAATAATTCATGTATAAATTCGGTATGATGTTTCAGAAGATTTAGAATTGGATCATTTTGATCAAAGTCATAGACAATTTATATGCAGTAGTGTATTAATATATTGTGAAAACTCCAAACGACTGTAACTTTACCTGAGTAGGATCTGGAAAAATGATAATGAAAAAAGTGTTTTATTTCATGAGAGGATTCTATGGTTAACATTAATGTACAACTTAAAAACTCAGCCCGTATATATTTCTTATTGGCGAAAATGAAATACTTAATTCATTTTCAAGTGTTTTGCCTCCTATTACAAAAACATAATCTCTAAAATCAAGAGCTTCGAATATCGGAAATCCAATATACGAGTATAGCATCAAACAATAGTGAAACGGAGAGTGAAATCGTGTATGAGACAGTGACCATCATAATTGTCAGCCAAGAGTCATTCAAATTAGAACACGGTGGAATGCTCGACAGAAATAGTGAATCATTCACACAGAAGCGAATGAAAAGATTAAAACTTAATTTTTATTCTATTATACAACTGAAGCATTATCATTCGTCCCAGTCTTCGACGGTTTCCTCTTCTAACGCCTTGAACCCCTTGTCAGGATGAACCTCCGTATACGACCACGAAGGAACAGTATTTCCGAACCTTTTTTTTATCCAATCCGTTATCTTCAAGTCCGGTACTGGCTCCTCGTAGTAGATGAACGGATTCCTATACTTTTTGAAAATGTCTAAGTACTTCAACAAGCTGTTTCGTCTGTCTTGCATCAAAGTTAAAGCCTTCTTATGAGCCTCCAGTTCAATCTTTTGCAACCGTTTGTTGTTCAATTTCAAGTGTATAGCCATTGTCAATAGAGCTGATTGTTGTACTGTTAATCCAGGTAGCACTGGCCGAATGGTTGCCGTGGCCTTGATGGCTTCTATCACGTCTTTGGCTACAAACTGTTCCAGAGCGCCAAGAGGAGGAAGATCTTTGTAACCCAACGGGGGATAGTTTATGTTACCCCTCAGTGAAATTTTGACGTCAAAGTATGTCATCGGGGAGATATTAAACTCCTTTTGGCACTTTACAGAATCGCACAAGTACACGTATCTCCCAAACTTAATGGCGAATTTCAAGAGCCCCTTAACGCTCTTCATCTTTTCCTTGCAGCAGACCACGCAGTATCCGTCTTGGTATGCGTTGGGTGGCATATCAGTCAGTTTCAGTATTTCGGGAAGATCCGCCGGTAGTTTATTGGTGTTGTAAGGCGGCAAGAATTGACATGGTGTGTCCAGGAACTCTTCAATGTGATCAGGGCAAATGTAATAGAAGTATTTTCGAAAGTGCACCAATCCAGTGCGATCTGGAGGAAAACCACCAGATATCAATCGGTTCAAATAATATAAACAGCATGGACAGTAAGTTTTGTAAGAACTCTCACGCTCTAGGAATTCCAGAGGGGACACAAGCATATTCGCCAGACGTAGAGGCCAACCGTCTTCAGAATGGATTAAATAGTGTCGATTTTCATACATTGCGGCCTTCAGGAACTCGTACGCCTTCTCCCATATGTCCCACATGCAAGTATTTATCGGTATTTTCACTATATTCTGATATTCGTTCTCCAACCACGCTCTGTATTCTGCCTGATCCGACTCCCAAACATTATACCTGTGTCGTATGAAATGCATACTATAAGGAGGAGCGAACATTTTCGAAGCCTCGTTGGAAACGTAGTCATACACCGTCAAATCTTCGGTGAACAAATCGATGATCAGTTGCGGCATCAAACCCATGGAAGCAAGGTACTTAACTTCCTTCGCGCTGTTCGGAAATCCATCCATCATAATGCCCTGGGTAATGGCTCTGGGGTCAAAAGTCGCGGCCTCCACACAACTTAGTAACATTTTCTCCTTTAGAACCAACCCTTTTCTCAGTCTAGATTCCATCGAGACACCCAGAGCTGAGTAGGGCAGATAATTCATCACGTATCTAGCGGCTTGACCTTTCGATACGATCTTGAGGCCCAGCTCTATACGGAAACGATCAGCCAGAGCGGTTTTTCCGCATTTTGGAGGACCGATGACGGCTATTCTGATTGGCAGAAGGGGAAAATTTACCTTTTCTATATCAACATACTTCAAGGGATCTTCTCGAAAGAGTTCTTTACTCCCTTTGCCAACCAAGAAATAGATATACTGCCTGTGAATGATGGGAAACACGTTGAACTGTTGCTCCATTGGTATGAATAGTTGTACTTTGACGTCATTCTTATGATACTGCACGGGACATGTCCTACCAAACATGCTGAGGAAATAGTAACCACTCGACAACAATCTTTCTGCCACTTCTATTGATATTTCGTAGGTTCTTTCGAAAAAAGATCTATTTCTAAATTTATACTCGTCTACTGCTAGTAGTGCCGCGTACTGAGTAACTTCAATATTTTTGTCTGATTTCAGTTCCTCCCAAGGTATCGAGGCAGCAAGCGAAAGTTCTCTGATGATTCTGAGAGATGCGGTTTCCCTCGAATATCTATTGTCGAATTCTTCCTTGACCTTCTCGGTTACCTCTGCCATATTCTCGATGTCGACGTCGAACATCGGCTCCGGTAACTCTTCTAACAACACCTTGTTGATCTCGTCCGCGTCTTCTTGTTCCGCGACAGAATCGAAGGTGACTTGAGACTTAAAAGTGGATCCATCCTCGTCTGTCTCCTCCAAATCGTCCATATACGGCCTGGCAGGTACATCATCTTTGTTGTCTTTGTTGTGCTGCTTCTTCTCCGTATATCTTTGCTGTCTCTTACTATCCATGAGTTGATTGAAACGTTCTTTTCTATTATTTTCCCATTTAGTGAGTAATTCGAGGTGCACTTCAAGGCGTTTAAACCGAGCAACCTGCATCTGAACCTGTCTATCGGCCACCTCTTTCTCGATGGTTCTCTGGTTGAGTTCCTTTTTGGGAACCTTTAACCCGATGACTTTATCTGGAATGATCTTTTCCATAACCATAGCGGTTACATCAGAAGGCCTTTTAGGGAAATCATCTATGACAAATCCCATAGTAACATACGGTTCCTCGAACCAAAGTGGATAGAAAAACTCTCGAAGCAATTCTAACGGTAAAGGAGTATCCGTATGTAAATATTCTTGTATTTGCTGATAATTCTCACTTTGTTCATCATCTGATCCTTTACTCCTTAGGAATTCCATGAAGTCGAAATAGCAAGAGGCAAAGTTTCTAGATATTGCTTTGCTTATTGAAGTTTTTCCACTTCTTGCGTTACCCACCACGCATATTCTTGGAGGAGGAAAAAAAATGAAGGGCTTGTCTATTGGCAAGTACATCCTTGGGTTCTGGATGAACGCATCGAGATCTTCGTTGCTCGAACAGAAATACAGTTTTCCCTGAAATTTTGCTGCATGTTTTTTACTTCCTTTCCATAGTATGCCCTTTTCATGGAAAGTAACTGGACAATAATTATAGGTATCCCCGTATCTCCTATTCACCTCGAATTCCTTCTGAACCTTCTGGTTCAAATCTTCATCAGTGCCCTCGGCGTCTGCGTTATAACCAAAATCTTGAGCTTCTTGCAAGCGGTCGATATCGCTGAAGACTTCCGCTGGAAGGCGATACCTATCTTCGAACGCAGAAATGACATTCTTCATCAGGTCTTCTAAAGATTTGTCTCGGACATCTATTACTAGCACGTCTTTCTTCATAGTATTCAGGAAGCTAAGAATCTGTTGCTTGTTTGCTTGGAACTGTGCCAATTCCTTTCTGTAGTTGATTTGGGATTTTCTCCTCTCAAGCAGATTCTCTTCGGTGAAATCTTCTTCATCACCCGTTTGAGTGAGGAATTCTCTCTGGGTCAAAAGGTCACCCAAAGTATCTTCTACTATTCTGTCTCTCAGTTGTATAGGATCTAATGCTTCGATTCTTCTGGTGATATCCGATCTCCCCATGCTGTGGAAGAATCTATGGTAATCGTAGAAAATATTGACACCCCTAGTTTTGAAACGATCCACCAAGAATTCGCCACTAGAGGAATCCTCCAATAAGACGACGTGATCCGGAGGACACTCGTCGTATACTCTTTGGAAGAAATTGATCTCGTGAGGAAAGCCGTCGATAATCCAACCCCCTCTGCAATTTTCTCGCTGCATGTACTTTGCTTCTTCTTGCCTTATTGCAGTTCCGTACATATCTAAGAGATCTTCCTCGCCAAGAATAATTTCATCGGGATCAGAGTTTCTTATGTACGTTTCGATACCCATGAGTATAGAATCGTCAAGTACAGTTACCGGAACGAACTCTTTCACTGGCTTCCGAAGTTCATCCGGCAGGTACATCCGCATCCTTTCCGGATTCTCCATGAGATCCATTATGGTTGTTTCATTCAGAAATATACCATCAAAGGGTACCTCCTCCTCCATATCTCCGTGAGCACTCCTGAAACCCATCATCACGGGAAAAGATGATAATTTCAGTTGCATATCCGTTCTTGACTTATATACTTTCTGGGATTCGGCCTCTATATAGGTTCGGAACTTTGCCAGCCAGATGTTCACCTTTTCCGTGAGTTTGAGATTTTCGAGTTGATGTTGACGCAAGAGCTCCACGTTTACCATAGTTAACTTGTCCGTTATCATAGCTTGCCTCATCCTTTCAAATAGATTTTCACGCCTATGATTGACAAAGTTCTTGTACAGTTCGGCGGGAGATAGTAC
Organism: Halyzia sedecimguttata; assembly: GCA_937662695.2. NCBI lineage: Eukaryota > Metazoa > Arthropoda > Insecta > Coleoptera > Coccinellidae > Halyzia > Halyzia sedecimguttata. The sequence continues at coordinate 109,817,537 of OW569414.2, read as the reverse complement.
GGTGCAATTGAGGAGGTATCCGAGACATGTAGAGACAGCGGTTTTTCCCGAACAGCCTGGACCCATGACATACAACTTTCCATGGGATCTAGGGTTTGGTGGAAGAAGAAAGGGTCTTGGATTTCTATGAAACTTGATGAAGGCCTCTTGATTGGAGAGGAAGAAAATACTGTTCATGAATTGCACAGCATATTTCGGGTCTCCTTCTTGATAGTTGCCTTCGGTCATCGCCACTGGACATCTAGGGCCCCAGTCACTATATTCCCACTTGAACATTGGATTCACGATTCGCCTTCTGCATAAGTTACTGAAACATTCCTCCATGTTTTCGAACTTCTTGGCCACATCGAAATAATCACCTTCCATATCCATGGATTCGACCGAATTTAACTTCTCAGGCAGTATCACCCTTTGGAGATTGGAAGTTCTTAGTTTCCACTTGACGGAATTGAAGATACGGGTGATGCTGGTCCTGCCGTCAACCTTCATGTAAAATTCTGGGTCGTGAAGCAAGATCTCAGCCTCAATAAGTTCGACAGCGACCTCGTGAAACCTCTGCAGCTGAGTCTGTACATTTGCTGGAAAGTCCCCAGGTAGTTTAACCAGGTGGATCAAGTTAGAGCTGTCCTTGAATAAACTAGGTACACTCTCGAATATCTCATCTATCTGATGTATTCCGCTGAAACCCAACTGATTCTTGTTGGACAAGAACGATAGAAGTTTCTTTTCGGTTTTTTCCTTCAGAAGGTCCAAAACTGTTTGGGAGTATATATCGTATCTGTAGTCTTTTCGTTTATCTATAACGTCCTGGTTTTCACAGACCATGTATATAATCATGAACGGCATATCAAATAAGTTTATAATTACACTAAGTTGCTCCTTATAGTTGAGGCCTACATCTGGAGGATAGCAGACGTCTATTCTGACGTCACCGAGATCTGGAGGGATGACGTCATCAGCGAAAGCGTGTGCAGAAAATGCATTATCTGCTTCCGACGTTTGACCTTTTTCCAATGTTAGTTCAGAGGCGGGCGTTGTGTTGGATATGGTTTCTCCGAATTCCACTTTGGAGGATCTGTAATAGGGACTAGTGTCTTCCTCGCTTCGAATTCTCGGCGTGGACTGTAGTAAATGTTGGACGGGAAACCCCATATTATCGAGGATATCCTCGAATATCTCTTGCACGGTGAAGATGGCAGATTCCTCAGAGACAGGGTCTTCTTCGTAGAGATCATTGGGGATTACTGGTAGGCCGCAGAGTACGAAGCCTCTGTGGAGAACCGATTCTGTTTTTACCCGCTTTTTTATTAGTCTCAAAATAATATCGATACCTATGGCTCTACCACATCTCAAATTGAATTCCATACATAGACCTGCTCGTGTTCCAGACTGAATTTCTTCTTTGATTAGAGTTTCTGGATCGATATAGACGCATTGCCAATAATCAGCTAACTGTTTGCCTAGACTTTCTTCACCTATAGACGGTTTGCCGATTATCCAGAAGGATAGTGGTTTAGATCGTAGGTAATTGATTTGCGACAGTCTTGTCGAGTAGAAAAATTTGATTTCGGTTTCCTTCTTTAAATTTGATTCTGAATTCAAGCGTGACAAAGCTGAATTCAATCCTATCAAATGGTTTGTTCTTGCAAAAGGATCTACTTGCTCTGAATGAGAGTAGTAGCTGTTGCAGAAAGGATACCATTCGTTAATATCGAAGAAAGGAGCTTTATCCTTCTTTTCTTCATCGACTTCGTATAGGGGACCGGTGACCTTCGAAAGGAAGTTTTTAAAACATATCACCAAAGGGTTAGAATCATACTCTTGTAATTCATCGTAGTCTATTTCGATCGACTTGCACAAAATATCGGCTGACATTATTCAACTACTAGCTTTCATATATGAAGTTTTCAGATACTACAATTTTGTTTTCACTATCGACACAATTGTCATATTATTTGTAAGTTGCGATGAATTGTTGTATCAGAATTGATTTGAACTGAATAAAAATAGCAAAAATACTTATTTTCATTGGGATCGATGGTGCAAAAAGGAAAGTTTTCAGCGGCTGCTGAACTTTTTGTCAAGACGTTGAAGAAGGTTGATTTACCAACATTTGGTACGCCAACAATTCCTACTCTCAGATTGGTACCCACACGACCAATGAGAGGTTTCTTTTCTGGTTCCTGGACCTTTTTGGGAGGCATGGTACCTGCAAAAAAAACAAGCTGCAAATTTTATGCGAAATTTGATTACTTTCTATTCAAAATTTATTATTTGTGTCTAACCACTGATTTTGTAATATTTGATCCAATTTTTGCGCGTATATTCTGGGTAACATCGCCGAAATGGTCTCAAACGATTGGATTCGACGCCCTGATGAAGAAGTCAAGGTCAAATTTGATTCTGTCCGTCCGGCCGTTGCCACGATAACTTGATAGCGACTCGAAATTTTCAGGGTAGGTGGCAATACGACGGACAAGTTCGTGAATGCACGTAATCGGCCGAACGGTTTCGGAGTGATAATTTTGTTTTAAACGAATACAAATCCGATCAGATTGAAACTTGGTGAGTAGTTGTAGAATAAAAACCTTAAGATGTCCGCAAAATTTTGTGAGAATCATAACTAGAAAATTTAAAATAATTATTCACAAATATTATTTATGTCACGATAATCTGAGAACGGAAAGAAATAGCGGCTTGAAATTTTCAGGTTAGATTGTGCATCTGAATGCGACATTTGAATTTGTCTATAGGTATAATCGGCCAAACGGTTTTGGAGTTATAACCATCTGAAATTTGGTTGTTATTTCCTCAATAACTCGAAAAATACAAAACCGATCCAATTCAAACATGGTTATTAGTTGTAGAATGCCAACGTGAAAATTCTTGCAAAAATTCGTGAGGATCGCATCACTAGAACATTTCAAAAAAATCATTGAAATAATTGAAAAAAATTTTATATATCAGAAACTATTCGTCCGGCATCGCTGAAATTTTACAAGAGCCTTCGGAACCTAACTCTAATGCCAACTTCCAAGTTTGAAGACGATCGGGTCCATATTGTTGGAGATCCGTGCAGCCTTTTGTGAGTTCAGTAGCTGGATGGGAAACGCTGAAATTTTGCGAGAACCTTGAAAACCATGAATGTCATGATGACATATTGAATTATAACATCAATTTTCGGGCAAATCGCATCACTAGAAAATTTCAAAAAAATAACGAAAAAAAAAATTGGTTCGAGCACTGACGTGGAGTCAGAAGCTTTTGCGCGTATGTTCTATTGTCCACTCTCCTGTATTGGACACTCTTAATCGAATTTACCATGGTGAATCCTATTGTCATTGTATTGTTCTCCTGTATTGGACACTCTAAATTGAATTTACCTTGGTAAATTCGATGAGAATAGGTAATTTTATGTCAACATCGACTTAATTCCGTCCATAATCCTTTTCCCAAAGTTATTATTCCGATAGAATAAAAAAAATTTAAAAAGATTCATTTCGGCTAAGGAAATCGATCCCGGTATGAGGAAGAATCTCCACCAGTGAGTTAGAGAAGAAGTAAGGAGTTATGTTGAATTCCGTGTATGGAACAAATATTATTACTGACCGTTGATACCCAACCAGCAAAAGTTGTCTTATAACACCAATGATTCGCGAATAATATCTCTCATAAGTATCATATTAGTGCATACAAAAAATCAATACATTATATTAAAGTTACATAAACTCCATTCTGTTGTGGATAATGGAAATACTTTATACATTTATTGTGAAAACGTCTATACAGCAGAATTATGAAATATGTTATAAAACTGTTACTTAACCATTTGTTAAGAGGTTTATAACTAACTTATAAAACAATTCTGCTTATAAAACTGAATGGTTTCTTTATTAATTCTGGGGATATTTATAATATCATTTTAAATACAATTAAAAAACTATTTCGAAGAAATTCTGTATGGCCTCATGAAACAGTTATATAGAAGTGCTTTTAGTTACAATTTTGCTTCCAGAAGTAAATTGTCGTTTCGGTAACCACTGCATAACTATTTTGTAGTTAGTATACAGGGTGTCCCAAAAATACCACGCGAAAGTGACACTGGAGATAGATTGGCATTAGGTCTATCAGATAGCATCAACATGACCTCAGTAAAAGTCCGCTGGTTTTCGAGATATCACCACTTTTGTGTATTTTTTAAAAATCTCCAGTTTTCGGTCTTTTATCGCCTAGCATTGCTAGAAATTACTTCAAACTCATGTTTTTTTTTACCTAGGCTATCCTGAATAGTTGCTTTAAACAATGAAGTAATAACTTCACCGACAACTAGAGCAAAATCCTTCAAAAAATGTCTAACTTGTTGTATTTTATGCCGAAGTTAAAACGTTAACTTAAGTTTGACTGACTGCTGTGAAAAAAAATTATATCAGACTGAATTGACAAATAATCGCAAAAACTGGTCCATTTCATGCCCTTTTCAAAATGATACAACACTACCAATTTTTTTTAATCAGAACCAGAATTGCTACTTATTAAAAAAAACCAAAACCCTTATCGACTATCTCGCTCCCACATTCATTGTTTTGTAACATGGAAACCGGTCCGACTTTCACAGACCAGGGGTCTTCGAATAGTCTAGACCAGGGGTCACCAAATGGCGGACCGCGGTCCGAATGCGGATCGCGAACATTTTTTTTGCGGTCCATTTTTCCAGAAAACATGTATTCTTGATTAAAAAAATTCAGATAACTTTTCGTTTTATTTACTAATTATAGATATTGGATTTAGATTAACTGCTAGTCAAATTCTGATGCCATCATAATGCTATCAACGACCCGCGACAGATATACAGATTAATATAATTAATCCTAATATTTTCCGAACGGATAGAGATACAGAGGAAATAGATACATAAATCTAAACGTCGTCCACCGACCAATCATCGGGGAATTTGGATATCGAGATGTGAAAATCATAAATTTCGGACGGGAAAGAAGAATTTTCCTTCGATTCCGGGTCAAAAATATTTCTAAGTGCCAACCCAAAAATTTTTTTTCATGGTATATCGATACGGAGCTCGTGTCTAGTTAAATCGAGGTCGCTGATCACGAATATGCAATTAGTTTTTCCCTAAGTGGCGTACTTTGGGAAAATTTTCACTTAGAGTGAAAAAATGGACGAAAATAGGTCAATTTTGGAAGTTCACACCGCCCAAAAAAATCGGAGTAAGGTGTTGTTGATTTTTCCCCTCATATATAGATCCTTTATCTACTGAATAATCTAAACAGAAAATGTCCAGGCCGTACTATTCGGGAATTATGATTTTTTTCCCAAGGGTCTGTTTTTCGGAAAATTCATTTCGCGGTATTTCCGCGGAAAATTCTCTAATGAAAAATCCGATCATATATTCGTAATCTACGGTCCCGAATTAGTAAATGACGTAATTTGCATCGAAATCGGAGACCGGTCGAATTTTGGCAATTTTTTAATACCTTAAAAAAATCCCATTTTTCGAGAAAAATTTTTTGACGCGAAACTATGAAACGGGTACTTATTCTTATAGATTCGGGGCCGTAGATTCAGAATCTACCATCAGATATTTATTACAAAAATTTTCCGAGGAAATATCGCGGAAAGAATTTTCCGAAAAATAGACCCTCGGGAAAAAAAATCATAATTTCTGAAGCGTACGACCTGGACATTTATTGTTCGGATGATTCGATAGATAAAGGATCCAAATATGACGTAAAAAATCAACAACACCCTACTCAGATTTTTTTGGGTGGTGGAAAGTTCCAAAATTGACCTATTTTCGTCAATTTTTTCACTTTAAGTGAAAATTTTCCCAAAGTACGCCACTTAGGGAAAAACTAATTACATATTCGTGATCAGCGACCTCGATTTAATTAGACACGAGCTCCGTATCGATATACCATGAAAAAAATTTTTTTCTCCCCCGGGATGAAAAGTTCACTTTTCGTCCCTGTCACGCGGGAGAAAAGTACCAGATTCTCTCCCGGTGAGATGGCAAATTTACTTTATCTCCCGGCGGTTACCTAGCAACCGCGTGTTTGTATCTCAAGTTGTTGACAGCTGATTCAAAATAATTAATTATTTCAGTGAATACTGACAAATATAAAATACATGGATTTGATTAACTCTGATGAAAGTGAAATAGACGGAGAAGAGATAATAAGAAATTTAGAAGAAGAAGGAGCAGCTATTATCAGTGAACTACTTCCGGTAAAATCCAAACGATTATATGAAAAGCGATACAATCAATGAATTTTCATTGATGACAGCTGAGTCAAAAGAATGTTAATTATTTCAGTGAATACCGACAAATATAATAAAAAATGGATTTGATTAACTCTGATGAAAGTGAATTAGACGGAGAAGAAAAAAATCGTATACGCACCTAGGGAGAAAAGTAGGACATCCTCGCCCGCAATTGTCACCCTCGCCTCCGGCTCGGGAGACAATCATTCGCGGGCGTGAATGTCCTACTTTTCTCCCTCGGTGCGTAATATACTATTTTGGGTCGGCACTTTTTGACCCGGAATCGAAGGAAAATTCTTCTTTCCCGTCCGAAATCTATGATTTTCACATCTCGATATACATCCCCGATGATTGGTCGGTGGACGACGTTTAGATTTATGTATCTATTTTTTCTGTATCTCTATCCGTTCGGAAAATATCAGGTAATGAGCGAATCCGTCAAACGCCAAAAAGTTTTCTCTAGTATCCAACACATACACAAAACTATAATTTTCCGATTAGGTCGACGCGGCTTTGGTTATTCACTAAATCGGGTACGCAGATCACGAATCTGTAATTAGATTTTCCGTATCTCGATTATTTTCGGAGCAATGACGAAGAAAGTCGCAATTTCTGGCTCTACCTCCGGAAAATGGACTAATCAGTCGGATTTTTCGCCATATTACAAAAATTAATCGAGATACGGAAAAACTAATTACAGATTCGGAATCTACACCCTCGATTTAGAGAATAGCCAAAGCCGTGGCGATCTAATCGGAAAATTCTAGATTTTTGTATGGGTTAGAATCTAGACAAAGGACTCACAGCTCTGGCAATGTGTTAGTTGTTGTATGCATTTTATCAATATTTCACAGGAAATAGGTCATAAATACTTCTACAAGGGTTGAAGTATTACAAGATATTTTACTTGCAATTATCTTTTCGTGGAAAATATTAATTTCAAGGGTGAGACCACCCATGCAAAAATAAACCAGTTAACCCAAAACATTTAAGTTTTACAAGCGAGCTGCTTTGTTTAGAAATACAAATGAGCGCTTCCCAACATGTGAAGTCATGGGACGCAACAGTGGTGATATCTCGAAAACCAGCGGACTTTTACTGAGGTCATGTTGATGCTATCTGATAGACCTAATGCCAATCTATCTCCAGTGTCACTTTCGCGTGGTATTTTTGGGACACCCTGTATAATATATCTTCTTTTTAGTAGTATTCAATTTCCATGACAATTATCATCCAAAAGCGATTATTCTGTTCCCACACTGAAGGTGTTTTATTACTTTCTCACACGTCTGCACGATCTTGAACGTTTCTCAAAAAGTTATGGTTACCATGAATCAAATGCTTATTAGTTTCCTAGCTAAAAGCACAAATGTTTTACCTATGCATAACTTTATTACTTCGCAGTTAATCAAGAATTGAACGTTCAATAATAACATATCGTTGTTTTTGCGCGTATGTTCTGGGGAACATCGCGTTACTTAATTTGGAATTATATATACACGTTCAGGAAGCATTGCGACTGCTGAAGACAATTTTCTCGTAGGTGCAAAATTATCTCCACAATTATGTTTGTGTTTAAGATATGGACTTAAGATACCTTCATCAGATTACCTGTTATTTCTTCTTTTGAATTTCCTTGCAAAAATATGTATTTATCAGATATTCCACAGGAAAACGTTAACTGTTTCACTGATTTTGCAGGTTATGTTGACTTTCACGCGGTAGAACATAATAACATGTTTTATAGTAGTTGTAAAGTAGCTAAATTACCACGAAATGCTTGAAACTGATGCAAAATCATTTTATAAGAGAACTCCAATAAACATGGCGGTATTTGTGATGACTCATAGTGGGGAGTCTTTTAAACACACCAAAAATCGCCAATGTGTATTTCAACCATTCAGAGCATAAAATGACTCAAAAATAATCTGTAGAACAAATTGGAATACATTTTCGTACAAAGTATTATTAGACTGACAAGCCTCATTTTTGTTTTGTTCAAATTTTGTATATAAAACATAATTTCAGATTTCAAAGAATTCTGAAGTTATGTGAGGATAGTTTGGAAACAGTGTCAAATATCAACACCAACAACACCAGCAGGAAAGAAGTAATGTCATAAGAAAGACATGAAGGTACAGGGATTGTCTGATGAACATTTGCCAGGCCTTTTTCTTATGGGGTTACATACGAGAGTTGAGAGTTAGTTTATGAGGTTGTGATCAATTCTAGGAAACATTCGAGCATCTTTTGTGAATCTGTTTCTAGTTGCCTTTCATTTCACAAAATTTTTGCTCGTATGTTCTGGGTAACATCGCGTTATCATTTTGCGCAAATGTCTGTAGTTTTAGAATTTTTTGCCGAAAATGGTCTCAAACGATTGGGTTCGACTACCTGATGAAGAATTCGAGGTCAAATTCTATTCTGTCCGGCCGGCCATCCGTTGCCACGATAACTTGAGAACGCAAAAAGATAGAGACTTGAAATTTTCAGCGTAGGTGGCGCATCCCTAAACGACAGACAAGTTCGTTAATGGCAGTTTGGTGATGTTCTTCAGGATTTCTGTACAATCCTGGAAATTGATAGTAAGTTAGCCAAGCTATACAGGGTGAGTCTTTGACCACTGCATTAATTTTAACCAAAGATTCCTCTCATCACATGAAACAGTTTTTTCATTTACCATTTTTCCAGATTCGGCTCAGGTAAAAAGTTACAAGCGTTTAAAGATTTCACAATGTGCTAATACACTCCCGCATATAAATTATCTATGACATTGTTGGCGGACGAGAATAAGGCATGGTAACGTGGTTTACAGCTTGATTCGGGATTTCAACGCTCAGGGACGGATCCATAAAAGTAGTGAAATTTCTGGAGTTTTCCATTTTAAAACATTCAATGAAGAATATCTCGAAAACGGTGCGTTTAAGGAGAAATGTTGAAGAATAATATAATGTTCTAAAACGATGTAATATTCTTGAAATGACTCAAGAAAAACTTTATATGCTTTCTTTATGCTAATTTCGTTTAGTTTTATGAATCCACGAGTCCATAACTAGAAAACCAGTAGAATTAGAAAATAACTAATATTTGGAAAATATGTATCATAGTTATAGGAAACTTAACGCCAACATTCATTTTATTCGAAAAAAGGATGTCAAAGCTACAAAATAAAAACTGATTTTTATTCAAAATTTCAACAGCCTGTATCTTTTTACCTGAGCTGAATTTGGAAAAATGTTAAAGGAAAAAAGTGTTTCATTTGATGAGAGGAATCTTTGGTTAAAATTAATGCAGTGGTCAAAGACTCACCCTGTATATGGATCCTGCTATATACAAAATTTTATGAATTGGTGATAATTCGTTTTTTCAAATAGGGCATTTTGCAAAGTTGGCTCACCCTCTTATATAATTAAAAAGAATGGTTGAAAACCCCTCCTGTTGGGTATTTTTTGAATCGACTAAGTGCCTACCATCAGGATTCACCCCGTATACACATACATTTATATTGTTTTGAAATGGGGAATAATGAATCAGAAAAATGATCAAATGGAAATATTCCGAAGAAATGTGCATTTTGATGGATGAGTCAAAATAAAACCTTAATCTTTTAACATTGTTTTTTTACATTCTTATAAAAACCACCACCAGAGAAGCAGAAATTGGCCGAAAACAACTAAAATAATCGTGCCGTACAGCGAACGCTTTCTTATCTTATGCAAATCAATGTTCTATAAAACCGGGCGAATAATAACAGATATTAAAAGAGGAAACTGCAACTTAATAATTTCGTTAGAACGGTCGCTTTCGATTCCACGCAAAATTGTACATTGCGAATTTTTTATTGTGTGCAGCTTTTGTGAAAAATACGGGGCCTAATGACGGGTTTCGCGAATGCGCACGCTGCAATTTCGAATTTACCACCATTTCGCCACAATTCCTATTATTGTAATTTTCCGATGATTTTCCCCGCTACCGCCGCCGGCTGCATGCCGGGGGGTAATTTCTTCATACAGATATACCAGTGAAATTATAGAGTTGCCTGCCTGTGTCCCGACGTCACAAAACAACAATTTATGAGCCAAACTGATCGAATTCCGACCCATATTTCCATGAATTTCGCGAATATTCCAAAAACATTATTCTTATCTGAGAAATTTGGTTTCATATAAACCGCTACTGCGAATGCTGCCCAGATATTACAGTTTACTGTGAGTTTCCTTCGCAGCAGTTCTTTCACTATTGTTCAATAGATGTCGCCAGTGTAAAGCAAAATCAAGGAAGATCTCTTCTCAACCTCATGTAGAGATTCTCAACATAAATATTATAAACCAATATTCATGAAATTCTTATTACACTATATATATATTCAGGATAAAGAATGACATATCTAAAACGTGGACGTTAACATAAATCACCAACTGCCTATTTTGTAATTGTAAGGAATCAATGAAAAAACGTTAGAAAACGAAACTAACCTCAAAAATCCTTTTTAATGAAGCTCACACGTGAATAAGCTCCGATTTGTAGAAGTTTCTATTGGAATAGTATCTGGATTCGTTGCCAAATGCTTCACAGTTCCATTCGATGAAATTACTTGCACAAAGCGTGAGAATTCAAAACATTATTCACTATTTGAACACCTGCGATCTTCCACCGACACCAAGATGCACAGACATGAATGACATTTGATTCTGTGGTTTTCATCTTGGAAGATTTCAGGTGGCTTATCGTGAGGCCAATGACAACGGATTTGGATATCCCAGTTAATTAACGAAGAAGGATAGTTTTGTATTCCATTTCCAATATAACATTCACGTAATTTCTACTTCAATATTATTCAGCATTAGCATTATGAAGAGTGGTGCAACATGATATGGAATATTTCAGAGATCCGACAAAAAATATTTTTGTCAAATTCAGCTAATTATAATTTTCTTATTGTCTCGTCATAGTAGATGATTAATTATACTTGTGTGATACACGCTTCTTAATCTTAACATGGAATACCTACAAAAATATTCTCAAGAATGTATTAACCAAGATTAAGAAAATAATCTTGGTTAGTACATTCATGCGAATTCGTGGTTCTTTAATGGTTTTGTTGTGTAAACTACAGTCACTCTAACAAGATCTTGTTTTCTAATACTTTTCCCTTGCGAAAACTTGTTCTATTGCACACCACATGACCGAGAATAACTGAAAGATACAGGAATCTGCATGCTACCGGCTCTAGTAAAAATAAAGAGATATTCATATTTAATTTATAATATACCCTTGTACACATTTCTGTTGCCGTAAATTCAATATTCGATAGTTTTCGGCACAATGTGTGTAGCCGGCAAAAAATAATATTCATCATAATATTGCGTCATCTGTAGATGTTTCAGTAGTCATAAAACAATCCATCTGGTACCAATTTGAGCTGTTCTGTTTCTCACTGTCGAGCGGCATTTTAAGAAGCTTTTATTTCTATTGAATTAAGCAACGTAAATATATGTAAGTACGCAGTTGGCTCCTTTCTTTTAATAATAATAAGTTTGAAGTAAGTTTCAACAAAATATTTTTTTAAATCAACAAGGTCACAGCGTTCTAGTTATAGGGTCTCGTGAAATGGATTCGTAAATAAATACCTATGTAGGTATAGAGATTTAATTGACTTGCTGAGATTAACACCAGAAACGTTCTTAGCCTTTATCAAAATTCTGTAGCTCCCGACAAATTCAACTAAACTGAGACGTGTTAAGTTAACCTTCATAGCGTCGGCTATGAGAAGTTTAATCCCCTTAACTATGCCTTTTTCATGTCTATATTTGCGCCTCTTTTCTTGGCTATTTGTTGATTGAATTCCCTCCCGAATGAGTGGCACTATTACACCGCGCTTTTTTCACGCTTGTTTCAGGCAGTAATTTCAGAGCTGCAAACATTGAAGAAATTCACATATTTACCTACCTCAAGTTCTTGTTTTGTTTGTATATTTTTAAAGCAATACCATAATGTTTTAAGAATGTCTGAAGAAACGTTTAATATGCTACTCCATAGAGTGCAAATTCACATACAGAAAAAAGACTCTGTAATTCCAGAAAGCATTTCTCCAAAAACGAAATTAATGATTACTTTGCGACACTAGACTATTGGTGAAAACTTCGTATCACTCGGGGATAGCCATCACAGATTATCTGGCCCTCGTTTAGTTTACGTCCTCAGGTTTTTTTCTGGGTTTTCTCTCCCAAACTCTGAAAAATATCTATAAAATAAAAAATTATTATTTAGTGATTTGCTTCTGCGTAAGAAACACAAGATATTTGTCAGAAGCAATCAATTGAACAATTTTGCCTAACAAACAACAACGAAACAACATCAACGAAGAAACAACTATATCGTAACGTTCCGGAGTCTATATCAGACTCCTTCGTCAGACGCTTAATGAAAATCTTTAGAATTATTTTGTTGATAGTTATTGTGAAATTCAAGAATAACTATCAACAAAATAATTCTAAAGATTTTCATTAAGCGTCTGACGAAGGAGTCTGATCTTTAGAATTATTTTGTTAATAGTTATTGTGAAATTCAAGAATAACTATCAACAAAATAATTCTAAAGATTTTCATTAAGCGTCTGACGAAGGAGTCTGATATAGACTCCGAAACGTTACGTTATAGTTGTTTCTTCGTTGATGTTGTTTCGTTGTTGTTTGTTAGGCAACATTGTTCAATTGATTGCTTCTGACAAATATCTTGTGTTTCTTACGCAGAAGTGAATCACAAAATACTTAATTTATATTTTATAGATATTTTTCAGAGTTTGGGAAAGAAAACCCAGAAAAAAAACTTTCAATAGTAAAAAACTGTGATCAGCATGAATGTGTAAAATACTACAGGGTTTCTAAAATTTGTTCGCTGGCGGCAGAGGACATCAGTTTACCGACTGGCTACTGCCCAAACGCTATTGATTGAATTATTTTACATATAAGTAGTCTCTAATGAAACATAAATTGAGTACATAATAATCCATTTCCAATAAAACACCTTTGAGCTATTGACGAACAGAAGCTAGAAGTGGACAATATAATAACAGGGTACGTTTAGCTGATACTCTATGAACCATTTACTAGAACGCCGTAACATGCATAAAGAATCTTCGACATCGATTGAGAAAGAAGAAGAATAGCCTCAAGGTTTTTCGATTTACATATAAAACGAGAATATAAACGTACCTAATGGGTACACAACCGAATAGGAGTGTCATTTAAATTCTTCTATAATAAGCGAACAGTTAAAATCCTTTTGGCTTCGACTTATCGAAGTGAAAAAGAGCCATTATTAAAGCGTTTTTCGATAGGAGAGCTTATTATAGATTTTCACGGCGCCTTTCAAGGTCAGCGTTATTTAAATATTTATTTTTTCACGGATATGTGGGACAGAGGTAACTGTCTGCGAAATGGTGGATCCAAAAAATTGTCCAAAAGTGCAATAGGTCGAGAACGAGGTATTATTCATTTATCAGGAGTGAATACTGGAAAACACTCAAATGTCATACACAGTCATCCAGAAAATAATTAGAATAATTCTTTTTCTCATCGATTATTCGGAAATTTGTATACCGCAACTGACAAAAAAATTGGGTCAAGCACTGACGTGAAGTTAGGAGCTTTTGCGCGTATGTTCTATTGTCCATTCTTCTGTATTGGACACCCTTAATCGAATTTACCATGCTAAATTCGAATTTAGTGTCAAATACAGGGGAATGGACAACATAATTTACCATGGTGAATTCGATTAAGGGTGTCCAATACAGAAGAATGGACAATAGAACATACGCGCAAAAGCTCCTGACTTCACGTCAGTGCTTGAACCAATTTTTTTTTTCGTGATTTTTTTGAAATTTTCTAGGGGTACGGTTCTTACAAAAATTTTTTTTTCGTCATTTTTTTCAAATTTTCTAGGGGTACGGTTCTTACAAAATTTTAAACACCTCTCTATGTTGATTTTCTACTACTAGTAACCAAGCTTCAATTCGATCGAGTCTTTATTTTTTGAGTTATCAAGGAAATAATATTCCAGGTGGTTATAACTCGGAAACCGTTAGACCGATTATGCTCAAAAACTAACTTAACTCTCACATTCGGATACGCAAGCTACCCTGAAAATTGCAAGTCCCTATCTCCCTTCGTTCGAAAGTTATCGAGGCAATGGTCACCCATCTATTGAACTCACACAAGGCTGCTCGAATCTCCAACAATATTTAACCAATCGTGTTGAAACTTGAAACTTGACAGAAGAGTTAGGTTTTAAAGGCTCTTGCAAAATTTCAGCAATTTCAGACGTATGGTTACTGATATATAGAATTTTTTCTTCAATTTTCAATGATTTTTTAAAAATGTTCTACAATTACTATACCCACGAAATTTTGCAAGAATTTTCGCGTTGGCATTCTACAACTAATAACCATGTTTGAATTCAATCGGTTTAGTATTTTTCGAGTTAATGAGGAACAAAAAACAACCAAATTTCAGATGGCTATAACTCTGAAACCGTTTGGCCGATTATGCTTATAAACGAACTCAAATGTTGCATTCAGATGCACAACCTAACCTGAAATCTTCAAGCCGCTATCTATTTTCGTTCTCAAGTTATCGTGGCAACAAAAATATTTTTTAATAATTTTCTAACGATACAATTCGAACAAAATTTCACAGGCGTGCTTAGGTTTATAATCTACAACTATTCACCAAGTTTCAATTCGATCGGATCTATATTGGTTGAAAACATAATGTTCCCCAGAACATACGCGCAAAAATATAACCCAGGCAAACTAATGTGATTGGAGCCAATATCAAGTATGAAGCGTAGACCCCATATGTGAAATTTGTGTGTGAAAATTTCCTCGTTGATCCACGTTAAAAATTCAGTAATGCTCAACGTTTTGGCTCTGATTTTGGAATGATTTTCAGGACCTAATAATTATGGAACGCCCAGTTTGACCTATGTAGAATGCAGGGCATTCATTACAATATAATTTGTAAATTCCTTTTTTTCCCCAACAATAACGGCCCTATCGATATATGCAAAAATATATGGAGTGTCCCATTTGAAGAAGTTTTTTTCATGCCGAGATCAGATCAATTATCAGATGTGTATAACTCCAAAACCATTGGGCCGATTATGCCAATTACCGAACTCAAATGTCACATTTGGTTGCGTAACCTACACTGAAAATTGTAAGTCGCTATCTCTTTACGTTCTCAAGTTATCTTGAGATACATAATATTTTTTCATAACTTCACATACGTCTTTATGTCAATATTCCACAACTTAACAAGTTTTAATTCGATCGGATCTGTATGTTTTGCTTTATCGAGAAAATAATATTCCTGTGGGTAACCCCGAAACCATTGGGCCGATTATGCCAAACAACGAACAAAACTGTCCATTCGGATGCGCAATCTAACCTACATATTGCAAGTCGTTATTTCTTTCCATTCAAAAGTTATCTTGGCAACGGTCACCCATCCAGCTACTGAAGTCACTCAATGCTAATCAGATCCTCAACAACAAAGATCCGTTCGTGTTCAAATTTGGACTCACTTATCAAGAATCCGTGGTCGAAATCGATTCTATCCGGCCGTCCGTCCGTTTACACGATAACTCTCGAACGGAATGAGCTAGACAGTTGAAATTTTCAGATTAGGTTTGGGAGATAAATATCTCAGATAAGTTCGTTATTGGGCAAAATCGGCTTGATGGTTTCGGAGTGACAAAAAAACAAAATTTTTTTTTACATTACAAATTTCAAATAAAATTTTTTTTAAAATGCAGTTTCATCATAAGAATCCACTGATATCAATTTTGACTCTAATAAGCTGATGCTTTCGAAGATATGATTTTTCAAAATTTCAAAAATACATCGTACTTCTATGTTATCAAAAAATGCCAATTATATCTGTCTGTGTTATAACTATGTTCACTGTTTATACATATAATCTTATCTACCTATGACAGATATGTCAAGTATATTGGTTTCTGTTCTAACAAAGTATGATTGAATGCAAAATGAACAATTATAGGATATTACAATTACTACTTCCCTATATGCCCTTGGATAATCCATATGATGATGAAAATATATTCAGAATATCTTCAGTGAAAACAAAACCGGAATATTGGCTAAGTTTCAATTGATAATAATTTTCAGAGGAAATTTGAGGAATGAATATCTCGGAAAAGTTCGTTATTTAATTTTAATTTAGTTTCGTTTATGATGTAGTTCTATTAAAAGAATTCATTAATTTAATTCCCAACTCTGATAAACAAATAATTTCGGAGATGAATTGTCAAAGTTTGAACAAGAGCGCCAAAGCTCCTGTCCACAGGGCTTTCCCACATTTTTCATTTTAATCAATAAATATACCTAGTGAACTTGGGGGTCAAATAACACATGAAATATAATCCGAATCATGAGTTGCCATCACAAAAATATTCCAATTCAAAAACGTGTAATACAGGAAATTGTTCGATAAATCATTCATGTTGTAAAATGAGAAATCCAGTTCACACCCCAATTGTCTTTCAGCTCCCTAATGAGCTGTAAAATGTCAGACATATCCAATTAAACGAAATATATGAACGTTTTCGTCCTTAAAAAACCGGGAAAAAGTTCTGATACTCCAGTTATACTACGTCTTGACTGGACTCAATGATCGATATAAATTCCTCGGCATTCCTATAGGATCTTCGTCATTTATAATTGTCCCCAATTTAGTCTAATTAGCATCGGTGGGTACTTCAAAAATGTGTGTATTGTAGGATCAGTGTTTATTTTAGGTAACGAAGAAAATTTTTTGATATATTTCAGAATACCTGCAAGAGAAGAGAGACAAAAAATTCAGATGTTCAACTTTTCGGTTTCCAGATGTAAAGGGTTTTCCAATAAAAGGTGTTATTATGAACAACCCGCTATTTCGGTAGATGTTACTTTTGAAGCTGTCATTTTTTGACATTTGACAAGTAGAAACTACGCCATTAATAAAAATGGAACGATACACGCTTCAAGAACGCATTGATATTATTGAAATTCACTATAAAAATGGTGAAAATTTGGCAGAGATGGTTCGTAAAACTCGAACATTTTTGGGTCGTCGTGAAGCACCTTGGCGGACCGCAATAAAGAAATTGGTGGAAAAATTCGAGCTGTTGGGACAAGTTAGTTATGTGAAGAATAAAACCCGAGCACCTCGCTCAAGAACAGCCCAGAATATTGCTGCTGTAGCCGAAAGTGTTGAAGAAAACCCAGGTTTGTCCATTCCTCGTCGTTCTTTGGAATTAGGCATTCCACAAACGTCATTACACCGTATTTTGCATAAAGATTTGGGTCTTAAGGCTTATAAAGTTCAGTTAACACAAGAATTCAAGCCGGCCGATCATTAATACTAAAAATATGAATTAAAGAAAGAATCAGTTGAATAAAATACAAACTTCAAAACAATATTGAATCACGTGTTGAAATTTTAATGAAAAATAATGGATAGAGTAGTCCGTTACTTTGTGATAGTTTATTTGAAAAAAGAATAAAAGTAACTGAATAACCCGGCAGGAAAACTTGTGCACGAACAGACGTATCTATGGAATTCCCCACTTTTCGAAATTCCGTAGGAATAAGCTTACAGAAGACATTTAAATACCTTGTTGCACAACAAGGTTTCAAAATGTAGTTGTACTACGAAATCGGAGTCACTGTTGAACCTAAATAAAATATAGTGATACGATAGGAAACTAAGTTATTTCATTCGAGAGTTCAACATGTCCTGAGAAAGAATGAAGTTTTCCTATTGCGGATTTCAGTTCTGTATAGCACTTCCTGATACTTCGTCTTCTTCAAAACAACTTTCGGTATTTTCAATTTCAAAGCGAAGGGTCGTTTATTATTCGAAGATAATGGACTGTGATATCTTGTCTAAGATGGAACATTAATATTATCTTGACAGTTGGAATTGGCAACGTCTCAGAGAATTGTTTTGACATTGACGATATTTCAGGAGTGCCAACCTGCCTCAGTTTTAGTTACAAAAACGTGATAGACCTAAATTATGGCCAACCGTGAGGCTTTATAAAAGTGAATGGAGTATAGGTATAAAATGAATCATACATTACATAAAATGCAATTTTAATTAGGGCTTCATACGAGACGAGAGTAGGCGAGAGTATAAAAAATCTCGTCTCGCTCTCGCCAATTCCCAAAAAATGAGGTCAACAGGTACGGATGTAGCCATTAATAAATCATCGGCCATCTTGGAAAGTGTAGGAAGAACTTTTTCATCACTCTCTATCACTGTAAGATATTTTGATTCCTATTTGATCTTTCTAACAGCAAATATTCTTCAAACTCAGCTTTCCAATATTTCGTAAGTTTTGTTGATGTTTTAAATAGGCTATCGATGTCGATACATTTTTTAATAGAATTGAACAATTTGGTATAGTTTTCAAAGAATACCTTCCCAGTGGGTAGATCATTGAGGGTGTTCTTGGCGTATTCCTCATAACACTTTACGAAACATTGAATAGCTTTATTGCTTTACTAGTTTTATTATACGTAGTTCCACAGATGTATACAATAATTGCTCACATCTTCACCACAAGGAGCACAAGAGAATGAATTTCTCCAGATCCTCAGATAGAGAGGAAATTTTCAAAGCATTGGGATTTGGGGGCAATAAAAGTTGTCCGTTAAGTATTGAATTCATAATGGCATCCGTTTTTATGGTTGTGAATTCTATTTTTTCTTGAAAAATAATCTCAATTATCGCAAGGTCATATCGAATCAATAATCTTCTAGAAAATCGTGTATTTCTAGAACGATCGATGCATAATATAGACAAAATATATTGGTAATATATAGTGGAAACTCTTCATATTAAATTGTTTTCTGCGGGTGTTGAAAAAAGTCGAGTCGTACATAAAACTTCATACAAAAAAGTTAACGAGACCAAAAACGAGACTCTCGTGTTGCGCTGTATGTGGTCTCGGTATCGCCTATAATATTTTTGAAAACGTCTCGTCTCGTCTCGCTTTCACGAGACGAGACGAGACGAGAAAAATCTCGCTCTCCTGTGAAGCCCTAATTTTAATAATCATAAAGCAATATTATGATAACATTAGGTACATTATACATAATGCAATCATAGTCTTAGTGATAAACACAAAACTTTCATTTGATAATATATTAAAAGGAGAACATTGTTGCTATTTTGATAGTAAATTTCCACGATTCCGCTGTTCGCCGTCAGATGGCATTCCCAAACCAATCCCAAAACATCAAACGCCCTCTTCGACGATCAGATTAACCACAACAAACCCTTTCAATTTCCCTAATAACCCGTGAATGTCTCGTACCATCCTCCATTTCCATAATTAACTTTTAATCACTCAAATTACAAGAATGTCGTTAAACCTTTTAAATAAAATAAGAGTTGAGACCCGTATAAGTGAACGATATCGTGTGTCCCTCCTCGTTATGCCTCGGATATCCAGTAGGCCTGTCTGACCGCGGTCGCCTATCAAAATGTCATTTGCGCTCATTTTAAAAATGAAGGCGATTTCGCCTTCTGGCGCTAATGGCCAAATCACACGGTCTGAGGTACCGCCCGGACTGTGGGCAAGTTTGGTGGACGACGGCGTGGAAAATATGCTTTATTCGGGGTAGTCGGAAGTGGTGATTGATGGTGTGGAGTGCGATATACAAATTTTGACCTGAGTATAACGATTTTGTCGAAGGCAAGCTAAACGTGTTCCCCAGGAAAAGTATGCCCCTAATTATCTAAAACTATAAATCGATTGTTATAGAACTTGTTACGGACGCCTCTCTTCGGATGATCAGAGGAAAGAAATGATAGAAGAAAATACGAATATCGTAAGAAAAATTGATTCAAGCCCTGTGGACAGGAGCTTTTTGGCGCTCTTGTTCGAACAGACAAATTATATCTCCGAAAGTATTGGTTTCTCAGAGATTCATCAGACCGATTTTGCCCAATAACGAACTTAATCGAGATATTTATCCCTCAAACCTACCTTGAAAATTTCAACTGTCTAGCTCATTCCGTTCGAGAGTTATCGTGTTATCGGCTGGACGGCCGGCCGGACAGAATCGATTTCGACCACGGATTCTAGATCAGTGAGTCAAACCAAATCGTTCAAGACCATTTTCGGCTAAAAATTCGATAATTCCAGACATTTGGGCAAATTGATAAGCACTTCGTTCCGAGGAACAAGAGCGCCAAAAATGTACTTATACACCCAATATCTTGACCAATGACCCTTCGGGCAGGGGATAATAGAGGACCATATGAGGAGTCATAAAAGGGCACTCAAACATCTCTTATGCCTACGAATTTCTGAGATACATTATGTTCCCTGAAAATCATAGAATATTCAAACCCCGATTTTGATAATATTTTGCAAGCTTACTGTCTTTGAGACACCCAAAAGAATCCAGAAGTGAAAATGAAAAAAAATTGGATCAAGCCCTGTGGACACGAGATTTGGCGCTCTTGTTCAAACTTTGACAAATCATATCTCCAAAAGTGGTTTATCAAAGTTGGGAATTATATCAATGGATCCTTATGATAGAACTGAATCATAAAATAAAATAAATTAAATAAGAACCCATTGATATCATTTCCTACTCTGACAAACCAATACTTTCGAAGTTTTGATTTGTCAAAGTTTGAACAAGAGCGCTAAAGCTCCTGTCCACAGGGCTTTCCCACTTTTTCAATTTGGCTTCTGTGCGTCAGTTTTTAAGAATTTTCGTAATTAAATTTGAAACGTAGGTCTATGAATCATTTCATGTTGGATTTACATACATCAGCAAATTATAATTAGAGTGTTCTATGAAATCATATAGAATGATTGAGAATAATTATATAAAGTTTGAAAAATCATATCTTTGAAAGTATTGGAGTTGAGAGCGATATCAATGGATTCTTATGATAAAACTGCATCTTATAAATAATTGAATTTGCAATTTGTAATGTGAAAAAAAAATAATTTTTTTTGTTACTCCGAAACCACTTGGCCGATTTTGCCCAATAACGAACTTAGCCGAGATATTTATCTGCCGAACCTACTCTGGAAATTTCAACTGTCTAGCTCATTCCGTTCGACAGTTATTTTGACCATGGATTCTTAATCAGTGAGTCGAACCAAATCGTTTAAGATCATTTTCAGCCAAAAATTCGAAAATTACAGACATTTGGGCAAATTGATAAGCACTCTGTTCTAAAAGAAACAAGAACGCCAAAAAGCAGGACCATACGTCAGGTCAACAAAATCCCGGAAAGGGAATTACACTTTTTGGCGCTCTAGTTCCTCGGAACTGATTGCTTATCAATTTGCCCAAATGTCTGTAATTTTAATTTAAGATGCAGTTTCACCATTTAAATACATCGATATCATGTTCAACTCCAACAAGCTAATACTTTCTGAGATATGATTTTTCTAAATTTCAATAATGAATCTCAAGTACTTCTATGTTTTCACAGAATGCTATAATTATTCTATCTAAGCTTTATTATATGATCTGTGTTCATACTCGTACATTTCATACTGTTCTATAAGAAAGAGTCAAATTCATTTCAGCTATTTTAATTTGATTTCTTCCATGGTGCAAATCTCATTTTCAGCTTGCACATTTAATCTTGATAAATAAACTATTATTATTTGTTTTTTTTTGGCGCTCTTATTACTGGTAACAGAGTGCTTATCAATTGGCCCAAATGTCTGGAATTTTCGGAATTTTCGATGAAAATGGTCTTAAACGATTTGGTTCGACTCACTGATCAAGAATCCGTGGTCTAAATTCATTCTGTCCGGCCGGCCGTAGGCACGATCACTCTCGAACGGAATGAGCTAGACAGTTGAAATTTTCAGAGTAAGTTTGGGGGATAAATATCTCGGTTAAGTTCGTTATTGGGCAAAATCGGAGAGATGGTTTCGGAGTAACAACAAAAACTTTTTTTTTACTTCTATGTTTCACAGAATGCTATAATTATTCTATCTAAGCTTTACTATATGATCTGTGTTCATACTCGTACATGTCATTCTGTTCTATAAGAGAGAATGAAATTCATTTCAGCTATTTTAATTTGATTTTTTCCATGGTGCAGTTCTCATTCTCAGATTGCTCATTTAATCTTGATAAATAAACTATTATTTGAATTGAATTTCCTTGATGATGCAGTTCTATCATAAGAATACATTGATATAATTCCCAACTCTGAGAAACCAATACTTTCGGAGATATAATTTGTCTGTTTGAACTAGAGCGCCAGAAAGCTCCTGTCCACAGGGCTTGTTAGATATAAGAATTTCAATTCCGATATAATTCGTACTTGGTCATAGAAGCAATTCAATCATTCCTTCCAAATCTGTCATTGAGATGGTACAAAATGTATTCATACCTTATTAAAAAACTCTGAAAACGAACTATATTATATATATATATATATATAATTTCCTTATTGTATAAATTCTGAGGAAGAAATTTTAATATGACGTAATGTATGACGAATATTGAAATATCCTGAGATAATTGTTGATTAAATTTAAGTCGATCTATCAATGAAATTACGTTAAACATGAGATTTTTCATATATTATTAGATAGTAGAATTTCAATTCCGATATAATTAGTAGGTATGTTATATTTACCCAATTCTATACTTGGTCATAGAAGAAATTAAATCATTCCTTCCAAATCTGTCATTGAGATGGTACAAAATGTATTCATATCTTATTAAAAACCTCTGAAAATGAACTATATCGGTGTCAAATTCGTTGAAAAGTATGCAATGGAGGTGAATATAACATTATCAACTGTTTATTCATCAGATTTTGGTTAAAAAATGATTTTCAGCTATCTTCCCTACTTCTCTCGGTCAGAGAGGAAACTGAAAACCTTCCGAAAAGTTTGAATTATGGACATTTATCGTGAAATATAGTTTGCATCGAGTTCATTATACGTAAGTATAACATTTTTCATACGAACACAGTCGAAAATTTCCTTGCATTGATTCTAAGGAAGAAATTTTGATATCACGTATACATGACGAATATTGAAATATCCTGAGATAATTGTTGATTAAATTTAAGTCGATGTATCCATGAAATTACGTTAAACATGAGATTTTTCGTATATTATTAGATATTACAATTTCAATTCCGATATAATTCGTAGGTATGTTCTATTTACCCATAGACATAAAATAACATATTCTATGTCTATGTATTTACCCAATTCTATACTTGGTCATAGAAGCAATTCAATCATTCCTTCCAAATCTGTCATTGAGATGGTACAAAATGTATTCATATCTTATCAAAAAACTCTGAAAACGAACTATATCGGTGTCGAATTCGTTGAAAAGTATACAATGGAGGTGAATATAACATTATCAACTGTTCATTTATCAGATTTTGGTTAAAATATGATTTTCAGCTATCTCCCCTACTTCTCTCGGTCAGAGATGAAACTGAAAACCTTCCGAAAAGTTTGAATTATGGACATTTATCGTGGAATATAGTTTGGATCGAGTTCATTATACGTAAGTATCACATTTTTCATACGAACAGAGTCGGAAATTTCCTTGCATTAATTCTAAGGAAGAAATTTTTATATCACGTATACATGACGAATATTGAAATATCCTGAGATAATTGTTGATTAAATTTAAGTCGATCTATCAATGAAATTACATGAAACATGAGATTTTCCGTATATTATTAGATATTAGAATTTCAATTCCGACATAATTCGTATGTTTCATTTACCCAATTCTATATTTGGTCATAGAAGCAATTCAATCATTCCTTCCAAATCTGTAATTGAGATGGTACAAAACGTATTCATATCTTATTGAAAAACTCTGAAAACGGACTGTATCGATGGCAAATTCGATGAAAAGTATGCAATGGAGGTGAATATAATATTATTAACTGTTCATTTATCAGATTTTGGTTAAAATATGATTTTCAGCTATCACCTACAGAGTGGAAATTGAAAACCTTCCGAAAAGTATGAATTATGGATATTTATCGTGAAATATAGTTTGCATCGAGTTCGTTATACGTAAGTATTACATTTTTGTTTACGAACACATACGGAAATTTCCTTAAATTGAATGAAACCGAGAATCCTCATGGAAAATTTCATATTTATAATTGAATATATGTTGTTTTAGATACCACCTTTGGGAATTGAAGTTACAAATTGATGTATAATGAATTATCGTCGTATTTTAGAAGGAATTTCTATCGTAACGTACGGGTATGTGAGTATCTATTGTTTTTGATATTATCCGGTGGTTTTCATAAGACATCTTCACTGTTATATAGGGTAAGTCAACTAATACTTTTTCACGGCGCAAAAATACGATTGGCCTGATTTGTTTAAGAGCCTACGCATAGGGGCATACTAGATCGAAGTAATTCAAATCTCTTGAGCTCCTGTCTTTTGCACTCAGTTTGCATGGGAATCATGCAACTCGATTAATATAAATGCAATTTCAGCGTTGCCAGTCTACACGATTCACGCTACTGGTATGGAAGTAGAATGATAGAGTCGTTCGAATGTCGCTAAAGTCGTGGAGGTGCAGCTTCCATCCCAATCGTATATACCTTTTCATTGTATTAGTCGTCCGTCCATGGTTCCCATGCATGGAAAACGAGTCTAGGAAAGGTATGCCCGTATGCGTACGCTCTTATAGACATTACTTTTGGAATACATTACTGAAATATACTACCACTATACAGGGTGTTTATTTTCGACCAGACAGTAAATGTGTGTATTTAAATGCATCTTTAGGTATGGATTCCAATAGGTTTCTTGAAATGTACAACAACTTTAACAATTAGATTATTGCTCACCATGAATTCGCTTCTTTGGCATAAAGCTGAGATTCTAGTAAGATATCCAAAATTATCCACATAGTGACTTAGCACATTGGTGTAGGGTATCGCAGGCTCCAGCAACTAATCATTATTTGGCGCTCTAGTTCCTCGGAACTGAGTGCTTATGAATTTGCCCAAATGTATGTAATTTTCGAATTTTTGGCTGAAAATGGTCTCAAACGATTTGGTTCGACTCACTGATCAAGAACCTGAGGTCGAAATCGATTCTGTCCGGCCGGTCCGGCCGTCCGGCCGTAGGCACGATAACTCTCGAACGAATGGAGTTAGAGGATTGAAATTTGCAAGGTGGGTTTGGAGCCTAAATATCTCGGTTAAGTTTGTTAATGGGCGAAATCCATCAAGCGGTTTCGGAATTATGGCCGATTTTAGTAAAACACATTTTTTATGAATATTTCCGAAACTGATCACTCGATCTATCTGAAATTTAGCACCAAATTGTAGAATCATGACCTTTATAAGCATGTGAAGTCTTGTATTGACCAGGTTACCGCAAAGTGTCAAAAAAAAATTTCAAAATAAAAATAAAAATTTCTACAATAACTCTCGAACGGAATGAGCTAGGCAGTTGAAATTTTCAGAGTAGGTTAGGGAGATGAATATCTCGGTTAAGTTCGTTATTGGACAAAATAGGCCAGATGGTTTCGGAGGAACGAAAAAAAAATTTTTTTTAAGCTATAAATTTCAAATTCAATTTTATTTAAGATGCAGTTTCACCATTAAAATCCATCGAGATCATTTTCAACTCCAACAAGCTAATACTTTCGGAGATATGATTTTTCTTAATTTCAATATTGAATCGTACTTCTATATTTTCACAGAATGCTATAATTATTCTATCTAAGCTTTATTATATGATCTGTGTTCATGCTCCTACATTTCATCATGTTCTATAAGAGAGAGTCAAATTCAGTTAAGCTATTTTAATTTGATTTCTTCCATGATGCAGTTCTCATTCTCAGATTGCTCATTTAATCTTGATGAATGAACTATTATTTGAATTGAATTTCCTTGATGATGCAGTTCTATCATAAGAATACATTGATATAATTCTCAACTCTGAGAAACCTATACTTTCGGAGATATAATTTGTCTGTTTGAACTAGAGCGCCAGAAAGCTCCTGTCCACAGGGCTTGAACCCATTTTTTCCTTCCTGGAGCTAAGCAGCCTTAGGCCAGTTCAGTACGTGGATGGGTGATACAGGCTGAGTCTTTAAGTTGAACATTAATTGTAACCATAGATTCCTCTCATCAAATAAGGCACATATTGCACGATGGGAAACATCGCGTTATAATTTCTCCCAAATGTCTGTGATTTTCGAATTTTTCGCCGGAAATTGTCTCAAACGATTGGGTTCGACTGTCTGAGGAAGAATTCTAGATCAAATTTGCTTCTGTCCGGCCGTCCGTTGCCACGATAACTTGAGAACGGAGAGAGATAGCGACTTGAAATTTTCAGGGTAGGTGGCGCATCCCAATACGATGGACAAGTTCGTTAATGGGCATATTCGACCAAATGGTTTCCGAGGAATAATTTTGTTTTCAACCAACACAAATCTGATCGAATTGAAACTTGGTGAGTAGTTGTAGAATACAAACTTAAGGACATTTGTGAAATTTTGTGAGAATCATATCAATAGAAAATTAAAAAAAAAATTATTCAATGATAATATTGCGAATGCGACATTTGAATTTATCTGTAGGTATAATCAGTCCAACGGTTTTGGAGCTATACCCATCCAAATTTCGATTTTTATTTCCTCTATAACTCGAAAAATACAGAACCGATCCAATTCAAACTTGGTTATATTAGTTGTAGAATGCCAGCGCGAAAATTCTTGCGAAATTTTGTGACGTTCGTATCACTGGGAAATTCAAAAAAAAAATCTTTGAAAAAAATGTTATACAGGGTGAGTCTTTGACCACTGCATTAATTTTAACCAAAGATTCCTCTCATCAAATGAAACACTTTTTTCATTTAACATTTTTCCAAATTCACCTCAGGTAAAAAGATACAGGCTGTTGAAATTATGAAAAAAATACAGTTTTCATTTTGTAGCTTTGACATCCTTTTTCGAATGAAATGAATGTTGGCGTAAAGTTTCCTATAACAATGATACATATTTTCCAAATATTAGTTATTTTCTACTTCTACTGGTTTTCTAGTTATGGACTCGTTGATTCATAAAACTAAACGAAATTAGCCTAAAGAAAGCATTTAAAGTTTTTCTTGAGTCATTTCAAGAATATTCCATCGTTTTAAAACATTATATTATTCTTCATCATTTCTCCTTAAACGCACCGTTTTCGAAATATTCTTCATTGAATGTTTTAAAATGGAAAACTCCAGAAATTTCACTAATTTTTTGGATCCGTCCCTGAGCGTTGGAATCCCGAATCAATCTGTAAACCACGTTACCATGGCTTATTCGCGTCCGCCAACAATGTCATAGATAATTTATATGCGGGAGTGTATTAGCACATTGTGAAATCTTTAAACGCTTGTAACTTTTCACCTGAGCCGAATCTGGAAAAATGGTAAATGAAAAAAGTGTTTCATTTGATGAGAGGAATCTTTGGTTAAAATTAATGCAGTGGTCAAAGACTTACCCTGTATATCAGAAACTATTCGTCCGACATAGCTGAAGTTTTGCAAGAGCCTTCAGAACCTAATTATACTGCCAAGTTTGAACACGATCGGATCTATATTGTTGGAGATACGTGCAGCCTT
Organism: Halyzia sedecimguttata; assembly: GCA_937662695.2. Lineage (NCBI taxonomy): Eukaryota > Metazoa > Arthropoda > Insecta > Coleoptera > Coccinellidae > Halyzia > Halyzia sedecimguttata. Next base: position 109,789,572 of record OW569414.2, on the reverse strand, counting down.
GCGTGAGTTCAGTAGCTGGATGGGTGACCGTTGTCTCGATAACTTTCCAACGAAAGGAGATAGGGACTTCCAATTTTCGAGGTATGTTGCGCATCCGAATGTGAGATATAAGTTCGTTTTTGGGCATAATCGGTCCAACGGTTTCGGAATTATACCCACCAGGAAGATTATTTCCTCGACAACTCAAAAAATATAGACTCGATCGAATTGAACCTTGGTAAATAGCTGTAGAATATCGACATAAACAAATGTGTATTTTTTTAGAACGGTACACCTAGAAATTGGTTTAAAAATTATGAAAAAAAAAAATTGCTCAAGCACTATCGTGAAATCAGGAGCTTTTGCGCGTCGATTAAGAGTGTCCAATAAAGAGGAATGTACAATAGAACATACGCGATACCAATTTACCAAGGTAAATTCGATTAAGAGTGTCCAATACAGGATAATGGACAATAGAACATACGCGCAAAAGATCCTGGCTTCACGTCAGTGCTTGAATCAATTTTTTTTCATTTACCAATTTTGCGCGTATGTTCTGATGGGAAAAATCGCGTTATCATTTTGCCCAAATGTCTGTAATTTTCGAATTTTTTGCCGAAAATGGTCTCAAACGATTGGGTTCGACTCCCTGATGAATAATTCGAGGTCAAATTTGATTCTGTCCGTCCAGCCGGCCGGCCGGCCGTTGCCACGATAACTTGAGAACGGAAAAAGCTAGCAGCTTGAAATTTGCAGAGTAGGTGGCGCACCCCAATACGACGGACAAGTTCGTTAATGGGCATAATCGGCTCAACGGTTTCCGAGTAATGATTTTGTTTTCAACCAATATGAATTCGATCGAATTGAAACTTGGTGAATAGTTGTAGAATATGAATCTAAGCACGTTTGTGAAATTTTGTGAGAATCGTATCACTAAAAAGTTTTAAAAAAATTATTAAAAAATATTTTTCATGTCACGATACCACCATCGAATTTACCATGGTAAATTCGATTAAGAGAGTGTCCAATACAGGAGAACGGACAACAGAACATACGTGCAAAAGCTCCTGACTTGAACCAATATTTTCCTAATTCGGATCAGGTGAAAAGATACAGGCTCTTTGACATGTTTTTTCCGAATATATTGAATGTTTGTGTGAAGTTTCCTATTGCTATGATACATATTGTCCAAATATTCGTTTTTTCCTACTTCCAATGGTTTCCTAGTTATAGACTCGTTGATTCATAAAACTAAATGATCTTCGTGTATCCTAGAAAAAAATTTGTTCGATCCAGATGATCCAGATTGGTAGCTCCTTTGATAGCATATGTTATAGTTATCTTCCTGATTCGATATCATATGGGCATTTTACTCAAGAGGCAGTAAAATCTTCGAACAGGAGTCGTCCAAAAGGCCCCGGAGATCAATCATAGGGACTCTATTCTCTAAATTGTTTTAATAAATGATTTGTTTGCACTACTGTAAGCAATTAGTCCGTATTCTATTTGAGGTTTGATCATACACTGATTCAGGGTGATTCAGGAAGATAGTTCGTTAGAATATTTCAAAGAAAGTCTCGAGATAAACACTTGAAATGTTATTATTAAGTTTTGTTAGGAGTGATGAATTCTTGGAATTAATTTCAGATCCGTTCGATTGATTCCAACTTTCGTTTATTAAATGTAATACCCAGTTATTTCATTGATAATCAGATTACCCATTGTATTCTACATTGTTTTAATGTACATTCCTTTCACTTTTGGTCTAAAATACGAACCGTTTTATTTATTAGGTGAAACAGGCACACATTCCTGATCTTATTATGTAGGATATGTCACCGATTTTGACATCATAGTCATATTTGCGTATGAAATTATCTTACCTTAGACCTCTGTTGAGTGCATTGGAGTGCATTCTAGTACCACACGGAGTTTTTTTATGGCAACACATTCTCCAATTGAAGCTCCACTTATGTGGTATAAAAGGGTGGTCGACGATTCTTCGAAAGTACACAAGAGAACTCTCGAGAGGGTCGAGTATCAGTCATAAGATGCCGGTAAGACCCACCTGAAACGTGGGCTGTCATCCGTTCATAGCTAGGTATATATGTGTTTTAAATGAATTCATGAACGCGATGGCTAATATGAGACAGCCTGATAGACCACCCTATTATACCGCATAAGCGGAGCCTTGCTCGGATAATCTGTTGACATTTGAACAATCCGAATTATTTATAGCTATGTAACCCTCTTGGATTCTTAGGCACCGCACAGTGGTCTGAGGTAAAACTGATTTTCATATAGAAATACAGTTTCAACCAGCAGATAATTTTTATACTCAAAGATATGCTAATTATTTATTAGGAGAAAAAGGTACACATCCATGATCTTATTATATTGGGAATATCACGAATTTATAGATCATAGTTTGCACATCTTTGCATATAAAATGTTTTAAACTGTCTTACCATATGAAAAATTAACTTACCTCAGGCCTCTGTGTAGTTCCTAAGGCTTGTTTCACATACATTTTATCATATAGGTTATTATTTTTATTACGGATTTTTCTTATGGCAGCCAATTCTCTGAGTGAAGCTCCACTTAAGCGGTATAAAAGGATGGTCGACGATTCTTTGAAAGCACACAAGAGATCTCTTAAGAGGGTCGTGTATCAGTCATAGGATATCGGTAAGACCCATCTGAAACGTGGGCTGTCATCCGTTCATGGCTAGGTATATATGTGTTATAAAATGAATTCATGAACGCGATGGCTACTAGGAGACAGCCAGGTAGACCACCCACTTATGCCACTTAAACGGAGCCTTGCTCAGATAATCTGTTGACATTTGAACAATCCGAATCATTTATAGCTTTGTATACAGCCCTCTTGGATTCTTAAGCACTGCACAGTGGTCTGAGGTAAAATTGATTTGCATATAGAAATACAGTTTCAATCAGCAGATAACTTTATATTCAAAGAAATGCTAATTATTTATTAGGTGAAAAGTGTACACATTCATGATCTTACTATATAGGGAATATCACGAATTTATAGATCATAGTTCGCACACCTTTGCATATAAAATTTGCCAACTGCATTAAACAATCTTGCCATATGAAAAATTAACTTACCTCTGGTCTCTGTGTAGTTCCTAAGGGTTGTTTCACATACATTTTATCATATAGGGTATTATATTTATTGCGGATTTTTCTTATGGTAGCAAATTCTCTGAGTGAAGCTCCGATTAAGTGGTATAAATGGATGGTCGACGATTCTTTAAAAGCTCACAAGCGAACTCTTAAGAGGGTCGTGTATCAGTCATAGGATATCGGTAAGACCCATCTGAAACGTGGGCTGTCATCTGTTCATGGCTAGGTATATATGTTATGTGTTATTAAATGAATTCATGAACGCGATGGCTACTAGGAGACAGCCAGGCAGACCACCCACTTATGCCGCTTAAACGGTGCCTATATATATATATATATATATATCCGCTCTACAGCGTTCTACGCCTTGCGGTGCCCAGTCTCCATCTCCGTCTATTCTCCCAATCTCCTGGTCTAAGATCTCTTTCAGACATTGCTTTGCTCACTCCCTGTATCCAAGTCATTTTTGGTCTTCCCCGTTTTCGTCGTTCTAATGGACTCCAGTTCATAATTTGTTTAGGTATCCTGTCTTCGCCCATTCTCTGCACATGGCCATACCAGCTGAGTTGTTTGATCTTTATATCCTCGATTATAGTGGTGTCTGCATTCATTATCTCCCTTATTGTGATGTTTGGAATATGTTGGAGTCTAGAAATCCGAGCTGCTCGTCGCCAAAAATCCATTTCCAGAGATGATAGTCTTTCCATTGTCCTTGATGTTAGTTGCCATGTCTCACAGCCATACAGAACTACACTCTTGAAGATAGTGTTGTATATTTGTTGTTTCTTTTCTTTAGATATTTTATTTGACCATAATATCGAATTTAAGGCACCAATTATTTGTTTCCCCTTTATTAATCTTTCTTCTATCTCTGTTTCTGTTCGGCCGGTGTTAGTGATTTTGGTTCCTAAGTATGTATACTCTGTTGTGGTCGGTATCTGCCTACCATCCTGCAGTTTAAAATCCTCTGTATCTGAGCCGACACAAATATACTTGGTCTTTTGCATATTCACACTTAATCCCCATTTTTCATATTCTTCGATCAAGCGACGCGTCATAAATTCCAAATCATCTTTGTCCTGGGAGACAACGACCTGGTCATCAGCAAAATGTAAAGTGTACAAAGTCGTCTGATCACTCAGTTGGATCCCCATTCCACGACATGATCTTCTCCAATGTTTCAGGGCTTCGTTCAAATAGATTTTAAACAGCGTTGGTGATAGGCTGCAACCTTGTCTCAATCCTTTTGATATGTGGAAGCTGGAGGATAACTGATTGTTAATTTTAACCCTTGAGGAGGAATTTTCATAAAGCTGTTGAACTGCTCTTATTAGTGTCACGTTTACCGAGGACCTTTCCAGCACCTGCCAGAGTTTAGTGATAGGTACACTATCATACGCACTTGTCAGGTCAACAAACAGCAAATGAGTGTTTCTGCCAGTTGCCATCTTCTTTTCAGTGAGTTGGTTGAGCGTGAAAATGTGGTCTATACAGGATCTCCCAATTCTGAATCCAGCCTGCTCTTCTAATTCATTTGGCTCGTATTCGTTTTCAATCAGATTTTTCAAGGTTTTACCGTATAACCTGCTGAATGTGCTTGTTACCGATATACACCGATAATTTTTACAATCACTTTTACTGCCTTTCTTATGAAGGGGGGTTATCCACGCTTCTTTCCATTCACTGGGTGGATTTTCGCCGTTCAGGTATTTGTTGAAGAGGTCTTTAATCATATTTCGTAATTTTTCCGTTCCATTTTTAATCAGTTCGCCTGGGATTCCTCCTGGTCCAGCAGCCTTTTTGTTTTTCATAGACCTAATGGCTTTTTCTATATGTTCCTCAGTGATTGTTTCTGCTGTTCCTTGTACTGTATATCTTTTGGGAGAGATATTAATGAATTCTGCCCTATGTTCTCGAAACTCTTTCTCGTAGTGCTCTTTCCATTCATTCAGCGTTATCGGTTGTATTTTGCTTCTCGTTATCTGTTCTTTCCTCAAACTTTTTATAAGACTCCAGGCCTCAGATGATCTGCTTCCGCCCATGTAAGATTCCAATTCTCTACACTTACGCTCCCATGTCTCATTTTTACTGTCTATTATCAACTTCTTGAATTTTGATTGTTCACGCCGGTAAAGCAACCTATCCTCTTCTTTTTTGGTATTCATCCAAATGTGGTAAGCTCTCTGTTTAAACGGTGCCTAACTCAGATAATCTGTTGACATTTGAACAATCCGAATCATTTATAGCTATGCAGCCCTCTTGGATTCTTAAGTACTGCACAGAGGTCTGAGGTAAAATTGATTTTCATATAGAAACACAGTTTCAACCAGCAGATAACTTTATATTCAAAGATATGCTAATTATTTATTAGGTGAAAAGGGTACACATTCATGATCTTACTATATAGGGAATATCACGAATTTATAGATCATAGTTCGCACACCTTTGCATACAAAATTTGACAAGTGTTTTAAACTTTCTTGCCATATGAAAAATTAACTTACCTCTGGTCTCTGTGTAGTTCCTAAGGCTTGTTCCACATACATTTTATCAAATAGGTTATTATATTTATCACGGGTTTTTCTTATGGCAGCAAATTGTCTGAATAAAGCTCCGCTTAATATAATAAAGCGGCATAAAAGGATGATCGACGATTCTTTGGAAGCACACAAGAGAACTCTTAAGAGGGTCGAGTATCAGTCATAGGATGTCGGTAAGACCTATCTGAAACGTGGGCTGTCATCCGTTCATGGCTAGGTATATATGTGTTATAAAATGAATTCATGAACGCGATGGCTACTAGGAGGCAGCCGGGTAGACCACACTCTTATGCCGCTTAAACGGAGACTAGTTCAGATAATCTGTTGACATTTGAACAATCCTAATCATTTATAGCTATGCAGCCCTCTTGGATTCTTAAGCACTGCACAGTGGTCTGAGGTAAAATTGATTTTTTATATAGAAATAGAGTTTCAATCAATAGATAATTTTTATATTCAAAGATGTGATAATAATGTATTAGGCCAAAAAGGTACACATTCATGATCTTATTATACAGGGTGTCCCAAAAATACCACGCGAAAGTGACACTGGAGATAGATTGGCATTAGGTCTATCAGATAGCATCAACATGACCTCAGTAAAAGTCCGCTGGTTTTCGAGATATCACCACTTTTGTGTATTTTTTAAAAATCTCCAGTTTTCGGTCTTTTATCGCCTAGCATTGCTAGAAATTACTTCAAACTCATGTTTTTTTTTACCTAGGCTATCCTGAATAGTTGCTTTAAACAATGAAGTAATAACTTCACCGACAACTAGAACAAAATCCTTCAAAAAATGTCTAACTTGTTGTATTTTATGCCGAAGTTAAAACGTTAACTTAAGTTTGACTGACTGCTGTGAAAAAAAATTATATCAGACTGAATTGACAAATAATCGCAAAAACTGGTCCATTTCATGCCCTTTTCAAAATGATACAACACTACCAGTTTTTTTTAATCAGAACCAGAATTGCTACTTATTAAAAAAAACCAAAACCCTTATCGGCTATCTCGCTCCCACATTCATTGTTTTGTAACATGGAAACCGGTCCGACTTTCACAGACTAGGGGTCTTCGAATAGTCTAGACCAGGGGTCACCAAATGGCGGACCGCGGTCCGGATGCGGATCGCGAACCTTTTTTTTGCGGAGCATTTTTCCAGAAAACATGTATTCTTGATTAAAAAAATTCAGATAACTTTTCGTTTTATTTACTAATTATAGATATTGGATTTAGATTAACTGCTAGTCAAATTCTTATGCCATCATAATGCTATCAACGACCCGCGACAGATATACAGATTTTGTGAACGGACCTCCAATGAAACTAATTGGTGACCCCTGGGTTAGATACTAGAGAAAACTTTTTGGCGTTTGACGGATTTACTCATTTCCTAATATTTTCCGAACGGATAGAGATACAGAGGAAATAGATACATAAATCTAAACGTCGTCCACCGACCAATCATCGGGAAAATTTGGATATCGAGATGTGAAAATCATAGATTTCGGACGGGAAAGAAGAATTTTCCTTCGATTCCGGGTCAAAAATATGCCGACCCAAAAAATTTTTTTCATGGTATATCGATACGGAGCTCGTGTCTAGTTAAATCGAGGTCGCTGATCACGAATATGCAATTAGTTTTTTCCTAAGTGGCGTACTTTGGGAAAATTTTCACTTAGAGTGAAAAAATGGACGAAAATAGGTCAAATTTGGAAGTTCACACCGCCCAAAAAAATCGGAGTAGGGTGTTGCTGATTTTTTACGTCATATCTGGATCCTTTATCTATCGAATCATCCAAACAATAAATGTCCAGGTTATACGCTTCGGAAATTATGATTTTTTTTCCCGAGGGTCTATTTTTCGGAAAATTCTTTCCGCGATATTTCCTCGGAAAATTTTTGTAATAAATATCTGATGGTAGATTCGGAATCTACGGCCCCGAATCTATAAGAATAAGTACCCGTTTCATAGTTTTGCGTCAAAAAATTTTTCTCGAAAAATGGGATTTTTTTAAGGCTAATGTATTAAAAAATTGCCAAAATTCGACCGGTCTCCGATTTCGATGCAAATTACGTCATTTACTAATTCGGGACCGTAGATTACGAATATATGATCGGATTTTTCATTAGAGAATTTTCCGCGGAAATACCGCGAAATGAATTTTCCGAAAAACAGACCCTTGGGAAAAAAATCATAATTTCCGAATAGTACGGCCTGGACATTTTCTGTTTGGATTATTCAGTAGATAAATGATCCATATATGAGGGTAAAAATCAACAACACCTTACTCCGATTTTTTTGGGCAGTGTGAACTTCCAAAATTGACCTATTTTCGTCCATTTTTTCACTCTAAGTGAAAATTTTCCCAAAGTACGCCACTTAGGGAAAAACCAATTGCATATTCGTGATCAGCGACCTCGATTCAATTAGACACGAGCTCCGTATCGATATACCATGAAAAAAATTTTTTGGGTCGGCAGTTAGAAATATTTTTGATCCGGAATCGATGGAAAATTCTTCTTTCCCGTCCGAAATCTATGATTTTCACATCTCAATAACCAAATTTTCGCCGATTATTAGTCGGTGGACGATGTTTAGATTTATGTATCTATTTTTTCTGTATCTCTATCCGTTCGGAAAATATTAGGTAATGAGCGAATCCGTCAAACGCCAAAAAGTTTTCTCTAGTATCCAACACATACAAAAATCTACAATTTTCCGATTAGGTCGACGCGGCTTTGGTTATTCACTAAATCGGGTACGCAGATCACGAATCTGTAATTAGATTTTCCGTATCTCGATTAGTTTAGGAGCAATGACGAAGAAAGTCGCAATTTCTGGCTCTACCTCCGGAAAATGGACTAATCAGTCGGATTTTTCGCCATATTACCAAAATTAATCGAGATACGGAAAAACTAATTACAGATTCGGAATCTACGCCCTCCATTTAGTGAATAGCCAAAGCCGTGGCGATCTAATCGGAAAATTCTAGATTTTTGTATGGGTTAGAATCTAGACAAAGGACTCACAGCTCTGGCAATGTGTTAGTTGTTGTATGCATTTTATCAATATTTCACAGGAAAAAGGTCATAAATACCTCTACAAGGGTTGAAGTATTACAAGATATTTTAATTGCAATTATCTTTTCGTGGAAAATATTAATTTCAAGGGCGAGACCACCCATGCAAAAATAAACCAGTTAACCCAAAACATTTAAGTTTTACAAGCGAGCTGCTTTATTAGAAATACAAATGAGCGCTTCCCAACATGTGAAGTCATGGGACGCAACAGTGGTGATATCTCGAAAACCAGTGGACTTTTACTGAGGTCATGTTGATGCTATCTGATAGATCTAATGCCAATCTATCTCCAGTGTCTTTTTCGCGTGGTATTTTTGGGACACCCTGTATAGGGAACATCACGAATTTATAGATCATAGTTCGCACATCTTTGCATATAAAATTTGCCAACTGTTTCAAACTTTCTTGCCATATGAAAAATTAACTTTCCTCTGGTCTCTGTGTAGTTCCTAAGGCTTGTTTCACATACATTTTATCATATAGGTTATTATTCTTATTACGGATTTTTCTAATGGCAGCCAATTCTCTGAGTGAAACTCCACTTAAGCGGTATAAGAGGATGGTCGACGATTCTTTGAAAGCACACAAGAGAACTCTTAAGAGGGTTGTGTATCAGTCATAGGATATCGGTAAGACCCATCTGAAACGTGGGCTGTCATCCGTTCATGGCTAGGTATATATGTGTTATACAATGAATTCATGAACGCGATGGCTACTAGGAGATAGCCAGGTAGACCACCCTCTTATGCCGCTTAAACGGAGCCTAGCTCGGATAATCTATTGACATTTGAACAATCCGAATCATTTATAGCTATGCAGCCCTCTTGGATTCTTAAGCACTGCACAGTGGTCTGAGGTAAAATTGATTTTTATGTAGAAATAGAGTTTCAACCAATAGATAATTTTTATATTCAAAGATGTGATAATAATGTATTAGGCCAAAAAGGTACACATTCATGATCTTATTATATAGGGAATATCACGAATTTATAGATCACAGTTCGCACATCTTTGCATATAAAATTTGCCAACTGTTTTAAACTTTCTTGCCATATGAAAAATTAACTTACCTCTGGTCTCTGTGTAGTTCCTAAGGCTTGTTTCACATACATTTTATCATATAGGGTATTATATTTATTGCGGATTTTTCTTATGGCAGCAAATTCTCAGAGTGAAGCTCCGCTTAAGTGGTTTAAAAGGATGGTCGACGATTCTTTAAAAGCTCACAAGAGAACTCTTTAAAGGGTCTTGTATCAGTCATAGGATATCGGTAAGACCCATCTGAAACGTGGGCTGTCATCCGTTCATGGCTAGGTATATATGTGTTATAAAATGAATTCATGAACGCGATGGCTACTAGGAGACAGCCAGGTAGACCACCCACTTATGCCGCTTAAACGGTGCCTAACTCAGATAATCTGTTGACATTTGAACAATCCGAATCATTTATAGCTATGCAGCCCTCTTGGATTCTTAAGCACTACACAGTGGTCTGAGGTAAAATTGATTTTCATATAGAAATACAGTTTCAACCAGCAGATAACTTTATATTCAAAGTATCTCTCGAATAGTCTGTTGACAGTTGAAAAAATTGGTTCAAGCACTGACGTGAAGTCAGAAGCTTTTGCGTGTATGTTCTATTGTTCATTTTTCTGTATTGGACAACCTTAAACGTATTTACCATGGTAAATTATGTTGTCCATTCTCCTGTATTGGACACTCTTAATTCGAATTTAATATGGTAAATTCAGATTGAGTGTCCAATACAGGAGAATGGACAACATAATTTACCATGGTAAATTCGATTAAGTGTGTCCAATACAGAAGAATGGAATATAGAACATACGCACAAAAGCTTTTTTTTTTTGAAATTTTCTAGGGGTGCGGTTCTTAAAATTTTTTTTTTCGTAATTTTTTTCAAATTTTCTAGGGGTACGGTTCTTACAAAATTTTAAACACGTCTTTATGATGATTTTCTACTAATAGTTACCAAGCTTCAATTCGATCGAATATTTATTTTTTGAGTTATCAAGGAAATAATATTCCAGGTGGGTATAGCTCGGAAACCGTTTGACCGATTATGCCCAAAAACGAACTCAACTCTCCCTTTCGGATACGCAACCTACCCTGAAAATTGCAAGTCCCTATCTCCTTTTGTTCGAAAGTTATCGAGCCAACGGTCACCCATCTACTGAACTCACACAAGAATGCGCGAATCTCCAACAATATTCAACCGATCGTGTTAATACTTAAAACTTGGCAGAAGAGTTAGGTTATGAAGGCTCTTGCAAAATTTCAGCAATTTCAAACGAATAGTTACTGATATATAGAATTTTTTTTTCAATTTTCAATGATTTTTTAAAAATTTTTACAAATACTATCCTCACGAAATTTTGCAAGAATTTTTGCGTTGGCATTCTACAACTAATTACCATGTTTGAATTCAATCGGTTCAGTATTTTTCGAGTTAATGAGGAACAAAAAACAACCAAAGTTCAGATGGCTATAACTATAAAACCGTTTGGCCGATTATGCTCATAAACAAACTGAAATGTCGCATTCTGGTGCACGTCCTAACTTGAAAACTTCAAGCCGCTATCTCATTCCGTTCCCAAGTTATCGTGACAACAAAAATATTTTATTATAATTTTTTTAAAATTTTCTAGCCATGCGATTCGCCTAGAATTTCACAAACGTGCTTAGGTTCATATTTTACAACTACTCACCAAGTTTCAATTCGATCGGATTTATATTGGTTGAAAACAAAATTATTACTCGGAAACCACTGGGCCGATTATGCCCATTAACGAACTTGTCCGTCATATTGGGATGCGCCACACACCCTGAAAATTTCAAGTCGCTAGCTCTTTTCGTTATTAAGTTATCGTGGCAACGGCCGGACGGCCGGCCGGACAGAAACAAATTTGAACTCGAATTCTTCATTGGGGAGTCAAACTAAATCGTTTGAGACCATTTTCGTAAAAAAATTCGAAAGTTACAGACATTTGGGCAAAACTATAACGCGATGTTTCCCAGAACATACGCGCAAAAACCAAAATATAAGAATATTGTGCAAATATTTGGGTTTTTGGCGCTCTAGTTCCTCGGAACTGAGTGCTTATCAATTTGCCCAAATGTCTGTAATTTTCGAATATTTCGATGAAAATGGTCTTAAACGATTTGGTTCGACTCACTGATCAAGAAGCCGTGGTCGAAATTCATTCTGTCCGGCCGGCCGTCCGGCCGTAGGCACGATAACTCTCGAACGGAATGAGCTAGAGAGTTGAAATTTTCAGAGTATGTTTGGGGGATAAATATCTCGGCTAAGTTCGTTATTGGGCAAAATCGGACAGATGGTTTCGGAGTAACAAAAAAAAATTTTTTTTTACGAAACAAATTCCAAATTAAATTATTTTTAATAAGAAGTTTTATCATAAGAATCCATTCATATCATTTTTAACTCTAACACTGATACTTTCGGCGATATGATTCTTCAAAATTTCAATGTAAATCGTATTTCACACATTGATATAATTATTCTATGTATGAATTGTCATAATGTCAACTTGACAGAAGGGAATATCGTAACTACAAAAACATTGGGGTTGAAATACTCGTATTTTAGCAATGCAACGGGGACCTCACCCGAAAATGTTTGAAAATATTACGTAAATATTGAAAGCATAATTCTGTAGTTCGAGAGAGGAGAAAATTTGGTGAACGTAGATCAGGAAATTTTTGATCGATTACAAGTTATTTTATTTATTACTCATCTTCTTTCATATTATTACTCATCTTCTTTCATACATGTTTTATGGAATACCTACTATTTTTAGGTACTTTAAACCTGTTTTGGGCAATTGTCATACGAAACCTGTTTTTTTGGCGCTCTAGTTCCTTGGAACAGAGTGCTTATCAATTTGCCCAAGCGTCTGTAATTTTGGAATTTTTGGCTGAAAATGGTCTCAAGCGATTTGGTTCGACTCACTGATCAAGAATCCTAGGTCGAAATCGATACTGTTCGGCCGGCCGGTTGTAGGCACGATAACTCTCGAACGAAAGGAGTTAGAGGATTGAAATTTGCAAGGTGGGTTTGGAGCGTAAATATGTCGGACAAGTTCGTTAATGGGCGAAATCCATCAAGCGGTTTCGGAGTTATTGCTGATTTTAGTAAAACACATTTTTTATGAATATTTCCGAAACCGATCAATCGATCTATCTGAAATTCAGCATCAAATTGTAGAATTTAGACGCATGTGAAGTTTTGTATTGACCGGGTTACTGTAAAGAGCAAAAAAAAAATTTTTAAAAATTCTAAATTTTGTTTCTACAATAACTCTCGAACGGAATGAGCTAGGCAGTTGAAATTTTCAGAGTAGGTTAGGGAGATAAATATCTCGGTTATGTTTGGGCAAAATTGGCCTGCTTTTATCGGAGTAACGAAAAAAAATTTTTTTTTTACCTACAAATTTCAAAATAATTTTTTTTTAAGATGCAGTTTCACCATAAAAATCCATTGATATCATTTTCAACTCCAACAAGCTAATGATTTCGGAGATATGATGTTTCGAAATTTTAATAATGAATCGTACCTACTTCTATGTTTTCACAGAATGCTATAATTATTCTATCTATGATTTATTATATGATCTGTGTTCATACTTGTACATGTCATCTTGTTCTATAAGAGAGAGTCAAATTCATTTTAGCTATTGGAACCCTTGTTTTAATTTGATTTGTTCCATGGTGCAGTTCTCATTCTCAGATTGCTCATTTAATCTTGATAAATGAACTATTATTTGAGTTGAATTTCCTTTATGATGCAGTTCTATCATAAGAATACATTGATATAATTCTCAACTCTGAGAAACCAATACTTTCGGAGATATAATTGGTCATTTTGAACAAGAGCGCCAGAAAGCTCCTGTCCACAGGGCTTGAACCAATTTTGTATTCTAATTTCTTTTACTTTTATGAATCCGCGAGTCTATAACTAGGAAACCGGTGGAATTAGCAAAAAAATTATACTTCGAGAATATGTGTCATAGTAAATGGATACTCCACAACATTAATTTCTTTCGGAAAAAGCTTCACAATAAAAACTGATTTTTTTTTGTTGATGAACTCCCTACCACGTACATATGACGCACTCCATATTGTCGAAGAAACCAATTGTCACAATGAATATATGGTTGATGACAAATCGTCAATCACAATGGAAAAATTTGAAGAGTCTCGACTTGAATAGCTTCCTCCTCCAATTTAAAAAAAAAATTGCTGTCCCTCTGAGGAAACAATACCAATTCATAATCTTCTAATGAAAACCAACCCATCAGATATATAATCAACATTTTGCCATTAATTCCACAATTTTCTTCATGCCGCGTTGCGACAAAGACCTCATGTGGTCACCCATTCTTTCGGACGAAGGGGGTCCTTCTCCAGGGGGGCTGTTTGGGCAAACAAGCACGCGTGCCCGCCTCCAAAATCCTAATGAATAATGCTGGAGGAGTACCATCCACCCAAACACATTTCAACGTCACTAACCATCTCGACATTGTGTCAAAGGAGGTGTATGCGTTAGGTGTTGCTACCGTCCGGCCCCTTTCCCGTGCCCTGCGGAACGCCCTGCACAGCTGTCCCGGGAACGACACATTGTCATCGGAAAATTTCAGTAACCAAAACGGGCAGGACGTTCATGGGTGGATCGGGAGTCGTAATTAAGAGGCTTGTGCGACGAATAATGGGCCACAGGAAGCGGAAGCAAGCTGAAAAATCTGATCTGGGAGGTAGATTATGGGCGCGCGACCTTTTGGTGTCGGATGACATCGTTACGCGAGCTTTTGTCACCTTTGTGGAACCTAATAGGGAATTAGATTATGATACGTGATCCTTACGTGAAAATTGTTAAATTTATCGATATACATCTGGAAACAGAACCATAAAATTTTGAAATTAAGTATTCACCATCCCTACATAAACATAGTATAGGCTCTTCTATAACTAATACAAAACCAATATTATCATAACTCCCCCTTTTCGACCGTATGTTCCATTGAAAAGCGTGCTATCATTTTGAAAAATGTCTGTTATTTTCAATTTTTTTTACCGAAAATGGTCTATCGAACTTGAACTTCGTAATAAGTTTGTAGAATGCCGTCGCGCAAATTTTTGCAGAATTTCGTCTTGATCGAATGGGTAGAAAAAAAATGTGGGAAAGCCCTGTGGACAGGAGGTTTGGCGCTCTTGTACAAACTTTGACAATTCATCTCCGAAATTATTGGTTTCTCAGAGTTGGGAATGATATTAATGGATTCTTATAATAGAACTGCATCATAAACGAAACTAAATTGAAATTAAATAACAAACTTATCTGAGATATTCATTCCTCAAATCTCCTCTGAAAATTATATTATATCAATTGAACTTTAGCCAATATTCCAATTTTGTTTTCACTGAAGATATTCTGAATATATTTTCATCATCATATGGATTTTCCAAGGGCATATAGGGTAGTAGTTATTAAAATATCCTATAATAATTGTTCATTTTGCATTCAATCATACTTTGTTGGAAGAGAAATCAATATATTTGACATAACTATCATAGGTAGATAAGATATGTATGAACAGTGAACAAAGATAGAACATAGATAGATATAATTCGCATTGTGTGATAACATAGAAGTACAATGTATTATTAAAATTTTGAAAAATCATATCTCCGAAAGTATCAGCTTGTTATAGTTGAAAAAGATAAGATTTACTCCGAAACCATTTGGCCGATTTTGCCCAATAACGAACTTAACCGAGATATTTATCTCCCAAACCTACTCTGAAAATTTCAACTGCCTAGCTCATTCCGTTCGAGAGTTATCGTGTTAACGGACGGACGGACGGACAGAATCGATTTCGACCACGGATTCTTGATCAGTGAGTCGAACCAAATCGTTTAAGACCATTTTCAGCCGAAAAATCGAAAATTACAGACATTTGGGCAAATTGATAAGCACTCTGTTACCAGTAACAAGAGCGCAAAAAAAAAACAAATAAGAATAGTTTATTTATCAAGTTTAAATGTGCAATCTGAGAATGAGAACTGTACCATGGAAGAAATCAAATTAAAACAGCTGAAATAAATTTGACTCTCTCTTATAGAACATAATGACATGTACGAGTATGAACACAGATCATATAATAATTTATAGATAGAATAATTATAGCATTCTGTGAAAACATAGAAGTACGATTCATTATTGAAGTTTCGAATAATCATATCTCCGAAAGTATTAGCTTGCTAGAGTTGAAAATGATATCAATGAATTTTTATGGTGAAACTGGATCTTAAAAAAATTTAATTTGAAATTTGTAAGTCTGGTCTATTTTGCCCAATAACGAACTTGACCGAGAAATGTATCTCCCAAACCTACCTTGAAAATTGCAACTGCCCAGCTCATTCGGATCGAGAGTTATTGTAGAAACAAAATTATAAAATTTTTTTTTGACGCTTTACGGCAACCCAATCTATACAAAACTTCGCATGCGTATAAAGGTCATTATTCTACATTTTGGTGCTAAATTTCATATAGATCGATTAATCGGTTTCGGAAATATTTATGAAGAATGTTCTTACTAAAAACGGTCATAACTCCGAAACCGCTTGGTGGATTTCGCCCGCCAACGAACTCGTCCAAGATATTTTTGCTCTAGACCTTCCCTGCAAATTTCAATCCTCTGACTCATTTCGTTCGAGAGTTATCTACATAGTTAACGGACGGACGGCTGGACATAATCGATTTCGACCACGGATTCTTGATCAGTGAGTCGAACCAAATCGTTTGAGACCATTTTAGGCCAAAATTCGAAAATTACAGACATTTGGGCAAATTGATAAGCACTCTGTTCCGAGGAACAAGAGCGCCAAAAATTGTTTTCTTCGAAAAGTTTATATTTCAGAAACTGTCAGATTCCGCTCAAATTCCACATAAACTTTCAAGCCACCATTTTAGAAAATCGGGTACTGGATTTGAGATCTATCAGCTTTGTCCATTAGCAATTATTGTGAAAATTTTTTGAGAGTTCTAAACAGCCGTTCAAATTCTGTCATTTTGTGTCATATGAAACAATTTCACCTAATCGTGTCAACATTAATCTGACTATTCCACTCATATCAAAATCTGACCAACCACAGGCCAATAAACCAACTGTCTTTGAATTATGATTGGTCATAGATGCATAGAATACATGGTGAAGACACTCTTTGACATATTTTCGGCCGAATTGAGGATTTTGTTTTACTTCAGTTTTGACCGAAAGATGCCGGCAGTAGAAATTTTATGGACAAAATTATGGACATGTCAAATCAAATTTGAATCTTTGTTTATTCTAGTTTCTTCTTCTTCTTCTTCTTCTAGGATACTTTGGGATGTACATTTATTATTAAATGGTTCCTTTATGGGTTTTCTTTCCCAAACTCTGAAAAATAACTATAAATTAAAGAAAATATTATTTTGTGAATTGCTTCTGCGTTAGAAACACAAGATATTTGTCAAAAGCAATCAATCGAACAATGTTGCCTAACAAACAATAACGAACCAACATCAACCATAAAACAACTATTTCGTGATGTTTCGTAGACAAGATCAGACTCCTTCGTCAGACACCAAGCGAAAATCTTCAGAATTATTTTTTGCGCGCATGTTCTGGGGAAGAGCGTGCCTGTAACTTTCGACTTTTTCGTCGAGAATGGTCTCAAATGATTAATTTCGACTCACTGATGAAGAATTCGAGGTCAAATTTGATTCTGTCCGGCCGGCCGTTGCCACGATAACTTGAGAAGGGATAGAGATAGTGACATGAAATTTTCAGGGTAAGTGGTCCGAGTGATAGTTTTGTACTCAACCAATACAGATCTGATCGAATTAAAACTTGGTAGCTAGTTGAAGAATACTGACACAAAGTATTATTTATCTCATGATAACCTGAGAACGAAAAGAGATAGTGACGTGCAATTGTTAAGGTAGGTTGCGCATCCGAATGCGACATTTAATCTAGATTCTTGATTTTGACATCACTAATCGCCATCAATAAAAAAAAACCTTCTTCAAGTTGAAATCTACCAAGAATTTCACCAAACGTTAAACAAAAATGAATAGTAAAAGAAACAAAAACCACCTCAGCATTAAGGGCTCTACATGCATTCCTTATTTACCAAATGAATAGGATAGAGTCTTCCTATTGATTTGGAAGATCTAAAAAACAAAATACACACCACAAAGTACACACGATCAATATCCCCAAAGGAAGAAATACAGTGGTGTTAAATCAGGAGATCTTGCAGGCCATCTTATCGGTCCGCGTGTGCCGATCCATCTATCTTCAAATGGACCGATAAGATCGCCTGCAAGATCTCCAGATTTAACACCGCAAAATCAAGATTATTCAAAATATCGTAGCCTACTGCAATTCTTTCAATTTGAAATTTCAATTGACGTTTTCTCCATCAAATCAAACGTAATATACAAACCGCCGTATTCACAAAGGATTCAATCTCCGTTAAGTCCTAACTGAGGTCCTCAGTTAAGGATAAATTGGGGATAATAAGGGACAATAAGGGATAAAGGTGGTTAAACAGGCCTGTTTAACCACCGTTTCATATGTTAACTGAGGTTGCGATTCAAATTTATCCTTAACTGAGGACCTCAGTTAGGACTTAACGGAGATGTAAAGACTTAACAATGCTTTGTGAATACGGCGGATAGTGTGATGCAACGTTGGAAAGGTAATTTTGAGCAGAAATAAAAAATTGCCAAAAATATATAGGGTGCAATTTGAGATAAAAAAGTCAGAGTCACTTCCGGTCAAACCGAAAGTGACTTTCAATTTTTGTTTTTCTCAGTTGAAGGTTCCTTGAATGAATTGAAAATCATAAAATATTCAAATATCATTCGGTATATCGAAATATGATTTTTTTTACCGCAATTTACCAACCAGGTATATTAATTATCAAAATATGATAAAATATATGAACGAATAGACACGAATGAATCAATATTTTGAAACACAATCTCCAGCGTTTTTTTCGGGCGACTATTCCGGTTAATTCTTGCAATGTGGTCAACAAAGCCATTGGAAATTAGCCCACCAAGAAATTTCATAATTACCCCGACTTTATATCCGCCCCTGGTGTCCGACAGAGAAATTCAATACACATCTTCTGAAAATGGACGAACTTATAAACTTGCAGAGGAAGAAATCATAGCATTCTTTTCGAGTCTTTGGAGTTTCCTATCGGAAATAAAGATATCGGAAGCGCCCTTCGAAACGCAAAGCGCACAACTCCGAGTGGGACAAAAGACCTCCGAAAACCGCAATCGAAACATTTGTAACAATCAAAAACGCATAACGCGATCCACAAAGGTCTCGCCACAGGCGGATGTCGGAACTTTGCACGTCTGTCTGTCATCGTAAAGGAACCGCAACAGTTGAAAGGAGAAAAGATCGCAAAGTATTACGTTACCCGTTTTCATTGAGGACAGGAAGTTGCGACAGTAATTCAACATTTTGTCACCTCATTGTAGGCGATGGTATAACCTGGATGTCGGGTTGTTAAAGCGACAAAGTGGAAGTTGGGCAAAGGAGACATCAATCTCAACTTTATGGAATCGTTACAGTTTGCTCCGCTTGTTATAAAATTCATTCATTTTGGCCAGAAATGCACGTTTTATTACTTGCATTCACGTCATGGCATTGTACAGAAAATCGCTCGTTCTTGGATCGACATTGGACCTGGGGGATTCATCCTCTGGTTTTGGTTCATTATTCTCAAATAATGTACTTTATATATACCGACTGTTTTATCAGTAATTGTCCATATTACCAGTGGAGAAATCTTGGCACATTATATGAAGATTTATCCTGAAACCTTTATAAACAATATTCCTTCTTACCGAAATAGAATTCTAGATTTCGATTCGATCGGATCTCTATTCTTGAAAATATTTGTAAAATGAAAGCCGGCTAGGTTTTTGCGGGATTTGTGCGGAATCTGGCATATAGTTTCTGAAATAAAATGGGTTCAAGCCCTGTGGACAGGAGCTTTCTGGCGCTCTAGTTCAAACAGACAAATTATATCTCCGAAAGTATTGGTTTCTCAGAGTTGGGAATTATATCAATGTATTCTTATGATAGAACTGCATCATAAAGGAAATTCAATTCAAATAATAGTTTATTTATCAAGATCAAATGAGCAATCTGAGAATGAGAACTGCACCATGGAAGAAATCAAATTAAAATAGCTGAAATGAATTTCATTCTCTCTTATAAAACAGAATGACATGTATGAGTCTGAACACAGATCATATAGTAAAGCTTAGATAGAATAATTATAGCATTCTGTGAAAACATAGAAGTACGATTCATTATTGGAATTTCGGAAAATCATATCTCCGAAAGTATTAGCAGGTTGGAGTTGAAAATGATATCGATGGATTTTAATGGTAAAACTGCATCTTAAATAAAAATTGAATTTGAAATTTGTTGCTTAAAAAAAAAATTTTGTTTTTCGTTACTCTGATACCATCTGGCCTATTTTGCCCAATAACGAACTTAACCGATATATTCATCTCCCTAACCTACTCTGAAAATTTAAACTTCCTAGCTTATTCCGTTCGAGAGTTATTGTAGAAAAAAATTTTGAAAATTTTTTTGACACTTTGCGGTAACCTGGTCAATAAAATACTTCACATGCGTATAAAGGTTATGATACTACAATTTGGTGCTAAATTTCAGATAGATCGGGTGATCGGTTTCGGAAATATTCATAAAAAATGTGTTTTACTAAAATCGGCCATAACTCCGAAACCGCTTGATGGATTTCGCCCATTAACAAACTTGTCCGAGATATTTACGCTCCAAACCCACCTCGCAAATTTCAATCCTCTAGCTCCTTTCGTTCGAGAGTTATCGTGCCTACGGCCGGCCGGACAGAATCGATTTCGACCTCGGATTCTTGATCAGTGAGTCGAACCAAATCGTTTGAGACTATTTTCAGGCAAAAATTCGAAAATTACAGACATTTGGGCAAATTGATAATCACTCAGTTCCGGGGAACTAAAGCGCCAAAAAGAAATATTGCAAGAATTCCGCGCATTGGCATTCTACAACTAACTTATACGTTCCAATTAAATCAGATCTATATTATTTGAGTAATTGAGGAAATAACAACAAAATTTCATATGGTTCGAAGGGCGGTACCAGAAGGGGGTTCATGGGGGTCATGAGTCATGACCTCCCCGCCCTCTGGACTCAAAATTCTCATAAGAATATGATACATATATGATATGTCATAGATGGCTAGTATGCAAACCATCTGAACGTTCTTAAGAGCGGGATCCGCTAGTGAATATAACCCGGAAACCATTTGGCCAATTTTCCCGTTATCGATACTAACCATCGAAGTCGCTATCTATTTCTGTTTGAAACTTATCGTGGCAACGGACAGCCTGCCGGTCAGAATTGAATTTGACCTCAAATTCTTCATTATTGAGTCGAACCTAATCGTTTGAGACCATTTTCAGCAAAATATTCGAAAATTACAGACTTTTAGGCAAAATTATAGCACGCTGTTCCCTGGAACATGCACGCTAAAAGTTCCAGTTTTGGTCACTATACAGTACGCGTCAAAATTATGGAACTAATTCATTTTCTCAGGAGAAAAATATTTGGCAACAAAATCCTGAAACAGGTCAATTTTTGTTTCACTTTTACCAAATTTTGATGCATTTTTGAAGGATTTTTGTTGCACCCTGTGCCATCCCCATCAACCCTCTAAATTTTTTTAATAGAAAAGTAGAAATTAATTCTGAGGCGTTCACTGAATAGATAGATAGGCAATTATTTCTTGATATTCAAGTATGGAAAGTTGTAAGGTTGCCAACATGAAGTTCCATGAAGATGTTATAATACTCGTTTTTAAGAAAGTTACCAATATATTATTATTTCTTCGAGATTAGGATTTCGCTAAAGTCCCTAGTAAGTACTCGGTTCTAAAAGAAACAATAGCTTTCAAAATGAGCATTCATTGAATTTTACAGTGTATCGGTGGGCTTAGACGATTGATTCACCAACCGAACTTCAACATTGTCGTCCCAGAACGATGATATACTTTGAAGCAAATCGAGGCTGTTGAGGATTCAAGAAATTACCATAATGGTGTCCCCGTTCGCCAATCTACCTGATACGAGACCGTGGAATCAAAATACCCCACTGCATTCGTGCTCTTACCTCATTAGTAAATGAATATGATCAAGGAACTAACGTTTTGATAGCAACTGTTCATTATACCCGAATGATTCTCTTGAAGTCGCTGTAATTGCAAGAACACACGTTTCTGACATATAATTTGGGCAGATCGGGGGATTTCAGCAGTGTCCATCCACTTGTACCTTCGCGAATCTGCTGCCATCAGCCTCTAAAATATAGAGGTTTCCTCCGACGAGTCAGGAGCAGCGGAGTTAGATACGCCCAATTTAAATATTTCCAATGAGAGGGTTCCGTTGCTTTTTATGGATTCGCGCAAATCGTTTATCTGTGTAATAGAGCCCGATAATTTCCATATCTGGAATGATGACGGGGTCGCCATCTTGGTTCAGCATACCCTGCACTGCTGGCGCATCAGTGATTATAGTGATGATCGTCCAAACGCTCAGCGCTCCTGGCCCAAGGCAGCTAAACGTGGACCGTCAATGGCTATTGTTATTAGTCGCCAATTCAGATCATTTGCAGGATTTCCTTGCGTTTTTCGTCCTCGTATAAGATGCAAATTGTATTCCTGATAGACAGGCCGGGGGACTTTGCAATTTATACGATGGTCACTGCAATTCCGAGTGCTACGAATGTCAATTAGATGATTATCATCATCTGGCGATGGTTGCCAATCTTAGGGGAGATAAAATTGATGGAATCGTGGCTTTTTCTGATTTAACGGTTGGTGCCACTTCTGCCTACTGCTACTTGAACATTCCGATCGTTGGATGCTGATTATGAAGGAGTTATTTTTCGACTCGCTTCGAGCTTCTACGTGCATATCAATTTCGTTTGCACCTCCACGAACACGTGGAAATAATCATTTTGATACGTAACTGTAGTTAGTATCTTTGAGTTTTTTGTTAATGCTGACAAGCATAATTCAGGCACTCCAGTGGGCTTAAGATTTGAGATGTTTGCTCTGATACTGGAGGTTGTACGTCCTGTTGATTCATGGTGGTTGTATCTGAAAATGTACTAAGTATGCAGGACTATTCGAGAGAAGCTTTAAGACTGTTCTAATCGATGGATAATAATAATAAATTTATTGATCCTTCAAGACACTATATATGTATAGGACAATTCATTGAAATAATTGAGGGAAAAACACAAAAAAAATAAATATTCTAAGGCAATCAAGCTATGACAAACCTAAAATATTCAGTTATATATATTCTGATATAAAAACATTCATCAATTAGAATTTTTTTACCGAGCGTCGTTCTTAAATTCGATATATTTCAAATGCTTCAGTCTCCCAGGAAGATGGTTAAAGAGTTTGATGCCGCTATACATAGGTGATTTCTCAAATTTAGATGTTTTATAAGATGGCATGGAAATAGTATCTTTATTTCTAGTATCATATTCATGATACTGAGAGCACTTTTTGCAGGGTTTTTTCGAATATACAACAAGCAATTGAACCTTAAAGTATTATATCCTTCAAATATTGGCCTACAGGACTCCCGGGGTTTCAAACCAAAAATCAATCGTATTATTCTCTTTCGGGCAATGAAAACTGAATGACCAGAGGGTGAACCACCACAGGATGGTATTATAACTCATGTGTGAGTATGTAAGAGAGTAATAAATGTTTATCACAGCATCCAACGGCAGAAGGCCTTTCAGGTGCTTAAGAGCGAAAAAAGCGCTGTTTATATTCTTGAACACGAAATCTGTATGATCCTGCCAACACAAACTTTTGTACACCAGAAGACCCAGAAATCTTAAACAGTCAGATGACATGATTCTTGATCTTCCGCGTGGGAGATCAAGAATCAATCGACCCGCAGAGTGCCGGGCGCGGAAATAGACCAGATCCACCTTATTGACACTCAATATCAGAGAGTTCCTTCGGCACCAATCCGAGAAGCACTCAACAAGTAACTCACATCTGATCTTCAGCTCCTGCAGAGTACACGCCGTGGTCAAATACTAAGTGTCATCAGCAAACTATACGATTCTCTTCACAAACGAATTCGTAAAATATTTTTTTATAGAGTCTGGCAGATCGTTCACGAATAAGAGGAATAACAACGGCCCCAGCACGGATCCTTGGGGCACACCCATTTTAAGCGAAGATTCTCTTGAATTTTAATGATCAACGTGAACAAATATATGACGGTTTGTGAGGAAGCTATGAATCCACTGCCAAAAAACTTCCCTAATTTTCCTAAATTAAATCAAAATTCAAGAAGGCAAAGGCACGAGACTCAATGCCGTCGTCCAGGCAGCTATGAACAAACTTCATCAGCTGGCATACCGCAGTCTCAGTCGATCGGCCAAGCCGAAAGCCATGTTGACAGCTGGTGATGACAGAAAACCTATTCAGATAACTTAACATGCTTCACAATCGTGTACCGAATTTCAGCTTGATCGTCTTTGTATGAGTCGTTAATAGACGATGGAATATGCGTGTAAGGCTCCTGACTTCACGTCAGTGCTTTTTAAGAATTTTTCAGGTTTCGGGTCCGATTTTTGACGAAAGAATCCTTATTGAATAAAGAAATTCCAGCCAATTTTGTAAACAAATTCAATTTATACAAATCACAACACTCACAGTGGGAAAGGGTTTTTTGCTTAGGTTTTTCCTTGTATCATACGTCTAATTGTACCCCATTACACTTACTTCTGCTAACACTTTTAAAGCTGTATATTTATTAATATTTATGTATCATATCCATTTTTCGTATCGAGAATCATCAGGAATTGTTCCATCAACAACTGTTTCATCAACAGCTTCAGTAGCTCAAGCTGGTAAACTTTTTGGTACCTACCTGATCGGTCTCCTCCATCAGCACATAAAGTTGTTACACCATAACAATATGTGTGAAGAAACAATGGATACACCATAGGATCACCATGGACATACTTCTGACGCCTTAAAATAGGTGCGTTATGGTAACATACTGAGATTCATTGAAATAATGAACCATAACATAACTCTTATGGCACGTGTTACCGCGACATCATTCCGGTGATTAAAATAGAAAAATAGATCCCCATTGTGTATTACAATCTTCGATTCAGATATACTCCCTAATACCCTTCGTACACTATGCCTTTTTCGTGCCTATTTGTCAGTCTGACTGACTTCGCCTGAAATTCTGAAGAAATACGCATGCGCCCGGGACTATTTTGTAGACTGTTTCAGGCTTGGAAATAAATAGAACTGGTTCTATTTGTTCCTCCTGAATCGTGGGGATTTCAAGCCTTCTTGTCGAAATGTCATGTCTACCAACAAAATATTTATCTGTCTGACTTGACGTCTTAACATAACCTAGTTTATTCTATCCTTTGAATCGCAGCCTTCGTAAATTCAATAATAAATTTATGTTTATTACTCTGAGGACGTAAACTAACTAAACTCACGAAGGCCAGATAATCTGTAATGATATCCCCGAGTGATATGAAGATTTCACTAGTAGCCTAGTATCGCAAAGTAATTATTAATTTCGTTTTTGGAGGAATGCTTTTTGGAATTACAGTGTCTTTTTTCTGTATGTGAATTTGCACTCTATGTAGTAGCATATTGAACGTTTCTTAAGACATTCTTAAAACACTTTGGTATAGTTTTAAAAATATACGAACAAAAAAAGAATTCGAGGTAAATATGTCAATATCTTCAATGTTTGCAGCTCTGAAATTACTGCCTGAAACAAGCTCCAAAAAAGCGCGGTGTAATAGTGCCACTCATTTGGGAGGAAATTCAACCAACAAATAGCCATGAAAATAGGCGCAAATATAGACATGAAAAAGGCATAGTGTAATTAGGGTATTAAGTTGCAAGATATTTATTTATATGTGTTGTTTGCGGAATTGTTTATCTGCGGAAGCATTACCCCTGAAAATATGTATATTGACGTATTTAAATTTTCTTCTTAAACCGCATTTTCTGACATTTTGTAACCAATGCATCAACAACAACTTTCACGAGGTACATCAAAGATAATATAGCTCCTCATAGAGAAAAATCCAAGAGTGCACAGATTATCAGGACTGCGTAAATTTAATATCGGTGAATAATTACAACGGCGATAGTTCCGAGAAATTACAGTCTCTGATGGAAATTAATTTGATTAGAAAACACTTTATAATTTATTCGTATAGCGTACGTCCAGTAAACCCGCCTGTAATTAGTACCTGTATCAGTCTAATTGATTCTGTATGGTAATTTGCCTGTCTTTCTCGCTTGAATTTACAATAAGAATCCCGCAGATTCATCTAGTGAAAAATGAGCAGCTATATCATCGCCTTCTGCGATATGAATTTAGATTTTTTTAATTCTGACATATGTAAGTTTAAATTGGATCATATTTATATTTTTTGACTTAATGAGGAAATAACAACCAAATTTCAGATGGACACAACTCCTAAACCGTTAGTCCGATTATGCCCGTTAACGAATTTATATGTCGCATTTGGATGCGTAACCTACCCTGAAAATTGCAACTCGCTACCTCTTTCCGTTCTCAAATTATCGTAAGATAAAAAATAATTTCATATTTTTTTACAATTTTCTAGTTACACATGCCTCACAAAATTTCACATACGTTTTTATGTCAGTATTCCACAACTAGTTCCAAGTTTCAATTCGATCGGATCTGTAGTTTTTGGGGTGATTGCTGAAATTTGCGTCGATATCCTTTTCCTTTCTCAAGTTATCGTGAGATGAATAATCTTTTTTAATATATTTTTCTTATTTTGCTAGTGATTCTGTATTTTACAACTACTGACCAAGTTTCAATTCGACAAACAAAATTAATACTCGGAAACCATTCGGCCGATTGTGCCCACTAACGAACTTGTCAGTCTTATTGGGACGCGCCACCTACCCTGAAAATTTCGGGTCTCTATTTTTTGAGTTATGGAGAAAATAATATTCCAGATTGTTATAACTTCGAAACCATTGGACCGATCATGTCTATTAACGAACTTGTCCGTCGTATTGGGATGCGCCACCTACCCTGAAAATCTCTTTACGTTCTCAAGTTATCGTGGCAACGGACGGATGGCCGGACAGAATCAAATTTGACCTCGAATTATTCATCAGGGAGTCGAACCCAATCTTTTGAGATCATTATTGACAAAAAAAATTCGAAAATTACAGACATTTGGGCCAAATGAAAACGCGATGTTCCCCTGGGTTGTGTTCGAATATTAACTCCACAGAGTAGCGTATAGTTTTTGAAGGTGTGACAAGATTTACTTTGGAGTTTACTCTGACAGTGACAGAAGGTGCCAATATCGGAATAGACCACATTAGTTAGGTTAGACTCATTCGCTTGGCGGGAGATCCATATTCAAATTTTTTAAAAAGGAATTCCAACTTTGAGATGAAACCACCCTATTTTAAAGAGAATGTTAGTAGAGAGACAACAAGTATTGGGTGCCTTCATCATTAATGCATGTTTTCATGTTATTTCCACATGAAAATCTACTTCTATTCATTCTTAAATCAAAATTGAAGCCATTCTAGTTCGAAATATTTCCGTACGTCGTAGATAACTTCTGTTGTGCGTCATTACAAGGCCGATTTAGGGTAATGTTATTATTTTTGACTGATTTCAAGTGAGCTAAGACATACGTCAATCGAATTTGGTGAGCAATTTTATATTTATTAATTATTTTGGAAATATACAATTTTGTTATGAAAACTTGATTCTAGATGCATGGGGAATTCAGTGCTTGAATCCACGGATAGATCGTAATTCAAATTTCCCGCCTAACCTAAATAATGTGGTCTATATAGGTTATGTTGGTTTAAGAAAGAACCTATTATTATTGTTTTCTCCACATATATGTCACACTAATCATAAATATATATTGTGAGCAGTATTAAAACTTGTAAATTACCTCACAGAACACTCATAAATCAGTGAGCCAAAGATACAAGATTTTCCGTCCCATGAGTTATGTAAATTTTGACAGGAGTAAAATGAACGAATACTCTGATATTTCGAACGACGGTCATGGAGTAATATTTTCCCAACCTTTCAGTTTTCGAACGCAAAGGAGTAAATATTACTCTACGGAGTTAATATTCGAACACAACCCAGAACATATGCGCAAAAAGGAAGATATTGATCACGAACATATCGAGAATGAGTCTGATGATGTATCTGAATATTATCCGAAATCGGATTCGCTTTTTCCGAAACTGGTTTTATCTTTTCCGAAATTGCTTTTACTTTTTCCGAAATTGGTTTTACTATCTCCGAAATAGCTGCCGAAATAGAAGTTGACTCAAGAAACTTAAGTTTTAACCTTATGTCAAACGAAAACAAGCACTGACGTGAAGTCAGGAGCTTTTGCGCGTATGTTCTATTGTCCATACTCCTGTAATGAACACTCTTCTTAATCGAATTTACCATGATGAATTCTATTGTCTATTCTCCTGTATTGGACACTCTTCTTAATCGAATTTACCATGATGAATTCTATTGTCTATTCTCCTGTATTGGACACTCTTCTCAATCGAATTCACCATGATGAATTCTATTGTCCATTCTGGACAATAGAATTCATCATGGCAAATTCGATTAAGAAGAGTCTCCAATACAGGAGAATGGACAATAGAATTCATCATGGTGAATTCGATTGAGAAGAGTGTCCAATACAGGAGAATAGACAATAGAATTCATCATGGTAAATTCGATTAAGAAGAGTGTTCATTACAGCAGTATGGACAATAGAACATACGCGCAAAAGCTCCTGACTTCACGTCAGTGGTTGAACCAATTTTTTTTTTATTTATAATATCATTTAACCCTTTACTGCGCAACTTTTTATTTTTTTTCGAAAAAATTATATGAGTTCCAGAAATGCTTTCAGATATCGGGAAAAATAGTGAAAAAAATCCAGATGCAAAAAACTAGTCTATTTTTGTGATTTTTTTTCATGTTGCAGATATGCTACAATGCACTTTGAGTGGCCGTTTCTATAGTCGTCTTTAAAAGTTGTCTACGTGCTTTCTATACTATATAAGTGCTTTGAATGCAGCTGATTTATATATCTGTATGTAGTTTTCATCCCTCCATTCCAGCTTTGATCAGATATCTCTTACTTTCTTCTGATGGTCCTTACGCAGATTTTTTTTTTCACATCAGCGATTTCTTCTGCGTTCTTGCGTTTTTGATGAGATCGCTAATGATTTTTACGTTTTCTGACGTTGATGGATTTTCAGGTGATATGATTTCCAAGAAATCAGATCCTTTGGGAGGATCCGGTGAAAAATTATGCAATATTGGCATTTTGTCCATGTCCAAAAGTTCATCACTTTCAATTTCAGTATCACAAGCCAGAAGGTTTCCTCAATCTTGAAGAAGAACGTCATGTGCATCATCTCCTGAGAAAATTATTGTCTATATTCACTGAGTTCTGATAAATGATCAGCGAAGTATTTCAAGCTCCGCAGCGTCAGAATTTAGTTTTTCGATGCGTTTTCCTGAAAAAATATAAGATAATGTAAATTCTCCTCTTCGGATCTACAATGGGCACTATTACAGATATGCTACACTCCAATGAAAATATTTCATGCTCAACGGGGCATTGTAGCATAAATGCAACGCTCATTCAAAAAGCGCTAAAAACTTCTAGCTAGATTTTATTTTTACGAAAATATGAATTTGTAATACTACTTACCATATTCAAGCTCCCTATATTTTTTTTACACAAATTCACTCCGAAATTGAACTCCAGGAGAGCAAAAAACTTAGACGAAATCTAGTTCTCTCACTTGTCTGTTAACGTTTGTATTTTGAACTGACATTTACCGTTAGATAGACCTCCACCTATGTGGTAATCTATGAATTATGAAGCATATTAGTTTACGAGTAAAGTAGTCTTCACAGATTTCTCTAATATGAATTATTTGCCGAAATAAAGAGTATGAAAGCTAGCGTAGCATATATGCTACGTTGCGCAGTAAAGGGTTAAATTAATATTGTTGGACGTTACTCTGAAAGTTCTACGCTATTAGAAGTATACCTACCTATTTTATTCTGTAAAGTCTATAATTCAAGAAACATTGTTGAAGTAGGTATATTGTTTTTTTATTTATAATATCATTTAAATTAATATTGTTGGACGTTCCTTTGAAAGTTCTAAGCTATACTGACTTACAGCAAAAATATTATAAAGAAAATAAGCAATTATTGGATAGTCAAACTATCATTTTAATAAAATGATGCATTTTTATTGTTCAAATAAAGATATTTTGTTAACTTACAAGAATTTCTTCATTCAATGGTATTTCAAAGAACTAATTACAGTTTTAAATATTTAATAAAAAAACCTTTTTAATTCTTCATAATCATTACAAGAATGTCTGTCGATATGGAATATGGTAATAATTTGACATTTGAACACATCGTTTAATGCATAATCAATTTCAATACTTTTGTCACTCGTTGATGAGATGAGATATCTGAAATTATAGATAAACTCTAAATATTCCATTCAATATTGAAATATTAAAATTAAATTTCCACTTATTCATTTGTATTTCAAGATAATGAACGTTTGAAGCTAATGATTCATGTAAATTGTCTGTGAAAATTTGTTTTCATGGGTTAGGGGAAAAGAGTTATTGTGAAAATAAGATTCATTTATTTAGATACCAATCTATATATTGTTTTATACTATCTACTAAGGGCCGATTTATTCAACCTCTCCGTAAAGTATTCGTCAACTATGTGCTCGTTGAATTTACTGATCCCCTTTAAAGTGAACATTTACAGATTACTTTCCTTTCGGTAAGGCTACTTGACAGTTTACAGGTCGTAAAATATATCAGCCCTCAGTGAACAAAAAAATTGTATACCTCACTGAAGCCGTAATACAAACAAAGGAAATAATTTCGAATAAAACTCTATTAACATATTCGATTATTTACTTCAAGAGAGATCAAGAATAACATTCATTTTGAAAATTCAATTCTACATCAAGCAGCATGCAATGCATTTTTTCGAGTTTGGACCACTGCTGCCCACATAATCATGGAGGATTCGTGAAACATTGCAGGGAGGATAAATACTTGTATATAGATTATTATTAAAATATGATAACTGACTTTCTCCATTTCCTTATATACTACTTCTCGTTGTAAAATATACTTGGATTTTCCTCCGCAACACTAGGATACATCATTTTCAAAGTTAGCGTTGAATTATCAAGCCATTCTATTATAATATTAGTAAAATCTGTTCTTCAGAGGTATTCATTGTTAAGCATGCTAAGCAACAAGCATTTAAGAAACATATACCTGAAGTTCCACGGGAAAACAATATACATAATATATTATTATTATTATACTGATCCTCCTGGGTCTTCCACAAGGAGACCCCTCATAAGCTCTAAGAGCTTGCCCTGAGTTAGGAGAAGCAGTTGTGTTCTGTGTAGGCTTTGTCCTTACGCCACCTTAGGCACAGCACTGTTAATTTTTGACCCAACAGCGAATGGTGGCGATTACCGTGACTAGAAAATTTCTTTCCTAGCCTCTAAATTGAACTTGGGGCTTCCGCTCCCAAGTCAATTACTCTACCACTGAGCCAATCGCACATACCTACACACATGTTATATTGCATCACCTTCTACTCCCATATTTTAAAATATTCTGCAATTAGAAAAATTAAAATGTTTTGTTAAGATTCCTATTATATAGGTACACGCTGGCATCCACACACCCTGATGATGGATCGTAAGAGACCCATGATATCAGGAAAACAGAAAAGTGTTCAAAATTCACTAGTCTAAGCGTAATTCAACTGTTTTTTTTTGTGCAATAGTATTATGCAAATGTTATGTGTAAACAGGTAAAAGTAGCTAAGGGCCAAATCTGAATAATAGGGTAGGTGCAGAAATTTTATGGCGTATTCCATTGGCAGCACCAGTGCTGCACTGAGCACGCACTGAGTGCAAAAAATGTTGCACTGGACCACTGGACGTCAAAATGTGTCAAAATGCTTGACGAAATTCCCCAATGGAATACGATTCATGCACTCAGTGCGCACGAGTTCTACCAATGGAATACGCCATTAGTGTTCATGTCATCTTGGTTGCCTCTTATCAATATTAAATTTTCTCATGAGGTATACTTAATCTTCACAAATATTCAATCGACTAAGTTCCATATACCTTGTTTTTAAGAATTCTATCTGCAGTAACTCCAAGAGTAACTATTTTCAGCATTCTATTTGTCGAAAAGCATTACTTTTTTGCTCTACGTCAACTGGACCTTAATTCATTTCAACCTGAAAGAAAATATTAAGACTTGGATTTCTCTGAGTAAAGTAATTCATTCAATTCACTTCTATTACTTACTGCTGATTTTTAGCCAGAAATCCTGAAGGACATATACCAGATATCTTCTTTCTGAACAACTTTTCCACAGTTCTCCATAATTTGGAATTTCTTTCACATACGTAAACAATATTTCTAGATTCCTCCAATCTTCAAATACAAGGTAATCTCGATTATTTTCAACAGAAGGAATACTCGTTCGTACTTCGTGGATTGAGAATATTTTGTTTACGTTTTGTATTTGTGTTTTGATCACATTCAGATCAGATTCGATGTTGAGGTTAAAACGGGGCGCATGCGATGTAGGGCTATCATCTCCCATAGATTTGTGATGAAATACATAATACGATTTTCCCATAACATACGCGTAAAAGATATGTCATCATGACATTCATATTTTTATTTTTGAACTGAAGGTTCTCGCAAAAATACGACCATAGACAACATCATATGACGATTCGCATCTCCTACCGAACTCACAAAAGGCTGCGCGGTTCTCCAACAATATAGGTCCGATCGTGTTCAAACTTGGAATTCTGCAGTAGACTTAGGTTCTGAAGGCTCTTCCAAAATTTCAGCCATGCCGGACGAATAGTTTATGATATATGGAATTTTTTACAATTATTTTTATTTATTTTTTTTTAAATTTTCTAGTTATACCATCCTCACGAAATTCTGGAAGAATTTTCGCGTTGGCATACTACAACTAATAACCATGCTTGAATTCAATCGGTTTTGTATTCTTCGAGTTAATGAGGAACAAAAAACAACCAAATTTCAGAAAATTTCAGATCGCTATAACTCTAAAACCTTTTGGACGATTATGCTCATAAACGAACTCAAATGTCGCATTCTGATGCACAACCAAACCTCAAATTTTCAAGCCGCTATCTCTTTCCGTTCTCAGGTTATCGTGACAACAAACATATTTTTCAATAATTTTTTAATAATTTTCTAGCTATACGATTCTCACAAAATTTCACGAACGTGCTTAGGTCTATATTCTACAACTATTCACCAAGTTTGAATTCGATCGGATTCATTTTGGTTGAAAACAAAATTATTACTCGGAAACCATTGGGCCGATTATACCCATTAACGAACTTGTCCGTCGTATTTGGATGCGCCACCTATTCTGAAAATTTCAAGTCGCTAGCTCTCTCCGTTCTCAAGTTATCGTGGCAACGGCCGGACGGCAAAAACCACACTTTGAGGTGTGAAACAACATAAATTAGTTTCTCTATTTCAGTATCGTAATGAGTCCATTCCAGCACTAAAAACAATGCTGGAATGAACTCATTCCCGCATTGTTTCTAGTTATATTTTTCGTTTTGTGGTAGTCATTCGATCCTATCAAATTTCAGCACACGTCAATTGACAATACAATATAATCTGGATATAGTGAAATAATTGTTGAGGAAAAGCTTCATTTCCATTGAAAAATATGCTACTAGAGATTTCCTTCTTGCTAATTTTGAATCATTCATGCCATTAGGAAACTGTTTTAAATCTGATCTCCATGTCCTACGTACGTTTCAAATTCAAATTCCGTAATCTGTCAACTTTCGTAACAGTCACACCAACTACCAAGATACAATACAAAAGTCACTAGGATGTTAATTTTTCATTAAATTTCAACAGTATTTTACAAAACTTGCCTGAAATAGAGAAAATATCGTATAATACTCGTTGCAGAAGGCAATTTCAACACTCATTCGTTCGAAAACTCGCTCCTTCGTCGCTCGTTTTCGAATTTTGCATTCGTGTTTTAATAGGAGCCCATTCTGCGACTTGTTCAGAATATACTATTAACCTACGGTCCATACATAACCTTGGGTTAACCGTGTTTTGTGACACTGGGCCTTAGTGGAATACTATAATTTGATAAATGAAAGCGGCCTGGTTTGAGCGTTCAATAAATTAAATAAGTTTAAGAACTGAGATTTGTCAAAGTCGAAGCAGCTATCAATTCATCTGTTGAACGTTCATGTAGACGCGACACTCAATTTCGTTAACGCTCTAAACAGACTCGAGTCGTTCCAAATTTATAGCTGCGAAATCGCTCGCAAATGTCGTCCGAGTGGACTGTGAAAGATGAGAGACCACACGCAGCGATATTCGCCACATGGAACCGATAAAACTCCGAACAAAACACTGTTCCCTACGAAATTACAGGCTCTTATTCCTGACACATCGTGACAGACGAAACCTGAAAACGTTCCAATTTCCAATTATAAATTGGGACAGTAATTATTCAGCAGAACGGAGAGGCTGGGGATGACTAACTAACAAGTTAATAAGTCTGGAGAACGGGAATGCTACCATGTTTTTTGCGTTAGTATGGAGATGCTCATGAATCGGTCCATAACGTTCGATCATCTTTCCAGTAGCAATAACAAGATGCTATTCGGTTTCTCGCTCAAGATGATGGATATCACCAGCATCTGAAACTTGTTAAATATCAATTTATCATTGTGGTTTTGATTTCGTGAACATTACTCCGTTTCAAACCCTTAGCGTGAAGTCAACACCATTAACGAACTTAACCTTCGCATTCGGATGAGCAACATACCCTGAAAATTTCAAGTCGCTGTCTCTATCTGCTCGGAAGTTATCGTGGCAACTGACTGCCGCAGATAATAGAATTTAACCTAGAAAATTACAGACATTTGGGCAAAATGTCCCCTGTTCCCTAGAATATGCGGGGAAAAATTGAAATGTTTCATTGCGCCAGAGACATTTTATCTTCAAGTTGAATGGCTAATAGTTCTAGTCAGTTTAGTGTCGTAATCTGAAAGGCAAAGGGTAAAATTGCGGTACGATCCATATTGTTAACCTCAACATAACGAAATTATCAGGATTCTAGGACTATTTAATCAAAAACAGCAGTTATTCTTTATTATTGATGAAATCAGCAGTAACAAAACAACACACCTGTTGGATATATCAACACTGCTTTCCTCTTAATCGTTCATTACCTAAGGATAGAACACAAGCGCACAGAGATATTTTTGTTACCCATTACCATATTTGTATAAAAAAAAATCTAATTAAATAGTTTCAGAAGACTCAATAATAAAACACATTTACTCAATGGAGCATTTTAATGATGACAATAAATGCATGCATTAGTTAAGTGTTTCGTGAATATAGAGTATGGTATGATATCCCGCATTTAAAATAATAATTGTAACAAATGCCCACAATTATATGGATCAGCATATAAGACAACCATTTATGTGCGCATGGGATTCCTATATAATAATAGTCCTCATAGAATAGAATTTTACAAAGAATGGAGAAAAGAAAATGCAGTACGAGGCAGACGTGGAGCGAAATTTAGTTTCACTACTTTTCCCACACTTACTTCTGGAAATTCAAATAAGAGGATTGAAAATATTATATTCTAAAACAAGCTGCAGAATGAGCTCCTATTCAAACACGAATGCGAAATTCGAAAACGAACGACGAAGGAGCGAGTTTTCGAACACATGAGTGTTGGAATTGCCTTCTGCACCGAGTATTAGACTATATTTTCTCTATTTCAGGCAAGTTTTGTAAAATACTGTTGAAATTTAATGAATTACATTATTACACTTACCAGTGACTTGTATTGTATCTTGGCAGTTGGTGTGACTGTTAAGAAAGTTGACAGAATACGGAATTTGAATTTGTATCGTACGTAGGGCATGGAGATCAGATTTATAACAGTTTCCTAATTCTATGAATGATTAAAAATTAAGAAAACTTTTCCTCTCAACAATTATTTCACTGGGTATACCTATAGATTATATTATATTGACAATTGACGTGTGTTGAAATTTGATAGGACTGAATGCCAGTGCTGACAACCACAAAACGAAAAATATAACTAGATACAATGTGGGAACGAGTTCATTACAGCATTGTTTTCAGAGCTGTAATGAACTCATTACGATACTGAAATAGAGGAAAAATTTTCAGTCACCCATGTCACGGCAGGAGCGCGAGGATATGGTATTCCATGACACTAGCCTCCGCTTACACTTTTAAAGCTTTCAAGTCAAAAGAATATACAAGTTGTTAAAAAACAGCTGCGAAAGATTTCAGGAGGTGCTTCATTGGCCAAAAATAGAACTAGTTTGTTCACAACCCTATAGCTGAGTTCCATTGAAAGGATGAATTGATTTTTCAGTTTTCAATGTTTATCTACCGAACCTAAATGCGAAGACATAGATTTTGAAAAGTTTTAATATTTCCTCAATAACTCAAAAAATGCATGTCCTATTGAATTGAAACATGGTAATTAGTTGAGAACAGTAGTCGTAAGTATCGTAATCGTACACACGTATGTTGTTTGGCCGATTATGTTCGTTAACGAAATCAACCGTTGCATTCGGATTTCCAACCTACCTTGAGAATATCAAGTCGCTATCTCTTTTCGTTCGGCTGGACAAAATCGAATTTGACCTCGAATTATTCATCAGTGAGTCAAACCTAATCGTCTGACACCATTTTCGGCAAAAAATTCGAAAATTACAGATATTTGTGCTGAATGATAGCAAGTTGATCCTTAGAATTCATGCATTCAAAAATTAATTGGACGTTCCGTGTGAAATAAGGAAGTATGTATGAGTATCCGGTATAACTGGAAGAAGTAGTTCTTTGTCAATATTTCGTTACGTTCAAACGAAATCACTACTTGGTGTAGTGCTAAGCCACAAAATTGGTTCAAGCCCTGTGGACAGGAGCTTTCTGGCGCTCTAGTTCAAACAGACAAATTATATCTCCGAAAGTATTGGTTTCTCGGAGTTGGGAATTATATCAATGTATTCTTATGATAGAACTGCATCATTAAGGCAATTCAATTCAAATAATAGTTTATTTATCAAGATTAAATGAGCAATCTGAGAATGAGAACTTCACCATGGAAGAAATCAAATTAAAATAGCTGAAATGCAAAATAGCAAAAGTACCTTTCATACTTGAAATTTCGAAAAATCATATCTCTGGAAGTATTAGCTTGTTGGAGTTGAAAATTATATCAATGTATTTTTATGGTGAAACTGCATCTTGAATAAAATTTGAATTTGAAATTTGTTACTTAAAAAAAAAAATTATCTTCGTTACTCCGAAACCATCTGGCCTATTTTGCCCAATAACGAACTTAACCGAGATATTCATCTCCCTAACCTACTCTGAAAATTTTCCAAATTTTTTTCTTACGCTTTGCGGTAACCTGATCAATACAAAACTTCACACGCGTCTAAAAATCATGATTCTACAATTTGATGCTAAATTTCAGATAGATCGAGTGATCGGTTTCAGAAATATTCATAAAAAATGTTTTTACTAAAAACGGCCATAACTCCGAAACAGCTTGATGGATTTCACCCATTAACGAACTCGTCCGAGATATTTACGCTTCAAACCCACCTTGCAAATTTCAAACCTCTAACTCCTTTCGTTCGAGAGTTATCGTGTTAACGAAGGGTTGGCCGGACCGGCCGGACAGAATAGATTTCGACCTCGGATTCTTGATCAGTGAGTCGAACCAAATCGTTTGATACCATTTTTAGCCAAAAATTCGAAAATTACAGATATTTGGGCAAATTGATAAGCACTCTGTTCAAGTAGTTTGAATGGATTCTATGAAAAATACACCTTGGCTATATTCCCTTGATAAATGGACTTAAGTGGATTGGACCAATTGTAGCAATAAATTCGGAAAAACAAATAGTGTAGGTACCGGGTTTCCCACTATAATTTGACCCCCCCCCCCCTTTAACTTTGTTAAGAATGGAGATACAATAAAATGTTGTAGTTGTAGGAAATCAACAAAATTTTTTCAGGACGTTTTCACGAATTGAAATATATACAGGGTGGGCAAGATATTGAGTGCGACTCAATTTTTTGAAATAAAACACTATATATTTTTTTACATTTGGCTAGGTCTTTCTTTCTTGATTTCAAATATATATATACAGGGTGCCCCAAAAATACCACGCGAAAGTGACACTGGAGATAGATTGGCATTAGGTCTATCAGATAGCATCAACATGACCTCAGTAAAAGTCCGCTGGTTTTCGAGATATCACCTCTGTTGCGTCCCATGACTACACATGTTGGGAAGCGCTCATTTGTATTTCTAAACAAAGCAGCCCGCTTGTAAAACTTAAATGTTTTGGGTTAACTGGTTTATTTTTGCATGGGTGGTCTCACCCTTGAAATTAATATTTTCCACGAAAAGATAATTGCAAGTAAAATATCTTGTAATACTTCAACCCTTGTAGAAGTATTTATGACCTATTTCCTGTGAAATATTGATAAAATGCATACAACAACTAACACATTGCCAGAGCTGTGAGTCCTAGATTCTAACCCATACAAAAATCTAGAATTTTCCGATTAGATCGCCACGGCTTTGACTATTCACTAAATCGAGGGCGTAGATTCCGAATCTGTAATTAGAGTTTTCGTATCTCGATTAATTTTGGTAATATGGCGAAAAATCCGACTGATTAGTCCATTTTTCGGAGGTAGAGCCAGAAATTGCGACTTTTTTCGTCATTGCTCCGAAACTAATCGAGATACGGAAAATCTAATTACAGATTCGTGATCTGCGTGCCCGATTTAGTGAATAACCAAAGCCGCGTCGACCTAATCGGAAAATTGTAGATTTTTGTATGTGTTGGATACTAGAGAAAACTTTTTGGCGTTTGACGGATTCGCTCATTACCTAATATTTTCCGAACGGATAGAGATACAGAAAAAATAGATACATAAATCTAAACGTCGTCCACCGACCATTAATCGGGGAAATTCAATTTGTTATTGAGATGTGAAAATCATAGATTTGGGACGGGAAAGAAGAATTTTCCTCCGATTCCGGGTCAAAAATATTTCTAAGTGCCGACCCAAAAAATGTTTTTCATGGTATATCGATACGGAGCTCGTGTCTAATTAAATCGAAGTCGCTGATCACGAATATGCAATTAGTTTTTCCCTAAGTGGCGTACTTTTGGAAAATTTTCACTTAAAGTGATAAAATTGACGAAAATAGGTCAATTTTCGAACTTTCCACCACCCAAAAAAATCGTAGTAGGGTGTTGCTGATTTTTTACGTCATATTTGGATCCCTTATCTATCGAATCATCCAAACAATAAATGTCCAGGTTGTACGCTTCGGAAATTATGATTTTTTTCCCGAGGGTCTATTTTTCGGAAAATTCTTTCCACGATATTTTCTCGGAAATTTTTTGCAATAAATATCTGATGGTAGATTCGGAATCTACGGCCCCGAATCTATAAGAATAAGTACCCGTTTCATAGTTTTGCGTCAAAAAATTTTTCTCGAAAAATGGGATTTTTTTAAGGCTAATGTATTAAAAAATTGCCAAAATTCGACCGGTGTCCGATTTCAATGCAAATTACGTCATTTACTAATTCGGGGCCGTAGATTACGAATATATGATCGGATTTTTCATTAGAGAATTTTCCGCGGAAATACCGCGAAATGAGTTTTCCGAAAAACGGACCCTTGGGAAAAAAAACACAATTTCCTAATAGTACGGCCTGGACCTTTTCTGTTTGGATTATTCAGTAGATAAAGGATCCATATATGACGGCAAAAATCAACAACACCTTACTCCGATTTTTTTGGGCGGTGTGAATTTCCAAAATTGACCTATTTTCGTCCATTTTTTCACTCTAAGTGAAAATTTTCATAAAGTACGCCACTTAGGGAAAAACTAATTGCATATTCGTGATCAGCGACCTCGATTTAATTAGACACGAGCTCCGTATCGATATACCATGAAAACTGGAGATTTTTAAAAAATACACAAAAGTGGTGATATCTCGAAAACCAGCGGACTTTTACTGAGGTCATGTTGATGCTATCTGATAGACCTAATGCCAATCTATCTCCAGTGTCACTTTCGCGTGGTATTTTTGGGACACCCTGTATATACATGTGTTGGTTTATCTCTCTCATTTGGAGAATTACAGAGTTTTAAATTCTGGGAACAACCTGGAAACTCTGTAGTCAGTTGTCAAGTGGTATAGGCTGTGATAAATCAACTAACTGCATTAGTAATGCTTTGTTTTTATTGTTCTTCACATAAAGTGAAAATATTTTTTTCAATGGAGTGTGTGATATCGTTAGTTAGTGGATTAATCACAGTCTCCCCCTTGACAATTGACTACTGAGTTTGCCAGGTGGTTCCCAGAATTTAAGACTGTGTAGTTCAAAAATGGGTTCAAGCCCTGTGGACAGGAGCTTTCTGGCGCTCTAGTTCAAACAGACAAATTATATCTCCGAAAGTATTGGTTTCTCTGAGTTGGGAATTATATCAATGTATACATATGATAGAGCTGCATCATGAAGGAAATTCAATTCAAATAACAGTTTATTTATCAAGATTAAATGAGCAATCATGAGAATGAGAACTGCACCATGGAAGAAATCGAATTAAATCTGGCCAATTTTGCCCAATAACGAACTTAACCGAGATATTCATCTCTCTAACCTACTCTGAAAATTTCAACTATCTAGCTCATTCCGTTCGAGAGTTATTGTGGAAAAACATATTTTAAATTTTCAATTTTTTTTTTTTACACTTTGCGGTAATCTGGTCGATACAAACTTCACGAGTATTTCAACCCCAATATTTTTGAAGTTACAATTTTCCCTTCTGTCAAGTTGACATTATGAAAATTCATACAAGGAATAATTATATCAATCTGTGAAATACGATTTACATTGAAATTTTGAAAAATCATATCTCCGAAAGTATTAGCTTGTTAGAGTTAAAAATGATATGAATGGATTCTTATGATAAAACTGCTTATTAAAAATTATTTAATTTGGAATTTGTTTATGTGAAAAAAAATTTTTTTTTTATTACTCCGAAACCTTCTGTCCGATTTTGCCCAGTAACGAACTTAGCCGAGATATTTATCCCCCAAACCTACTCTGAAAATTTCAACTCTCTAGCTCATTCCGTTCGAGAGTTATCGTGCCTACGGCCGGACCGGCCGGCCGGACGGCCGGACAGAATGAATTTCCACCATGGATTCTTCATCAGTGAGTCGAACCAAATCGTTTAAGACCATTTTCATCGAAAAATTCGAAAATTACAGACATTTGGGCAAATTGATAAGCACTCAGTTCCGAGGAACTAGAGCGCCAAAAAATAAGAGAGATAAACCAACATATGCATATATATTCAAAATCAGGTCAGAAAGAACTAGCCAAATATAAAAAAATTGGTTCAAGCCCTGTGGACAGGAGCTATTGGGCGCATGTTCATCTTCCTTGTGGCCCGTACTGACCAGTAAAGAAAAAAAGCAGTATCATGTTGAATACCTTAATATTATTGATTATTATATAATAATCGATGAAAATACTGAGAGAGACCCAGGAAATTTGACACATTTTGTCTTATATCTCCAGAAATTGAAATCGTATAGAGCCAAAATTTTGCACAATGTTGCAAAATACTACAATTGACGTTAGTACAAGTTTTTGTTGCAATCTGATGAATAGTTCACGAAAAAAAAATTTTTTTTTCGAAAAAATTAAAAGAAATATTTTTTTAAAAATTACCAACATTTCGATCATAACAGAATTTTGCCAAAAGTTGCGCGTTTATATCCTCGAACTGACGACCAAGTTTCGATTCAACATCTTCTTTAGTTCCTGAAATATCAGGGAAATAACCTCAAAATTTGAAATGTCTATAACTTCTAAACCGTCTGGCCGATTTTGCCCGTTAACGAACTTAACCGTCGCATTTTGATCAGAAACCTACCCTGAAAGTTTGAAGTCGATAGGACCTTCGGTGCTCCTGTTATCGTGCCTACGGCCTGCCGGCCGGCCGGCCGGACGGCACCCAAAAATCTGACACCGGATTCGTGATCAGGGAGTCCGAATTAGTCTATTAGCCAATTTTCAGCTCGAAATTCGAAAATTACAGACATTTGAACGAAATGATAGGACGATGTTCCCCTAGAACATGCGCCCAAAAATGTATAGAGCGTTTCATTAAAAAAAAATGAAGTTGCACTCAATATCTTGTTCACCCTGTATATATTTCAATTAGTGGAAACATCCTGAAAAATTCAGTTGATTTCGTGCAACTTTTGTACAGAACATTCTCTTGTATCTCCATTCGTAACAGAGTTAAAGAGGGGGTCAAATTATAGTGGA
Organism: Halyzia sedecimguttata; assembly: GCA_937662695.2. NCBI lineage: Eukaryota > Metazoa > Arthropoda > Insecta > Coleoptera > Coccinellidae > Halyzia > Halyzia sedecimguttata. Next base: position 109,747,021 of record OW569414.2, on the reverse strand, counting down.
AAACCCGGTATATACTCATAAACTTCAAGTTGAAATTCCTTTAAATTACAATTTGCGGTCGGATTATTTCTACTTATCTACGTCCATTTAGTGTAGGTGTAACTTAAAATATGTCTTGGTATTCCCATATTTCATAAATCTACCTCGACCGCCCTCAGATATGAAATATCGACACTACCCCCCTGTCCCGATTTCCATGCCCCATTACGGCCACCTCCGAATCAATTAATATTGCCCATAATAACGGCTCATCAAAGGATTCGTTCCGCACTTTGCCCAAACTATTCGGAAGAAATTTAACGAGATCATCTGCAGGTCCTCCTTCAGAGGATCTGTCAAATAAGGCCGCCCTGGCGCCTCCGCAAGAATATCGTTTTTGGACGTCGGAGGTGCACCCCTGGAACCTCCAGACCTCACCTGACGCGTGTCAATCTTCGTTGTTTGTGTCGAAACGAAAAAAGTGTTACTAATTTTCATGACCATCCTTTGTCTGAGTTTTTGTTGATTATGTATGCTGTTAAGGGACACCCATGTTGTAAAGTGTGAATATAACAAAATATTCTTAAAAAGCACTGACATGAGCTTTTGCGTGCATGAACCATTGTCTATTATATCCGAAATTTGAAATTTCATCTGATCCTGACGTACAGTTTCTGAAATACAAATTTTTTTCTAGAAAAACTATATTCACGAAATTTCTTGAAAATTAGCGCGTCAGCATTATACGAAGGTCTTATTGTATCGGATATGTATATTTCGAGTTATAGAGGAAATATGTAACAACAAAATTCAAGATGGGCAGACAAAAATTCGAAACGTTTAGGCCGATGAAGCCCATTAACGTACTTAACCGTCGCATTTGGATACGCAACCTATTCTGAAAATTGAGGGTCGCTATCTCTTTCCGTTCTGAATTTATCCTGACAACGGTCACCCATCCAGCTACTGAGCTCACCTATGGCTGCTCGGAGCTCGAACAATATAGATCAGATAGTGGTCAAATTTGAAATTTTGCAGTGAAGCTAGATTCTGAAGGTTCTCGCAAAATTTCAGCGATATCGGACAGATAGTTTCTAAGATACATAATTTTTTCAATTATTTCTGTAAGAATTTCTAGAGATACGATCCTCACAAAATTTCCTTCGGACTTGGGCTCTTTCACCAAAATATGAAAATAAACTCATGAATTTTTTAGATAACACGCTTTCTTGCAGAATAACCGGTAATTTTTATGTAGTTTACAGCATTTATCTTTCGGATAACTCATTTGAACGTTGCCTGCACACTCTTAATCGAAATTACCATGGTAAATTCGATTAAAGAGTTTCCAATGCAGGAGAATGGACAATAGAACATACGCGCAAAAGCTTGAACCAATTTTTTTTTTTCGTAATTTTATTGAAATTTTCTAGGGGGTACGGTGAAATTCTAAACACGTCTTCATGTCGATATTCTACAACTACAGCTTCATTTCGATCAAGTCTATATTTTTTGAGTTATCGAGGAAATAACATTCCAGGTGGGTATAACTCTGAAACCGTTGGAGCGATTATGCCCATAAACGAACTTAACTCCCATTCGGATACGCAACATACCCTGAAAATTCAAGTCCCTATCTGCTTTCGTTCGAAAGTTATCGAGGCAACGGCCACCCATCCATCTACTGAACTCACACAAGGCTGCTCGATTCTCCGACAATATATATTCGATTGTGTTCAAACTTGGAACTTGGCAGCAGAGTTAGGTTCAGATGGGTGTAACTCCGAAACCGTTTGGCCGATTATGCCAACAGACAAACTCAAGGTCGCACAACCTAACCTGAAAATTTCAAGTCGCTCTCTCTTTACGTTCTCAGGAATTTATTTGAAATTTTCTAGTGGCTAGCTAACGAACGTGCTTAGATCTATATTCTACAACTATTCGCCAAGTTTCAATTCGATCGGATTTATATTGGTTGAAAATAAAATTACTCGGAATCCATTGGGCCGATTATGCGCATTAACGAACTTTATTTACCTATAATTTTGCAGGAAAGCGTTGCATGAGTTTATTTTCATATTTTAATCTTTTGCTAAAATATGAAAATAACCGAATTCAATTTTCATAATAAGGTAACACGCTTGAATGTAAAATTATCTAGTCTTTTTTATGCACGAGTTATTAAAATTCTATCATTGGATTATTTCACGAATAAAGAAATATTGTCTGAGAAATAAATATTATAGTACTGACGAAGACTGAAGAATAAAATCATGCTCGTAAACAAATTCAAATGTTATTAAATAGTTTTTTTCTGGGTTTTCTCTCCCAAACTCTGAAAAATATCTGTAAAATAATAAAATTAATTATTTTGTGATTTGCTTCTGCGTAAAAAACACAGATTTGTCAGAAGCAATCATTCGAACAATGTTGCCTAACAAACAATAACGAAACAACATCAATGACGAAACAATTATATCGTAAATCGTAACGTTTCGGAGTCTATATCAGACTCCTTCGTCAGACACCTAACGAAAATCTTCAGAATTATTTTTTGTTGATTGCTATTCTGAAATTCGAGGAGTCTGATATAGACTCCGAAACGTTAAGATATAATTGTTTCGTTATTGTTTTTTAGGCAACATTGTTCGATTGATTGCTTCTGACAAATATCTTGTGTTTCTTACGCAGAAGCAAATCACAAAATAATTAATTTTTTATTTCATAGATATTTTTCAAAAGTTGAGAGAGAAAACCCTGAAAGAAAACATTTGATAATGAATATACCTCCCACAGTATCCTTCAATGATTACTTAAATTCAACTGTATTAAGCACTCACCGAAACGCGACATTTTTTGAAACTTTAAAGTTTATCTGTTTGTATTGTTTGTGTTGTCAAGGCAACGGGATATTTTCGGATGCAATTTTCGCTCTGCTGTGCAATTACCGCTGTAATTTTTCTATAATTGCATTCTTGTCATGAGAAGTTCTATGTATGAGGGACATATTCGGTTATGATTGCACAAGTGCATAAAAATTACCGGTAATTTTGCAAGAAAGCGTGTTGGCTAAAAACTTCATGAGTTTATATTCATATTTTGGCGAAAGAGTCCGAGTCCGAAGGAAATTTGGTGAGAATCGTATCTCTAGAAATTCTTACAGAAATAATTGAAAAAATTGGTTCAAGCCCTGTGGACAGGAGCTATTGGGCGCATGTTCATCTTCCTTGTGGCCCGTACTGACCAGTAAAGAAAAAAAGCAGTATCATGTTGAATACCTTAATATTATTGATTATTATATAATAATCGATGAAAATACTGAGAGAGACCCAGGAAATTTGACACATTTTGTCTTATATCTCCAGAAATTGAAATCGTATAGAGTCAAAATTTTGCACAATGTTGCAAAATACTACAATTGACGTTAGTACAAGTTTTTGTTGCAATCTGATGAATAGTTCACGAAAAAAAAATTTTTTTTTCGAAAAAATTAAAAGAAATATTTTTTTAAAAATTACCAACATTTCGATCATAACAGAATGTTGCCAAAAGTTGCGCGTTTATATCCTCGAACTGACTACCAAGTTTCGATTCAACATCTTCTTTAGTTCCTGAAATATCAGGGAAATAACCTCAAAATTTTAAATGTCTATAACTCTTAAACCGTCCGGCCGATTTTGCCCGTTAACGAACTTAACCGTCGCATTTTGATCAGAAACCTACCCTGAAAGTTTGAAGTCGATAGGACCTTCGGTGCTCCTGTTATCGTGCCTACGGCCGGAAAACCGGCCGGCCTGCCGGCCGGCCAGCCAGCCGGCCGGCACCCTAAAATCTGACACCGGATTCGTGATCAGGGAGTCCGAATTAGTCTATTAGCCAATTTTCAGCTCGAAATTCGAAAATTACAGACATTTGGACGAAATGATAGGACGATGTTCCCCTAGAACATACGCCCAAAAATTATATATCTTAGAAACTACCCGTCCGATTTCGCTGAAATTATGCGAGAACCTTCAAAATATAACATCAGCAAAATTTCAAATTTGAACACAATCTGATCTATATTGTTCGAGCTCCGAGCAGCCTTAGGGGAGCTCAGTAGCTGGATGGGTGACCGTTGCCACGATAAATTTCGAACGGAAAGAGATAGCGACTCTCAATTTTCAGAATAGGTTAAGTATCCAAATGCGACGGATAAGTACGGCTTGAACGGCCAAAACGTTTCGGATTTATATCTACCCATCTTGAATTTTGTTGTTATTTCCTCTATATAACTCAAAGTATACGTTACTCTGGTAAATTCGATTAAGAATGTCCAATACAGGAGAATGGACAATAGAACATACGCGCAAAAGCTCCTGACTTCACGTCAGTGCTTGAACCATTTTTTTCCTTCAGAATACCAAGTTTCAACTCGATGTATAGTTTTGGGAATTATGGAATCATAAAATTTGACGACGGATTCTTCATCATTAAGTTGAATGAAATTGAATAGAGTCCATTTTTGGCTCAAATTTAGATGATTACCGACATTTGCATACAAAATGCAAAAAAAGAGAAATCTGGTTAGTACTTTCTACAAATGAAATAATAATCGTTTTTTTCAATGGAACACATGGACATTTAGACCCACCATAGTCGCCCAACCGGGTCACATTGTCACGAAATTAAAGGCCCGTATAAAATGGGATTCTTTATCCTTGAACAATCCATGATCCTTCAAAAGCACGAGCTACCAAAATTCACCAGATGTTCTCCATTTCCCCAACGGTCCTGTTGAATCCCGGGGAGGTAATGGTACACGCGCCGCTTTGAACGCTTTCCAGCAGCGCCCTAAACGCTTCTTAAGACGCCAAGAAAGGCCTGTGTAATTGCTACGTATTAATTCAATTTGCTAACACTTCCGGCCCCGACAATGGCCGAACCCTTCTGTACCGTCGGTACGCAGGAAGCTGCAGTACCCGTGGAGCCAGGAATTACAGGTCTTAACCCTGCAATTTGCCCATAAAGGATACATTGACGTATGTGACGTGAAGTAGGACAAAGGGTTCGATATTGAGGGTGTTTCTGGACTCAAAGGTGCGAGCGGTTGCCGAAACGGCCAAAAACTGCCAACTGCCTAGGAGCAGACAGGGTGTTCCAGCCCTGTCTTTCCGGAATCTGTAACACATGAAAAACACCGCAAATATATAACTAAAAATTAAGGTCTGTTTTCAAAATTCGCTATCTGATGTGTAAACAATGGAAAAATCGATTGATCAAATTTTAAAAGCACTGACGTGACGTTAAGAGCATTAGCGCGCTCGTTCATATAACGATTAGATTATTTCGCTGATTTGCAACACTGTGCACTAGTGAAATTCATGGGTATCAGAGATCCATTATACAGTGTCCGTCAAAATCTTGAACCGCATAGGAAACTTTTTCACAGAAAACTTAATTCTCCATTAAAGTTGGTGCATTCAATTTGACTTAATATGCGTATAGCCTTTATCATCAGTGGCGTGCAGCTAAGCGGGAATCGGCCGATATTCTAAGATCACTATGAGTAAAGTAATATAACTGTGCAATATGTTCAAAAATGTTACTGAAAAAAAAAGCACTGATGCGCTCGGATGTCTCGGTGACCAATTTGAATTGAATTGTGAATGCTTCAAGGTCAGTGGATAGAGCGAACAGGAGATCTAGTCAGATGGTAGTGGGAACCGTTTACTGTTGAGTCAAATATTAACAGTGCCGTGCCTAAGCTGATGTAAGGATACAGTAACGAAGCCTACACATAGAAAACTTACTCTTCTAACTCGCACAAGCTCTGAGGGGTCTCCTTGGAGATCAGTATAATCATAAACAGGTCATTAGCAAATGCGCCAAAGCAGATTGACGTCAGTGCTTTTTTAGCTTTTTTACTTTTTTCATAGTGAAGTCCATCTGCTTTGGAGCGCTTGCTATTGACGTGATTATGATTATACTGACTCTTCCCCAAGGAGAACCCTCAGAAGCTTCTAGTAGCTTGTGTGAGTTAGGAGAGTAACTTGTTGTGTTCTGTTTATGCTTTGACCCAAAAGTGAACGTTGGACACTACCGTCTGACTATAGATCTCCGGTTCGCTCTATCTGCTGAGCTTGAAACACTCATCATTCAATTCAAATTGGCCAACCTGAATAAGCGCACCAAAGGGTAAGGACTTCAGGTTAATGCTTTTTAAATTTGTTTTCAGTATTTCTTAAAAATTTGTTCATTACTGCAGTCTGGTCCACGCCTAATAGTTTCACCGCAGGCCGAAATAAAAAACCAATTGGAAATGCACTGGTCCACTTTTTTGCCAAGAATGTTCTCAAACGATTAGTTTCGACTCAAATACATACCAATCACTATTGGATCGAAAATAAACAGTGCTGTCTCTGTGGTGGCGCAAGGGCCCACTCAAATACATACATTCACTGTTGGATCAAAAATAAAAAATGCCGCGTTTGTGGTAGCATAAGGACGAATACATATATTTACTGTTGGGTCTGAAATAAATAGTGCTTTTTATGGCGCTATAAGAGCACAAATCAGTTCAATCATACAATTGTGCCATGAGATAAACACACTTGTAGAGCAGTGACCACTAGACGTCAACCATTCCCAACATAAGCCATACTACCCAAAAAGAGCCACGTCTCATCTGCGCATGCGTAATCTATTCGTCTTAAAGTCCTCTCAAAATCACATACCTCACACAAAACTCTCATTCTTCAACACCAGTGGTTCAGGAGATATTGCAGCTCTTACATAGGGGTTCTATGGTAGGAATAGCATTCTGCGCCTCAAAACTCCAATCCTCTCAGACGAAAACTCAAGCTGTTAAATCACTTATTGTCTACTCATGCGGGAAACGAAAAACGCCCGAAAGGGGTCACAGGAATTTCTAATTAGGAACGCAATTTCTTCGCCTATTCCTTAAATCCGAATGTAATCTGACATAGATATTGAAGATATAGTTAATTATAAATTGGCTCCAGGGCCACGGTACAGACATTTCAACTCGGATAAAAGGCTATTTCCTCGAAACTGACTCGTCCGTGCACATAATTGCCTTGAATTTTCTTTTTGGGCGCATGTTCTAGGGGAACATCGTCCTATCATTTCGTCCAAATGTCTGTAATTTTCGAATTTCGAGCTGAAAATTGACTAATAGACTAATTCGGACTCCCTGATCACGAATCCGGTGTCAGATTTTTGGGTGCCGTCCGGCCGGCCGGCCGTACTTCCGGCCGTAGGCACGATAACAGGAGCACCGAAGGTCCTATCGACTTCAAACTTTCAGGGTAGGTTTCTGATCAAAATGCGACGGTTAAGTTCGTTAACGGGCAAAATCAGCCGGACGGTTTAGGAGTTATAGACATTTAAAATTTTGAGGTTATTTCCCTGATATTTCAGGAACTAAAGAAGATGTTGAATCGAAACTTGGTAGTCAGTTCGAGGATATAAACGCGCAACTTTTGGCAAAATTCTGTTATGATCGAAATGTTGGTAATTTTTAAAAAAATATTTCTTTTAATTTTTTCGAAAAAAAAATTTTTTTTTCGTGAACTATTCATCAGATTGCAACAAAAACTTGTACTAACGTCAATTGTAGTATTTTGCAACATTGTGCAAAATTTTGGCTCTATACGATTTCAATTTCTGGAGATATAAGACAAAATGTGTCAAATTTCCTGGGTCTCTCTCAGTATTTTCATCGATTATTCTATGAACTCTTTGAATTCCACCGAAAACAAATTCAAAGACATAAACATAAAGAATCAAGTCATAGTTTAGACGTCGAAAGAAGGACGATGTTGATCGACTTGAAAAGGTACCTATTTCAAGAAATGCAATAATGAAATGCTTAATTTATGGATATAATATTATCTAAGTATTGTTGGGATCGGGCAGTTGGAAAATTTTTTAATAAAAAAATTTGTACCGACGTTAAATCAAGCATTCTACACGAGTGTGCAAAATTTCAGTTCGATACGATCTCAATTCCAGAAGATATTGCTTAAAATTCACATTCCAGCGTGTTTTGACGTTCTATGGTCAAAGAAAATCGTCACAAAAATCTATTTACCTCATTTAACGGCTGTTTGTCAAATCAATTAATTCCAATAATTGATGTCAGATTTCCTACATACCAAGTTCAAACACATTTTATTATATGGAAAACACTTATTATGATCACGTTCTACAGGAATTGATACTAAATAGAAGCTAGATGAAGATTATTGTAATGGAAAATTTGTGTTCCAGAATAATATTAAGGTATTCAACATGATACTGCTTTTTTTCTTTACTGGTCAGTACGGGCCACAAGGAAGATGAACATGCGCCCAATAGCTCCTGTCCACAGGGCTTGAACCAATTTTTAAACCTCACCTCTTGTAAAGTATTCGATTCTTGAATTCGTGAATATATACAAGACTGTTTTGATGTAGTTTATGGAGGCAATAGGAATGAAGAACATAATGGAATCATCAAAAGAAACTACTATTCGTTGACCACTGAGGTTAATATTACCCTTTACTTACTGTGGGACATGTTCCTATATACAGTATTTTCATAATATTGCTAGCAAAAAAATACTGAAATATGAATCTACATTTGTGTATCAAACATTTTTTCTTGATTTAAGGTTCATAATACAGAGAAGAATGTGTTAGTGGTATGGACTATTAAATTTTAAATTATGAAAAGAGGATAGTATTTTATTAATACATTTTGAACTATCAAAATAATTTGTTTTTTAAACGACACTTTTTTCAAATTTAATTTCTTTCATGATGCATTTCTATCATAGGAATCCATCGATATAATTCCCAACTTTGAGAAACCAATACTTTCGGAGACATAATTTGTCTGTTTGAACAAGAGCGCCAAAAAGCTCTCCTGTCCACAGGGCTTGAACCAATTTTATTGCATGAAAATGATATACTGAGGTGGTATATCTTATTACATAGCATTTCCGAGGATACATTTCAAACAACTTTTTCGCGTAGAATAAGCAATGAAATCACCTCTCGAGATACATTTTGAGAAGAACGTTAACCTTCCTGCAAAATTGTGGTGTTTTCCCTTTCTGTGCCATCACCCGAAAACAAAATAAATAATCTGTTGAGGGTTTCTCGTATGCGAAGACCCTTCAAATCCTTACATCTGACCCTCCCACACCGGTCTGTATATCTTCATAGGAAACACATTCTTCTCCATTTCCTCCAAAGCCATGAATAACGTATGAACGCGTGTGGGAGGCGGCCGTGGGCGACCACAAACTACGACTCCTTCAACGTTTCGACCCCGTCCTTTAGAAATCGGGCATGAAGTCCGAAAGGGGGAGTGGACGACAATTTCTATACGATGTCGTAAATAAAATATGCGTAATTAATTTGAATTATTGGCCTACGATGTATGTGGTCCCGTTCGAAAGAGTTTCGATCGTTTGTACGGGAGTTTGACCAAGGAGATTTATACAGAAAGTTCTTGTATGCATTAACAATAATCGTCGTATGAAGAAGTTGGTGGTAGTGAAGGGTAGTGTATGTTATCGACAAACTGGGACGTTTCAAAGGGGTTGTCCACTGAGGGACCCTTTGTTGTATTGATATTGATATAGTATGTCGCAGAAAAATTAGGGCTTCACGCGAGAGCGAGATTTTTGCGCGTATGTTCTGGGGAACATCGCGTTATCATTTTGCCCAAATGTCTGTAACTTTCGAATTTTTTTACGAAAATGGTCTCAAACGATTTAGTTCGACTCCCCAATGAAGAATTCGAGGTCAAATTTGATTCTGTCCGGCCGGCCTTCCGGCCGATGCCTCGATAACTTGAGAACAAAAAGAGCTAGCGACTTGAAATTTTCAGGGTAGGTGGTGCATCCAACGGACAAGTTAGTTAATGGGCATAATCGGCCCAGTAGTTTCCGAGTAATAATTTTGTTTTCAACCAATATAAATCCGATCGAATTGAAACTTGGTGAGTAGTGTTAAAATATGAACCTAAGCACGTTTGTGAAATTCTGTGCGAATCGCATGGCTAGAAAATTTTAAAAAAATTTAAAAAAATATTTTTGTTGTCACGATAACTTGGGAACGGAATGAGATAGCGGCTTGAAGTTTTCAGGTTAGGACGTGCACCAGAACGCGACATTTTAGTTTGTTTATGAGCATAATCGACCAAACGGTTTTAGAGTTATAGCCATCTGAAATTTGGTTGTTTTTTGTTCCTCATCAACTCGAAAAATACTAAACCGATTGGATTCAAATATGGTTATTAGTTGTAGAATGCCAATGCGAAAATTCTTGCAGAATTTCGTGAGGAGAGTATTTGTAGAAAATTAAAAAAAAACCATTGAAAATTGAAAAAAAAAATTCTATATATCAGTAACTATTCGTTCGAAATCGCTGAAATTTGGCAAGAGCCGTCATAACCTAACTCTACTGCCAAGTTCCAAGTTTTAACACGATCGGTTAAATATTGTTGGAGATTCGAGCAGCCTTGTGTGAGTTCAGTAGATGGGTGACCGTTGCCTCGATAACTTTCGAACGAAAAGAGATAGGGACTTGCAATTCTCAGGGTAGGTTGCGTATCCGAATGGGAGAGTTGAGTTCGTTTTTGGGCATAATTGGTCTAACGGTTGCCGAGTTAAACCCACCTGGAATATTATTGCCTTGATAACTCAAAAAATAAATATTCGATCGAATTGAAGCTTGGTAACTAGTAGTAGAAAATCAACATAAAGACGTGTTTAAAATTTTGTAAGAACCGTACCCCTAGAAAATTTGAAAATAATGACGAAAATAAAAATTTTAAGAACCGTACCCCTAGAAAATTTCGAAAAGATCACGAAAAAAAAAATTGGTTTAAGCACTGACGTGAAGTCAGAAGCTTTTGCGCGTATGCTCTATTGTCCATTCTTCTGTATTGGACACCCTTTATCGAATTTACCATGGTAAATTCGAATTAAGTGTCCAATACAGGAGAATGGACAACATAATTTACCATGGTAAATGTAGGGTAAGGTTCTTAATTTTTTTTTCTCGTCTCGTCTCGTCTCGTTCTCGTCTTATAAAAGCGAGACGAGATGAGACGAGACGTTTCCAAAAATATTATAGGTGATACCGAGACCACATACTACGAGAATCTCGTTTTGGTCTCGTTAAATTTTTTGTGTGAAGTTTTATATACGACTCGACTTTTTTCAACAACCACAGAAAACAATTGAACATGAAGAGTTTCCACTATAATTACCAATATATTTTGACTATATTATACACGATTTTTAGAAGATTATTAATTCGTTATGACCTTGCGATAATTGATTTATTTTTCAAGAAAAAATAGACTTCACAACCATAAAAACGGATACCATTATGAATTAAATACTTAACGGACAACTTTTATTGCCCCCAAATCCCAATGCTTTGAAAATTTTGCCCGTATCTGAGCATCTGGAGAAAATATTCTCTTGTGCTCCTTGTAGTGAAGATGTGAACAATTAGCTCTAACGCACACGACAGTCAATCGAAGGATGCCTATTTTGTCTAATGTCAATGCACACGGACGACAGTTTAGCACCGATTTGGTGGTAAATGCACAGGGGATCTATTCTCGACCATTCGCAATTTGCGCCATCGAGCGCATCTCTATAGCAATATATAGCATATGCGACCGACCCCCAGGGGGTCTATTCTCGACCATTCGCAATTTTAACGATCGGTCGCATATGCTATATATTGCTATAGAGATGCGCACGATCGTGCAAATTGCGAATGGTCGAGAATAGACCCCCAGGAACGATTCAGTCGGTGCAAAAATGAAGCATGCTCCAACTTTATTGTCGGCGTGTGCGATGTATCGGCCGTGTGCGTTACTGAACCTGCATACGTGTTCTGCATTTTAACCGACAAAACAGTCTTCCACCGATTGTCTGTCGTGTGCGTTAGACCTTATTGTATACATCTGTGGAACTACGTATAATAAAACTGGTAAAGAAATGAAGCTATTCAATGTTCCGAAAAGTGTTATGTTATGAGGAATACGCCAAGAACACCCTCAATGATCTACCCACTGGGAAGGTATTCTTTGAAAACTATTCCAAATTGTTTAATTCTATTAAAAAATGTATCGATAGCCTATTTAAAACATCAACAAAACTTTACAAATATTGGAAAGCTAAGTTTGAAGAATATTTGCTGTTAGAAAGAGCAAATAGGAATCAACATATTTTACAGTGGTGGAGAGAGAAGAAAAAATTCTTCCTACACTTTCCAAGATGGCCGAAGATTTATTAATGGCTACATCCGTACCTGTTGAAATATTATTTTCCACAGCAGGTATGATCATGGCAAAAACACGTACATTATTGAAAGATGATATGATGCAAGCGTGATTATATTTGAATTCTTGGTCATCGAGTAATTTAAAAGTTGAAATTGATAATTAAAAATAATATGTACATGTACGAATATTTTTGTTCAAGAGCCTAATAAATATAGCTTTACAAAATTATTGTATACCATTTCGTTTATATATTATAATATTTATTATCGTTATTCAGAATTAGGCGAGACGAGACGAAACAACTGTTAACGAGACGAGAACGAGACTTAATTTTTTGGAAATTGGCGACACCGAGACGAGATTTTTTATACTCTGGCTTACTCTCGTCTCGTGTGAAGTGAGAGCCGGGTGCAGAACTAAACGTCAGACGCGCCAAATTTAAACTGTGGCGCCTTTTTCAGTTTCACTACAATTTAAAATTTATTATTCCAAGAACTGTTATCTTCAACGATAATTGGATTATCGTTGAAGATAACAGTTCTTCGAAAGAAATAATTACAAAAGTAAATGAAGAAATAACACCTTATTCTGAATTTCTTTTCAGGAGTATAATTTTATCAATTATAATTAATTTGTTTTTGAAACAATAATTGTTGAATAAGAAACAAGAAGTAAAACAGTTTATTTCTGAAAGGGAAAAATATTTTCAAGAAGGTCATACAGTCAATATAACAAAAACTTTTCTATAAACAATATATAAAAAATAACTCAAAAGTCTTCCTTCCTTTCCTTCTAATCTGTTCCATGTCTTCCAGTTGGAGGTAAATTATAATCTGTCAAAAAATTGAAATCACCAGAATTGTTTTTATCCGAAGCTGTGGAGGCGCATGGTGCCTCTACATCAGAAATTTCAAAATCAGGAAAGTGTTCTTCTTGATTAACATAAATAGGATCATAAAAACCTAAGATGTTGACATGATCATTCTGAACATATTCTTGACTCTCAGAACATGCTTGTGGGGAAAAGTTGTGCTGTGCATAATAATAATGATCTAGAGTGAAAGCATGATTTACGGGAGGCATTGATGGGCAGGCTCCTTGTAACAACCTTGCTTTAGTTTACTTGTGTTATAAAAATCACTTTCAACACAGTGATCTTAAACAATCTCAAGATGTAAAAGTTTGTGGATTCTGGAATCAAACAAAATTGTTTCCAAGTTTGGCCACTTACATTCGTCGGAAACTTGAAAAAGTGCATTCCACTCAATCCAGCATAGTATTGATTCTTGCAAGTAGGGTAATTGCAAGAATACTTTGGTGTCCCAACAAGCATATTGTTAATGAGATTTTATATGTAGCGAGTATGCTTAGCTATTCTCCTTTGATCGATCTATCCTGTCCATGTAAGTCTTAGATGGTCCTTATAGTTGTCGCATTACTGAAAACAATTTCATATAAATTTTAATTCAATTCTTAATTAAATATGAATAATACTCACCTAAAAAAAGTATTCGTTTATACTTTCACATTTTACAACCATCATAACCATACATTTATTTATTTACTTTATTTGACATATGGTAAAATTGGTAAATAAGGATCCTGTATCCTGTAGAATAATGCTCGAAGCTCCATCTAAGAGCCGGGTGCAAACTATGTAACGTCAAAAATATACCTCCAATTTTAGACCATAGCTTTCACTTCTCCTAACGATATATTCTGTGACTGCGACCGTCGCAACCGGTGGAGATATACCGTGGTTAACAACATTCGTACTGTCGGTGAGATATACCGCCGTATTCACAAAGCATTGTTAACTGAGGTCCTCAATTAAGGAGAAATATGAATCGCAACCTCAGTTAACGTATTTAACGGTGTGAAACAGGCCTGTTTTAACACCTTTACCCCTTATTGTCCCTTATTATCCCCAGTTTATCCATAACTGAGAACCTCATTTAGGACTCAACGAATATTGAATGCTTTGTGAATACGGCGGATAGCCAGTTTTATTAGAATGAAATCAAACTTAAAATATTAGGCAGTTCAGCAAAGTCAACTCCGTTGGCAAAGCCACACAGCTCTACCGTATATTAACAATTGTATCAGAGAAAGGGAACCTGAGTTGAACTTTTAACTGTCCGAGAATTCGGATGCAAAATCCGAAAGCAATCATCACCGCCGCTGCGCTCTTCTACCTGTCTTTTTATAATTTATTTGGTCCACCAACCTCTGGAAGTTATAATTTGCTGCTGCTGATGGGATTCCACTGGCGCCATCGGGTCATAACGCGGCACTTTTGTCTTAGTAACATCTTTAATTGACTTTTTGCTAATTTTATGATCTCGTTCACAGAACGTCGGCCTGCCAGAGAAGGTTCTTTTCGGTCTGGAGTCGATCTCTTCTTTCGAAAATACCGCCTTTAATGTTTTTCAAGACGGTTTTCTCATTAAGGAAATGAAGAATGTATAGGTCGAGGGTGGAGGAAAATAATAGATCAATAGGATAGGTACTTTAATCCATAGGAATAGATTCTGTGTGCCCGCGAAAATGATACATTATATACATCAGTGTGGTATGAACAGTATAATATTTGAGAAAATCATTGATGGGAAGTCAGTATTATTATTATCAGAATCCTATTCAGATAATTTCACTCCAATTGGCGCAAGTCACTGTACAGGTTGCCCCAAATATGATGTCCATTAATGAAATCTCGGAATCTACAAACGTTAGTTCACTTTCTCAATCTCGATTTTGAAGACGAATTAAATGCCGAAATAGTATATTCTAAAACAAGTTGCAGAATGGGCTCCTATTAAAACACGAATGCGAAATTCGAAAACGAGCGACGAAGGAGCGAGTTTTCGTAAGCATGAGTGTTAGAATTGCCTTCTGCAACGAGTATTACACGATATTTTCTCTATTTCAGTGAAGTTTTGTAAAACATTGATTCGGATTATTCATCCTAGTGACTTTTGTATTGTATTTTGGCAGTTGATGTGACTGTTATACGAAAGTTGACAGATTACGGAATTTGAATTTGAATCGTACGTAGGGCACGGAGATCAGATTTAAAACAGTTTCCTAATACTACGAATGACTCAAAATTAGCAATAAGGAAATCTCTATAGTAGGTACCTTATTTTTTAATGAAAATAAAACTTTTCCTCTCAACAATTATTTCACTATATCCAGATTATATTATATATATTGACAATTGACGTGTGTTGAAATTTGATAGGATCGAATGTCAGTGCTGACTACCACAAAGGGAAAAATATAACTAGAAACAATGCGGGAATGAGTTCATTCCAGCACTGTTTTTAGTGCTGGAATGGACTCATTACGATACTGAAATAGAGAATAGTATATTCTAAAACAAGTTGCAGAATGGGCTGATATTTAAACACGAATGCGAAATTCGAAAACGAGCGACGAAGGACCGAGTTTTCGTATACGCATGAGTGTTGGAATTGCCTTCCGCAACGAGTATTAGACGATATTTTCTCTATTTCAGGCAAGTTTTGTAAAATACTGTTGAAACTCAATGAAAAATTAGGATTATACATCCTAGTGACTTTCGTATTGTATCTTGGCAGTTGGTATGACTGTTGCGAAAGTTGACAGATCATGGAATTTGAATTGTACGTAGAGCATGGAGATCAGATTGAACAGTTTCCTAATATCATGAATGATTCGAAATTAACAAGAAGGAAATCTCTAGTACCTTATTTTTATGAAAATAAAACCTTTCCTCTCAACAATTATTCCACCTTATCCAGATTATCTTATATTGACATTAATTGACGTTTGTTGAAATTTGATAGGATCGAATGTCAGTGCTGACTACCACAAAACGAAAAATATAACTAGAAACAATGCGAGAATGAGTTCATTCCAGCACTGGTTTTAGTGCTGGAAAGAACTCATCACGATGCTGAAATAGAGAAACTATTTTTGGATATCGCTGATCGTTTTCGAGATACAGGCTGATTATGAATTTTCACCAAAAAACAATTTGATCTGTAACTGTTTTGTTTATGCGTTTTTTTTACACTGATTATTATGCGTGTAATTCGATTCATGCATGAAGATTCGATACGGAGATATTGGTGAATCATGTGATTTTTCTCATGGGACACCCTATATATTTTCATTTAGTTTCATAACGTTTTAAATTCTATTTAGGAATATTTATAATTTTTTTTTCGAGATAATGCGAAATTTAAGTTGCTTATGAATTGATTCTTGATATATTCGGTGTAAAAAATTAATCTGATTTACGAAAAAACAAGAGAAACTCATGTTGACATGTAAAATTTTGCAGTAAATTATCAAGTATTATTTTTTATATTCATAAATATAATTAAAAACTTGATCAAACTAAATGAAAATATATGTATAGCGTGCCACTTAAGAAATATCACATGATTCACCAATATCTCCGAATTGAATCTTCTTGCATGAATCATATCAAACGCATAATAACCATTAAATATTTACAAAAAACTTGTTCTTACAGGATCGAAAAATTCGCATGAACAAAAAATTGTTTTTTTGGAAAAATTCGAAATCAGCCTGTATCTCAGAAACGATGAGCGATATCGAAAGAAAGTGAACTTCGTTTTCTCCTAACGTTTGTAGATTCCGAGATTTCATCAATGGACTTCGAATTTGGGACACCCTGTACATCATATCAATTATTTATTATGTGACTTTTATAACTGGTTGTCTGTTGACCAGTGGGGCACCGTTAAGGGGAAGAAGGTGACGATACTGCAAATCACGAATTTCGTGAGTATCTCATCGCCATTAAAATTTTTTTTTCTGGAAAAATTTTTTCATTTCTGGAATTCGCTGAAAGTTTTGCATAATCCTTCAAGCCACCATTTTAAAATTTAGTACCGAATTTCAGATTAATCGGCTTTATATTTTAGCAATTATTGTGAAAATAAAATTTCGAACTGAAATATTGTTTCCTCAATAACTCAAAAAATACAGATCCGATCGAATTAAACTTAGTAATTAGTTGTTGCATTCTGAAGCGTAATTTGTGAGAGTTCATAAGGTTTGTATCACCAGAATTTTTTTTTTTAAATTTGAGTTCTCGTCAATCGGTTCTGCGTAGGAAATACTAGATATTTGTCAGAAGCAATGTATAGAAGAATGTTGTCTAACAAAAAATAACGAAACAACATAAACGATGAAACAGAATTATTTTTTGTTGTATGCTATTTTCGGAGGAGTCTGATATAGACTTCGAAACGTTACGATATAGTTGTTTCTTCGTTGATGTTGTTTCGTTGTTGTTTGTTAGGCAACATTGTTCGATAGATTGGTTCTGACAAATATCTTGTGTTTCTTACGCAGAAGCAATCCACAAAATAAAAAATTTTTTTTACATATATTTTTGACAGTTTGGGAGTGAAAACCCAGAAAGAAACCATTTAATAGTGAATATAATTTCAACGGTATCCTTTAACGATTACTTATGATATGATATATTCTTTAAATCATCAAAAATTTTGCTATATGGAAAAATCACGATTATAAAATGCAATTTAAAAAATATGAAAGTCTTGTAATATTTTCAAAATGGTTTGATAAATTCAGCTATAACACTTTTAAATTAGGTATTCATAAAAAAGTGTCTATACAAAGTAACAATTCATTTCGAATACTAGTTCAAACAAGCGAGTATTTATTCAGCATTATTGAAAATATAGCGGTTTTTCAAATTTCGATCATAACTCAAAATCTAGAAATGTCTAATTCTCGAGGCACTCTCACTAGACAAAGAATTTTGTCCACCCTGTATACCGTAACTCGATTAGAATCACAGTCGGACGCTCCCTTTTCAGTTCAGACTACAGATGTCGCTGGGTGTCCGATCGGATGAATTCCGTGAGGAAAATGCTGTTCTTGACAATGTTTGAAGTAAGTTAATGACACCGTCATTTTCAGTTGTTCATATTTTCTTGAAATAATGAACATATTTCTCACAATTACTTATTAGTGATAGAAATATCCAAATGTCTGTAGGTAATTTTCGAATTCTTAACCGAAAATGGTCTGAAACGATTCTGATGAAGAATCCATCAAAATCAATTATGTCGTTCCGGATGTCCGGCCACAAACACTGCAACTTTCGAAAGAAGAAACATGGAGACTTGAAATTTGCAAATCCTACCAATGGTTATTCAAGGTGGTTCAGATCTTAACCAAGAAATTTTAGCCAGGTATTCTACGTCAAAAATAAGCCCTAGTTTGTCCTACAAACATATGTCGAGAAATGCTTCCGCTCCGAGATACAGGGTGTTAAAATTATTTAAAAAAAATGTTTTTCATTAATAACTTTTACACTTTTTGAAATATTTCTAATAAATTTGGGACATAGGTTTTAAGGATCAAGGAGCACTTTTTGAAGGGAATAATTTTTTGTTTATTCTACTAGTGGCGTCCGCACTGCATCGAGACTGAATATTTTCAGAAAAAAAAATGATATAACACTGGTTTTTCCAACATTAAAAATTACTCTTGAAATCCTTATTTAATATGGAGCAAATACATTGTCTTGCGTTTTTGACATCCGAGGCACCGTTTCCGAGTAAAACACATTCTCATGCATGAGGAAATCGCAAAAATTTGATATGGTACATAATAATAATAAGACTATTTTTGTAAACGAAACGTATAATTACAAAAAAATAAGCGTTAATAGCCACCCTCAATTATGAATTTTAAGAAGGTGTTCAAAGTAAAAGAAAGAAAACCATTTTTTTTCTAATAATTTTAACACCCTGTATCTCAAAGATGAAGCATTTCTCGACATATGTTTATATGACAAACTAGGGATTATTTTCGACGTAGAATACGTGGTTAATATTTCTTGGTTAAGATCTGGACCACCCTGTAGAGACCAATTTGAAATTTTAATTTCCAATATATTTGAAACTACATATCTGATTGAGTAGAGTTGGTATTTAGGTGAGTGCAAAATTCTTAGAGGAATAATTGTTTTTTTAAACTCACGAAATACTTCATGAACATTCAAGTCGTCCTTTTGCACGCATGTTCTGGGGAACATATTGCGTTATCATTTTGCCCGAATATCTGTAATTTTCAGAACCTAACTCTATGGCAAGTTCCAAGATTGAGCACGATCAGAAGCATATTGTTGGAGATCCGAGCAGCCTTGTGTGAGTTTAGTAGCTGTATGGGTGACCGTTGGCTGATTAGTTGAATTGTTAGAACGTAGTTGTATGTTTTAAGGTGCGATTGAATATTAACCTGCACCATTCATAGATGATTCACACGAATTAAGCGTACCTACCTATGTTCTGGGGAACAGCCCGTTGTCATTTTGCCCAAATATCTGTAATTTTCGAATTTTTTGCCAAAAATGGTCTCAAACGATTGGGTTCGACTCCCTGATGAAGAATTCGAGGTCAAATTTGATTCTGTCCGGGCGGCCGTTGCCACGATAACTTGAGAACGGATGGAGATAGCTACTACAAATTTTCAGGATAGGTGGCGCATCCCAATACGACATACAATGGTTTCCGAGTAATAATTTTGTTTTCAACCAATCCGAATCCGATCGAATTAAAACTTGGTGAGTAATTGTATAATACAATCCTAAAGACGTTTGTTAAATTTTGTGGGAGTCGTATCACTAGAAAATAAAAAAAAATTATAAAAAAATATGATAATAATAATAATAATAAATTGCCTTTATTTATACTGTAAATATTACAATATTATATTACAAAAATGGGTTCAAGCCCTGTGGACAGGAGCCTTCTGGCGCTCTAGTTCAAACAGAAAAATTATATCTCCGAAAGTATTGGTTTCTCAGAGTTGGGAATTATATCAATGTATTCATATGATAGAACTGCATCAAAAAGGAAATTCAATTCAAATAATAGTTTATTTATGAAGATTAAATGAGCAATCATGAGAATGAGAACTGCACCACATTTTCAAATTTTTTTTTTGACACTTTGCGGTAATCTGGTCAATAGAAAACTTCACATGCGTATAAAGGTCATGATTCTACAATTTGGTGCTAGATTTCAGATAGATCGAGTGATCGGTTTCGGAAATATTCATAAAAAATATTTTTACTAAAATCGGCATAACCCCGAAACCCCTAGATGGTTTTCGCCCATTAACGAACTTGTCCGAGATATTTACGCTCCAAAACCACCTTGCAATTTTCAATCCGCTAACTCCTTTCGTTCGAGAGTTATCGTGCCTACGGCCGGTCGGCCGGCCGGACAGAATCGATTTCGCACTCGGATTCTTGATCAGTGAGTCGAACCAAATCATTTGAGACCATTTTCAGCCAAAAATTCCAAAATTACAGACACTTGGGCAAATTGATAAGCAATCTGTTCCGAGGAACTAGAGCGCCAAAAAAACAAGTTTCGTATGACAATTGCCCAAAACAGGTTTGAAGTACCTACAAATAGTAGGTATTCTATAAAACTTGTATAAAATAATAAATTACCTTGTAATCGATCAAAAATTTCCTGATCTACGTTCACATAATTTTCTCCTCTCTCGAACTTTGGAATTATGCTTTCAATATTTACGTAATATTTTCAAACATTTTCGGGTGAGGTCACCGTTGCATCGCTAAAATACGAGTATTTCAACCCCAATATTCTTGAAGTTACAATATTCCCTTCTGTCAAGTTGACTTTATGGCAATTCATACATAGAATATACATAGAATAATTATATCAATCTGTGAAATACGATTTACATTGAAATTTTGAAAAATCATATCTCCGAAAGTATTAGCTTGTTAGAGTTAAAAATGATATGAATGGATTCTTATGATAAAACTGCTTATTAAAAAAAATTCAATTTGGAATTTGTTTTGTAAAAAAAAATTTTTTTTTTATTACTCCGAAACCTTCTGTCCGATTTTGCCCAGTAACGAACTTAGCCGAGATATTCATCCCCCAAACCTACTCTGAAAATTTCAACTCTCTAGCTCATTCCGTTCGAGAGTTATCGTGCCTACGGCCGGACCGGACGGCCGGACCGGCCGGACAGAATGAATTTCTACCACGGATTCTTGATCAGTGAGTCGAACCAAATCGTTTAAGACCATTTTCATCGCAAAATTCGAAAATTACAGACATTTGGGCAAATTGATAAGCACTCAGTTCCGAGGAACTAGAGCGCCAAAAATGAGGCGAAGTCTAGCAAGATGCTACCACTTGACCTCAACCAAACAAAATTAACATTTTATTCCAAAATGGCTAATGTGAAAATAGTATTACTCATTTTTTAATTCTTAACGAAATACAAAAGTTATACCATTCTATAAAACTAGAGAACGGAAAGAAAAAGCGTGTAGGTATATATAAAGATTTCATAATGCGCTAATACACTTATGCATATAAATTCTCTATGACATTAAGTAATGGTGGACGAGGAAAAGGTACGGTAACGTGGTTTGCAGCTTCATTTAGGATTCCAACGCTCAGGGGCGGATCCGTAAAAGTAGTGAAATTTCTGGAGTTTCCTATTATAACATTCAACGAAGAATATCTGGAGAACGGTGAGTTTAAGCAGAAGTGATGAAGAATAATTTAATGTTATAAAATCATTGAATAATTGATAACCTGAGAACGGAAAGAAATAGCGACTTGAAATTTTCAGGTTAGGTTGTGCATCTGAATACGACATTTGAGTTTGTTTATAGGCATAATGGACCAAACGGTTTTGGAGTTATACTCATCTAAAATTTGGTTGTTATTTTCTCAATAACTCGAAAAATACAAAACCGATCAAATTCAAATATTTTAATTAGTTGTAGAATACCAACGCGGAATTTCTTGGGAAATTTCGTGAGGATCGTAACTCTAGAAAATATTTAACAAATCATTGAAAATCATTGAAAAAAATTCTATATATCAGAAAGTAATCGTCCGACATCGCTGAAATTTTGCGACAGCCTTCAGAACCTAACTCTACTACCCAGTTCCAAGTTTGAACATGATCGGATCTATATTGTTGGAGATCCAAAGCCTTGTGTGAGTTCAGTAACTGGATGTGTGACCGTTGCCTCGATAACTTTCGAAGGAAAGGAGATATAGACTTGAAATTTTCAGGGTAGGTTGTGCCTTCGAATGGAAGGGTTCAGTTCGTTTTTGAGCATAATCGGTCCAACGGTTTCGGAGTTATACCCACCTGGAATATTATTTCCTCGATAACTCAAAAAATATAGATTCGATCGAATTGAAGCTTGGTACTCGTTGTAGAATATCGACATAGAGACGTGTGTAAAATTTATGAGAGCCGCTAGAAAAATTAAAAAAAATTAGAATAAAAAATTGGTTCAATCACTGAGGTGAAGTCAGGAGCTTTTGCGGGTATGTTCTATTGTCGATTCCCCTGTATTGGACACTCTTAATCGAATTTACCATTGTAAATTCGATCATTCGAGCAGGAGCATTGGTAAAAGCTCCTGACTTCACGTCATTACTTGAACCAACTTTATTTTAATTATAGCTCAGTTCAGATATCACTGAAATTTTGCAAGTGCCTTCAAAACCTTATTTTACAGTCAAGTTCTAGATTTAAACTCCATTGGATCTATATACCGTTGAACAAGCGCACCAACGCAGACAGACCTCACTTCGTTACTTTCCCAACTTATTCTTAATCCTGAAACCCCTAAAAATGTTGACTTTATACTCGAACTGGAGAATAGATAATGAAATTACCATTCCATAATATAGACTGTCTATTTAAATAAGCCCAGTTCCACTAAAATATCGTACAAATCTGACAATTCATGAATATTTAACGGGTCGGTTGGAGCGTTGGAATTTCCTGAAAATCCCTCTGACAAAATTACAACCCTCGCACCAACAGAAACTGTCAAATTCCGACTGACGTATCGCGGGCATAAATACAAATGACAATGTGAATTTCCAGGACCCACCTACCGCATAGAATTAAATAACAAACAACCAGAAATTGTTTTCGATAAATAATGAATTAGACATGCATAGTTAACGTAAATAAATAGACGGAATGACATGGTGCAATATCCACAATACAAATGACAGAACGTAGGATCGCACGACGGTAATTTATGAAAATGTAATAGAGACATGCACATCTAGGTAAAATTACATTTCAGGTGTATAATTACCTGGACGATTCCCCATAAATGTTTTATCGGTAATTACCGAGGATATACTAACTAGATACGTACACCCGATGTTTATTTGAGCCAGAGAACTGTTACGGTAGCGTAGCTTTTTCTGTGAAGGGTATATTTTGCTCAGAATTTTATTTTGATGAATGAACGCACCAGTATTGGCATGCAGGATGCGGAGAATCGGATAAAATGACGGTGCTTCTTGTATAACGTCCTTTGCCGCCATCTTTGTTTTCTGGTAATGTTGGGATCTCTGTGGTTCCCACGGAGTCACGGATGTATTCTGGATACCGTGATTCTGAATGCGCTGACAATCAAAGTGAAAATGAAATCCATTTATGCACAAATGATACAAGAAAGCTTTGAATATAAACGTACTGATATATATAAAGGGTTTTCCAATAAGAGGTGTTATTTTGATATTCAAAGAAAAATGCCATTTTTCGATATAAATGATCGCATGTTTATTTCATTATAAAGAAGCAGCTATGCCGTTAATAGTGGAAAATAACATCAGGCAAATGACCACCACGACCACGCTTACTGGACCATATCCTTTTAATGAAATTTTCCATAACCAAATCGCAAAGTGGCTGCCCTATGTCCTCGATAGCCTCACGAATTCCATCTTTGAGGTCTTGAATCGACGCTGGGCTATTGGCGTAGACCTTCTCTTCCACGTGGTCCCAAAGGAAGAAGTCACAAGGTGTTAAATCACAAGATCTCGGTGGCCAATTGTGATCACCTCTTCGAGAGATAACACGGTCCGGAAACTTTTCCCGCAAAAGATCAATGGTTTCGTTGCTTGTGTGGCACGTAGCGCCGTCTCGTTGAAAGTAAACGTTGTCCAGATCAATACCATCCAATTCCGGCCATAAAAAATCATTTATCATCTCTCGATAGCGCAATCCATTCACCGTAACTGTTGCTCCAACCTCATTTTCGAAAAAGTAAGGTCCAATGACTCCGCCGGACCATAAACCGCACCAAACAGTCACACGTTGAGGATAGAGAGGCTTTTCAACAATAACTCTTGGGTTTTCCGAGCCCCAGATGTGACAATTTTGCTTGTTGACGAAGCCACCGAGGTTGAAATAGGCCTCATCACTCAAGATGATTTTTCGATGGAATTCCGGATCATGTTCATGCATTTCAACGACCCAATCAGCAAAGACACGACGTTGTTGATGATCGGCCGGCTTGAGTTCTTGTGTTAACTGGACTTTATAAGCCTTAAGACCTAAATCTTTATGCAAAATACGGTGTAATGACGTTTCTGGAATGCCTAATTCCAAAGAACAACGAGGAATGCACAAACCTGGGTTTTCTTCAACACTTTCGGCTACAGCAGCAATATTCTCGGCTGTTCTTGAGCGACGTGCACGGGTTTTATTCTTCACATAACTAACTTGTCCCAACAGCTCGAATTTTTCCACCAATTTCTTTATTGTGTCCGACAAAGTGATTCACGACGACCCAAAAATGTTCGAGTTTTACGAATCGTCTCTGCCAAATTTTCACCATTTTTATAGTGAATTTTAATAATTTCAATGCGTTCTTGAAGCGTGCATCGTTCCATTTTTATTAATGGCGTAGTTTCTACTTGTCAAATGTCAAAAAATGACAGCTTCAAAAGTGACATCTACCGAAATAGCGGGCTATTCAAAATAACATCTGTTATTGGAAAACCTTTTATTTTCTCCTATTTGGGCGCCAATTTTTTTAAATTTCATTAATTTGAATATGCTTCTCAGGGGTGGATTCTTACAATAACAAGTGATATATCCTCTGGTCCTTTGTAGTTTCCTTTTCTGATTGTTTTCTACGTCCTTCCAAACACCATTGAAATCTTTCTTGTTTTATATCTTAAATTTTTCTTCGGATCAATCTGCACTATATCTTGCTTTTAATTTTCAATTCAATTTTACTTTAAAGCCTTTATATTCTTATTTCTTCCACACTCAGAAATCTGACTTTCATTCAAAACCTAATAATTTTCTATCTTCATGACAACAGAAATCTATAAAAAATCTCTCAAAATTTGTTGAAATTTGACTGAATATTTTAATAGTAAATACAATTTTCACGCAAATGAAACTGATTTTTGTAAAACAATGTAATGGCGTGTCTCATGGAATTTGAATATTAAGTTAAATTCCTCATTGAAATAACATTATTCCATGTTCGTGAAAAACATCAGGATCGGTGAAATTCATACTTCCTGTTTTATAGCTCCTGATAGTTTTTTTATAGTAAAATCTCAATTGTAATTTTATTTTCCAATCCGAAACCAAAATTCCATTTTATACATAAAATCGATTACTTTAAATTTGTACTGTCTCTTTTTTTTTTCAATTTTTTTGAATATATTTTTTCTTGCTTGTCCAATTTTCTATAAACTTTTTGTAAAATGTGATCATATCACCTATTTTTCCAGTGACTTTGTGGTTTCTTTTCTGTCATTTTTGGTTTAAAATATACATATATTTGGCATCTTCTTTAAAAATGGCATTCCTGTTGTGTTTAACTTGTTTTCAAACTTTTTCTAATCCCTCTCCATATTCCCATTTTCTATTATTTCCCAATTTTCATTCTTCTAGTTTTATTAATTTCCTCATGACCATTATTTATTCCATATGTTTAATTATGATTGTTTCTATAATAATTATTTCAAAACTCTTTTCTTCCATTTTATGTAATACTCGTATTTTAATATTCTTTTCACAATTTTCAATTTTGTCATGAAATTTTTCAACTTTCTTGCATTCAATACAAATTTTTCTTGTTTCTTGTATCTAAATTTCATTTCCGTTTATTCTTTTATTTTGTTCTTCTATCTTTACCACCCATTTTTCCTCTCTCCTTCTTTAATGTCTTTTCTTTGTTCGTCTATCTTTTTGGTTTGTTCGTCAATTTCTTTCGTTAATTGTAGTAGCAATTCTAATCTACAGATATCTACTTTTTTAATCTCCATATCTTCCTCTTTAGTTTCAATATACACTTCTCTATGTTTTGTTCGCAAACCACTTTGCCATTACCATTTCGATATAAATATATATAAAAAAGAATGCCACTTTTCGTTGTAATTTTATAACTCAAGAACGGGCTCACCTATATCTGAACCATATGTTTAGGCTTTGTTGGGACTATTTTGTAGATGGTTTATGTGAAGTTTGCACAACATCGGTGGAGCGGTTCTTTATTTATCAAAGGAAACTGTTTGAAAATGTTACTATAAACGTGATGTTTTTTGGATGTTAGGAGAAGGGTTTGGGGAAGATTTCGAAGGGGTTTATCGAGGAAATATACGAAACTTTCGTAGAGTTTCGCGTTTTCGGAGAGAAAAGGTGGGGGTGTATTTAAAAAAAATCGCGAAAAGGCGAAAAAACGCCGACTTTGGCAAAAGTAGTAAAATTGTGGAAAGGAATTCGGAGAATCTTCTAGAAAAACTGCGATAAATATGAACGAGTAACCGATTTCGATCGATCCATTGTAAGAATCGACGATATTCTGAAAATCGAAAGACGGAAATCATCCGATAACTAAAAATCTCAATCAATTTTTTAATGATGTTGGTTTCCACATGTAACCACCGGTACCGCTGCATTCAAGCAGAGATCCAAACTTTACATTGTACAACGTGACTTTGTGCGATGAGATTCAGCCTTTGTCCAAAAAAATCGACATATCCGTGAGGTACCATACATAGGCATATGTGCCTATGCCTAATATTCGCTCATAATGACTTGTTGATAACGCAGGTCTGGACTGAGAAAATTATTTCCTTTATTCCACATCTTGTAAAACACTCTGTATCTCAGAATCTACAATAAATACTCTTTCAAACAAACTTATTGGAAATAATGGCACACTTCGTATCAATATTTAATGAACCATTAAATATTTGGAATTTTCAATTTATAATAAACACGGCCTGTGGAACTCCGAATAATGCGTTAATTCATATTGAATCAATTGAAATTCTCAGTAACATCACTTAATTAAAGTGCTGCATCTTATTCCATCCAATACATGAATTTAGGAGTTCCACAATTGATTACCTATGTACCTGAAAATAGAAATGATAGAAATACTCATTTTCGAATTATTCTTCTTTGAAAATTCTTTTTTCGAATAATTGAAACATGTTAGCAGTAGTACCTATAGCTGGTTGCATTACTAAAACGTAAATCAGAAGGTTACAGAGCTAAAAAATCCAATATTTTTACTAAACAAGATGTTACAAAGTTTTTAACGGAAGCATCAGATGATACATACTTATTTAATAAAGTTGCCATGATAATTGGACTAAGTGGAGCATGCAGAAGAGAGGAATTGACAAATATGCTTGTTGAAAATGTAATAGATGAAGGATCCGTTTTTAGAATTACATTACCGAATACAAAAACAAAGGTAATGCGAGAATTTTTTGTAACTTCGGGAAATATCCCAGGATTGAATATGGTAGAACTTGTCAGACAATATGTGAAAATACGACCTTGCAACACAAACCATCTACGTTTTTTTGTCACTTATAGAAATAAGAAATGCACAAAACAACCCGTTGGAATACATACCTTTGGTAAAATGCCAAAAGTTATTGCCACTTTCTTGAATTTACCTCGCTCTGAAGAATATACCGGACATTGTTTTCGGCGATCGTCTGCTTCGTTTTTGGCTGATTCTGGAGCTGATCTGTGTACCGTGAAACGCCATGGCGGATGGAAAAGCAATACTGTCGCTGAAGGTTACATCGAATATTCGAAAGAGCAAAAGAAAAAAATATCAGAAGCAATTTTTGGTGCCAACAATCAAACAGGATTACAAGTTTGCCAACAATCATCAACTACTGATGTAAAAACTGTAGAATCCACTGGAATTAATATTACAAATTGTAGTAATTATTGTTCTTTTACCATTTATAATAAATAGTTTTGTACATAGTTATGCATTTTGAATAAACTTTTTTGATCAAACCATTACATGTTTTCCTTATAGAATTTCATTATGGTACTTAGTACCATAATGAATTCATTATGGTACTTAGTCCCATAATGAGCTTCCTTATGTCATCAAAATTGAGTGACATAACGTTGTCATTATGACATGCCATCAGATAAAGTATATTTTGAATGAATAATCACAATTTGGGTTTGAAAGGGCTAGAGCAATGTGTACTTTTCAATTTTGTAAAATCTTGCGGTTACTGGTCTCAAGCGACCTGCACCTATTATTATTGGTCGCTGGCACCTCGATTTTTCCGGCGACTTCTCCAACGAACGAACAGCCAAAGATACCGTATCCATAGAATTAATTCACCTTGATATCAAAAGCCACCGTAAATAGCCAGGTATCGCGTGCTAGGCAACGAGTATACTCCCAGTCCCCACCTGGTGCTCCATCACCGAGAGCCAATCGTCTCGAAGAAGAGGCGGAGCATTTTCAATCATTACATTCTCATATTACATATTCATATTACAACAACCATTTTATTCAACGTTTCATTAAGTCCTTTCGATACATTTTCGCGATAACGTCCACAGCGCTTGCGTTTTCAGAGCGTCGCAGAGCGGAACTCGCCTTTTCTGAACTGGATAGCTGCTCCAAGGACTTATTCAAATATGACGTGTCTCAAATAAGGAGATCTGCGGGAATAAAATATTCTCAGAAATGAGTGACGAAAAGAAAGTTATTTTGGAACCTTATAATTATGAATTTAAGTCAGTGCGTGGCCATATTGACCGAAAATGAAAAATATTGTCATGAAAATTATTTTTGTTTTTAGTTTGCAGTAGTACTGACGTGTCGTCATATCTCGACATCTCTTCGATTTAATCATCAATTGATTTTTCACATACCTACCCACACTTCTAACGTTTATGGTTATCAGAGACCCGTCATATCAATTAAACGAAATTTGATATGGACATTCAGAAAATTGTTTATACTTAATATAGGTAGTAAATATGGATAAATAGGCACATCCATTGTATTTTCTAAAACTATACTGAATCTATTTTCAATACCATTTAGTGAACTTTTCGAAGTACCATCAAGTGATCAAGTATTGATATTTTTCAAAAACCTTAATAAATATTCAAATTTATAGCAACAAAATAAACTTTGACATACATATCAATGAGATATATGATATCAGAAAAAATTGGTTCAAGCACTGACGTGAAGTCAGGAGCTTTTGCACGTATGTTCTATTGTCCATTCTCCTGTATTGGACACTTAATTCGAATTTATCATGGTAAATTCGAATTAAGAGTGTCCAATACAGGAGAATGGACAACATAATTTACCATGGTAAATTCGATTAAGGGTGTCCAATACAGAGGAATGGACAGTAGAACTTAAGCGCAAAAGCTCCTGACTTCACGTCAGTGCTTGAAAAAAATTTTTTTTCGTGATTTCTTTGAAATTTTCTAGGGGTACGGATCTTACAAAATTTTAAACACGTCTTTATGTTAATTTTCTACTACTAGTTACCAAGCTTCAATTCGATCGAATCTTTATTTTTCGAGTTATCAAGGAAATAATATTCCAGGTGGTTATAACTCGGAAACCGTTTGACCGATTATGCCCAAAAACTAACTAAACTCTCACATTCGGATACGCAACCTACCCTGAAAATTGCAAGTGCTTTTTTCTCTTCTTTCGAAAGTTATCGAGGCAACGGTCAGCCATCTACTGAACTCACACAAGGCTACTCGAATCTCCAACAATATTTAACCGATCGTGTTAAAACTTGAAACTTGGCAATAGAGTTAGGTTAGGTTAGGTTAGGTTAGGTTACCCTGAAAATTGCAAGTGCTTTTTTCTCTTCTTTCGAAAGTTATCGAGGCAACGGTCACCCATCTACTGAACTCACACAAGGCTACTCGAATCTCCAACAATATTTAACCGATCGTGTTAAAACTTGAAACTTGGCAATAGAGTTAGGTTCTAAAGGCTCTTGCAAAATATCAGCAATTTCAGACGAATAATTACCGATATATAGAATTTTTTTTTTCAAATTTCAATGGTTTTTTAAAAATTTTCTACAAATACTATCCTCTCGAAATTTAGCGAGAATTTTCGCGTTTGCATTCTACAACTAATAACCATGTTTGAGTTAAATAAATCGGTTATGTATTTTTCGAGTTAATGAGGAACAAAAAACAACCAAATTTCAGATTGCTATAACTCTGAAACGGTTTGGCCGATTATGCTTATAAACAAACTAAAATGTCGCATTCAGATGCACAACCTAACCTGAAATCTTCAAGCCGCTATCTATTTCCGTTCTCAAGTTATCGAGACAACAAAAATATTTTTTAATAATTTTTTAATAATTTTCTAGCAATACGATTCATACAAAATTTCACAAACGTACTTAGGTTAATATTCTACAACTATTCACCAAGTTTCAATTCGATCGGATTCATATTGGTTGAAAATAAAATTATTACTCGGAAACCATTGAGCCAATTATGCCCATTAAAGAACTTGTCCGTCGAATTTAGATGTGCCACCTACCCTGAAAATTTCAAGTCGCTAGCTCTTTCCGTTCTCTCGTGGCAACGGCCGGACGGCCGGCCGAACAGAATCAAATTTGACCTCAAATTCTTCATTGGGGAGTCGAACCCAATCGTTTGAGATCATTTCCGTGAAAAAATTCGAAATTTACAGACATTTGGGCAAAATGATAACGCGATGTTCCCCAGAACATACGCAGAAAAAGCATTTTTCTCCTATGTTGAAAAATATATGTAGCTCAGTTTTTGTACATCCCTTCTATTGATTTTATATAAGTTCTACAAATTTCCGGTTCAAGGGAACAGAGTGCCTATCAATTCGTCCAAATGTCTGTATTTTTCGAATATTTGGCAGAGAATGGTCACAAACGATTAGTTTCGACTCTAACTGATGAAGAATCCGAGGTCAAAATTGATTCTGTTTGGTCGTCCGTCAGCATGGTAGGTTTAGAGTCCAAATGCGCTGGCTAAGTTCGTTAAGTTGCAAAATCCACCGAGTGGTTTCAGAATTATAGCTATCTGAAATTTGGTTTTCCAAATAACTCGAAAAATACTGATCTGATCTAATTAGAGCGCGGTAGTTAGTTGAAAAATACTAACATGAAGACTTATGAAAAAATTTGTAGGGATTGCATGACTGCAAAATAAAACAAATATATATTTAAGAAAATTCCGTATCTCAGAAAGAATCCGTCAGATAAGGCTGATATTGCGAGAGACTTCAAAACCTTATTGTACAGTTCGAGTTTTGAACTCGATCGGTTCTATATTGATGAAGATATTGCCAGAATATCTGCGGTGTTCCCGTGACCGCTTGGGAACACCGCGCGCTGTTAGCTTTTTGCGCGCGTGTTCCGCAAGGAACAGCGTGCTATCATTTCGTCACAATGTCTGTATTTTTCGAATTTTTTTTCGAAAATGGTCTCAAACGATTAGGTTAGACTTCCTGATGAAGAATTCGAGGTCAAATTCAATTCTGTCCGTCCGGTCCGGCCGGCCGGCCGGTCCGGCCGGCCGTTAGCACGATAACTCTCGAACGGAACGACTTAGAGCGTTGAAATTTGCAGGGTAGCTTTGTAGCGTAAATATCTCGGACAAGTTCGTCAGTTTCGTCAGAGAGGATTGGGGTTTTGGGGTGGCGGATGCTATTCCTCCATAGAATCCAGATCCCTGATGAGGGTCTGCGCATGCGTAGATTAAAGATGTGATATCTTCCGAACCACTAGTGTTGGAGAATCGGAGTTTTTTGTAAGGTGTGTTATTTTGAAAGGACTTTTAGCCGCGAGTAGATTGCGCATGCGCAGAAGAGAAGTGTCTGTTTTTGGGTTGGATGGGTTATGTTGGGAGTGCTGAGTCGATATTGTGAGGATTTAAAAGAATATTCATAGCAATTCAGTGCTCGGACACTAGTCAGTTTGGGGGAAATACCGTTGTTTCCGAGTTGAAGTGTGCATACCGTGGCCCTGGGGCCAATTTTGAAATTGATGTTACTCCTTACGGGCATTTTTCGTTATGCGCATGAGCAGACCATCAGTGATTTAACTGCTGAAGTTTTCGTCAGAGAGGATTGGGGTTTTGGGGTGGCGGATGCTATTCCTCTACAGAATCCCCTGGTGAGGGTCTGCGCATGCGTGGATTCAAGAGGCGATATCTCCTGAACCACTAGTGTTGGAGAATCGGAGTATTCTGTATGGTGTGTGATTTTGGGAGGACTTTCAGCCGCAAGTAGATTGCGCATGCGCAGAAGAGAAGTGACTGTTTTTGGGTTGTATGGGTTATGTTGGGAGTGCTGACCCGATATTGTGAGGTTTTAAAAGAATATTCATGGCAATTCAGTGCAAGGACAAGTCAGATTGGGGGATGTAGCGTTGTTTCTGAGTTAAAGTGTCCGTATCGTGGCCCTGGGGCTAATTTCGAAATTAATGTTACCCCTTACGGGCATTTTTCGTTATGCGCATGAGCAGACCATCAGTGATTTAACTGCTGGTGCTTTCGTCAGAGAGGATTGGGATTTTGGGGTGGCGGATGCTATTCCTCTATAGAATCCCCTGGTGAGGGTCTGCGCATGCGTGGATTCGAGAAGCGATATCTCCTGAACCACTAGTGTTGGAGAATCGGAGTTTTTTGTGAGGTGTGTAATTTTGGGAGGACTTGCAGGCACGAGTATATTGCGCTTGCGCAGATGAGAAGTGAATGGTTTTGGGTTGTTTGGGTTATGTTGGAAGCAATGAGCCGATATTGTGAGGTTTTAAAAGAATATTCATGTCAATTCAGTGCACGGACACAAGTCAGTTTGGGGGAAATAGCGTTGTTTCCGAGTTGAAATGTCTGTATGGTGGCCCTGAGGCGAATTTATAAATAACTATTTTCGGTAGATCTATATTAAAATACGTTCGGATTTGGAGAAGAGGCAATTGCTTTCCAAACGGAGGTCCCACAACCGCATTTTTTTTCGATCTACGGTAAAGCTAACAGCCAAACTGTATTGATAGCTATATTTGTTAAAGGAACTTGAAAAAAAAAAAAAAAGCACTGACGTGTAGTCAGTACTCTTTGGCGCGCGTGTTCACGGTGGCTAATTTGAATTGAATGATGAGTACTTCAAGCTCAGTAGATAGAGCGAGCCGAAGATCTACCCAAAGGATAGTGGACACCATTCACTGTCGGTTCAAAAATTAACAGTGCTGTATCTAAGCTGCCATCAGGATAGATTAACAAAGTTGGAAAAGAACACAAGTGACTCTCCTTAGTCGCACAAGCTCCTAGAAGATTTGGGAGGGTCAGTATAATCCTAATCATGTTAATCGCACGCGCGCAAAAGCAGATTGACTTAACAATGAAAGAAAAAGTGTAAAAAGTCAATCTGCTTTGGCGCTTGTGCGATTAACATGATTAGGATTATACTGACCCTCCCAAATCTTCTAGGAGCTTGTGCGACTAAGGAGAGTCACTTGTGTTCTTTTCCAACTTTGTTTCAATTTGATGTCCGTGCGTCAATATTCAAGAATTTTCGTAATAAATTTCAAAATGTAGGTTTTACATACATCAGCAGGTTATAAATTATAGTATTCTAAGAAATCATAGAATTAAGAACAATGTTTGCAATTTTGAATAATCATATATCCGAAGGTATTATTTTGTTAGAGTTGAGAATGATATCATTGGATTATTATGACGAAACAGCATCTTAACAAAAATTAAATTTGACACTTCGTTACTTCGAAACCACCCAATTTTACCCAATAACGAACATCACCGAGATATTCATCTCCCAAAGCTACTCTGAAAATTTCCAACTGTCTAGCTCATTCCGTTCGAGAGTTCTCGTGTTAACGGACGGACGGTCGGACAGAATAGATTGTGACCACGGATTCTTGATCAGTGAGTCGAACCAAAACGTTCAAGACCATTTTCCGCCAAAAAATTCGAAAATTACAGACATTTTGGCAAATTGATAAGCACTCTGTTCTGAGTACCCGGTACCATCTGTGACTGCACCTCTGGCCTCGGCGCTAAGGAATTCATGTAAGGATGTTGGGATCAATATTTCCAAAAATATATATCCCATCGAGTTTAATCTTAGAACTTGGGTGTAAACTAAGATTTTGAAGAAACTTGAAAAATTTCAGAGATATCTGATAGATATTTTCCTAGATGGAGAATGATTTTTGGCGCTCTAGTTCCTCGGAACTGAGTGCTTATCAATTTGCCCAAATGTCTGTAATTTTCGAATATTTCGATGAAAATGGTCTTAAACGATTTGGTTCGACTCACTGATCAAGAATCCGTGGTCGAAATTCATTCTGTCCGGCAGCCGGTCCGGCCGGCCGTAAGCACGATAACTCTCGAACGGAATGAGCTAGAGAGTTGAAATTTTAGAGTAGGTTTGGGGGATGAATATCTCGGCTAAGTTCGTTATTTTGCAAAATCGGACAGATGGTTTCGGAGTAACAAAAAAAAAAATTTTTTTACGAAACAAATTCCAAATCAAATTTTTTTTAATAAGCAGTTTTATCATAAGAATCCATTAATATCATTTTCAACTCTAACAAGCTAATACTTTCGGAGATATGATTTTTTAAAATTTCAATGTAAATCGTATTTCACGCAGATTGATATAATTATTATTCTATGTATGAATTCTCATAATGTCAACTTGACAGAAGGAATATTGTAACTTCAAAAATATTGGGGTTGAAATACTCGTATTTTAGCGATGCAACGGGGACCTCACCCGAAAATGTTTGAAAATATTACGTAAATATTGAAAGCATAATTCTGTAGTTTGGTGAACGTAGATCAGGAAATTTTTGATCGATTACAAGGTAATTTTGTATTATTACTTATCTTCTTTCATATTTGTTTTATGGAATACCTACTATTTGTAGTTACTTTAAACCTGTTTTGGGCAATTGTCATACGAAACTTGTTTTTTTGGCGCTCTAGTTCCTCGGAACAGTGTGCTTATCAATTTGCCCAAGTGTCTGTAATTTTGAAATTTTTGGCTGAAAATGGTCTCAAACGATTTGGTTCGATTCACTGATCAAGAATCCGAGTGCGAAATCGATTCTGTCCGGCCGGCCGACCGGCCGTAGGCACGATAACTCTCGAAAGAAAGGAGTTAGCGGATTGAAAATTGCAAGGTGGTTTTGGAGCGTAAATATCTCGGACAAGTTCGTTCGATCTATCTGAAATTTAGCATCAAATTGTAGAATCATGACCTTTATACGCATGTGAAGTTTTGTATTGACCAGATTACCGCAAAGTGTAAAAAAAAAAAAATTGAAAATTTAAAAAAAGTTTTTCCACAATAACTCTCGAACGGAATGAGCTAGGTAGTTGAAATTTTCAGAGTATATATATATTCTTTTGACTGAGAGTTTTATGTGTTAGCAGAGGTTGGTGTAACGGGGTACCATACAATTCTGCGTATGATACAAGAGCTTAGGGAAAAACCTCAGCAAAAAACCCTGTCTCCCCGTGAGTGTTGTGATTTGTAACTATTGTTCACAAAATTTGCTGCAATTTAGAAATATTGATAGGCATTTATTTCTTCAATATGGACTCCTTCGTCCAAAAACGGAGAGGTTTCTCCAAGGTACCCAAAAATCAACCTGGTTAAAAATCAGAGTAGGTTAGGGAGATGAATATCTCGGTTAAGTTCGTTATTGGGCAAAATTGGGCAGATATAATTCGATTTCTTCCATGGTGCAGTTCTCATTCTCATGATTGCTCATTTAATCTTGATAAATAAACTATTATTTGAATTGAATTTCCTTTATGATGCAGCTCTATCATATGTATACATTGATATAATTCCCAACTCAGAGAAACCAATACTTTCGGAGATATAATTTGTCTGTTTGAACTAGAGCGCCAGAAAGCTCCTGTCCACAGGGCTTGAATCCATTTTTTATTAGATAATGTTCTAGTCATAGGATCTTCAAGAACGTCTTCGTCTTCGTTCGTGACATATCGTGGACAGAATTAAGTTTCATCTCAGATTCTTCATCAGTGAATCGAAACTAAACGTTTGAGACTAATTTGGCCAAAACTTCGAAAATTGCAGACATTAAGGGAAATGATAATTTCCACACGCAGTGGAAAAAGGGCACCCAAAAAAATGATCCTGAAACAAATTGTTCAACAAGAACTGACTTCACTTTTGCATTTCTCCAATTCTGTGATTTATGTGAATTGACCACATCCATTCATTCAATGAAAAATTATATACAATTTACACTTATTTATTCAATATTGTGACGTGTTTCGTCGATACAGCGACTTCATCAGACTACATCATACTAAATTCTTAACAAGTTATTATCTCCCTATACCTAGAAGACATGGACACAGAATCATTTAAAACTAATTACATGAGAAACTTATTTAAAACAAATTACATAAAAGACTTATTTAAAACTAATTACATGAGATTTCACTGCTGGTTTCTTTGTACACATTAACTATAGAAATAATTCATTCCTAATGCTTTTATAAATTGATTCTCTATTTGAATAGATTGAGTAACGGTGAAAAATTTAGATCTAATTGTTCATTAACTAAATTACCCATATGTTTTTCCCTATTTATTTCCACCATTTCCCAGTAATTGAGTTGCGCACTTTTATTCAAATTGTGTAGAATTTTGAAATCCGGGTTAAACTTATGTCCTTCTGCTAATAAATGATTTGAATAATTTGAATTAATTTTGTTGTTTTTGTAGCTGTGATGATGTTCCTTTATTCTTATGCCAAAATTTCTACCAGTTTTTCCTATATATGATTTGTCACAACTCCCGCAATTTAATTGATAAACACCGGATTTATCTTCTTTAACCCTTGTCGATTTATTGTTCTTTATGAGTTTGGCAAGGTTATTATTTGTCAGGAATGAGATATTCACCTGTTGGTTTTGAAGAAACCTTTTAAGTTGTTGACTCAGTGTACCAAAATATGTTAAGCTATTGAATATTTTATTTTTATCCTTAATTTCTGGAAATACTAAACTAATTGTTTTTCTAAATTGTTTTGTCGTCAACATTTTCCTGATTAACTCAGTGTTATACCCATTGTTCACCGCTATTTGTTCGATAATTTCTAATTCTGTACCATAATTTTCTTCGGATAAAGGTATATTAATTAGCCGGTGTAACATACTATGAAATTCCGCGACTTTATGTTCGAATGGATGACACGAGGATCGATGAATGATTGTATCCGTATGGGATGGTTTCCTAAATATTGAAAAATCATGTTGATTGTTTTTCCGCGTTATTGTTAAATCCAAAAAATTAATTGCACCATTATTTTCCATTTCTATTGTGAATTTGACATTTGGATGAATGCTATTAGGTAGTAAAATATACAAATATTTTCAGTTGCCGGTCTGTTCCTTTAAAACACGCGAGCAACGGAAAATATTTGTAGATTTTATTAATAGCATTCATCCAAATGTCAAATTCACAATAGAAATGGAAAATAATGGGGCAATTAATTTTTTGGATTTAACAATAACGCGGAAAAACAATCAACATGATTTTTCAATATTTAGGAAACCATCCCATACGGATACAATCATTCATCGATCCTCGTGTCATCCATTCGAACATAAAGTCGCGGCATTTCATAGTATGTTACACCGGCTAATTAATATACCTTTATCCGAAGAAAATTATGGTACAGAATTAGAAATTATCGAACAAATAGCGGTGAACAATGGATATAACACTGAGTTGATCAGGAAAATGTTGACGAAAAAACAATTTAGAAAAACAATTAGTTTAGTTTTTCCAGAAATTAAGGATAAAAATAAAATATTCAATAGCTCAACATATTTTGGTACACCGAGTCAACAACTTAAAAGGTTTCTTCAAAACCAACAGGTGAATATCTCATTCCTGACAAATAATAACCTTGCCAAACTCATAAAGAACAATAAATCGAAAAGGAATAAAGAAGATAAATCCGGTGTTTATCAATTAAATTGCGGGAGTTGTGACAAATCATATATAGGAAAAACTGGTAGAAATTTTGGCATAAGAATAAAGGAACATCATCACAGCTACAAAATCAATAAAATTAATTCTAATTATTCGAATCATTTATTAGCAGAAGGACATAAGTTTAACCCGGATTTCAAAATTCTACACAATTTGAATAAAAGTGCGCAACTCAATTACTGGGAAATGGTGGAAATAAATAGGGAAAAACATATGGGTAATTTAGTTAATGAACAATTAGATCTAAATTTTTGACCGTTACTCAATCTATTCAAATAGAGAATCAATTTATAAAAGCATTAGGAATGAATTATTGCTATTGTTAATGTGTACAAAGAAACCAGCAGTGAAATCTCATGTAATTAGTTTTAAATAAGTCTATTATGTAATTTGTTTTAAATAAGTTTCTCATATAGTTAGTTTTAAATGATTCTGTGTCCATGTCATCTAGGTATAGGGAGATAATAACTTGTTAAGAATTTAGTATGATGTAGTCTGATGAAGTCGCTGTGTCGACGAAACGCGTCACAATATTGAATAAATAAGTGTAAATCGTATATAATTTTTCATTAAGTTAATATGGATTTGCATCAAGTAAAAGCCACAAGCATTAAATTTCACATCCATTCATTATGGCATGGAATCCGGGAAATCGAGCAAAATGTTCGCTGGGGAATTCGCCGGGGAATAACCGCACCGAAAATACAAATATGTAGATGAGCGTATTAGTTTGAGACCATTTTCAGCTGAT
Source organism: Halyzia sedecimguttata (assembly GCA_937662695.2). Lineage (NCBI taxonomy): Eukaryota > Metazoa > Arthropoda > Insecta > Coleoptera > Coccinellidae > Halyzia > Halyzia sedecimguttata. The sequence goes on along the minus strand of OW569414.2, from coordinate 109,707,779 downwards.
ATTGTCTGATGATATGATCGATGTCTTAGCTATAAATTAGACATATTTTTTGATATCGTGTGATGAGTCCCCTTAGACAATACACCATAAAAAGTTGAATGGCCAACCAAAATATTCATGACACCAAGTTCTCACAACTCCGATGCCTCAATTAACACTGTCTCTCATCGCAGTTCCCATAGAATCGCGGATTACGTCGAATTTTCCAGCAGAGCGACTCATAAACGGCTCGGTATAATGCCCTTTGTGTATCCCTGTTTCGCTACTGAAGGGACCCCTGCCTGTCCAGTTTGACGCCGATGTTTCCAGGCCGACAGCTACGAATGCCTATTCGAAAACTTCTGGCTAATCAACCGAGTCCCCGTAGCCTGACGTGTGCCACCCCTGTTTTCAGTAGGGAATTAACATTCATCCCGTTTTAAAATCGACGACGTATTGTCGGTGCTCGTTGAAGAATGGCAGATTGGCGCTAATTTGAAATTTAGCCGTAGGCTGACGGGAGAATGAAATAATCTTGCCGTCTGAGAAAAATGTCAAGTTTGAAGAGCACCAGAGATGTGACATTTTTAAAATAGAAGTATTTGAAATGGAATTGCAAAATAGCTATTTCCATTTTGTATTTAAATACTTTATCACTGGAACTATTCGATCTACACCTATTCATTGGTTGCCAGTTCTTTCAAACATTGTCCCGCCCCACATTCGCAGGCAGACTGATGTTTCAAATTCTTGGAATAAATTTCATTCTTTTCCATATTCATTTGCGATTCTCTCCTAAATTCCAGACAATAAGATTCCCAGATTGAAGTCACGAAACCCTTTATGGTCCAACTGTTTTCTTAATTCGAATAAAAGTGATAAGGAAGTTTGGCGGTCTGAATGGATTTCTTGCAATTTATTCAACAAAGATTTAATTTCTGATCCTTCAAATAGAGTTCCGGGGTTTTGATCTTTCAAGGAGAATATGGTCTATTCTGGATCGTCTAAGAACCGGTCATGGTCGATGCAACAGCATGCTTTTCAGGTGGAATTCAGTTGAGAGCCCTAGTTCTGAATGCGGGGAAGCAGAGGAAACAAATGTAATGCTCGGCGAAGTTCAAAACAATATATTTATATATTTGTATTGTATTTTAATTTAAATATATATCTTGTATTTGCGAAATGCAAAATACTTCTTGTTAAACACGGTATCGCATGACCATGAACGTTAACACAAGTGTGAACAAAGAATCATTAGGTTATAAAAAGAAACCATCTCCAATCTTCATAAAGAAAAGCATGATAAAACCACATTCTAATTAGTTTTTTTATTGGTTTAAAAATTATATATATTGAGTACTATATCTTCTCTTTATCTTCTTTAGTAAAAAAGGGCTGGACATAATTAAATTTGATCTCGAATATTTCATTAGCGAGTTTTAGAGAGACCATTATTTGCTGAAACACCACAAAAGTTCGACCCAGTGATAGCACACTTTTACAAGCCCACAAAAATTAGATAATATGAGCCTGTGAAAGCCTGAGTGGTCTATGTCAGATTCCGACAACATTACTTTCTTTTTGCGCTCATGTTCTAGAAATCAGTGAGCTATCATTTTGTCCAAATGTCTGATATGGCGCTTTACAGCCAAGTTTCAAATTTTAACACGATCAGACCTATAGTTGGAGATATTAAATATAGAACAAGCACTGACGTGAAGTCAGGAGCATTTGCGCTTATGTTCTATAGTCCATTCTCCTGTATTGGACACTTTTAATCGAATTTACCATGGTGAATTCTATTTTCTATTCTCTTGTATTGGACAGCCTTTATCGAATTTGCCATGGTGAATTCGATTAAGACGGTCCAATACAGGAGAATGGACAATATAACATACGCGCAAAAGCTCCTGACTTCACGTTAGTGCTTGAAGCAATTTTTTTTTCGTGAAGTCAGGATAGAAGGCAATGATGAAAAAATTAACACATTATTGTCTACCTTCAATTCTTCTTTAGGAGAAGAATACATAATTATTCTTGAAAAATATGACTGGAATTAATGTCATATTTAAATAATCAAAGTAAAGAAACTTATAAGTTTAGTTACTAACATATTGAATGAAATTCAATTGAATTCCAGTTATATTCAATTACTTATTCTTAACCAATAAATGTCCATTGATAGATCTAAAGGTGATGAGGTGAAACATAAAGATATATTCTCATTAGTGATAGAAAAACAGACCTAATATTCCTCTCTACCCATCACGAGATTTAATATCCACAAATGAGCCTCTCACCTTACAAGATCAGAAGCCTTCAGCAAAATTCAAAAGTCCCCTCTCGCAAATATACTCCTCTGAAGGCACATGGATCTCTTGAAGAAGAATCGCCTTCTCTATTTCTCAAAGATATTCACTCTTGTTCATAGAAATCCCTTCAATATTTAGTTGCCTCCTCCTAAGGAGGATCTCTTTCAAAACCAGGTCTGACCACTAATGTAGGGCTATCATCTCCCATAGATTTGTGATGAAATAACAAGATTTTCCCATAACATACGCGCAAAAATATGTCATCATGACATTCATATTTATTATTTGAAGGTTCTCGCAAAAATACGACCATAGTGTTCAAACTTGGAACTCTGCAGTAGAGTTAGGTTCTGAAGGCTCTTCCAAAATTTCAGCCATGACGGACGAATAGTTTATGATATATGGAATTTTTTTCAATTATTTTTAATTATTTTTTTTTAATTTTCTAGTTATACCATCCTCACGAAATTCTGCAAAAATTTTCGCACTGGCATTCTACAACTAATAACCATGTTTGAATTCAATCGGTACTGTATTCTTCGAGTTAATGATGAACAAAAAACAACCAAATTTCAGAAAATTTCAGATGGCTATAACTCTAAAACCTTTTGGACGATTATGCTCATAAACAAACTCAAATGTCGCATTCAGATGCAAAACCTAACCTGAAATTTTCAAGCCGCTATCTCTTTCCGTTCTCAGGTTATCGTGACAACAAAAATATTTTTTAATAATTTTTTAATAATTTTCTAGCGATACGATTCTCACAAAATTTCACAAACGTGCTTAGGTCGTCTATATTCTACAACTATTCACCAAGTTTAAATTCGTTCGGATTTATTTTGGTTGAAAACAAAATTATTACTCGGAAACCATTAGGCCGATTATACTCATTAACGAACTTGTCCGTCGTATTGGGATGCGCCACCTACCCTAAAAATTTCAAGTCGCTAGCTCTTTCCGTTCTCAAGTTATCGTGGCAACGGCCGGACGGCACCACAGAAATAAATTTCACATTTGGGCAAAACTATAACGCGATGTTCCCCAGAACATACGCGCAAAAAGTATTGGAAGCCGAGTAGCCTTGGGTGAGTTAGTAGTTGGATGGGTGACCGTTGCGACTTGCAGTTTCCAGGATAGGTTGCGACTCTGAATGTGACAGTTGAGTTCGTAAATAGACACACTTAGTCAAACGGTTTCGGAGTTATACCATCTTAAATTTTGTTGTTATTTCCTCAATAACTTAAAGTATTCAAATCATATCCAATTAAAACTTGGTAATTGTTTACAAGCAATTTCGCTTTCTACAGAAAGCAAAATTTCATGGATATCGTATGATTAGAAAAAAAAATTTCTGCTAAAATTTTATATTTCAGGAACTATCCGTCAGAATCCACTGGAATTTCGCACATACCTTTGAGCAACAATTTTACAATGAGGCGTGAATAGACAATGGAACTGACTTCACCCGATTTCACGTCAGTGCTTTTTAAGAATTTTTCATACAATAGGAAGTGTAGCGCATATATCTATGGGAAATGGTAGCCTGACATTAGGGTCCTGTAGTGATCATCGACCCTCTGATGTTCCTAATAATCACCGCCTGGTTTTAAAAAAACCTTCCTGGCCAATGAGCAACGACATTTCCGTTCTAAATTCAAATATTGAAAGCATTTCGAAGAACAGGAGGGATTACCTTAGAAAATAAGCGGAGGTTCTTCTTTAAGAGATCCATGCGCCTAATGAGGATAATCTTTGTGAGAATGGACCTTTTGAAAGGTTATGTATTATTTTTTATTTTTTGGTTTTTCTCCTCTTGCCTCTTCATTTTTCAGGTTGAGTTTCAGTTACCTTGGAAATTTCTCCGTTTTTTGAACCAGGAATTTATATTGAAGAAATGCCCATCAATATTTAATATTTCAGCTAATTTAGCAAAGAATTTCAATTTTTAAAATTCACAACACTCACGGGAATACAGTTTTTGTTGCTGAGGTTTTTTCCTGAGCTATTCTATCAAACGTCTAACCAAATACAAAGATGTTCCTCCTTCAACTTTTAATGGTTTTTCTTTCTTCAACAACTCGAACAGAATAAATTAGGTAGTTCATTCTTCTCCATATTTGACTTGTTTATTTATTTGATTTCTTTATTTCAGGTGACTCTCAGATTCGACAACCTTTAACTATTATCAGGAGCATATATTATTCGTCTCTCTGAGGATTTTTCTAGATGAACTCAATTTTTTTTCCTTGTTTCTATGGATCTCCACTTTTTCAAGGAATCACACATACCTAATTTCAACTACAATTTTTCAAATTTCTTTCATTAAAAGTTGCTTTAACAATTACTTTCACGAGGATACCCCTTTTGCAATTGTCTCCTTGGAGGCGAGTTTTCCTTCCTCAGAATCTTCCCCTACACTTCTGTCTATATTTCTAGTCACTACATTATATTACGACTATGCAAGTTTTCTTACATTATTACTCAGTAGGTAAGTACTTATCTTTCACAACATTAATCAATATTAATATGGTTTACAAATTATGTACAATAAATTTCTAAATTCAAAATATGTTTTTAAGTTTCTCTTTATTTTCAGATCATTAAAAAGCCTCTCGAATGAATGAATATCAAGTATAACCAAGATATACTTTAGTATATTATATTTTCTGAATCAATGACTGTATAATGAAGTTACTTGTTCTTGAATCATGGGTAATTTTAAGTTATTTCTGGTGGAATCGATATATTTATGAGAGGAATCTACTTTAATTTGGTGATATAATGAATACGTATTTAATTTTTTTTGTGAAATCACTCATGATTTGATTTCCATAATAATAACATAACATAACATAACATATTTTATTGATTCCAAAAAATTACAACAAATATAAAAATGGAATAAGTCATATAAACATTACATATTTTTCAAACCAAATATAACCATTCTACAATAATCCCTGATTTCATGCAGAATTGTAAAGCTCAGAAATCTGAACAATAAAAAAAAAAACAATAATCTATTGATTCCTCATTCCTACACAACAGCAGAAAGGAAAAAAATAACAAACATCATATATACAGGGTGAGTCATAACTATAGGGACAAACGCTAAGGACAGGTTATTTGAGCCAAAATATGGCGATAGGACTAAATATGCCTTAATAAAATATTGCTGTGAAAAAAGATACAGAGCGTCAAAGTTGAATTTTTTTTTTCATTTTTTGCTAATAATTTCACTGTATATTTATCAATTGTTATCAAAATCGGGACATAGACATATATTTTGACAACAAATATTATTTTATTTATTATTCTACATTATTTTACAGAGGGCGCCAGGTGAATGATTCCTGATGATGAAATTGAATGGTAACTTTTTTTGAAGAAACATTTTAGTGATTTCATTTAGAAAATATGACGTGAACATCAATTCTACGTAATATTGTTACTCTTGTTTAAACACGATAATTTCACCCGTTTCCGAGAAAAACGCAATTGAACAGTTCAAAGTCTCTGAAAGGGATTATAAATAATAACTCATTTATGAAAAGTGTGCTTTGTATTGTCAAATAATTGTTGCTGGTAAACGTCAACTCTTCTCAGTAATAGTATATTCTAAAACAAGTTGCAGAATGGGCTCCTATTCAAACACGAATGCGAAATTCGAAAACGAGCGACGAAGGAGCGAGTTTTCGAACGCATGAGTGTTGGAATAGCCTTCTGCAACGAGTATTAGACGATATTTTCTCTATTTCAGTCAAGTTTTGTAAAATACTGTTGAAATTCAATGAAAAATTCGGACTATACATCCTAGTGACGTTTGTATTGTATCTTGGCAGTTGGTGTGACTGTTACGAAAGTTGACAGATTACGGAATTTGAATCGTACATAGGGCGTGGAGATCAGATTTAAAATAGTTTCCTAATAACAGGAATGGTTCAAACTTAGCAAGAAGGAAATATCTAGTACCTTATTTTTTAATGAAAATATAACTTTTCCTCTTAACAATTATTTCACTACATCCACATTATATTATATTGACAATTGACGTGTATTGAAATTTGATAGGATCGAATGTCAGTGCTGACTACCACAAAACGAAAAATATAACTAGAAACAGTGCGGGAATGAGTTCATTCCAGCACTGTTTTCAGTGCTGGAATGGACTCATTACGATACTGAAATAGAGAAATTATTTTTAATGTGACATAACAGTTTGTTGTTGATTTTTTTTAACCTTTTTCGATTGAAATGCCGCGTCACAATCAATTTACGAATGAAGAAATGCGGGATATGATTTGTGTATACGCACAAGGAAATTTTTGCGGTCGCTCTGCTGCCAGAAGGTATGAATTGATTTATCCAAATAGAAGGCAACCAAACCACAAAATCTTTGCAAATCTATTTCGTCGTTTGGGTGAAACTGGATCATTTCATAGTAAAAATTACGGTGGTCGTCCAAAAAACATAACACCTAATCAAGAAGATGAAATTTCGGTTCGAGTAGACGAAAATCCAGAAGTAAGTTCACGTCGTCTGTCAGCAGCAACAGGAGTAAGTCAGTCATCTATTAGAAGAAGAATTCTAAAAAAAGAAAACTTCCACCCTTATCACTTCACTCCTGTTCAAAATCTGCTACCAAGAGATCTCCCACGACGGTTACAGTTCTGTCAACGTATTCTCAACCAGCATAACGGTGACCAAAATTTTATTAAGAATATTATGTTTACGGATGAAGCGACTTTTACCCGACGAGGGATTTTTAATTGGCGAAACAGTCATTACTGGGAAGAAGAAAACCCGCATGCTTTAAAAGAAAGACATTTTCAACACGAGTTCAAATTGAATATTTGGTGTGGCATTATAGGCGACAAACTACTAGGGCCATATGTTCTTCCTCCAAATTTAAATGGAGGTTCTTATTTATTTTTTTTGCAAAATACTACTACTAAGTGATATTTTGGATGATCTATCACTTGATATAAGAAGCAAAATGTGGTTTATGCAGGACGGAGCTCCACCTCATTTTCCATTAGTTGTTAGACATCATCTAAGTAGCACATTTCCTCAACGATGGATTGGCAGAGGAAGTGATTCTGAATGGCCACCAAGAAGTCCGGATTACAACCCTCTTGATTTTTATGTTTGGGGGCATTTGAAGTCCTTAGTGTATTCCAATGAAATTAATTCACGAGACGAACTCTGGAGGAAAATACAAAATGCAGCTAATTTTATAAGGGGACAGAATAATATTTTCTTTGACGTCCGAAAGTCCTTTATTAAAAGAATTAGAAAAGGCATAGAAGTCGGAGGAGGCCACATAGAACATTTAATTTAAATTTTCTTTTTGTACGTTAAATTCTTTTTAATTGCGATTTATTGTTGAAAATAAGTTTTTTAAATGTATGATGTTTGAAATCCACTTCAGAGACTTTGAACTGTTCAATTGCGTTTTTCTCGGAAACGGGTGAAATTATCGTGTTTAAACAAGAGTAACAATATTACGTAGAATTGATGTTTACGTCATATTTTCTAAATAAAATTACTAAAATGTTTCTTTAAAAAAAGTTACCATTCAATTTCATCATCAGGAATCATTCACGTGGCGCCCCCTGTAAAATAATGTAGAATAATAAATAAAATAATATTTGTTGTCAAAATATATGCCTATGTCCCGATTTTGATAACAATTGATAAATATACAGTGAAATTATTAGCAAAAAATTAAAAAAAAAATTCAACTTTGACGCTCTGTATCTTTTTTCACAGCAATATTTTACTAAGGCATATTTAGTCCTATCGCCATATTTTGGCTCAAATAACCTGCCCTTAGCGTTTGTCCCTATAGTTATGACTCACCCTGTATATTCAAAAGCGATTTAGAGAACTTTATAGGCGGATATCAGCTGCAGCACGAAAAATATTGTGGAATACCGAATTTCAGTTCATATCTCCCATCTGTCAGGATTATTTTCGATCATTGAACGTGTACGGAATAATTAACAATGCTTCAGAAGATATTGATCCTCTGGAGGATTATTAAGTAATTAAGAGATGACTAATTAAAACTTTCAATAGAATTTGATTTTGAGGATAAAATTCAAGTTGCCAAATTTCAAATGTTCCGAATATACTAACGACCATACTTGAAAGGAAAGCCATAATGGTCTGTCATAAATTTCAAAAATTCGAAACAAGATATATGTATAATAATATTTCTTATTCCAGTATGAATTGAGACTCAACTGCGTTTCTCTAAAATGTAGAGGGACCTTTATTAACAATATCAACACATAGGTACAATACAACTTACCTAAAATGTAGAGGGAAACAACATTTAAAGCCTCTAATTCGGATTTTCAACAAGCACAACTCAAACAAAATTCTATCTTTGACAATTCTAAAAAAATAACAACAGAAATATGAACTGTCTACCTGACATTCCAGGTCACTCAATAAAATATTAAATGAAAAGCACAGTGTACTTTTCTTTACATCTCCCCCCCACAGGGTGTAACAATTTCAAATAATAATTTTCGTAATTGTTCATTCATTAACAAAAACTGGACACAATTTCGTTATGTGATAGAAATTTGATTCTGCTTTTCTGTGTCCAGTATTTACTTCATAGATTGAATCTGAAATTTTTTTTACGATTTTGAATGGGCCAATTCTCAGTTCCTCTAATTTTTTTCTGTTAAGTCGATTTCCATTTTCGACATAGACTTTGTCTCCCTCCTTGAATTTATAATCTTTCCTTTTTGAATCGAATAATTTTTTGTTATTTTCATGGGATCTCATTGTATTCTCGAATGCAATTTTCCTATCTCTTTCTAAAATTTCCTTTGTATATCTCGATTTCAATTCACTGGGTAGGATGCTTACATTTTCGCCCTCCAAAAGATATTTTGGAGCAAACCTCGTTACTGTGTGATCTGTTTCATTATATTTTTCTACGCACTTCTGTGCAATAGAAGACCATGCAATTTTTTTTTCACTTTCATTGATTTTGCATCTTATCTTATTCACCAAAGTTTGATTTAATCTCTCATTAAGTCCATTTGAAAATGGCGTATCAGCAGCAGTGAAAACCAATTTTATATTCTCTTCCATTACAAATTTTTTAAATTCTTTCGAATTTATCCCAGGATATTGATCCGTTAGTAATATATCAATATCATAAACTGGTGTCACATTTTTCAGAAGTTTTATGAAATCCCCAGAGCTTTGATTTCTCGATGTTGAAATATAGGCGTATCTTGTGAAGTGATCAACAAGGAGATGCATGTATTTTTTTGTTGACCGCAATCCTCCAAATCCTCCGATGGTATCAATAGACATAATTTCAAATGGTCGTTTTGCTGGACCTAATTGTGACATCAAACCATACTTTGGTTTTCTTCTCGATTTGTTCTTTATACAAATTTCACATTTATCACAAATTTGATTTATGTTTCCAATAATATTTTTGGCTGTATAAAATGGTGTTATTTTATTTTTCATCTGGGTTTGTCCAATATGGCAGTAGAAATCATGGACATCTTTAATTAAAATTTTGCTAAACTCTTCTGACAGTATAATTTTTTTCCCCTTGTTATTTCTTTTGTAAAAAATTCCGTTTTCTAATATGAGTTTCCTATTTTCTATGTCTAAATTCTCTTTTTGATCTTTTTTAATATCCCCAAAGTTTATTAAATTCACTACTTTTAAAAAATCGTCATTATTTTCGTAAAATTCTAAAACTGGATTTCTGCTTAGACAGTCAGCTTCTTGGTTTGATTTTCCTGGGTTATATTTGATTTTGAAATTGTATTGGGATAAATAATATGTTAAATCTCCAAGTTCTTCATCTGTTCTAGCCTTAATATTCATATTTTCTAATGGTTTATGATCTGAATATACCACGAATTCTTTTCCCATTAACCAATGTTGCCAATATTTCACAGCTTCTTTTATTGCCAGACATTCTAAATATATAGCCTTCTTCTTTTTTTGTGCTTCATTCAATTTTTTTGAAAAATAAGCAACCGGTCTGTATTCTCCGTTTTCGTCTTCTTGTTTCAGTACCGCCCCCACTCCTTTAATACTAGCATCTGTGTAAATATTTATCTGCAACTCAGGATTAAATATTTTCAGGAATGGTTCAGAACAAAGCAATGATTTTATTTTATCAAATGATTCTTGGCATTCTATAGACCATATGAATTTTTCATCTTTCCGTAATAATTTATGTAATGGATCCAGGATAAGTGCATTCTTTGGTACAAATTTATGATAAAAATTTATTTTTCCTAAAAATTGACGTATATTTTTTTTTGTAACTGGGACTGGAAAATTTTTCACAGCTGTCAAATTGTCTTTCAACGGCCTGATTGAATTATTTTCTATTATGTGACCTAAATATTTGGCATAACTATTTGCAAATGTACATTTTGAAAATTTCAGTCTGAAACCTTCCTTTTGAATTGCTTCCAACAATCTAGATAGATGTGATATATGTTCTTCGAAATTTTTCGAAAAAATCAAAATGTCGTCTATGAAATTCACTGCAAAATCAGATAGTTTGTATTTTCTTATAATGTTACTCAATATCCTTTGAAAAATAGCTGGAGCAGTCCTTAATCCAAATGGCAGACATGTCCATTGAAAATGACCTTCTTGTGTTACAAATGCCGTTTTGTGTCGATCTTGAATTTTCAAAGGAATTGACCAAAAAGCTGAATTAATATCAAGAGTGGAGAAATATTTACAATTTACAGTCTTGATCATTAAATCCTCAATCAAAGGAAACGGTTGTGATTGAGGGACAACGATTTTGTTCAATTCTCGGAAATCTATACATAGTCTTGTCTTTTTTTTATCTTCTTTCTTGTATGCCAAAGTCACTGGAGCAGCGAATGGGCTGTAAGATTCTTCAATCAAATTTTTTTCTATTAATTTCGATATTTGATTCTCTATTTCCTTTCTATCATCATTTGTACATCTATATGGACGTTTGTAACAATATTTATCCACTATTAAATCGATATGAGCTTCATAATTTTGAACTGTACCAATATCATATTTATCTTTTGCAAACACTGATTTATATTTCTCTATCAATTCATCTATCTCAGATTTTTTGTATGCATCTAAATGGTTTACAACTATCTCAAATTCATCTGTATTTACATGCTCATTGAAATTTATCTCATATCTACTCTCAGTATCTATTTCTTGTTTATAAAGATTTGAAATCTCTTCATTCTTTTCACCCAGTACATCGGGAATTTCTAAATTTTCTGAAATCAGAGAATTGTTTTCCATAAATTTATCTTTTTCTAAGTTTTGTGTGATCTTCAAGTCTTCATTTTGTATTAATTTGAAATTTTTAATACAATCTAAACCAATTAGAAAGTCATAATTGAAATTTTCATTGTCTACGACGAAAATATCCATAACTTTTTCTATATTGTAGATTTTGATTTTAAGAGTTACTATACCTTTTGATTTTTCATCACCATTAATAGTCTTCAAGTTTACTATTTCGATGTTATTAGCAATTTTATTCGGATTTTTTTGGATTTTTAATAATTTTGCATTAATCAGTGATACATTCGAACCAGAATCATATATACCAAAAACTTCTAGAATGTCATTCAATAGTAACTTTACCCTTATTAATGGTGGCACAACTAGTTTTTTGGATTCTCTTCATTTAGTTCAATCTCCAATGCAGTATTATTAACGGTCTTCACAACTCCTTTCTGATTGTCCTTTTTGAACCAGCAATTTTTCTCAGGATGATAACGTATGCCTTTCTTTTCATCTATACAAATTCGGCATGGTTTCTTCTCATCATTCCGTTCATTCTTTTCACTACAGTTAATAATAGTTCTCTTTTTGTCATGTTTATTGGTTTTCGAAATCAGATATTCTAGTTTTCCAATTTCATTGTAAAGATCTTCGGTTTTCCCTAAAGTTTCTCTATCAATTTTATCTGCAACATAATTAGGTAGGCCAAAAGCTATAAGGTCTATGAGTGTCCCAGTATCAATTGATTTTCTCACTTCCAGTAATAGTTTCTCTTTTTTTAAGGCATACTCAAGCAATGAACCTGTTTGGTATTTGAAGGCTAAAGCATACCTAGTTGATGACCATCCTTTATTCCCGAAAGTATCAAGAAAACTCCTTTCCCATGTATCCCATCTTGATTCTATTGAATATTTAATCATCATGCAGCTATACCACTCTGCACCAGAACATTGCAAAAAAAGTTTTAAAATCTCAATTTTCATTTGGTCCTGACTGATTTGAAAACGTTTACATTCTTTATTGAAATCCTCAATCCATTGATTTGCATTGAGGTTCCTGCCATTGAATTTTCCTATCATAAATTCATTTGAAATTTGTCCTGAATTCTTTGGAAGACATTGGGCTGGCTTGTCATTTACTTTCTCCAAAAGTTTTCCCAAAACTTGCTCTACGTTTGTAGGAATAGATTCAACAACATCAATTTTTTCTTCAATTTTCTCTAAGTAAATATCATCAAAATGGATATTTTCCTCTTCATCTAAATAGGTTTTTGATAAATGTTCCGTTAGTTTTATCCATATTCTTCTTATTTGATATCTCTTAGTCAAGGATTTTTTAACTTTCACATAGTTTGGAGTTTTAGTAAGGAGTTGGTGCACATTTATTGGTTGGTATTCATCTGGTAATCCGAAAACCTCTCCATTAGTTGTTGCTATCGAAGTTAAACATATTGTGTTTGATTTTCCATCTATCGTTGGTTTCAGAGCAAAATCGAATCTCAGTTTTTCCATGAGTTGTGGAATAGATGCAGAAAATGTTGTTTTATAATAATATTTCTTATTCCAGTATGAATTGAGACTCAACTGCGTTTCTCTAAAATGTAGAGGGACCTTTATTAACAATATCAACACATAGGTACAATACAACTTACCTAAAATGTAGAGGGAAACAACATTTAAAGCCTCTAATTCGGATTTTCAACAAGCACAACTCAAACAAAATTCTATCTTTGACAATTCTAAAAAAATAACAACAGAAATATGAACTGTCTACCTGACATTCCAGGTCACTCAATAAAATATTAAATGAAAAGCACAGTGTACTTTTCTTTACATATGTATATCTTTTCCATACATTGAATAGCAGTTTAACAGTTCTTAAAAATATTAACCAATATTAGTATTAACATAGGTGATGGTTTAGTTCAATTCTCAAACTTTTCTAGACACTGTAGGGGAAGTCCGGGAGAGTTGAACCGCTTTTTGTTCAAAGTAACGTATTTTCTTATGAATGAGTCTTAGTGACTCAATTATTATAAAATAAAGTATCTTATTAATTTAGGCTCACTTATGCATAATTACTTTTTCGATATTATTGTACTAAAATATGTTATATCTATTTGAATGAAAAATGGGATATGAGTCAACTCTCCCCAGCCGTAGGGACACTCGAACCGCAGTTTGGGGAGAGTTGAACATTGCTTTTTAAAGGGAAAAATAAAAACAGTTTCCAGCTTAAATCACTGATATATTAAACAAAACATCACAAAATTAAATTGAATGATGAAGAAACACAGTTCTTATAAAAAAAACAAAACTCAACATATTCTTGAATATTCCAAAATCAACATAATCATTAAACATTTTATTAACAAAATTAAACATTTCAGCGTATGCAAAACATCTTCGTCTTTACACTCGGTTTCACTATCATCATTGACATTTTAATCTTTTTTTCCTTTTCTAGATTTCTTTCTCTGGGATTTCTGTTTGAACCTTGTCTAGTTTTCAATGTTTTCTTTCCTTTAGTTTTTACTGGAACGATATTTTTTTTGTCATCTTTCAGTTTAGCATTTTGTTTTGTTTTTATTATTTTCTTTCCTTTCTTATCAGTGCCTTCTTGAACGTTCTTATTAGTTTTATTAGTATTATTTTTATTTTCTGATTCACTATCGCTATTCTAAAAACTCTGTTCTTAATATTCATCTTTTGGTCTTTTATTAAATCATTCCTCGTAACATTGGACCGTAATGCATTTTACTGCAAGATAGTTCGTACCAGGAGTTTTTCTTCAGAAACAGTAAATATTTGTGACTCTTTATACTGACTATTTTTCCTTCAAATTCTTAGTTTACTTCTTTTTATCTATTCCATAATTAATAGATGATTTTCTTAAAGATGCATCCTCTTTTATCTCACATATATAGCTTTTTCCAATTCTGTGACAGTATGCTTTTATCTTTTGCGTGTTGCTTCAAAAGGCTTGTGTCGAAAAGACATTTTTCATGCAATTAACCTGTGAGGGAAAATAAGATTGAACATTGAAAAAAACAAGTAAAATGCATATAGAACTTGCGTGTTAAGTTTTCCGAATTGTTTTTAAATTTAGTAAAAAAAATTTAATTTCAATATAGAGAGAGAGAGAATTAACTATATTAGCATGCGACCGAAGTCTTCCAGCCAATTTCAATATATATTAAATGAAACTGCAAATATCATCATACAAACAATATAGAGGGAGACATGAACCACTGAGCATATCTCCCGCACTCGCCATGGTGCAAGTCTCCCGCATGTACTACTTTGACATTACATTTTACTCACAGAAAAAACGATAAATCTTAGCGAAAAAGTACTTAGCACATCTCAAATTACAATAATCAGGCAGTACAATAGTAATAACACACAATACGTACCTCTATAAATACGGTCGCAATCTCAAAATAACATAAATCAATAAAATTTACTCCGCTGTAACAAATACACTTTTTCGAACCTGAGAGCCAAACAAACTGGCCATTGTACAAAATGACAGCTTGCTGGTTATTGGCGTCCCGTGCTGTACCAATGACAGTCTTGACGTTTCATTAGCGCGAAATTTAAATTGAGTTTTGATAGGTGGTTCAACTCTCCCACCTGAGCAAGTCTCCCGGTTTTCCCCTAACACTTTTTATCAACAACGAATTTTTTTGGTAGCAATTCTCAGTTAGTAAACTAACCTCTATTTAAATTGAAAGGTTTTCTTTGTTTTTGTTGGCCAACCGCGTACCCCCTAAAAATTTTCGCGTATCCTGATCACAGTTTGAGAACCCATGGTTTAGAATAGATAAATGAAAAGGATCATATCAAAGCATTTATCCATTTTCGGAAAAGAAAAAGACCTCAAAATTTCTATGGTATTGTGTGAAACACATCAATCCACGAAAATCCACCCGAAGGGTTTGAAGATTCTCCCACATTTACCCCTAATGATAGACGTCCGTCATCCTCAATCACCAAAATCGAATCTGTAGAGCTTCATACACAAAGAAATAACCTATCAAAGCCTTCCACAACCGATTACATCCGCTTAACGGCGTCAAGAAAGAAAGAAGCCGGTAATTGAATACTTTCCCGGTGTCAGGAAACGATGAGGCCAATAAAACTCCTTTCCTATTATTCTGCAAGACACAAAGCCCCTGTCGGGTCCCATGGTGAAGATTGCGGATTTTTTCCTCTTCAAAACGCCTCAATTAAGTTGCCTCGGGGTTATCTTTTGTGGATTTCTATTCTATTCAAATCGACCGGAGGAAATTTCGGTAATTTTACATCGGGTCGTACGATTCGGGACATTTATTACATCCGCCTCTGGCGATGTTGATGACATGATTGGTTAAGTGTTTTTTTATGTAAAATGCTAAATTTAGTAATAGGTGTTGGTGTCTCGAAGAGTTCTTTGTTCGTGCGGTTGTTTGTTGCGTCGAAACTAGCTGTAGATATTGACGATTTTCATTCTGCTTGATACTTTTTGGCGCTCTAGTTCCTCGGAACTGCGTGCTTATCAATTTGCCCAAATGTCTGTAATTTTCAAATTTTTGGCTGAAAATGGTCTCGAACGATTTGGTTCGACTCACTGATCAAGAATCCGAGGTCGAAATCGATTCTGTCCGGCCGGTCCGGCCCGTCCGGCCGGCTGGCCGTAGGCACGATAACTCTCGAACGAAAGGAGTTAGAGGATTGAAATTTGCAAGGTGGGTTTGGAGCGTAAATATCTTGGACAAGATCGTTAATGGGCGAAATCCATCAAGCGGTTTCGGAGTTATGGCCGATTTTTAGTAAAACACATTTTTTATGAATATTTCCAAAACCGATCACTCGATCTATCTGAAATTTAGCATCAAATTGTAGAATCATGACCCTTATACGCATGTGAAGTTTTGTATTGAGCAGGTTACCGCAAATCTATAACGATATTTCTGCTTTTACTCCGATCGCATAAATCGTGGAGACTGGAGACCATGGAATCCGACTGTAGGAAAGAATCTCAGATTGGAAAAGAGTCGATTCGGTGTGACCATGTGCGGACGCTCTAAGTGAAACTGTCGACCTACTAGAAAAAATTTGAATACTCCTATTCACTCTCATTCCAATAGAGGTTTTCAGAAGTGTTCATGAACTTCTGAAAAGAAGAGGTGTTATTTTGATATTCAAAGAAAAATGCCATTTTTCAATATAAATTATCGCATGTTTATTTAATTATATAGAAGAAGCTATGCCGTTAATAGTGGAAAATATCATCTGGCAAATGACCACCACGACCACGCTTACAGGACCATATCCTTTTAATAAAATTTTCCATAACCAAATCGCAAAATGGCTGCCCTATGTCTTCGATAGCCTCACGAATTCCATCTTTGAGGTCTTGAATGGACTCTGGGCTATTGGCGTAGACCTTCTCTTTCACGTGGCCCCAAAGGAAGAAGTCGCAAGGTTTTAAATCACAAGATCTCGGTGGCCAATCGTGATCACCTCTTCGAGAGATAACACGGTCCGGAAACTTTTCCCGCAAAAGATCAATGGTTTCGTTGCTTGTGTGGCACGTAGCGCCGTCTTGTTGGAAGTAAACGTTGTCCAGATCAATGCCATCTAATTCCGGCCATAAAAAATCATTAATCATCTCTCGATGACGCAATCCATTCACCGTAACTGTTGCTCCAGCCTCATTTTCGAAAAAGTATGGTCCAATGACTCCGCTGGACCATAAACCGCACCTAACAGTCACACGTTGAGGATAGAGAGGCTTTTCAACCATAACTATTGGGTTTTCCGAGCCCCAGATGCGACAATTTTGCTTGTTTCATGCATTTCAACGACCCAATCAGCAAAGAAACGACGTTGTTGATGATCGGACGGCTTGAGTTCTTGTGGTAACTGAATTTTATAAGCCTTAAGACCCAAATCTTTATGCAAAATACGGTGTAATGACGTTTGTGGAATGCCTAATTCCAAAGAACGACGAGGGATGGACAAACCTCGGTTTTCTTCAACACTTTCAGCTACAGCAGCAATATTCTCGGCTGTTCGACGTGCACGGGTTTTATTCTTCACATAACTAACTTGTCCCAACAGTTCGAATTTTTCCACCAATTTCTTTATTGCGGTCCGACAAGGTGCTTCACGACGACCCAAAAATGTTCGAATTTTACGAACCATCTCTGCCAAATTTTCACCATTTTTATAGTGAATTTTAATAATTTCAATGCGTTCTTGACGCGTGTATCGTTCCATTTTTATTAATGGCGTAGTTTCTACTTGTCAAATGTCAAAAAATGACAGCTTCAAAAGTGACATCTACCGAAATAGCGGGCTATTCAAAATAACACCTCTTATTGGAAAACCCTTTATGTTACACTTGCCCTCCCAGATGGTGTATTATAATTTATTATATTACCATTTACAAAGTTGAATAGAATTGAGGACGTATCTCCAAACTGAAGATTTTGGTTGTAAGCTGGTGCATTTATATTATGATTTTTCTAGTGATAAGATCCTATCCTGAAAAGTGCAAGTCGTTATCTCTTTCCGTTCGAAAGTTATCGTGGCAAAAGCAGGCTGACCGAATGCTGCATCACTGAGTCGGACCCAATCGTTTGAGACAATCTTCAGTATAAAATTCGAAAATTACAGAGATTTGGGCAAAATGATAGCACGCTGTTCCCTAGAACATCTTAGATGATGATGCATTGCTAATGATTCGTGGAGGAAACTGATACATATGTGGCCCTGACTCTGACAGTTATAGTAGTTAGTAAGTTTATTGCCTATTCCATTTAAAACCGAATTAATTTGAGATGGTTACAATGCTGAAAGTTGCAGTTCTTAAAACTGGCTAAAATAGATATAGGTAGTTTCAGTGGCAGGCGGTTGAACAGAGGATTTTTTGCTGTAAAAATACCTATTTCGAAAGAACCCCAAGTTGGATCAAAATGGGTAAACATTAAATCCAGGAAGCGGTCAGACATATGGCCAGTGAAGGTAAACTTGATATTTTCGCAACATCGTCCATTTCCAGGAATAGAATGACGTCGAACTACTATAATTTCCAGCAGTTATTATAATAATTCGATAAGCGAATTTGTTAGGGGGACAACGCTCTAATGTTTCGATCAGGCTTGACTGGTAATCATTGGCTTCGATTCAACTTTGTTGTTGCGAAATTAGAAGGTTGTTAAATGAACATAATTCGCTGAAGTGAAGGCTAATTTAGTATTTCTCGTATATAAAATTACAACAGATTAAGCAGAGAATAAAAGGTATATATTTCTGCAAAAGTCCTTGGAACCTTGGAACAAATTCTAGAAACTAACAATTCGAATACTACAAAATTGTTTAAAAATTCATGATTGTTATTATTGTTAATGAAGTACTGAGTCTACATACAGTGAGAAAAAGCCAAATGGAATAAATTTATAATCTCGAAATACGTCAAATTTAAAATTTAAATTGTCATTCTTCCTCGTAAAAATGCGAACCATACCGTCAACCCCCTTCGAAAGCCAGTTGCCTCGATAACTTTCCAACGGAAGGCGATAGAGACCTGCAATTTTCAGGGTAGGTTGCGCATCCGAATGGGAGGGTTAAGTTCGATTTTGAGCATTATCTGTCAAACGGTTTCGAATTTATACCCAACCGGAATATTATTTCCTCAATAACTCAAAAAAAATAGACTCGATCAAATTGAGGCTTGCTAACTAGTTGTAGAATATCGACAAAGAGACGTGTTTGAAATTTTGTAAGAACCATACCCCTAGAAAAATTTAAAAAAATAACGAAAAAAATTTTTTTATAAGAAACTATCTATTACTAGTGTTCTGTGCTGTGATTTATATTGAGGTTGGAATTGGAATAGGAGCAATATAAGTGAATTAATTTTCAAGTATCATTGAAGATATATACAGGGTGAGTCTTTGACCACAGCATTAATTTTAACCAAAGATTCCTCTCATCAAATGAAACACTTTTTTCCTTTAACATTTTTCCAAATTCAGCTCAGGTAAAAAGATACAGGCTGTTGAAATTTTGAAAAAGAATCAGTTTTTATTTTGTAGCCTTGACATCCTTTTTTCGAATGAAATGAATGTTGGCGTAAAGTTTCCTATAACTATGATACATATCTTCCAAATATTAGTTATTTTCTACTTCTACTGGTTTTCTAGTTATGGACTCGTGGCTTCATAAAACTAAACGAAATTAGCATAAAGAAAGTATATAAAGTTTTTCTTGAGTAATTTCAAGAATATTCCATCGTTTTAGTACATTTTATTAATCTTCATCATTTCTCCTTAAACGCACCGTTTTCGAGATATTTTTCATTGAATGTTTTAAAATGGAAAACTCCAGAAATTTCACAACTTATATGGATCCGTCCCTGAGCGTTGGAATCCCGAATCAAGCTGTAAACCACGTTACCATGCCTTATTCTCGTCCGCCAACAATGTCATAGATAATTTATATGCGGGAGTGTATTAGCACATTGTGAAATCTTTAAACGCTTGTAACTTTTTACCTGAGCCGAATCTGGAAAAATGGTAAATGAAAAAAGTGTTTCATTTGATGAGAGGAATCTTTGGTTAAAATTAATGCAGTGGTCAAAGACTCACCCTGTATATATAGGATATTTAAGGATTTTTCTTAATAGAAGATCATGAAATTGTGTATATTATTATAGTGGAAACAATTGGGTAATGAAGTATTGTATGGATAGAATAGGTATCAACTCAAAGTTCACTGTTTTAATATTCAAGAATTGAAGAAATTTTTGCTGGAAATGTTGCATGAAGGGCCAAATCATATTAATTGAGTGAGTAAATAAGTTTTCTCAAACAAAGTGAGTGAATTTCAAGCATCAGATGATACAGACTTGGTCAATATACAATACGAGTTACATTAAAAGTGATCTGTGTTCATGTTCAACGTACAGAGAAAATTCAGGGGAGTATCAGCCCATTGTAAAGTATTTAAACGCCTATTACTTTTTAACTCACCTGAATCTAGAAAAATGGTAAATGAAAAAATGGGTTCATGCCCTGTGGACTGGAGCTTTCCTGGCGCTCTAGTTCAAAGAGACAAATTATATCTCCGCAAGTATTGGTTTCTCAGAGTTGAGAACTATATCAATGTATTCTTATGATAGAACTGCATCATAAAGGAAATTCAATTCAAATAATAGTTTATTTATCAAGATTAAATGAGCAATCTGAGAATGAGAACTGCACCACGGAAGAAATCAAATTAAAATAGCTGAAATGAATTTGATTCTCTCTTATAGAACAGGATGACATATACGAGTATGAACACAGATCATATAATAAAGCTTAGATAGAATAATGATAACATTCTGTGAAAACATAGAAGTACGATTCATTATTGAAATTTCGAAAAATCATATCTCCGAAAGTATTAGCTTGTTGGAGTTGAAAATTATATCAATGGATTTTTATGGTGAAACTGCATCTTGAATAAAAATTGAATTTGAAATTTGTTACTTAAAACAAAAAATTTTTTTTCGTTACTCCGAAACCATCTGTCCTATTTTGCCCATTAACGAACTCAACTTAGATATTCATGTCCCTAACCTACTCTGAAAATTTCAACTGCCTAGCTCATTCCGTTCGAGAGTTATTGGAAAAAAAAATTTAAATTTTCAATAATTTTTTTTGGCACTTTGCGGTAACCTGGTCAATACAAACCTTCACATGCGTATGAAGGTCATGATTCTACAATTTGACGCTAAATTTCAGATAGATCAAATTATCGGTTTCGGAAATATTCATAAAAAATATTTTTACTAAAATCAGCCATAACTCCGAAACCGCTTGACGGATTTCGCCCATTAACGAACTTAATCGAGATATTTACGCTCCAAACCCACCTTGCAAATTTCAATCCTCTAACTCCTTTCGTTCGAGAGTAATCGTGCCTTTCGACCTCGGATTCTTGATCAGTGAGTCGAACCAAATCGTTCGAGACCATTTTCAGCCAAAAATTCGAAAATTACATACATTTGGGCAAATTGATAAGCACGCAGTTCCGAGGAACTAGAGCGCCAAAAAGTGTTTTATTTGATGAAAGGAATATCTGGTTAAAATTAATGCACAACTTAAAGACTCACCCTGTATAGATCGACTTCGTAGGAGGCGTGAATGGACAATGGAACTTGCGCTCAAAAGCTCCTTACTTCTCGTCAGTGCTAATCTCAATTATTTTTTCAAACCGTATATTCATATAGATAATCCTTGCAATGGTTCATTTTCATTCCTATACATGAACCAACATATTATCAATTGATGCAAACTTTTGGAAGTAAACTTTTAGATATCCTCCGAATAAATACCGTTAACAATTCCTGCGATTTACCCACGGCATTTCCCATTTCCTCCGCCGCTCAGCGGGAACTTCACGGGACAATTATCATCTAAATGGGACTTCCGGATCTGTTCCTTCGGGTTGCAGAGCGGCCTTAATGTGAACCGAGCACATGTATATCCTACTTGCGCTAACTAATTATTGATATTAGTCTCCGTTCTCCTATTATTTACCATCCGTTCAGCAGGAAAAATAAGTATTAAATTACATACAATTTTTGTGAAACACATGTGCGGAGTTGCCTGGCTATTGTTACGTATCGTGCTACATATATTGTTCTGTTAAATTTTCATGTAGACATGCGATTGGTTTATATTGCGACTTTCATGCGGGGGCGTGTATCGGTAGGAGAATTAATATAGGTGCAATGGAGTTGTTGAGCTGGAAAATCCTCAGGAAAGTTGGGGAATGTCGAAGGTAACCGACTAAACAAACCGCAAAGTTTTCGGATGACTGCGCACGCTTTATCGATGAAATTACTATATTATTGCCCCGGGTGTTTTCAATGTGTTTCTCACAGGATATTGATCTCATCAGAATGAACTATTCCAACTAAATTCGCCTAATTAAAGGTAGCAAGTTAGATGACATTTACGGCCACTCAATATTGCCATCAATTTCAATTCTGGCTATGAAATCGAGCGTCCACTATGCATGACTATGCATGAGCAGGCCCGGATTACCCATAATAGTCTAGTCCACAAGTGACTTTAATATCAAAGACCAAGATAAATAATGATTTAAATAAAATGATTCCTTAATATGCATAACAAGTGGTAGAAAGAAATTGTTAGTTAACAAATCCATTTTTAAGCAATAATATTTTTTTTATGAAATGGTTTTTCTTTTGAATCATAATCTTTATCAAAGATTATGTTTCCAAAAAAAATTATATATCTCATAACCAACGCATTTCTTTATAACAGCTTTTTAAAAAATAAGAGATAAAAATTATTAAAAGTCATTTTTAAGAAAAATATTATTAAAAAAATTGTTTTTTGCAATGTTTAATTAAGCTTTATAATTTTCAACCTAAGTAAATTGTTAATAACAAAGCAGAAATTAACAATTTTCTAACTTTTCCAACGGGAAACTATTCTAAGACTGTCGAAAAATAGCTCCACGGAAGGAAAAAAATTTTCTTTGCATTTTGAAACCGGAATATTATTTTGTTGTACCAATTTTCATCAAAAATCATAGCAACAATGTGGTATTCAGTTTTCCTGGGTTCTTTTCAGATTTTGAAATGAATCATCCGATAAAGCCGTCTGGTGCTCTATTTAGAAAAATTCCTTAGAAGCACCGACGTAAAGTCAGGAGCTTTTGCGCGTATGTTCTATTGTCTATTCACGCCTCATACGAAGTCGATCGAGCTGAAATTCGGTACTCGATTGTAAAATGGTGGCTCGAACGTATGTACGGAATTTCAGCGAATTCTGATGAACAGTTTCTAAAATATAATTTTTTTTCTGGAGAAAACATTTTTATTTTTGGCTCTCTTGTTCCTCGGAACAGAGTGCTTATCAATTTGCCCAAATGTCTGTAATTTTCGAATTTTTGGCTGAAAATGGTCTTAAAGGATTTGGTTCGACTCACTGATCAAGAATACGTGGTCGAAATCGATTCGGTCGTGCCATCCGGCCGGCCGTTAACACGATAACTCTCGAACGGAATGAGCTAGGCAGTTGACATTTTCAGAATAGGTTTGGGACTGAAATATCTCGGCTAAGTTCGTTATTGGGCAAAATCAGTCAGATGGTTTCGGCGTAACGGAAAAAAAATTTTTTTACATTACAAATTTCAAAATAATTTTTTTTCAAGATGCAGTTTCACCTTAGGAATCCATTGATATCCTTTTCAACTCTAACAAGCTCATACTTTCGGAGATATGATTTTTCTAAATTTCAATAATAAATCGTACTTCTGTGGTTTCACAGAATGCGATAATTATTCTATGTATGAATTATTATAATATGATCTGTGTTGATACATTTCAAATTATTTTCCTGAGACATGATATGTCAAATTTTGATAGTTAATGCCTATGGTTAATCCATATGATAATGGGAATGGGAAGTTAATAATATTGAGTTGAGAATATCACCAGTAAAAACAAAATTGAAATATTGGCTAAAGTTTCAATTGATATAATATAATTTTCAAAGTTGGTTTGAGGAAAAAATATATCGTTCATCATAGAATTGAGGAACGAATATCTCGGATGAGTTATTGGGTAGAATTGGTCTATTGGGTTTGGATTAATAATTTTTGGCACTCTTGTTGAATTTGAATTCTTTTATGATATTTGAATTCCAATTCTGCTATCATGAAGTTCTATCATGAAAATCCATTGATATAGTTCCCAACTCTTACCAATACTTTCGAAGATATGATTTGTCAAAGTTTAAACAAGAGCGCCAAAGCTCCTGTCCACAGGGCCTGAACCAATTTTTTTTCTAGTGATACAGCATTCTACCAGTTATTACCATGTTTTAATTGTATCGAATTTGTATATTTCGAGTAAATAAAAACAAAATTTAAGATGAGGAATACTTCGAAACCGTTTGGCCGATAATTGTTTTCTTCCAAAATTTTATATTTCATAAACTATGCGTTGGATTTCGTCGAAAATCCACACAAACCTTAATTACACTGTTTTACCGGATGTCAAATTAAACTCCTTCATCAGACACCAAGCGAGAAATTTCAGAATTTTATTTTGTTGCCAGTTATTCTAAAATTCGGAATTTGTCACCAAAAATACTTCTGAAAAGTTTGCTTGATGTCTGATGAAGGAGTCTGATTTAGTCTTCGAAACGTAACAAAATGGTGGATTTATCGTTGATGTTGCTTCGTTACTGTTTATTGGGCAACATTGTTCTATATAATGCTTCTGATAAATATCCTGTGTTTCTAACGCAGAAGCAATTTCAATATAAATAGTAAGTAATGTTTATTATTTAATAGATATTTTTCAGAGTGTGGGGGAGAAAACCCAGAAAGGAAACCATTTACTGATCAACTTACTTCCCAAAGTAACCTTTGATGATTGATTACTTAATCATGTCAAAGCTACAAAATGAGGTTTTTTTTTGCGCGTATGTTCTGGGGAACATCGCGTTATAGTTTTGCCCAAATGTCTGTAACTTTCGAATTTTTTGAAAAAAATGGTCTCAAACGATTAAGTTCGACTCCCCAATGAAGAATTCGAGGTCAAATTTGATTCTGTCCGGCCGGCCGTCCGGCCGGCCGTTGCCACGATAACTTGAGAACGAAAAGAGCTAGCGACTTGAAATTTTCAGGGTAGGTGGCGCATCCCAATACGACGGACAAGTTCGTTAATGGGCATAATCGGCCCAGTGGTTTCCGAGTAATAATTTTGTTTTCAACCAATATGAATCCGATCAAATTGAAACTTGGTGGGTAGTTGTAGAATATGACCCTTAGCACGTTTGTGAAATTTTGTGCGAATCGTATGGCTAGAAAATTTTAAAAAAATTATTAAAAAATATTTTTGTTGTCACGATAACTTGCGAACGGAATGAGATAGCGGCTTGAAATTTTCAGGTTAGGATGTGCATCAGAACGCGACATTTCAGTTTGTTTATGAGCATAATCGACCAAACGGTTATAGAGTTATAGCAATCTGAAATTTTCTGAAATTTGGTGGTTTTTTGTTCCTCATTAACTCGAAAAATACTGAACCGATGGAATTCAAACTTTGTTCTTAGTTGTAGAATGGCAACGCGAAAATGTTTGCAAAATTTGGTGAGGATAGCATTTGTAGAAAATTTTTAATAAATCATTAAAAATAAAAAAAAAAAATTCTATATATCAGTAACTATTCGTTTGAAATTCATGAAATTTTGCAAGAGCCTTCATAACCTAACTCTACTGCCAAGTTTCAAGTTTTAATATGATCGGTTAAATATTGTTGGAGATTCGAGCATTCTTGTGCGAGTTCAGTAGTACCGATTTGGTGTAGCGTAAGGCTCCGAAGAAACGATCGCTCGACCCGGACTTTTGCCGTCGAGTCGAAGAAGACGAATCGATTTGTGTTTTTCCCAAATTTCGTTCTTCTAGGTTGAGCCTAAATATACTAATTCGATACAAGTTTCGGAGGTTTTGAGTCCGACGATTTTCCATTCAAAAAGTCAATCCGAGAAACGTCAGAATTAATTCGAGAGACGGGGTCGGAAATTTTTGAAAGCGAAACTGACGATTTAGGCCTTTTTGGGGCGTGAAACTTGAAGAAAATGATAGATAGCTTTTGCGCGTATGTTCTATTTTCCATTCTTCTGTATTGGACACCCTTAATCGAATTTACCATGGTAAATTATGTTGTCCATTCTCCTGTATTGGACACTTATTTTATATTTAAAACTGTAATTAGATCTTTGAAATACCATTGAATGAAGAAATTCTTGTAAGTTAACAAAATATCTTTATTTGAACAATAAAAATGCATCATTTTATTAAAATGATAGTTAGACTATCCAATTGCTTCTTTTCTTTATAATATTTTAGCTGTAAGTCAGTATAGCTTAGAACTTTTAAAGTAACGTCCTACAATATTAATTTAAATGATATTATAAATAAAAAATTGGTTCAAGCACTGACGTGAAGTCAGGAGCTTTTGCGCGTATGTTCTGTTGTCCATTCTCCTGTATGGGACACTTTTAATCGAATTTACCATGGTGAATTCTATTGTCTATTCTCCTGTATTGGACACTCTTAATCGAAAAAAAAAAATTGGTTCAAGCACTGACGTGAATCAGGAGCTTTTGCTCTTCTTAATCGAATTTACCATGATGAATTCTATTGTCCGTTCTCCTGATTGGACCCTCTTAATCGAAAAAAAAATTGGTTCAAGCACTGACGTGAAGTCAGGAGCTTTTGCGCGTATGTTCTATTGTCCATACTCCTGTAATGAACACTATTCTTAATCGAATTTACCATGATGAATTCTATTGTCTATTCTCCTGTATTGGACACTTTCTTCTTAATCGAATTCACCATGATGAATTCTATTGTCCATTCTCCTGTATTGGAGACTCTTCTTAATCGAATTTGCCATGATGAATTCTATTGTCCAGAATGGACAATAGAATTCATCATGGCAAATTCGATTAAGAAGAGTCTCCAATACAGGAGAATGGACAATAGAATTCATCATGGTGAATTCGATTGAGAAGAGTGTCCAATACAGGAGAATAGACAATAGAATTCATCATGGTAAATTCGATTAAGAATAGTGTTCATTACAGGAGTATGGACAATAGAACATACGCGCAAAAGCTCCTGACTTCACGTCAGTGCTTGAACCAATTTTTTTCTGGGTTTTCTCTCCCAAACTCTGAAATTCACATACCTACCTCAAGTTCTTGTTTTGTTTCTTTTACGCCCATGTTCTAACTAACACAATGCTATCATTTTGTCCAAAGGTCTGTCGAATTTATGCCGAAAATGGTCTCAAACGATAAGGTTCGATTCACTGATGAAGAATTCGAGGTACATATCGATTTTGTCCTGCTGGCTGACCGTTGCCAAGATAACTTCTTAACGGAAATAGATAGCGATTTGCAATTTTGAGGGTAGGTTGCGCATCCGAATGCGACCGTTGAGTTCGTCAATAGAAATTATTGGCCAAACGGTTGTGAGTTATATCCATCTGAAATTGTGTTGTTATTCCCTCATTACCTAGAAAAATACAGATTCGATCCAATTTACGCTTGGTAATATGTTGTAGAATGGCGACTTTCGTAAACTCTTGCAAAGTTATTGTGAAATTCAAGAATTGTCACAATAACTATCAACAAAATAATTCTAAAGATTTTCATTAAGCGTCTGACGAAGGAGTCTGATATAGACTCTGAAACATTACGATATATAGTTGTTTCTTCGTTGATGTTGTTTCGTTGTTGTTTGTTAGGCAACATTGTTCAATTGATTGCTTCTGACAAATATCTTGTGTTTCTTACGCAGAAGCAAATCACAAAATAATTAATTTTAATTTTTTAGATATTTTTCAGAGTTTTGGGAGAGAAAACCCAGAAAAAAACCTTTCAATAATGAGTATACCTCCCACAGTATCCAATAATGATTAATTAATACTTTAGAGAAGCCAACCATGAATTAGCGTGCAGAAGCTGACAATACTTTTTCCAATATTCCTTCTAATAAACCACCTCTTGGCGGCGAGGCCTCCTCAGGTGGCCCTAGCCCCCGATTGTGCCCCCAACAAAAGCGATAAAACCGTATCATGTGGAATTTGTCTAATTTTCTCTTAAGAAATCGCAACAATACGAACTGGGCAAAAAGTCAACTACTGTAATGTCGTGTGGTATAGGCCTATTGAGTCCCAGTCCATTCATCAGAGCGATCCCACCATCTCGGCAATAACTCAACGTGTGTCATTAGCATTCACCGGATAGATTCACCAAACTGGCAGATATAATAAATCAGAAACATATTGGATAAGCTATTGTCACCGATGTAACCTAACCTCAAAGCATGAGCGGCGCTGCAGCATCTCTTTACGATCGTGAATAGTGAGTTACGTCTCCCTAGTTAGTAATAGCCTCTAATGGACCGCTATTGCCATGAAATATGGATGCGAGGTACCCTGGGGCTGTGCGGCAACCCCTGACAATGAGCTTTTACAACTGTGATTCTCTTCGCCACTCGGTGAGAACCCCCGGTCTCTTTAGCGGGGCATCTATTTGCGAGAAAGCATTAATGGAGAGCGTGTTGGGTTGTTTGTTATTGTTTGGCACTCTGGTCTATGCGCTTAGACCTTAGGGCCGTAAGATCAATCGTAGTTTGAACTTCAGATTTAGTGAATTGAGATCAAATTGAACGTATGGTTTGAACCTTTTTGCTAAGTAAAAATACAGTTGCAGTTGTTGATATTGACATACAGTTGAACTCAACCTTAATTTGTCCACTGTTATTCCGAGATTTGAGACATTTTGAAACGGATACTCAGTGAATTATAGAAGGGATGTAGCACATAGGATTGCCACATTATTGATAAACAGAGCAGCATTTTTTCATTTCAGTAAAGCAAAAATAAAGTTTACAGTATGAAAAAAAAATTGTTCTTTTTAATTTATCTTTAAAATTAATATTTTTCATTACTTTTCATAACATTTAAGAGTTCATTTTCATTTTCAACAAGCTATAACTCGTAGGGAAAGGATCAGACAGAAAATTGTAGCTCCGAGTGTCCAGATCTGAAGCATACTTATCATGTACGGTTCCGAAGTAGGTAACAACTAACAACCCAAACAAAATTTTCCAAGATTTTGCTTGTCATGAAAAAGATCTATGGGCTTCAAAAATTTTGTTTTTCGAACTTCCACCATAAAGCTTTCTTGGGAAATTGAATGCCCTTGAGGTTGACTAAACTTGAAAACCGGTACGATGATTTGGCTTGGAATTATCGTTAATCAAAGCAGTAAAGTCCATTTTGACTTTGATAAACAAAGTCTGTAAAAAATATAACGTGCAGGATATCGAAGTAGATTTTTGACAACTGCAAATCATGCCTTATAAGACACTACGGGAGACACTATTAGTAGCTTGTGATAATCAAACTTAGAAGATTGAATAAGAATCCTAAATTTACCCATTACGGTTATTTTTGGCGTTAACGGTAAATTTAAAGCTTCGGGACAGCAGTGCTTTGAAATTTCCAGGGGGGGGGCGGAGCATTTTAAGTTTGAAAAGTTACAAAGTTATAACAAGTTATCCAAATATCCTTAAATACAAGAATTTTTTTCGTTTTCTCAGTCAACATTTTTTTTATCAAAATCTACTTACAGTGACTTATATGGAATATTTTGCTGATTTCGAAATCTCACTTCGAATTCCTGTACTATCATTATTTCCTAAGGTCAAATTCATAAAATTGGTTCAATCACTGACGTGAAGTCAGGAGCTTTTGCGCGTATTGTCTATTGTCCATTCTCTGTATTGGACACTCTTAATCGACAGCAAGGTGATGAGACCGTAGAACTAACTTTGGTCGGTGGATTTTACAAAATTAGAGAATGCTCAAGATAATTTCATAAACCGATAAAGCCATATTCAGGTGGGATGGTGTTTATAATACAACGTCTCGAAGTCGCTGAATATGGCTTTATCGGTTAATGAAATTATCTTGAGCATTCTCTAATTTTGTAAAATCTACCGACTAAAGTTAGTTCTACCAATTTCATCACCTTGCTGTCGATGCAATTCTATAGAAGTTTATGCCAGTTTAGTGAATTTCTCCAAGCAACGTTGTCTAGTGATATGTTTCAGTGACTCAAGATAATATCAATGGTAAAACGAATTCATAGCAACAAATGCATATTTTGCTTAAGATACCTTCATTTAGTTATTTGGTCTACAGAAAAACTACATTTTCTGAGACTTTCCTATTTGCTTTTTATTCTTTCACTGATACTACCTTGCAAATTAAGAGTCTCTAAGTTCTATCTTTCGATAGTTTAGTGGACGGCTTGGTATTATTGACCTTCATTACGGATTTCTCATCAGTCAAATAGACTCAATTGAGACCACATAAAAATCTAATATTTAAGAAATTTGGACGAAATAGGCTTCCGAATGAGTGCACAAAACGAATACCCAAACTATGCCCTATTTATTTACGTTCGAAAGTCATCCATACATAATATTTTTAAGACATTTTTAAAAATTTTCTATTAATACGAACCTTCCGAAATTTCATATACGTTTTTGTGTGGGTATTCTACAAGCAGTTACCAAGTTTCAATTCGATCGGATCTTTATTGTTTGAAAACAAAATAAGTACTTGGGAACCCTGTGGTCGATTATGCCCAATAACGAACTTAACCGTCGTATTGAGAGGCACAACCTACCCTGAAAATTCGAAGACGCTATCTCTGTCTGTTCTAAAGTTATCGTGGCAACGGTCGGCCGGACAGAATCAAATTTGACCTCGAATTCTTCATCAGTGAGTCGAACCTAATCGTTTAAGATCATTTTCGGCAAAAAAAAATCGAAAATTACAGAAATTTGTGCACGATGATAGCACGCTGTTCTCCAAAACATGCACGTAAAAAGCGAACAACAAAAGGCAAAAATGAAAAAAATAATTTTCTATTGAAATTGTTCCGTATGGAATCGAAAAAATATTCGAAGAGGGAACAAAGCTGATCAACTCTTAGGTAATTAATTTTCATATCCGATTAACGATCTTGAAAATACAAAAATTATGGCTCGCACCCTTTTTAGATGCTATCTCATCTGTTGTCGATAAACTTCGTCTATTAAAATAAATGTCAAAATACAGTAACTTCCCTTATCGATATTCCGATCCCAGACTCCAGTTCGCTAATCCCAACAATCCCTCCTAAACGGTTATAAAGCCAAGTGCCGTATAATTTGCACCAGTTGTTAGGGTAACTTGCCATTGTTCATCGCTTGGCAGTGACAGCTACAGGCGGATGTTTGTCACTAGTACCTTCTGTATCCCGCCAATCTGTCATATTTTTTCATATATGGGTGCAGCAGGCCAAGATCGATTGGATACGAAAAGGGGAGATGACGCTTTTCGAATTATAATTTTCGAACTTATGGATCACTACCTAGTTGACGAACATTTGTTTACTGGTTCGTATAATAATCTTGATAACTCATTTTCGTCAAATAAATTCAGGGTAGTGATATAAATATATTTTTTCAGTTCAAGAGGCGATGTCTTTTGGTCTGTCTTTTGTCAACTTATAATATACCGAATATGTTTGTAACTCCCGAAATGTTTACAGTTCACGTTTTGAAGTAGTAGTATTGAAAAATTGTTTCAAATGAATACATCCATATGCCATTCACCATCCTCTGTTCATTGTAAGTCCATCGATTTTCTCTACTGGGACGTAAATCAATGATATTTCCAAAATTTCATTCCAGGTCAAATGAGAATTTACAAAATTATGAAACTGGTGAGGTAGCGTTAGGAGCTGCAGTGCAAAACTCAACCATCAAAATTAATGAAAATTAATACATGAGGAAGCATTATCATACATTGTAACTAAAGATATTTTGGAAGTACTGACATTTGGGCAGAATGGTAGCGTGGTACAGTGGCCAAAAATATACGGAGAAAATCTCAACGAAGTTTGTAGTTCATTTTCATTTGAACCCTTTGGCCGATTTTAGCAATTTTTGCCTGAATTGTAGCTTGATTCCTTGAGAACATAACTGCTCAAATGCCGTCCTCAGTTACTTCGTTTTTTTATACATACAGGGGTGAACAAAAACAATGAAAAGTTGAGTGTTATTCAGATAACCCTGTGGAGTGAATCGTTGACATACGAGAATGTTTACGAACACTTAGATATTGCCCCATCTTTTCTGAACATTTTCCTTTTTGGCGCTCTAGTTCCTCGGAACTGAGTGCTTATCAATTTGCCCAAATGTCTGTAATTTTCGAATATTTCGATGAAAATGGTCTTAAACGATTTGGTTCGACTCACTGATCAAGAATCCGTGGTCGAAATTCATTCTGTCCGGCCGGTCCGGCCGGCCGTAGGCACGATAACTCTCGAACGGAATGAGCTAGAGAGTTGAAACTTTCAGAGTAGGTTTGGGGGATAAATATCTCGGCTAAGTTCGTTATTGGGCAAAATCGGACCGATGGTTTCGGAGTAACAAAAAAAAAATTTTTTTTTACGAAACAAATTCCAAATTAAATTTTTTTTAATAAGAAGTTTTATCATAAGAATCCATTCATATCATTTTTAACTCTAACAAGCTAATACTTTCGGAGATATGATTTTTCAAAATTTCAATAATAAATCGTATTTCAACGTTGTCACAGAATTCTATGAATTGTCATAATGTCAAATGATGTTCCTGAGACATTATCTAATCAATCGAAGAATTGTGAGCGAAGTGAGAAAAATCTCAGTTGTTTGCTCCGAAATTAGTTTTTCTCAGAAAATTCTTACATTTCGGAACTGAACATGAAGTAAGAGATCTGAGAGTAGTGAGACTGCTTTTCATCCATAGACATAGATATAACTCTCGAACGGAATGAGGTAGGTAGTTGAAATTTTCAGAGTAGTTTAGGGAGATGAATATCTCGGTTAAGTTCGTTATTGGGCAAAATTGGCCAGATTTAATTTGATTTCTTCCATGGTGCAGTTCTCATTCTCATGATTGCTCATTTATTTATTCATTGCGATATCTTGATTTTGTGAGAAATTACAGCATTTTAAACGCATTCAGTTGAAGTTATCGTTAAGAGATTTGCGATTCAAAACATGATTTTCTCGTTCAACAACATTTATATGATACGCAATAACAATAATCGACAGGTAATATAATTTTCAGAACTGCTCAATATCTTGTATCCTCCACGTACTCTAATGACCGCAGTCAACCATCTTTCCATGATCAGAATAACATTATCGATAATCTGCTGAGGAAGATCATCCCTAATCTCGATTAGGGTAGCTGCCAATTGCGCTTGATTTTCGAGAAAATAATATTCCAGATGCTACTCCAAAACTGATTATACCAATTAACGAACATAAAGGTCGCATACGACTGCGCAACCTACCCTGAAAATTGCAAATCGCTATCACTTTATGTTCTCAAGTTATCGTGTGATACGTAATATTTATTCGTATTGTCTTTTAAATTTACTAGTGGTATAATCTTCACAAAATTTCACACACGTCTTTAAGTAGATAATCTACAATTATAGATACCAAGTTTCAATTCGATCTGGTCTGTATTTTTTGAGTTATCGAGAGAATAATATTACAGATGGGTATTACTCCGAAACCGTTGGGCTGATTATTCGCAACGACGAACTTGCTAGTGATACGATCCTCACGAAATTTTGCAAGAATTTTCGAGTCGGCATTTTGCAACTAGTAAACAAGTTTGAATTAGATTGGTTCTGTATTTTTGGAGTTACTGAAGAAATAAAAACCAAATATCAGATGGGTATAACTCCAAAACCATTCAGCCGATTATGCCTATTAACGAACACAAATGTCGCATTCAGATGCACAATCTACCCTAAAAATTGCAAGTTGCTATCTATTTCTGTTCTCAGGTTATCGTGACGTAAATATTATTTTTTAATAATTTTTTTTTTATTTTCAAGCGACACGATTCTCACAAAGATCTTTGTATTTGTATTCTACAATAATTGCTACCAGGTTTTAGTTCGATCGGATTGGTTGATAACAAAATTTTAACTCGGAATCTGTTGGGCCAATTATGCCTATAAACAAACTTGTTCGTCATATTTGGTTGTGCCACGTACCCTGAAAATTTCAAGTCGCTATATTTTTCCGTTCTCAAGTTATCGTGGCAATGGCCGGCCGGACAGAATCAAATTCAACCTCAAATTGTTCATCAGTGAGTTGAACCTAGTCGTTTGAGACCATCTTGGCAAAAAAATCGAAAATTGCAGACATTTAGGTAAAATGATAACGGGATATTCCCCAGAACATATGCACAAAAATTAGATAGTGTACATGTGCTCCACGACATTGTCGACGATAACGATTACGATTAGTGAGATTCACCATGACGTTATCATACATTTGGGCAGGTATTAAACGAACAACATCTCAAATATTGCATTTAAAATCCTGAATTGCTTAGCGTAGACCTTGTAATCCCACAGGAAGAAGTCACACAGTGTCAAATCACTAGATCAATTACAATCTTCTTCACAATTTCAAGTATTGCTTGCTTGGTCATGACCTGCGCGTACACATCCCCAAGTTGCCTTTATAGAGCCTCTTGGTTTTGATAGTAAATTTCAATAATTTTGCAACGTTGTAGTGGAAATGCTTTTCTCTATTTCAGTATCGTAATGAGTCCATTCCAGCACTGAAAACAGTGCTGGAATGAACTCATTCCCGTATTGTTTCTAGTTATATTTTTCGTTTTGTGGTAGTCAGCACTGACATTCGATCCTATCAAATTTCAACACACGTCAATTGACAATACAATATAATCTGGATATAGTGGAATAATTGTTGAGGAAAAGCTTCATTTTCATTAAAAAATATGGTACTAGAGATTTCCTTCTTGCTAATTTTGAATCATTCATGCTATTAGGAAACTGTTTTAAATCTGATCTCCATGCCCTACGTACGTTTCAAATTCAAATTCCGTAATCTGTCAACAGTCACACCAACTGCCACGATAGGTACAATACAAAAGTCACTAGGATGTATAATCCGAATTTTTCATTGAATTCCAACAGTATTTCACAAAACTTGCCCGAAATAGAGAAAATATCGTCTAATACTCGTTGCAGAAGGCAATTCCAGCACTCATGCGCTCGAAAACTCGCTCCTTCGTCGCTCGTTTTCGAATTTCGCATTCGTGTTTTAATATGAGCCCATTCTGCAACTTGTTTTAGAATATACTATTCTGTACTAGCCTAACCTAACATACAGAACTCTCAAATCATTTAATTGTCACATGTAACAGTGTTGCCTATGTTTGATTTTGGAATCCTAAAGCATTGGTGGATCACCATAAATTTGCCGAAAATGATTTGTTTTATTTTTCAATTAAAACCATCCCCTATTGAGTGAATTTATAATTCATCCGATATTTTTGGCCAAAATATTTTTCAGACTTTCGCAATTGGTTCTCCTTTCACTTCAAATTTTTCACAAGTACATACCTACCTAACTAATGTCGAGGACCTTTTCTGTACCAAGTGTCGTATCGAATCGAGAAATATTTCCGACCATGGCAGATCGCGATTTCCAAACAGCTGTCCCATAATCGACCGTCAAGCCCCTTTTACATTCATCCACCGGTAGAAAGAAACCCGTGACAAATGACTAGAATAGGAGGCGTACATGTTTCATGTTGTTCGGATCTGTGACCAGGCCATTCAGATATTAGACGTGGGGGTTTGATTCGAAATTCTTTCATCTCGAAGGAGGTTGATCTTTGACCTTCATTGACATTTGAATGAAAGTAATTTGCAGTGTTCGATCGGTGTTCGAATTGCGTAATTATTAGGTATTAACCAGATCTTAAAATACAGAGGAAACTTATTCCATGCAAAATTTCATGAGATTCGTAACACAACAAGTGGAATTTTCTTGAGAAATTGATCATCTAATTAACATTTAATATAATTATAATAATTTTTGTACCAACAATTAGGGCTTCACACAAGACGAGAGTAGGCGAGATTATAAGAAATCTCGCTCTCGCCAATTTCCAAAAAAATTAGTCTCGTTATCAGTTGTCTCGTCTCGTCTCGCTTAATTCTGAATAACGATAATAAATATTATAATATATAAACGAAATGATATACAATAATGAATAATTTTGTACAGCTATATTTATTAGGCTCTTATACAAAAATTTTTGTACATGTACATTATTTTGAATTTTAAATACTGATAATTTCAACTTTCAAATTACTCGATGACCAAGAATTCAAACATAATCACGCTTGCATCACATCATTTTTCAATGATATCCGTGTTTTTGCCATGATCATACCTGCCGTGGAAAATAATCATTCAACAGGTACGGATGTAGCCATTAATAAATCATCGGTCATCTTGGAAAGTGTAGGAAGAACTTTTTCATCACTCTCCACCACTGTAAAATATTTTGATTCCTATTTGCTCTTTCCAACAGCAAATAATGCTCGAACTCAGCTTTCCAATATTTTGAAAGTTTTGCGATACATTTTTTAATTGAATTGATCAATTTGGTATAGTTTTCAAAGAATACCTTCCCAGTGGGTAGATCATTGAGGGTGTTCTTGGCGTATTCCTCATAACACTTTTCGAAACATTGAATAGCTTCATTTCTTTACCAGTTTTATTATACGTGGTTCCACAGATGTATACAATAATTGTTCACATCTTCACTACAAGGAGCACAAGAGAATACATTTCTCCAGATGTTCAGATAGAGAAGAAATTTTCAAAGCATAGGGATTTAGGGGCAATAAAAGTTGTCCGTTAAGTATTGAATTCATATTGGCATCCGTTTTTATGGTTGTGAATTCTATTTTTTCTTGAAAAATAATCTCAATTATCGCAAGGTTATAACGAATCAATACTCTTCTAAAAATGGGTTCAAGCCCTGTGGACAGGAGCTTTCTGGCGCTCTAGTTGAAACAGACAAATTATATCTCCGAAAGTATTGGTTTCTCAGAGTTGGGAATTATATGAATGTATTCATATGATAGAACTGCATCCTAAAGGAAATTCAATTCAAATATTAGTTTATTTATCAAGATGAAAATTTCAACTGTCTAGCTCATTCCGTTCGAGAGTTATCGTGCCTAAGTGCGGCCGAAAGGCCGGACCGGCCGGACGGACCGGCCGGACGGACCTGCCGGACAGAATGAATTTTGACCACGGATTCTTGATCAGTGAGTCGAACCAAATCTTTTAAGACCATTTTCATCGAAAAATTCGAAAATTACAGACATTTGGGCAAATGGATAAGCACTCACTTCCGAGGAACTAGAGCGCCAAAAATAGGACAAATTCCAAGCTTGATTGCAAAATGGAAAGGAAAATACATGTATAAGAGCTACACAGGTCACTGTTTGAGGAGAAGCTCTGTAACTTTTCTGGCCAATGCAGGGGGCAACATTACATCGATAAAACGTCAGGGTGACTGAAAGTCTGCCTCCGTAGCAGAAGCATATATAGAAGAAGTTTGAATAATAAAATTGAGATTTCAAACAAAATAGTGAATTGTTCAACTACTTCCAAAAATAGTTATTTTTGTATCTAGTGCGCGAAATGCTACTTTGGTGATCGAGAACTGATTTTTTTAACGAGGCACAGCCGAGTTAAAAAAATAGTCACCAAAGTATTTCGCGCATGAGATGCAAACAAAATTTTTTCTACAAACGTCAAAAATATTGTTCTAAAATAAGTAACATGCTTAGCTTGATATGAAAAATAGTATTGAACTGGCTTAAACTGTTTTTCCAAATCAAGTTATTACTGTAACTATGGAAATAAAATGGCATTTGTTGACAATTATTTCAAAGTGATTGAGGAACATAAAGGTTAAAATATAAAAATTCCATATAGTTTACATGCAGTGTGCGAAGTAAGTATTTCGCACACTTCTTCGCGCACGGTGTCATGGTAACGAAGGAAAATGAAAAAAAGGGTGACTTCGCATATTGTTATCAATGCGCGAACCTTGTCATTTTTTGACGTTTGTAGAAAAAATATATGATTACACTGTGGAATCAAAACTCTTCACGAAATATCTAACGTTGCTGATCAGCAGCAACCAGGAACATCTTCGGGAATTTATATTGGAAGTAATTGTTCACACTTCACTATCAATTATTGTTCCAATAAATGAAAATGTTCATTGTAGTAACAATTGATAGGGAACAATTTCTTCTAAAACATATATTCCTGAAGTCGTTGCATGTTGTTTCTGATTAAAAACGTTAAATATTACATGAAGAGTTGATTCGAGAATTATTAATCATCAATAATTGTATCTGTAAGAAATAAATCTTTCAAAAAGTAATATTTCATGTTTATTGTATGAATTATTCTGGCAGCGAAAAAAAGACTTTTTTTAACGGTGAAAACCAGCCTTTTTTTCACGGTTAAAAAAAGTAATCACTCACGCATCCATAGTGATGAAGAAAAGTCAAGTTTTATTGACAGTTGTACAAAAAATAGTTTTGATTCTCTTTCAAACTTTAACTTTTCAGATAGGTCATTGTTTTATGTTAGTTAATCCGTTTCAGTCAGCATAATATCGAAACTGCCGCTAACCAATCCCATATGATATTTTCTACATCATGAGATTTTTAATCGATTGACAGTTAATTCCGCATATTGATCCAGTCAACTCTTTGATGTGTAATCTTCCTTTCCGCTTAGCTCCATCCAGTCCGTCGACGTGATATCGCTCAGGAAAAGGAGGAACAAAAACGCCCTTAGGAGTAATGGGGGCTGCCAAGAGGCGTAGTTGGGTGTGGGGAGGCGGGGGAAATTGCCAGCCGTTCCTCGTTCATTACCCATTGGTAATGATAATATGCTTCAATTAAATCCCATAATTAAGTCTCCATTTATGATGAAGCCACTTTCCATTGTTAATCGACAAGGTCGTTTGATGAGGAAAGTTGGTGGGAAGGATTGTCATTTTGTCTCGAATTGGTTCCTACAGTGTAATTTTCATTGGTAAAATTAACATTTATTCAACTTTAGAATCCGTTAGAAAACTCAATATTCTCATTATCAAACTATCTTTTTCTTATTCCCAAAACAGAGGAGTTCGAAACAGAGTAACAAATTTAATTAATCATTAAAGGATACTGTGGGAGGTATACTCATTATTGAACGGTTTTTTCTGGGTTTTCTCTCCCAAACTCTGAAAAATATCTATATAATAAAAATTAATTATTTTGTGATTTGCTTCTGCGTAAGAAACACAGGATATTTGTCAGAAGCAATCAATTGAACAATGTTGCCTACACGGAAAGAAATCTATTATCAAACCAAGAATCAAGATATTCTTGGAATATTCGAGTTGTTTCGAGTATATATTGGATTGGAACAAGTATAAAGGGAAAATTTGTATACTTCGAATGAATTTATTTTACTTCAAAAACTTATACTTAATTGAAGAATGAACTTCTCTATCCAAGTAAATGATCAATTCATTTCAAACCATTCAGTTCAGTCAATTCGAGAGTTCTTCTATATTTCAGGTAACTATATGATATCTTAAATTCGAAAATATAATACTCTTAGTTCGAGAATTGCAGCATCCTTATTCCATATTATATATCCAAGGAGTTGGTTTTCTTGAAATAATAACTTCAACTAAAACATAACATGAAGTTATGAATTGAATATCACTTTTATGTATGAGGTATTTTTTATTCATTATTTTATTTATCCAGCATATTCAGCCAAAACAGATCAAATCGACCATTGTTCAATTCTGAATATCTTTCTATTCGAATTGTTTCTAAAATATCGAAAAAAAACTGAAAAAAAATGTACATATGCATTGTTACTATTATGTTCCTTATTCCTCTGCTCAATATCTTACGTTTTAGAAGAAGAAGAATGTGGATATATTATGCATCATATGAAATTCAAAAAACTCGTCACAGGGTGTTTCACATATTGTGTCAGAAATGGTGATGAGAATTTGCCATAACTTTTGGATTCAACAATGAAGAATACCGATAGTTCCATGAAGAGATAATGCCTTCAAAATCAATATTTTGAAAGTTATTCGCGATTTTGTACTTCACGTTATGCGTAGAGTCAATTTCATTCAATGCACATTGATTCCTATGAATGCATCGCCCTAACAATAATCTGTGACCATAGAAAATCAAATATTCTAGTAATTTATGATTGACAGGTGTATCTAATCTTATAATTTGAAACTTTTGCAGGACGTAGTTTAATGTTAATTAAATTTTGACACAGTATTTGGAACACCCTGTGACGAGTTTTTCAAAATTCACTATTCACACATTTTTCT
This sequence comes from Halyzia sedecimguttata, assembly GCA_937662695.2. Taxonomy (NCBI): domain Eukaryota; kingdom Metazoa; phylum Arthropoda; class Insecta; order Coleoptera; family Coccinellidae; genus Halyzia; species Halyzia sedecimguttata. Next base: position 109,667,251 of record OW569414.2, on the reverse strand, counting down.
ACTTCGAAGACGTGAAAACGTTTTATACTTAAGATATTGAGTGTAGGAATAACGAAGATAATACCGACAACGCAGTTCCAAATTTTTTTTTCATTTTTATTTCGATATTTCAAAAACTAATTCGACGAATGCAATGATTCGAATGGAAAGATATTCTGAAATGAATATCATATCAGAGAAGACTCGAACTGGGTCCCCAGTTCGTATATATATCTTTTTCCAAATCGATTTATAATACAATATTACGCCCCAGTGAAGTAAAACTATTAGTGAGAAAAAATCATCACACGAAGTGACTCAACAAAGATCATCAAATCTGTTACATTCTGGAAAATATTCCTGTTATTTAGGAATTCCGTAATATTGAAAGAGAGAGAGGAAAGTTGTTGAACAATTCGTTGATTATCAAATTTGAGTGAAACCATTAGTTATCTTAATGAAATTTTCATTCACTTGATTCAAGTGTAATATTTAGCAATATACTATACTAGTTAGCCAATGAAAACTCCCTAATCCACCTGCGATCATTTTTATCGTATTCCAAGTATATGAATTCCTGCATCCACTAGATTCAAGTAAATTATTCAGCAATATACTGAAAAGCGCCCTCTACGAGATCTGTGCGGTTCGCGAAAGGGTATATCACTCTTGACTTGATTCGAGTTGTTCGTAACGCGTCTTTTAAGGAGTTAATTTGCTTAGTGTTTCAGAAAAGGTTTTAATATTGTTTGGTTAAATATGTGAAACTTAATGAGAGAATGGGGATGCTCGGACAGTGTTATAAGGATATTTCAAGGTAAGTCCAGTATTTATTCAAATTTATATTGTGATTCAGAAGAAAAAGATGAATTCTGGTATAATCTTATACGTTTCAAACCACAAATCTATTTTCTCTTGAGTCTTCAAATAATACTCTTAAAACGGGTTTCACGAAGCTTTGACAGCTCTTAATTCCCAAATTAGTGCGTTTCTATGTCGATTTTCAGTTCATTTTTGATAGAACCATCGAATTAAATCCACGATTAAGCTAATCGAAGCTTCGTGAAACCCACCATTAGTAGTCTTGGTGCTCATCTTTCAAATTTCCGACATGATTCGTTACCAAAAATACTTATCCTCTTTCATTGAGAATACCACTTTTTCAGAACACGATTTTTGGCGCTCTTGTTCCTCGGAACAGAGTGCTTATCAATTTGCCCAAATGTCTGTAATTTGCGAATTTTTGGCTGAAAATAGTTTTAAACGATTTGGTTCGTCTCACTGATCAATAATCCGTGGTCGAAATCGATTCTGTCCGGCCGGCTGGCCTTTAACACGATAACTCTCGAACGAAAGGAGCAAGAGGATTGAAATTTGCAGGGTAGGTTTGGAGCATAAATATCTCTGTTCAGTTCATCATAGGGTAAAATCCACCAAGTGGTTTCAGAGTTATAGCCGTTTTTAGTGAAAAGATTTTTTATGAATATTTCCGAAACTGATATGTCGATCTGTCTGAAATTTAGCATCGAACTGTAGAATAATAACCGTTATATGCTTGCGAAGTTTTGTATTGATCGGGTTGCCGTAGAGTGTAAAAAAAAAATTTTTAAGTTTCAAAATTTTGTTTCTACAATAACTCTCAAAACAGAATGAGCTAGGCAGTTGAAATTTTCAGAGTAGGTTTAGTAGATAAATATATCGGTTGAGTTCGTTTTTAGGCAAAACTGGCCCGATGGTTTTGGAGTAACGAAAAAAAATTTTTTTTTTACATTACAAATTTCAAATTCGTTTTTTTTTAAGATGCAATTTCACCATGAAAATTCATTGATCTTATAGTCTAATAAACTAATACTTTCGGCGATATGATTTTTCGAAATTTCAATAATAAATTGTACTTCTATGTTTTTCACCGAATGCTGTACTTAATTATTCTATCTATGAATTATTATATGATCTGTGTTCTTACATGTCATCATATTTTCCTATGAGAAGGTCTGTTTGATTTTAATTCCTCTCATGATGCAGTTCTATCGTAAGAATCATTTATATCATTCCCAGAGACCAATAATTTCGGAGATATGAATTGTCAAAGTTTTAACAAGAGCGCCAACGCTCCTGTCTACAGGGCTTTCCCACATTTGTTTTAACCTTCATCAATTTTCTTCGATGCTTTTGAGATATACAGGGTGCGGCTTTCAACTTGAGACGGTAAATTATCTCAGAAACTTTGTACTTTAACTAAAATATTTCAAGTGAAAGTTGTTAGGTATAAAGGAAAAAAAATTGACATTTTTTTTAAACTTGACTGCAAGGTTATTACAAGATCAACTTGATTTTTTTAAATAGAAAGGCATATTCTTAAGAGCAGATTCTCATTATTCATATAGAAGGAGTAACTTTTGTTTGAAACTTATTTCATCGGATTTCAAATTCACATGAGAAATGCCTGCAGGGATATAGATGCGACGTAATGAGTCATTTATTAAACATGTGGGAAACCCCTGTGGACAGCAGCTTTGGCGCTCTTATTCAAACTTTGACAAATTATATCTCCGAAAGTATTGATTTCTCAGTTGGGAATGATATCAATGGAATCTCATGATAGAGCTGTATCAAAAAATAAAATCAATTAAATAAGAATCCATTGATATCATTCCCAAAGCTTCTGTCCAAAGGGCTTTCCCACTTTTTCAATTTGGCTACTTTGTGTCAATTCTCAAGAATTTTCGTAATTGAATTCAAAACATAGGTCTATGACTCATCTCATATTGGATTTATATACATCAGGAAATTATAATTAGAGTATTCTGTGAAATCATATAGAATTTAGAATAATTATTGAAATTTTGAAAAAACATATTTCCGAAAGTATTAGTTTGTTAAAGTTTGGAATGACATCAATGGATTTTTACCAATAACGAACTTAACCCAGATGTGTATCTCCTAAGCCTACTCTGAAAATTTCAACTGTCTGGCTCATTCCGTTCGAGAGTTATCGTGTTAACGGACGGCCTGCCGGACAGAATCGATTTTGTTACCATGGATTCTTGATCAGTGAGTCCAACCAAATCGTTTAAGACCATTTTCAGCCAAAAATTCGAAAATTACAGACATTTGGGCAACTTGATAAGCACTCTGTTCTGAGAAACAAGAGCGCCAAAAATTGATAAATGTATCGAAGTCCATCCATCATTTTGAAAATTTACTGATATGATATGAAAATATTGAAAACATAATTATTATCAAAATTATTTTTAATTTTTTCCAACTGTTTAAATAAAATTTAGTTCAATATTTTGAAATTTAGAAATTCGGCCCATAATGGAAGAACCACAACCAAAAAGTCATTTCATGGAGAACTTATTGGAATTTTGTAAATATTGTTTTTTTCATCATTAATATTTTCTGCAGGACCGGAACCGGAAGCGGCCGTCCAACAAACCAGCAAAACCGTCTTCACCCCGTGACGCAACTTCTGGGAAGGGAGGAGTTATACGTTCAGATCCAGGAGTTCCCAAAACAACCAAATGCTAAAAGAACAGGGACATCCCCACTCTGGCCACTCTGCTGAATGGCATATTTCCATCATACATATATTGAACCCTTTCTTCGTTCTAGTTACTCTAGTTTATTATTATTTTATTATTATTGATAAGGGGGTTACGTTGCACCGCGACCTTGAGATCTATTGTGCCCCCCAACAGAGCTGTTCTCACCATTACGCCATCTACAGCTCGCCCTCCAGTTCCAGAGTATAAATGAACCTCTAGTTAGTCTTGACATATTCGGGATCGCGAATTCATATACGAATCGTCCGTCACATTTTCCATCCTTTGTAGATAGTAAATAAATGTCAGTAGCTCACTACTAAAACATAATTCGCCTGACTCATTCTTTGGTCGTATTAGAAAAATTTGTTATTTGTGGCTCTTCTGATGTTACTTTTTATGTTGATAGTCCAGAATATTAACCAATCTTTATGTGATCAAATATGTGATAATATACCTATTCTTTTATAGGATTATGATTTTTGTGCATGGAATGGAATGTTCATTTTCTTTACTTTTTTTCTCAGCTCAGTTATAATAATTGTATTATTATTATTATTAATTATTGATTAATATTATTGTGATTCTTTGTACCTAGTCAGGTTGTTTTATTTGTTGAATAACTCAGTAGCATTTTTTTATATTTGTTCTCATTGATTTGTCTTCTTTATATTTTTGTTTTGTTCATGTTTCTTTTAGAAGTATAATAAATGTGTTTTCGAATAATGTAAACCTCGTTTCATTTATATAATCCTTATTCTAAAATCATAGCAATGGGCAGTCTTCAAATAATTCAAAAGATTGAACTGACTCTCATAGAAAAACCTCAAACTTAATTCTAACGAATATCTCTATGTCCTCAGAACAAGCATAAAATAGATTTTCAATTGATACTATAAATTACTTATTTCAACATACATTCATTCTTCGGTAAGAGAATAATTAGTCTTCGAATTAAGTATAAGATTGATTTTTACAGAGTAGAGTAAAAACTAATATGAAGAAATCCAATTTTTCCTCTTGAGAACATACTAAATTCAAACTGAATATTCAGAATTCTCATTGGTTCAGAGTGAGAATATAAATGGTTTGAATGAAACTGGTATTTATTTCTTGCAAATGGACCGAAAACTAAATCTGAAGTTATGATTTACTTCACAAAAATTGTTTTCTAAAGACGAGTATTAAATAAGTTTCGATTTGAAAATATGATATGCTCATTTCAACATTTCCGTAATGTTGGATTAAGTAAATTTATTACGTTCATTCAAGTTTTTGGTATCTTTCCTTCAAACGAAGAATCCACTGATATTAAGATGTAAAATAATTCATTTTGAAACAATGTTTCACTTGTACGAAATATTCTAAACACTCATTTCAACAATTTTACTGTACTTTCACGGAATATTTAAATATTCTTGAATCAATAAAACGTAATTTATTAAATTCAAGTATATGATCTACTCAGACGAAACAATTAGTTTATTTGAATTCTGAGAATAAAGTATATTTGAATCAACTACATCATATTCTTGCTCATATATGACTCTATCGTTTACTTCAATCGAATATTATTCACTTAGTTCGAGAATAGATTTCTTTCCGTGTAACAAACAACAACGAAACAACATCAACGAAGAAACAACTATATCGTAACGTTTCGGAGTCTATATCAGACTCCTTCGTCAGACGCTCAATGGAAATCGTTAGAATTATTTTGTTGATAGTTATTTTGTGAAATTCAAGAATTGTCACATTGACAGTATTTAAAAATCATAGCTAACATAGTTTTACTTCGCATAGAAATTTCCAAGTTCCAACTCCTTTTTCAATAAATTTAGCCAAATATGGTCAATACCAATTGAGCAATTTGCAAAATTGCATTCTCTGTTCAATAAATACAAGTTGACTCCTTAAGTTTCCTTTTTATAAAATCAGGTTCTGTCATTATTTTGCAAATTGCTCAATTGGTATTGACCATATTTGGCTAAATTTATTGAAAAAGGAGTTGGAACTTGGAAATTTCTATGCGAAGTAAAACTATGTTAGCTATGATTTTTAAATACTGTCAATGTGACAATTCTTGAATTTCACAAAATAACTATCAACAAAATAATTCTAACGATTTCCATTGAGCGTCTGACGAAGGAGTCTGATATAGACTCCGAAACGTTACGATATAGTTGTTTCTTCGTTGATGTTGTTTCGTTGTTGTTTGATAGGCAACATTGTTCAATTGATTGCGTCTGACAAATATCTTGTGTTTCTTACGCAGAAGCAAATCACAAAATAATTAATTTTTATTATGTATATAGATATTTTTCAGAGTTTGGGAGAGAAAACCCAGAAAAAAAACCTTTCAATAACAAATTTAATTTCCGACAAACAATTTCTCAGAAGTTATTATATATTCTTAGACAGACCAATATTATCTTGCAGTTCAAAAGAATATATATATATCTTGCAGTATATTGTGAGGAAGCAGATCATATAAACTATGAGATGTCACTGTTTGGCAGTTATCAATTATTTTATGTTTTAAGTTCAGTCATCATTTTACGAAGTGTGCATATTAAAGATTTAAACGTGAACAAGAGTCATTTATTGGACACAACAAGTTGGCGACGAGGATTAACACCATGAATGAAGAGCAATTCGGTCAATATCTTCCTGTTCTTCATATTTATTTCTAATTCTATTCCTATTATATAAAATTCCTACTGTTCTAGAAAATAAAGTAAGATTGAATGCAAAATGACTTATGAAATAACCTCACCTATCGTAGAATTATGAGGATTATAGGATATTATAATTTTTGGGTGATAATATAAAGCCCTTAGATAATCCATATGATGATAGGAATATATACTTTGGTAAGTTAATCAAATTCTGTTTAGATATATTTATATATACATATATACATATCTCCGAAATGTGAGAAAATATAATCTTTCTCCTTTATTACAGAATGTTTTCATTCCTTCTATAGTGCATCCAGAATATCTGAAAAAAAACACTATTTTACTGCTGAAACTTGTAGATATTCTTGATCCGTTATAAGAAGAACACAACATTTCAAATAAGCCGTTGAATGTGTCAAGAACGTCACGTTTAATGTTTCTATAACATATCCAGAAGGAATGCTCCTTGATGTTCCAATTTTATTCTGCTTTTGAGGTTTATATAACGACATTTGTTCAATATAATAACATACTAGTACGGGCACGCAACACGGTAAAGATTGAAAATGTTTTTCTTGAGATACAATTAGCAACAAATTTATTTCTTCATAAATTTTCGCGCTTTCCAATGAGACAATGTGACCCAGCCATGTGGAAAGCATGAATTTTGGTATGCCATTTTGGTCATCATTGCAAATGCGGAAACAGTAGGTATAGATATATAGGTCTTCTCCTTTGAATTTTCCTGTCAGTATCAAGAAGATACCAAACTTCAATATCTAATACAACATCATATAGATGATCCTCTGTTTTTCCGCTCTCTCGAGACTATCCGAAAAAAAAACAATCGTTCAGTCGTACTGGTCTTAATGTCCGACCCTCTCTGTCGTTTATGCCACTACAAATCGATGAGATTCACACAAACAATAATCACGGCGGCATAAAAACGCAAAAAATGTCATTATAAACCGAAATTATGTCCCATCATAGACCTCAAAACCGCTTATTAGTCATTAATTTAATGAAATCGAGTCATTCCGACCAATTACCCCTCAAAATAACGTCCGATAGAGCAACTCAATCATCTGAGTCGATGCACTCCGTCAAATTATATCGTGGACTCAAAGGGAGATAGATACCTATTCGTAGCAAGGCATATAATAATCAAAATGTGTTATTACTGTCTATTCCAAATGTTTGATTACAATAATTCCAGACCTGAAGACCTTCTAATTCGAGTTTGGGACTGTCACGTATCATTATAAAAAATGTTGATGTTGAGGAACGGTTTTTGGTTGCAGGGACCCTCGGATTAATTGGTCGTCGATATTCGCAAAGAGAGACATGGCTGGGCGCTTGGGAAATTCTCCTCATAAATATTCATAGAGGAAACGAAGAAAAAACTCATTGGTGAGATTGAGATTCGGTGAATCTAGAACTATTGACTTAGTGTTCTCGATACGAGATCTTTATAATTATCAGCTAACCTGATTCGTCAGCTGTGAAGTAGATACGCCTTTCGAATGGCTGATGAGAGGCTTTTGACCAAGAAAAAGTACTGGCCGAATTAATTGATCAAGAAGATCGATAATTCAAACGAAGGATTAAAACCTAGATACGACATGTACAGTTAGAATTTTCAACATGAGCAATATGAACCACTGCCGGTTTAGGCTCGTAGCAAATGCGGGCAAAAAGCGCTTTTAACATATTAATCGGGATTATGGTTGATGAGGGGTATAATTTGGTTGTCATATTCTTTGAATTTTTACGAGCATGTTCTGAGGAACATCGAGTTATCATTTTTCCCAAATGTCTGTAGTGTTCGTTTCTGTACGAAAAATGGGTTCAAGCCCTGTGGACAGGAGCTTTCTGGCGCTCTAGTTCAAACAGACAAATTATATCTCCGAAAGTATTGGTTTCTCAGAGTTGAGAATTATATCAATGTATTCATATAATAGAACTGCATCCTAAAGGAAATTCAATTCAAATAATAGTTTATTTATCAAGATTGAATGAGCAATCATGAGAATGAGAACTGCACCATGGAAGAAATCAAATTAAATCTGGCCAATTTTGCCCAATAACGAACTTAACCGAGATATTCATCTCCCTAATCTACTCTGAAAATTTCAACAACCTACCTCATTCCGTTCGAGAGTTATATCTATGTGTATGGATGAAAAGCAGTCTCACTACTCTCAGATCTCTTACTTCATGTTCCGTTCCGAAATGTAAGAATTTTCTGAGAAAACCTAATTTCGGAGCAAACAACTGAGATTTTTCTCACTTCGCTCACAATTCTTCGATTGATTAGATAATGTCATGTCTCAGGAACATCATTTGACATTATGACAATTCATACATAGAATAATATCAATCTGTGACAACGTTGAAATACGATTTATTATTGAAATTTTGAAAAAACATATCTCCGAAAGTATTAGCTTGTTAGAGTTAAAAATGATATAATTGGATTCTTATGGTGAAACAGCTTATTGAAAAAAATTTAATTTGGAATTTGCCTTGTAAAAAAAAATTTTTTTTTTGTTACTCCGAAATCATCTGTCCGATTTTGCCCGAACTTAGCCGCGATCCGGACCGGCCGGACGGCCGGACAGAATGAATTTCGACCACGGATTCTTGATCAGTGAGTCGAACCAAACGTTTAAGACCATTTTCATCGAAAAATTCGAAAATTGCAGACATTTGGGCAAATTGATAAGCACTCAGTTCCGAGGAACTAGAGCGCCAAAAATGGTCTGAAACGATAAGGTTCGACTCACTGATTCGAGGTCAAATTTGATTCTGTCCGGCCGGCCGTCCGTCTGGCCGTTGACATGATCACTTGAGAACGGAAAGAGATAGCGACTTGAAATATTCAGGGTAGGTGGTGCGTCCAAATACGACGTACAGATTCGTTAATGGGCATAATCGACCCAACGATTTCCCAGTCATAATTTTGTCATCAACCAATACAGATCCTATCGAATTGAAATTTGGTAGCTATTTGTAGAATGCTGACACAAAGACGATCAGGAAATTTTGTGAGAATCATAACACTAGAAACTAGCAACTTTATGGGCAGGTTGAGCATCTGAATGCGACATTTGAGTTAGTTAATAGGCAGAATCGGCAAAACGCTTTTGGAGTTATATCCGTCTGAAATTTGGTTATTTCCTCAATAAATCGAAAAATACGAAACCGATCCAATTCAAAATGGTTATTGGTTTGGAAAATTACGTGAGGGTCGTATTACAAGAAAATTTTTATAAAATTATTTAACATCGTTGAAAAAATTCTATATATCACAAACTATTCGGCCGTCATCGCTGAAATTCTGCGAGAGTCTTCAAAAGCTAACTCTACAACCAAATTCCAAGATTGAACTATATTGTTGGAGATCCGAGCAGCCATGTGTGTTCAGTAGCTGGATGTGTAGCCGTTGCCTCGATAACTTTCGACCGAAAATAGATACGGAAATTTTCAGGGTAGGTTGCGCATCCGAACGGGAGAGTTAAGTTCGGGCATAATTGACAGTTACACCCATCATCTGGAATATTATTTTCCCGATTTATTTATTTATTTATCGTATGGCAATTCAGACACAGTAAGCATAAAATCTAATTTACACATATAAGTTAATATAACATACTTAAGGTTTTTCACAAGCAAATATCAAGTTAGTTAATATCCCGATAACTCAAAGAATACAGAGTCGATCGAATTGAAACTCGGTTTCTTATTGTAGAATATCGACATGCAACATTTAAGTTCGTTAACTGGCATAATTGGCCAAATAGTTTTGGAGTTATACTCATCTGAAATTTTGTTGTTATTTCCTGAATAACTCAAAATATACTAATCTGACCAAATTGAAACTCTGATTACTTGTAGAATGCCGACCCACTCATTTTTCCGCGGAATATTGTATCCTGATGGAGTTACTTGAGGCGTAAGTTTATTCGTATTTCAATTTCAATAGAATACATATGAAACAATATAAAAAATAATGTGTAATAGATTCTCTCGTTACAGATGTATGTCATTAACGACACTCTTAAACGAATTTACCATGGTGTATTCTATTGTCCGTTCTCCTGTATTGGACAAAACAGCAGAACGGACAATAGAATTAACAATGGTAGATTCTATTAACAGAATCCAATACAGGAGAAAAATCATGATGGCTCACCCTCTAAAAACACCCTTTATAACAAATTCAAAAATGTAGAAGTGTATTAAAAATAATTATTTTAACAACATACATTTATGCACAAAATTTCAATCTGTTGCATTCACCGTTTAGAATTTATGCAGAGAATTTTTTAAAATTTTATCAATTTTGGAAGGATATATTATCTAATCATTAAAGGATACTGTGGGAGGTATACTCATTATTCAACGGTTTTTTTCTGGGTTTTCTCTCCCAAAGTCAGAAGCAACCAATTGAACAATGTTGCCTAACAAACAACAACGAAACAACAGAAGCAAATCACAAAATAATTAATTTTTATTTTATAGATATTTTTCAGAGTTTGGGAGAGAAAAACCAGAAAAAAACCGTTGAATAATGATATATTATCTCCCTTATATAATATGCATTTTGGGCCATAAGTTTATTCATCAAACTATACTTATTTTTCAATGTTCTATCACCCCTAGAAAACTCGGTGCACATTTTAGACTCACCCTGTATGTATACAGTACCTTTCAAAAAGTACACACCAAGAGGAAATTTTCACGCCTCCGTTTTTTGAATTTTGGGTTTTTGGGAAAGTTGGGTCTCAAGAAACGATGATTTTTGACGTATATGTCATTGATCGCGTTACTCTGCAAACCTGTCAAAGTTGAAATTTTTTTAGAAAAAAATCCAAAAGACGCTGAAATCAAGACAATATCAAAAATGTTCCGAAAGAAAGGTTGCTCAGAATTTCATTTTATACCAAACTGCCAAATTTCATAGTAATATTCCGAAATTTTTTGATATTAATATTTTGATGACAGCACGTTAGAGGGAGCTGTGGGCTTTGCAGAAATTTGAAATATAGTTCGGAATATTATTCCAATGAAAAAGACATTATCATAATTCAAATAAAGTTTATATTAATTCAATGTTCCTCATAAATTATGATTTCTATAGTGAAAACCTCACAATCTTGGCGCGAACCGAAGTATACTTGCGAAATTAAATGAGCAAAGAGCTAAAATCCGGTGTTTATCAATTAAATTGCGGGAGTTGTGATAAATCATACATAGGAAAATCTGGTAGAAATTTCAGCATAAGAATAAAGGAACATCATCACAGCTACAGAAACAATAGAATTAATTCAAATTATTCGAATCATTTATTAGCAGAAGGACATAAGTTTAACCCAGATTTTAAAATTCTACACAATTGGAATAAAGGTGAGCAACTCAATTATTGGGAAATAGTGGAAATAAATTGAGAAAAAAATACGGGTAATTTAGTTAATAAACAATTAGATCTAAATTTTTCTCCGTCACTCAATCTATTCAAATAGAGAATCAATTTATAAAAGCATTAGGAATTAATTATTGTACATGGGTACAAATAACTAACAGTGTAAGGTTATGTAATTAGTTTTAAATAAGACTCAGGGTCCATGTCATCAAGGTATAGGGAGATCATTACTTGTTAAGAATTTATTAGGATGTAGTCTGATGAAGTCACTGTGTCGACAAAACGCGTCACAATATTAAATAAATTAGTGTGAATCGTATATAATTTTTCATTGAGTTGTTCTCTTGCGAATTATTCTTGGAAGATCATAATTTTGACAGGTTTGCAGAGTAACACGATCCATGACATATACAGGGTGAGTCTTTGACCACTGCATTAATTTTAACCAAAGATTCCTCTCATCAAATGAAACACTTTTTGCGCGTATGTTCTGGGGAACATCGCGTTATAGTTTTGCCCAAATGTCTGTAACTTTCGAATTTTTTGACGAAAATGGTCTCAAACGATTAAGTTCGACTCCCCAATGAAGAATTCGAGGTCAAATTTGATTCTGTCCGTCCGGCCGTCCGGCCGTTGCCACGATAACTTGAGAACGAGGAGAGCTAGCAACTTGAAATTTTCAGGGTAGGTGGCGCATCTCAATACGACGGACAAGTTCGTTAATGGGCATAATCGGCCCAGTGGTTTCCGAGTAATAATTTTGTTTTCAACCAATATAAATCCGATCGAATTGAAACTTGGTGGGTAGTTGTAGAATATGATCTTAAGCACGTTTGTGGAATTTTGTGCGAATCGTATGGCTAGAAAATTTTTAAAAAATTATTAAAAAATATTTTTGTTGTCACGATAACTTGAGAACGGAATGAGATAGCGGCTTGAAATTTTCAGGTTAGGATGAACACCAGAACGCGACATTTCAGTTTGTTTATGAGCATAATCGGCCAAACGGTTTCAGAGTTATAGCCATCTGAAATTTTCTGAAATTTCGTGGTTTTTGTTCCTCATTAACTCAAAAAGTACTGAACCGATTGAATTCAAACATGGTTATTAGTTGTAGAATGCCAACGCGGAAATGTTTGCAAAATTTGGTGAGGATAGCATTTGTAGAAAATTTTTAATAAATCATTGAAAATAAAAAAAAAAAAATTCTATATATCAGTAACTATTCGTTTGAAATTGCTGAAATTTTGCAAGAGCCTTCATAACCTAACTCTACTGCCAAGTTTCAAGTTTTAATACGATCGGTTAAATATTGTTGGAGATTCGAGCATTCTTGTGCGAGTTCAGTAGATGGGTGACCGTTGCCTCGATAACTTTCGAACGAAAGGAGATAGGGACTTGCAATTTTCAGGGTAGGTTGCGTATCCGAAAGAGAGTGTTGAGTTCGTTTTTGGGCATAATCGGTCTAACGGTTTCCGAGTTATACCCACCTGGAATATTATTTCCTTGATAACTCAAAAAATAAATATTCGATCGAATTGGTGCTTGGTAACTAGTAGTAGAAAATCAACATAAAGACGTGTTTGAAATTTTGTAAGAATCGTATCCCTAGAAAATTTGAAAAAAATGACGAAAAAAAAAATTTCAAGAACCGTACCCCTAGAAAATTTTTAAAAAGTTACGAAAAAAAAATTGGTTCAAGCACTGACGTGAAGTCAGAAGCTTTTGCGCGTATGTTCTATTGTCCATACTTCTGTATTGGACACCCTTAATCGAATTTACCATGGTAAATTATGTTGTCCATTCTCCTGTATTGGACACTTAATTCGAATTTACCATGGTAAATTCGAATTGAGAGTGTCCAATACAGGAGAATGGACAACATAATTTACCATGGTAAATTCGATTAAGGGTGTCCAATACAGAAGTATGGACAATAGAACATACGCGCAAAAGCTTCTGACTTCACGTCAGTGCTTGAACCAATTTTTTCATTTACCATTTTTCCAGATTCGGCTCAGGTAAAAGGTTACAAGCGTTTAAAGATTTCACAATGTGCTAATACACTCCCGCATATAAATTATCTATGACATTGTTGGCGGACGAGAATATGGCATGGTAACGTGGTTTACAGCTTGATTCGGGATTCCAACGCTCAGGGACGGATCCATAAAAGTAGTGAAATTTCTGGAGTTTTCCATTTTAAAACATTCAATGAAGAATATCTCGAAAACGGTGCGTTTAAGGAGAAATGATGAAGAATATTATAATGTTCTAAAACGATGGAATATTCTTGAAATGACTCAAGAAAAACATTATATGCTTTCTTTATGCTAATTTCGTTTAGTTTTGTGAATCCACGAGTCCATAACTAGAAAACCAGTAGAAGTAGAAAATAACTATTATTTGGAAAATATGTATCATAGTTATAGGAAACTTTACGCCAACATTCATTTTATTCGAAAAAAGGATGTCAAAGCTACAAAATAAAAACTGATTTTTTTTCAAAATTTCAACAGCCTGTATCTTTTTACCTGAGCTGAATTTGGAAAAATGTTAAATGAAAAAAGTGTTTCATTTGATGAGAGGAATCTTTGGTTAAAATTAATGCAGTGTTCAAAGACTCACCCTGTATGTACAAAAATCGACGTTTCTTGAGCCCCCATTCCAGAAAACCAAAATTTTAAAAAACTATTAAAGCAGAAATTTTCCTCTTGGTGCGTACTTTGTTTACATAAGTGTTTCAACTGATAATGAGGTACATTTGAAATTTAAGCGATATCAATTATGTTCCTCAAATATATATCCTTAGACTTTTCTGATGTAAATATACAGGGTGAGTCTTTGACCACTGCATTAATTTTAACCAAAGATTCCTCTCATCAAATAAAACAGTTTTTTCATTCACCATTTTTGGGCGCATGTTCTAGGGGAACATCGTCCTATCATTTCGTCCAAATGTCTGTAATTTTCGAATTTCGAGCTGAAAATTGGCTAATAGACTAATTCGGACTCCCTGATCACGAATCCGGTGTCAGATTTTTGGGTGCCGTCCGGCCGGCCGGCCTTCTGGCCGTAGGCACGTTAACAGGAGCACCGAAGGTCCTATCGACTTCAAACTTTCAGGGTAGGTTTCTGATCAAAATGCGTCGGTTAAGTTCGTCAACGGGCAAAATCGGCCGGACGGTTTAGAAGTTATAGACATTTCAAATTTTGAGGTTATTTCCCTGATATTTCAGGAACTAAAGAAGATGTTGAATCGAAACTTGGTAGTCAGTTCGAAGATATAAACGCGCAACTTTTGGCAAAATTCTGTTATGATCGAAATGTTGGTAATTTTTAAAAAAATATTTCTTTTAATTTTTTCGAAAAAAAAATTTTTTTTTCGTGAACTATTCATCAGATTGCAACAAAAACTTGTACTAACGTCAATTGTAGTATTTTGCAACATTGTGCAAAATTTTGGCTCTATACGATTTCAATTTCTGGAGATATAAGACAAAATGTGTCAAATTTCCTGGGTCTCTCTCAGTATTTTCATCGATTATTCTATGAACTCTTTGAATTCCACCGAAAACAAATTCAAAGACATAAACATAAAGAATCAAGTCATAGTTTAGACGTCGAAAGAAGGACGATGTTGATCGACTTGAAAAGGTACCTATTTCAAGAAATGCAATAATGAAATGCTTAATTTATGGATATAATATTATCTAAGTATTGTTGGGATCGGGCAGTTGGAAAATTTTTTAATAAAAAAATTTGTACCGACGTTAAATCAAGCATTCTACACGAGTGTGCAAAATTTCAGTTCGATACGATCTCAATTCCAGAAGATATTGCTTAAAATTCACATTCCAGCGTGTTTTGACGTTCTATGGTCACAGAAAATCGTCACAAAAATCTATTTACCTCATTTGACGGCTGTTTGTCAAATCAATTAATTCCAATAATTGATGTCAGATTTCCTACATACCAAGTTCAAACACATTTTATTATATGGAAAACACTTATTATGATCACGTTCTACAGGAATTGATACTAAATAGAAGCTAGATGAAGATTATTGTAATGGAAAATTTGTGTTCCAGAATAATATTAAGGTATTCAACATGATACTGCTTTTTTTCTTTACTGGTCAGTACGGGCCACAAGGAAGATGAACATGCGCCCAATAGCTCCTGTCCACAGGGCTTGAACCAATTTTTTCCAGATTCGGCTCAGGTAAAAAGATACAGGCTGTTGAAATTTCGAAAAAAAATCAGATTTTATTTAGTAGCTTTGACATCCCTTTTTCGAATAAAATGAATATTGGTGTAAAGTGTCCTATAGCTATGAGACATATTTTCCAAATATTAGTTATTTTCTACTTCTACTGGTTTTCTAATTATGGACTCGTGGATTCATAAAACTAAACGAAATTAGCATAAAGAAAGCAGATAAAGTTTTTCTTGGACAATTTCAAGAATATTCCATCGTGTTAGAACATTATATTATTCTTCGAGATATTCTTCATTGAATGTTTTAAAATGGAAAACTCCAGAAATTTCACTACTTTTATGGATCCGTACCTGAGCGTTGGAATCCCGAATCAAGCTGTAAACCAGGTTACCATGCCTTTTTCTCGTCCGCCAACAATGTCATAGATAATTTATATGCAGGAGTGTATTAGCACATTGTGAAATCTTTAAACGCTTGTAACTTTTTACCTGAGCCGAATCTGGAAAAATGGTGAATGAAAAAAGTGTTTTATTTGATGAGAGGAATCTTTGGTTAAAATTAATGCAGTGGTCAAAGACTCACCCTGTGTATGAATCGAAATAGTTTCATTCATTTATATTACCAATAATTCATCAAATCTGTTGGTCCTTTCACTCACTCCCACAAAGGAACCAAATTCATTCATGTAACTGGAGTGTGAGTATATTGTATTGTAACCCACCACACAATGCCCAAAAACAGGATTCTTACCCCAAAATAACTTTTACTGAATGAAATATTGTTTGTACAATCCGGACCCTTCGGAAAGTTATAAATTATAGACCAAGTTCGTCCCAAGTATTATAATAAGGTTTTCAACTATCCTGTGGGATTGCTCTCGAGCATGTTTGTACAACTCTAGAGCGTCATTATAGTTTTACACCTATCTTCTCTTTGAAATCTGCTTGTTTGGCTTGTATCTTTTGTTAACGTATTTGCTGAGATCTCGGTGGTCTGGTATCGATGTAAAGGGCTATTCAGTAGCGAATACGTGATATATTATGCCTTCCATAATGTTTCCGAGGTCACTAGAAGTCACTAGAAGTGTATGCGTATACGCTCATGGGTATGTTGGATTTATGGCATAGAGAAGAAAATGATTATACAAAAATATTCAAATTTATTTTCAGATTTTAGGATTAGAATATATTCACATTCTTTTACGCATTATAATGTGCATCGAAGTAAAAAATGTGTATAACGGATGCTGTACAGTTTGGAGTTTTGAGATTTTAGATCATCATGCATGTATAGTCCGTTTAAGATATATTGACATCAAGGGTGCCTATGGAAAATCGAAATTCAGTTGGCAACGGCCGGTCTAGTTATATTTTAAGTCACATAATTTAGGTTGTACGCATTGAAAATAACCATGAGCTGATGAACTGTCATTTATTATTTATTTCTTACAATTTCGATATAACTAAAATCGAACAATTTGGGATGGTTTTTACATGTATGTTTATAATTAATCATACCGAGTTTGAGTATTTCCGCATCCTTGTGCTATTAAAAATGTCTGGAATTAATTACGATACCTCTTGCCTAACAAAAAGGGAACTCGAAGCAGTATATAGATGTTACTGTAATTCTTCGGGGAATCTGTAGATATTACCGCCAGCATTGCTCTAGTGTTCCAGGTGAACTGTTATTCAACCACTAAGAGTGTATACTGATTATTACATTGGCCATAATATTTCAGATTTCTTCAAGTACTGTTCAAAGAATTCTTAGGAAAAAAAATTTCCTGATCTACGTTCACCAAACTACAGAATTATGCTTTCAATATTTACATAATATTTTCAAACATTTTCGGGTGAGGTCCCCGTTGCATCGCTAAAATACGAGTATTTCAACCCCAATATTTTTGAAGTTACAATATTCCCTTCTGTCAAGTTGACATGAGAATTCATACATAGAATAATAATTATATCAATCTGTGAAATACGATTTACATTGAAATTTTAAAAAATCATATCTCCGAAAGTATTAGCTTGTTAGAGTTGAAAATGATATGAATGGATTCTTATGATAAAACTGCTTATTAAAAAAAATTTGATTTGGAATTTGTTTCGTAAAAAAAAATTTTTTTTTTGTTACTCCGAAACCATCTGTCCGATTTTGCCCAATAACGAACTTAGCCGAGATATTCATCCCCCAAACCTACTCTGAAAATTTCAACTCTCTAGCTCATTCCGTTCGAGAGTTATCGTGCTTACGGCCGGCCGGCCGGACCGGCCGGACAGAATGAATTCCGACCACGGATTCTTGATCAGTGAGTTGAACCAAATCGTTTAAGACCATTTTCATCGAAATATTCCAAAATTACAGACATTTGGGCAAATTGATAAGCACTCAGTTCCGAGGAACTAGAGCGCCAAAAAGAGGAAGGCACATCATTAAAACCTGGCAGTAGTTGTGGAAGAACTCCTGTGATATATGACTATACATTTAAAGAGACATTGAATTATATTAAAGTTTTTGAAAATCTGAGAGAGCACTTCACTGAAGGTTTTCTTTGATACGTTCTTTTCTTCATGAGCTCTACGAACTAAGCAAATCAAAGTTTGAAATAGAATATTAAATAATTAAGTTTTTCAATATAAATTATAATACTAAAACGACAGTTCATAGGAAAATGGCAAATAATCTTTTCTGTCCATAGTTGCAATTGAAATCCATAAATCTCACAGCTTACGTACAAAAAATGTACATAGTAAAGTTTTGATTCTGATTTCTTTTTGTGGAAAAATAAACACTCAAACTATTATCATTGCATAAAGATTATAATAATTTACAAGCTATTACTTTCCGAGTTAAATTAAGACAGAAATAATAAGTCTGCTTAAACACTGATAAATTAACTCTTCTTCCAAAATAATGCTCCATTATTCAATCCACATCTCAATAATTTATTCTGACGAAGTAATAATAATAACATAATATGTATTAACATTATATTAATGAAATTATTCAATAACCAATATGGATTCAATAAATGAAAAGTGAGTTTCTTATGGTCTTTTACACCTTGATTGATTCTCCAATGGTTTTGGATAACGAACCTAAATTCTAAGATATATTGAGATGCACATGATTATTATGTCAAAAGGTTCTTCATGCTGCATTAAAAAACTATCCAATTTTTGTTCTTCTCTATTATAAATAATGATTTTTCCAATTCCTTGAAATGGTTACTGGGTATCAACCTCATATTTATGTTTGTTTCATCAGTCTACTGCAGTTGAACATGGAAAATTATCCTTCCAAAATCTCAGGATAAAATACATTCGTGATTTGAATTTCCAAAGTACATCAAGAATGCATTTATAAGGGTCTTCGATTAATTACAAATAGGAGATAGCCTCAGAACATATAATATTCAAGGTTATGTTAATAAATATTTTCTGTGGTTACAGAACAGTAACTTTTTGTAACTAGAAATGAAGCCCCAACTACACGTTTAAGGCCTACTTCGATGTCAATATATCTTAAACGGACTATACTTCAGAAGAACAAAATCAAGGGACGTATCTATCACTCAGAGGATAGAATGTTGAGCCGAATATGGTCTCAATTGATTCCATCTGACTTTATGACTTGAAATTTTGAGAATAGTTTTGATACCTGCATACGCATGGTTTCGGATATTTATCCATTTGAAATTTAATTATCCCAAATATTCACAAAACTTCAGATCCGATCGAATTAAAATTTGCTCTTCAGGTGTAAAATAACGACTATGGTTCATATAAAATTCGTTTAAGATCGTGTCACTGGAAAATTGAAAATAAATTTCACAAAAAGACCAATATCCCGGAAATATACACCAGATTTTGAAGAAATTATAATAATAATTGCATATCGATAAAATAAAGCATTCGAGAAAACTGCTATACCTATTGATTTTTGCCCAAGTATCTGTAATTTTCGATTAAGCGCGACTCATTGATGAAGAATTCGAGGACAAATTCGACTGTCCCCGGCCGGCCGTCCGTTGCCTCAATGTAGACACAATATAGATCCGATTGGATTGAAACTTGGCAACTAGTTTTAGAATTCTGACACAAATTCCGTTTTAAAAAATCAATCAAAAAGTGGGAAAGCCCTGTGAACATGAGCTTTGGCGCTCTTGTTCAGAGTCTTGGGAATGATATCAATAAATTCTTATGATAGAACTGCATCATAAGTTGACTCACCTCATACATCAGCAAATTATAATTAGAGCATTCTATGAAATCATAAAAATACGATTAATTATTGAAACTTTGAAAAATCATATCTCCGAAAGTATTAGTTTGTTAGAGTTGAGAATGATATCAATGGATTCTTATAATGACACTGCAATTAAAAAAAATTGAACTTGAAATTTGTCGCGTAAATTTTTTTTTTCGTTACTCCGAATCTTCCATCGAGCCGATTTTGCACAATAACTCTGTCCTTTACAAGAGCAAAAAATTGGTTCATGCCCTGTGGACAGGAGCTTTGGCGCTTTTGCTCAAACTTTGACAAATCATATCTCCGAAAGTATTGGTTTTCAGAGTTAGGAATGATATCAATGGTTTCTCATGACAGAAAGTTATCATAAAATATATTAAATTCAAACATCATAAAAGAATTTAAATTCAACAAGAGTGCCAAAAATCATTAATCCAAAACCAACAGACCAATTTTACCCAATAACGAACTTATCCGAGATATTCATTCCTCAAATCTAATATGAAAATTATATTACATCAATTGAAACTTAGCCAAAATTCCAGTTTTGTTCATACTGGAAATATTCTGAACCCAATTTACCTACCAAATGGTGTATATTTCCATCATCATATGGATTATCCACGGACATCATCATCTTAAAAGTATAATATCATATCATCCCCTTAATCCTACGATAGCTGAGGATATTTCATTGGTTAGTTTGTATTCGATCATACTTTGTTCTCTTTAACAGGAGGGGTATTTTATATCAAGAATAACGAACCAGAAATAAATTTGAAATGTCACTTGAAGCAAAATAAGACGACAGAATGAACACAGATCATATAATAATTCATAGATAGAATAATTAAGTACAGCCAATGATCTCTATACTAACGTAGTATAGAGTTCTATGAGTACAGCATTCTGTGAAAACATAGAAGTACGATTTATGTTTGAAATTTAGAAAAATCATACCTCCGAAAGTATTAGCTTGTTAGAGTTGAAAATGATATCGATGGATTCTATTGATGAAACTGCATCTTAAAAAAAATTTAATTTGAAATTTGTAAAGCAAAAGAAACAACGAACATAGCCGAGATATGTATCTTCTAAACCTACATTGAAAATTTCAACTTCCTAGCTCGATACGTTCGAGAGTTATCGTGTTAACGGAGGGCCGGCCGGACAGAATCGATTTTGACCACGGATTCTTGATCAGTGAGTCAAACCAAATCGTTCAAGACCATTTTCATTCGAAAACTACAGAAATTAGGGCAAATTGATAAGCACTCTGTTCCGCGAGGAACAAGAGCGCCAAAAACAAATGTCGATCGAATTCAAACTTGGTAATTAGTTGTAGAATGCCGGCGCGCAAATTTTGAGAAATTTTTTGAAGATCGTATTGCTAAAAATTAAAAAAAATAGTTGCTAATTGTAGATGTAGAATTCCGACACAAAGACTTATGCGATATCGTATCTCTATAGAAATGTTTATAAAAAATTATTAAGAAATATTCTGTATCCCAAAAACTATCCGTCCGATATCGCTGAAATTTTGCCAGCAATATAGAAATCCTAATATTGGATCAAGCAGTAATTTAT
Organism: Halyzia sedecimguttata; assembly: GCA_937662695.2. Taxonomy (NCBI): domain Eukaryota; kingdom Metazoa; phylum Arthropoda; class Insecta; order Coleoptera; family Coccinellidae; genus Halyzia; species Halyzia sedecimguttata. Next base: position 109,645,553 of record OW569414.2, on the reverse strand, counting down.
AATATACATCAGATATAGAAATACCTTTAAAGGGTCTTGGGTGAGTTCAGTCAGAACCTGGATGGGTGACCGCGCCTTCTATGAATTTGAACCAGTACCCAAAGCAACCTGATCTCACGTTATTTCCTTCAAGATGATGAATTAATTTCCCATTCATTTTGGTCAACTTGATGATTGATGTATACATCAGCAACGTTAAATTTCTTTGGAGTTTTGACCCTATTCAGAAAGTATTAGACTGAATAAAATTTTCGTTAACTCCAAAGAAAAATAAACTTTTCTCTATTCTGCATAACGCTTCGCTTATACCTTCCACTGATACTTCGGATAGGGGTATGTGTAACTACTTATTTGGCGAAGGAACCTTCGAAAGGCGCATCCACCATATCCACACGAGGCAATTATTGTGTACTATATATTGGATATAACAGCCTTGACTCTTCTTGAAATATTACCTGACTTTTGATAGTTGTAGTTGAACATTACAAATGCATAAATATGACAATAAAATTGTACTGAGAGCCGATTTTCATACTTTTTTCTCCAATTGACTAAATTTTAGAGGTCTATATGCATATTGAGTGTACGATAGCAAATCTGGTCTTCGGTTCAAAAACTCCAAAATTACAATAAATTCTTTAAAAGCACAATCCTGAAGTCAGGAACATTTGCCCGCATCTTCCATTGTGTATTCACGACTTATACCAAAATCGGTCGGGCTGAAATAATTTTTTCTTTTTTTTCTAGTTATACTATCCTCACCAAATTTCGCGAAATTTTTTGTGTCTCGATTTAACAACTAATTATCAAGTTCCAATTCGATCAGATCTGGATTGCTTGAAAACAAAATTTGTACTCGGAAACCGTTTGGCCGCTTATGCCATACTTACAATGTTTGAATTGAGGAAATATCAAAAAAATTTCAGATGGGTATAACCCCAAAACCGTATACCGATTATGCCTATTGAGTATTGAAGAACTTAAATGTTGCATTCGGGTGCGCATTGAGGTATTCTGGGTGCTGCTATCCCGTACGCATATACAGGGTGTTCTGCAGAACGTTGATCATACGAAAATGGTGGATCGGTGGGGTTCTCTGCTACTTACGCAGCCTGATTTATTTGGGCTTGACCCACTGTATATTTAAAAAAAAAATTTCTTTCTTCACTTTCTTAACTTTAAAGTGTAATTTTTATTAGTAATGGGTAAAACAGGCAATATTATTATTTTTTTTCGTTCTTTAATGTTGGCATATTCTTATAAAATCATTGCTTTAATCAGATGTTAGCTAGAAAAAAAGATATGAATCTTCAAACTTACAGAAAGGCGTAAAAAATGCTTAAATCTTAACTTCAACTTGCATTAAAAAACAAACAAAAAATGATTGAGGAGTTCCAATTCTAGCAAAATATCCCTAGTATGTGTGACCTTCCTAATGGTATGTAATTTGCTTTTATAACAAGCCCTGTGGACAGGAGCTTTCTGGCGCTCTAGTTCAAACAGACAAATTATATCTCCGAAAGTATTGGTTTCTCAGAGTTGGGAATTATATCAATGTATTCATATGATATAACCGCATCATGAAGGAAATTCAATTCAAATAACAGTTTATTTATCAAGATTAAATGAGCAATCATGAGAATGAGAACTGCACCATGGAAGAAATCAAATTAAATCTGGCCAATTTTGCCCAATAAAGAACTTAACCGAGATATTCATCTCCCTAATCTACTCTGAAAATTTCAACAACCTACCTCATTCCGTTCGAGAGTTATATCTATGTGTATGGATGAAAAGCAGTCTCACTACTCTCAGATCTCTTACTTCATGTTCCGTTCCGAAATGTAAGACTTTTCTGAGAAAAACTAATTTCGGAGCAAACAACTGAGATTTTTCTCACTTCGCTCACAATTCTTCGATTGATTAGATAATGTCATGTCTCAGGAAAATAAGTTGACATTAGGACAATTCATACATAGAATTATATCATTCTGTGACAACGTTGAAATACGATTTATTATTTAAATTTTGAAAAATCATATCTCCGAAAGTATTAGCTTGTTAGAGTTAAAAATGATATGAATGGATTCTTATGATGAAACTGCTTATTAAAAAAAATTTAATTTGGAATTTGTTTTGTAAAAAAAAAATTTTTTTTTTGTTACTCAGAAACCATCTGTCCGATTTTGCCCAATAACGAACTTAGCCGAGATATTTATCCCCCAAACCTACTCTGAAAATTTCAACTCTAATAATTTTATCAAGTAGGAAATTTTCGACGAAACTCTATCTTCACGAAAAGTGAAATGTTTTGCGAAATTTAGTACTGCAAGGTTGGTAAAAATTAAATGATCCATTGAAATTATGTAAGTTCTTCAATCAAGTAAGTTCTTGAATTAAATATTATTGTCTTAAGGAAATAAAGAGTATTCTATTATATTCTATTCTAAGTACAGAGAAAATAGCTGTACCAATTAGGTGAATTAATGAATCAATTAAATAATTTAAAATAGTTTATTTAATTAATAATTTTTACCTGTTTTCTGTAACCATCCCAAGGGCGAATGTCAATTTGCACCACGGCTACTGGCAAGCCGTAGATCATTCAAATTTTACCAACCTTGCAGTATTAAATATCGCAAAGCATTTCACATTCCGTAAAGGAAGAGTTGCATCGAAAATTTCCTACTTCATCAAATTATGAAATATATCTTAAAGATTTTTTTCTACAAAAGCAAATTACATGCCATTAGAAAGGTTACCCACTAGGGATGTTTTGCTGGAATTGGAACTAATGTCTGTAATTTTGGAATATTTCGATGAAAATGGTCTTAAACGATTTGGTTCGACTCACTGATCAAGAATCCGTGGTCGAAATTCATTCTGTCCGGCCTTTCCGGCCGTCCGGCCGTAGGCACGATAACTCTCGAACGGAATGAGCTAGAGAGTTGAAATTTTCAGAGTAGGTTTGGGGGATAAATATCTCAGCTGAGTTCGTTATTGGGCAAAATCGGACAAATGGTTTCGGAGTAACAAAAAAAAATTTTTTTTTTACGAAACAAATTCCAAATAAAATTTTTTTTAATAAGCAGTTTTATCATAAGAATCCATTCATATCATTTTCAACTCTAACAAGTTAATACTTTCGGAGATATGATTTTTTAAAATTTCAATGTAAATCGTATTTCACAGATTGATATAATTATTATTCTATGTATGAATTCTCATAATGTCAACTTGACAGAAGGGAATATTGTAACTTCATAAATATTGGGGTTGAAATACTCGTATTTTAGCGATGCAACGGGAACCTCACCCGAAAATGTTTGGAAATATTACGTAAATATTGAAAGCATAATTCTGTAGTTTGGTGAACGTAGATCAGGAAATTTTTGATCGATTACAAGGTAATTTTTTATTATTACTTATTTTCTTATTTGTTTTATGGAATACCTACTATTTGTAGGTACTTTAAACCTGTTTTGGGCAATTGTCATACGAAACTTGTTTTTTTGGCGCTCTAGTTCCTCGGAACAGTGTGCTTATCAATTTGCCCAAGTGTCTGTAATTTTGAAATTTTTGGCTGAAAATGGTCTCAAACGATTTGGTTCGACTCACTGATCAAGAATCCGAGTGCGAAATCGATTCTGTCCGGCCGGCCGACCGGCCGTAGGCACGATAACTCTCGAACGAAAGGAGTTAGCGGTTTGAAAATTGCAAGGTGGTTTTGGAGCGTAAATATCTCGGACAAGTTCGTTCGACCTATCTGAAATTTAGCATCAAATTTTAGAATCATGACCTTTATACGCATGTGAAGTTTTGTATTGACCAGATTACCGCAAAGTGTAAAAAAAAAAATTTGAAAATTTAAAAAAAGTTTATCCACAATAACTCTCGAACGGAATGAGCTAGGTAGTTGAAATTTTCAGAGTAGGTTAGGGAGATGAATATCTCGGTTAAGTTCGTTATTGAGCAAAATTGGCCAGATTTAATTCGATTTCTTCCATGGTGCAGTTCTCATTCTCATGATTGCTCATTTAATCTTGATAAATAAACTATTATTTGAATTGAATTTCCTTTATGATGCAGCTCTATCATATGTATACATTGATATAATTCCCAACTCAAAGAAACCAATACTTTCGGAGATATAATTTGTCTGTTTGAACTAGAGCGCCAGAAAGCTCCTGTCCACAGGGCTTGTTTTTTTTAATATTCTGTGTGCAGTACTTGTTTTAATACAAGTTGAAGTTAAGATTTAAGTATTTTCTACATCTTTCTGTAAGTTTGAGGACTCATAACTATTTTTGTAGCTAACATCTGAATAAAGCAATCATTTTATAAGAATCTACCTAAAATAAAGGTTTAAAATAAAGTAATATTGCCTGTTTTACCCATTTTACATAAAAATTACACTTTAAAGTTAAGAAAGTGAGGAAACTAGAAGAAAGCATAAGAAATTATTTTTGAAAATTTAGAGGGGGCCAGGGCCAAATAAATTAGGGCTGAGCGAGTAGCAGATGACCCCACCAATTTCGTATATTCAACGTTCTGCCAAACACCCTGTATATTTTCGCTCTCCAACGTGAAAATAAAACGAATTAATAAAGAACTTGATGAACCAGCATCTCAACTTTATAACCATAAGTATCAAACCTCCATTAACTGATTTATCCCCACCATTCTATCTCGTAACGGCGATTCGCTCAAAGTGAGGGACAAAAAGAATCCTCCAGACACATTAGGGGATATCAAAAATAATGCGTTACAACCAGGTGTGAGCGTACATTAAGGATTTTCATATTTTGTCATCCGTTTTGTTCGTACCAGATTTATACCCTGGCTACAATGCGCCACTGGTTTTTTCCTGTATATGTGCGGCTCATGGGCGTTACCGTCGTCCCCCGGAATTACTCGATTTGATACAGGGACTTGTCCCCGGTATTGTGAAAAATGATTTGTTTAAAGGGCGGGAGCTAGTTCTTATAAAAGGTGCTATCATAAAGGACACGGTGATGTTGACAAATTTTAGGTTGCCGTGTGTAATTTTTCAATAAACCCATGAATTTTGGAGTAACGCCCATTTTTACTATATACAAGGCCGGGATATGGCTAATTTCAATATATTATGGTTTTTGGCACATGCTTCTCGTTGGAGTTTTTTTGACAATAGATAATTGCTAATGTCGCAGTTTTGCAGCTGAATGATTGCTATTTTTTGATAATTTGAGGATTAATATTGGTGTTTGAATGAATGAAAGGGAAAAAGATTTTCCATAAGAGGTGTTATTTTGATATTCAAAGAAAATGCAATTTTTCAATATAAATGATCGGATGTTTATTTCATTATAAAGAAGAAGCTATGCCGTTAATAGTAGAAAATAACATCAGGCCACAATAATGACCACCACGACCACGCTTACAGGACCATATCCTTTTAATGAAATTTTCCATAACCAAATCGCAAAGTGGCTGCCCTGTGTCCTCGATAGCCTCACGAATTCCATCTTTGAGGTCTTGAATCAACGCTGGGCTATTAATTGGCGTAGACCTTCTCTTTCACGTGGCCCCAAAGGAAGAAGTCACAAGGTGTTAAATCACAAGATTTCGGTGGCCAATTTTGATCACCTCTTCGAAAGATAACACGGTCCGGAAACTTTTCCCGCAAAAGATCAATGGTTTCGTTGCTTGTGTGGCACGTAGTGCCGTCTTGTTGAAAGTAAACGTTCATTTTCGAAAAAGTAAGGTACAATGACTCCGTCGGACCATAAACCGCACCAAACAGTCAGACGTTCAGAATAGAGAGGCTTTTCAACAATAACTTTTGGGTTTTCCGAGTCCCAGATGCGACAATTTTGGTTGTTGACGAAGCCACCGAGGTGGAAATGGGCCTCATCACTTAAGATGATTTTTCGATGGAATTCCGGATCATTTTCATGCATTTCAACGACCTAATCAGCAAAGACACGACGTTGTTGATGATCGGCCGGCATGAGTTCTTGTGTTAACTGAACTTTATAAGCCTTAAGACCCAAATCTTCATGCAAAATACGGTTTAATGACGTTTGTGGAATGCCTAATTCCAAAGAACGACGAGGAATGGACAAACCTGGGTTTTCTTCAACACTTTCGGCTACAGCAGCAATATTCTCGGCTGTTCTTGAGCGACGTGCACGGGTTTTATTCTTCACATAACTAACTAGTCCCAACAGCTCGAATTTTTCCACCAATTTCTTTATTGCGGTCCGACAAGGTGCTTCACGACGACCCAAAAATGTTCAAGTTTTACGAACCGTCTCTGCCAAACTTTCACCATTTTTATAGTGAATTTTAATATTTTCAATGCGTTCTTGAAGCGAGTATCGTTCCATTTTATTAATGGCGTAGTTTCTACTTGCCAAATGTCAAAAAATTACAGCTTCAAAAATGACATCTACCAAAATAGCGGGCTATTCAAAATAACACCTCTTTTTGGAAAACCCTTTACTATTGAATATACACACTCTTGTTTTTTTCTAAAGCGGAAAAAAAGTTGGGAAAGTTTGGACGTGAGGTCAGTCTGGTGCGTTTGTTTAAATTCATAGTCAAAGAAGTCACCCATCCAGGTACAGAAATCGTCCAAGACTGCTTGGCTTCCAGGAAAATAACTAATATTTTCAAAATATCTGCAACAAAACAGTGTTTTTGGTAATTCGACGTGATGGGAGTAACGGAGTTATACTAGACATCATTTGCAACGATTTGAGTCCAGTGAACCATGGTCCAAAAGTCTATGGTTACTGAGATACATTGATATTTCGTCTTTTTGAATGTTTTTCGACCATTAATTTTGTGGAAACTACTCAATACTGAATATAGTAACGTTTTTTTGAAAGCTGAGTAGATAAGGATCATTTCCAGAAAAAATCATTCACCAAAAATTCGAATAACCTGAAAAATAAAAAATTTGTTCATGTCCTGTGGACGGGAGCTTTTCGGCGCTCTTGTTCAAACAGACAAATTATATCTCTGAAAGTATTGCTTTCTCAGAGTTGGGAATTATGTCAATGGATTCCTATGATAGAACTGCATCATGAAAGAAATTAAATTTTAAAAAAGTGTCATTTAAAAAAATGCTCCAAAAATTATCTTTAAAAAATAGGTCCAAGCACTGTGGACAGGAGCTTTCTGGCGCTCTTGCTTGTTCAAACAGACAAATTATATCTCCGAAAGTATTGGTTTCTCAGAGTTGAGAATAATATCAATGTATTCTTATGATAGAACTGCACCATAAAGGAAATTCAATTCAAATGATAGTTTATTTATCAAGATTAAATGAGCAATCTGAGAATGAGAACTGCACCATGGAAGAAATCAAATTAAAATACCTGAAATGAATTTGACTCTCTCTATAGAACAGGATGACATATACGATTATGAACACAGATCATATAATAAATCATAGATAGAATAGTTATAGCATTCTGTGGAAACATAGAAGTACGATTCATTATTGAAATTACGAAAAATCTTATCCCCGAAAGTATTAGCTTGTTGGAGTTGAATATGATATCAATGGATTTTTATGGTGAAACTGAATCTTAAAAAAAAATTATTTTGAAATTTGTAAGTTACTTCGAAACCTTCTGGCCTATTTCACCCAATAGCGAATTTAACCGAGATATTTACCTTCCAAACCTACTCTGAAAATTTCAACTGCCTAGCTCATTCCGTTCAAGAGTTATTGTAGAAACAAAATTAAAACATTTTCAAAATTTTTTTTTTACACTTTATGGTAACCCGATCAATACAAAACTTCACATGCGTCTGAAGGTCATGATTCTACAATTTGATGCTAAATTTCAGATGGATTGAATAATCGGTTTCGGAAATATTCATAAAAAATATTTTTACTAAAAACGGCCATAACTCCGAAACCGCTTGATGGATTCCGCCCGTTAACGAACTTGTCCGAGATATTTATGCTCCAAACCTACCCTGTAAATTTCAATCCACTAACTCCTTTCCTTCGAGAGTTATCGTGTTAACGGACGAACGGCCGGACAGAATCGATTTCGACCACGGATTCTTGATCAGTGAGTCGAACCAAATCGTTTGATACCATATTCAGCCAAAAATTCGAAAATTACAGACATTTGGGCAAATTGATAAGCACTCTGTTCCTTGGAACAAGAGCGCCAATAAAACGAAAGGGTGGACAAACGTGGACCTACGATGGACAAAAGATCCTGAAATTTCGAACCAAAAATTCGCATTTGGGGGTGCCAGTTTCACATAGCTGTTCTTCTGAGGTGGTAGTTGACGAGGGGAACGGTTTCGCGCACCTAGGTGGGTGACCTATCACCCTGCCCCTGTAAGAAACCTCTCCAGTGGCGGCTATTTAAAAGATGTACATATTACTCTCATTTTGAAACAAACACCCTTCACATTACCGTTAGAATTTTATTGTAACCGCCGAGTCCGGAAATGGTAGGATTAATTAACCAAAAGTGTCGAAAGATTCCCTGACCAATTCAAATATAATCATAAGATCGACCCGAATTCAACCTAATTCTGTCGGAATTTCTATACGCCCAATTTACCAAACTACGAACTCAACCACGGACGATTATGAATTCAGTACAGAGATAATTTCCTACAGGCGCCTCCAATTAGCTTTAATACCCCCCTTCGGGCTATGGACGTTGACACCAAACCTCCAAAAGATGCTCACAACCATTCCGTAGAAATTTGAAGAAATTACGGTTTTAGAACTGTGTCTAGAATGGCCGATTATCATACAAATTGCCGTATCTAACGTTGAGTTGATTTTGAAATGTTTTTAATTCGTTGAATGGGAGGGATTTGTAAATATGGAGCAACGTTAAATTATCGAGCATTTGAAAACGGTTAGGTTAGATAAGAGATAAGTAGAAATATAGGAATAAAGGTACGGACCACTGTAAAATCTAAAAATTAGACATTACCGAAACTTAAGGTTATTTGATATCTGTTATATTCAGGATTAATCAAAACTAAAAATATAAAAATTGGTTCAAGCACTGAAGAATGGACAATAGAACATACGCTCAAAAACTCCTGATTTCAGTGCTTGAACAAATTTTTTTTTCGTGATTTTTTAAAAATTTTCAAGGAGTACGGTAAAAAAATGGGTTCAAGCCCTGTGGACAGGAGCTTTCTGGCGCTCTAGTACAAACAGACAAATTATATCTCCGAAAGTATTGGTTTCTCTGAGTTGGGAATTATATCAATGTATACATATGATAGAGCTGCATCATAAAGGAAATTCAATTCAAATAATAGTTTATTTATCAAGATTAAATGAGCAATCATGAGAATGAGAACTGAACCATGGAAGAAATCGAATTAAATCTGGCCAATTTTGCCCAATAACGAACTCAACCGAGATATTCATCTCCCTAACCTACTCTGAAAATTTCAACTACCTAGCTCATTCCGTTCGAGAGTTATTGTGGAAAAACTTTTTTTAAATTCTAAAATTTTTTTTTACCTTTTGCGGTAATCTGGTCAATACAAAACTTCACATGCGTATAAAGGTCATGATTCTACAATTTAATGCTAAATTTCAGATAGATCGAACGATCTTGTCCGAGATATTTACGCTCCAAAACCACCTTGCACTTTTCAATCCGCTAACTCCTTTCGTTCGAGAGTTATCGTGCCTACGGCCGGTCGGCTGGCCGGACAGAATCGATTTCGCACTCGGATTCTTGATCAGTGAGTCGAACCAAATCGTTTGAGACCATTTTCAGCCAAAAATTCCAAAATTACAGACACTTGGGCAAATTGATAAGCACTCTGTTCCGAGGAACTAGAGCGCCAAAAAAACAAGTTTCGTATGACAATTGCCCAAAACAGGTTTAAAGTACCTACAAATAGTAGGTATTCCATAAAACATGTATGAAAGAAGATGAGTAATAATTTGAAAGAAGATGAGTAATAAATAAAAAATTACCTTGTAATCGATCAAAAATTTCCTGATCTACGTTCACCAAATTTTCTCCTCTCTCGAACTACAGAATTATGCTTTCAATATTTACGTAATATTTTCAAACATTTTCGGGTTAGGTCCCCGTTGCATCGCTAAAATACGAGTATTTCAACCCCAATATTTTTGAAGTTACAATATTCCCTTCTGTCAAGTTGACATTATGACAATTCATACATAGAATAATTATATCAATGTGTGAAATACGATTTCCATTGAAATTTTGAAGAATAATATCTCCGAAAGTAATAGCTTGTTAGAGTCAAAAATGATATGAATGGATTCTTATGATAAAACTTCTTATTAAAAAAAAATTAATTTGGAATTTGTTTCGTAAAAAAAAATTTTTTTTTTGTTACTCCGAAACCATCTGTCTGATTTTGCCCAATAACGAACTTAGCCGAGATATTTATCCCCCAAACCTACTCTGAAAATTTCAACTCTCTAGCTCATTCCGTTCGAGAGTTTTCGTGCCTACGGCCGGCCGGACAGAATGAATTTCGACCACGGATTCTTGATCAGTGAGTCGAACCAAATCGTTTAAGACCATTTTCATCGAAAAATTCGAAAATTACAGACATTTGGGCAAATTGATAAGCACTCAGTTCCGAGGAACTAGAGCGCCAAAAACATGTCTTCATGTCTATATTCTACAGCTAGTTAGCAAGCTTCAATTCGATCGAGTCTATATTTTTTGAGTTATCGAGGAGATAATATAACTCCGAGTATAACTCCTAGGCAGTTTATGCGATTATGCCCAAAAATGAACTTGACGAATCATATCTCCGAAAGTAGGTATTGTTTTCTCAGAGTTGGGAATGATATTTATGATGAAATAAAATAAACCCAACTCTGAGAAACCAATAATTTCGAAGTAATTTTTTAATAGACACCTTTTGGAGCTCTTGTTTCAATTGAGTTTCTTTTATGATGCCGTTTTATTATAAGAATCCATTGATCTTTCCCAACTCTGAGACACCAATACTTTCGGAGATATGATTTGTCAATGTTTCAACAAGAGCGCCAATAAAATTCCTGTCCACAGGGCTTGAACCAATTTTCCTTCAAATTTAAATCATTTACTCCTTGCTATACTGTCTATGTTTTACCAAAAAAAAATTATAATTCAAACAGCTCCTTCTGGGTGTTGCAGTTTCTTTGACAGTCTTTATATTCATGTAAATCCTAGAAGTAAACAATGTTTGTACTATATTATTCGAAGCATTGGGATGATAACATGGCAATTATGCATATTTCTGTGTCTAACATCATATTATAGCCCTTGGAACTCTATTGACCTATTGGTGCTCACAGTCTACCCTACAGATATTAAGTATTGAAAGGTTTTTTTGTTGGGTTTTCTCTCCAAAACTCTGAAAAAAATATCTATAAAATAAAAATTAATTATTTTGTGATTTGCTTCTGCGTAAGAAACATAAGATATTTGTCAGAAGCAATCAATTGAACAATGTTGCCTAACAAACAACAACGAAACAACATTAACGAAGAAACAACTATATCGTAACATTTCGGAGTCTATATCAGACTCCTACGTCAGACGCTTTATGAAAATCGTTAGAATTATTTTGTTGATAGTTATTTTGTGAAATTCAAGAATTGTCACATTGACAGTATTTAAAAATCATAGCTAACATAGTTTTACTTCGCATTGAAATTTCCAAGTTCCAACTCCTTTTTCAATAAATTTAGCCAAATATGGTCAATACCAATTGAGCAATTTGCAAAATTGCATTCTCTGTTCAATAAAATACAAGTTGACTCCTTAAGTTTCCTTCTAATATAATCAGGTTCTGTCATTAGAATCTTTGTATTACTCCAATCCATCATGTGATCTCCTTTGGATTGTACATACATGCTCTGCTATTTTTGATTTCTGTATGTCTCTATTTCTCAAGTTATTCTTATGCTCTGACTTTCTTACTTCTAGTGGTCTTGATGTTTCTCCTGTGTATGATTTACCACAAATATAAGGAATATTATATACACAGTTTTTTGATTTTTGTTTTTCATTTATGGGTTTTGTATTCGTTAATAAAGACCTAAGACCATTTTGTGTTTTGAAGACGGTTCTTATATTGAAGTTAGAACCAATTCTTCTAATTTTTTCATAAAGGCCACGAACATAAGGGATCACATTCAACAGATTGGGTTGCTGTTCTTGTTGATTATTCTGTTGTACTTGTTGATTATTTTGTTGTTCTTGATTATTTGCTCTTCTATCTAAATTCATGATACATGTATTTATGAATTGCCTCGGATATCCATTTTCTTCAAGAAATTTTTTGATGAAATCACTTTCTTTATTTCGAATTTCAAGAGTAGAACAAATTAGGTTCGCTCTATCATAAAGTGTTTTAATAACACCTCTGTTCACACTAAGCTGATGGTGTGAATAGAAATTTAAATATCTATTTGTATGTGTCTGCTTCCTGAAGACACTCGTTTCGAAATGGTTCGGATACTTAATTATCGAAACATCCAGAAAAGATAGTTGATTACTTTTCTCTATTTCCAAAGTGAATTTTATTGTAGGTTCCTTTGAATTTATGAAATCGAAAAATATGTCTGACTCTTCTCTACCATGTTGCCAAATTACAAATATATCGTCAACATATCGCCACCAAGCTTTTGGTTTCAACAAATATGTATCCACAAATTTTTCTTCAAAATTTTCCATGAATATATTACTCATGATAAGTGATAAAGGCGAACCCATTGCCATTCCAAAATTTTGTCGATAAAAAACATCTCCTATAGTTGGAAATAGGAGGTATTCAAACAAACATCAAGCATTTCCATAATATCATTGGCATTAAATTTTGAATCTTTAATTATCGAGTCATCATTTTCTAATTTCGTTCGAACTATTTGAAGCGACTTATCGACAGGAACATTGGGGAACAAACGGACAACATAAAAGCTCACTAGAATGTCATTTTGGTTTAAATTTGAATTTTGTAGTTTTTCAAGAAAGTGTTTGCTGTTCTTCAAAAAACTTTCTTTCTTTCCTGTTAATGGGTTTAAAAATTGAAGTGATATTTCGCTAAATTTTGACATGGAGATCCAACAGAACTTACTATTGGTCTCAGTGGAATTAGAGGTTTCTGAATTTTTGAAAGACCATATAAATGAGGTGGTTTACTGTAAGATGGCATGAGTTCTTTTTTCTGTCTATACATAAGGGTTTTTGAATGCGTTGATAACATTTTTTTGACTTTTCTTTCTGTTATAGAAGTGGGATCTTTATTGATTTTGGTATATTTGTTCTTATCGTTAACAATATCCAAAAGTTTATTATGATATTCATTTGAATCCAAAATGACTGTAGCGTTTCCCTTGTCAGCAGGTAAGATTTTAATATTGTTATCTTTTTTAAGTGAGATTATATCTTATATTAAGTCTCTAGAGTATTTCACTCAAAAGTTGTCTGCTCACAAACGCCCGGCGGTACTCAATATCCAACATCAGTTCATTATAATTCTTATCGATTCCCTTCTTTGTCATCTCCCAGCTTCAAACTTTCAACGAACCAAGACTAAAGGAGTCCCAGCATTTCTTATTCCCGCAACTCCCAGTAGGCCAGCAAAAAACCGAGCAGAACCACCTATCCACAAAACCCCAGCACGGGACCCTTTGTTTCCCGCTTCAAAGGCGCCAAATAAAGCGCCGAGACCTCTCCAGAAAATAAGAAAAGCCCCCGGAGAACCCCGTTGTTATCCGTAATTGGAAAACAATACCCCGTTCCCGATTAAAAACCGAAGTGCAGCCATGCGATAACATCGCTAGGACACGTTTATAATCGCTAAATTAATCGCTTCAAGTTTGTTTGTTTCGGAGACACACCTCTCTAATAAATTGAATGAGGCATAAAGTTGAACGTGATCAAATTCACCTGACAGCTGATGTTTATTTTCAAGTGCAATGGTCTTAATTTAATTATTATCGCTTTCTGCCCGCTGGTGCTGGTGGTATGCAGGCGCGATATGACTGTTTTTTCAATATCGGAAGTGTGTTGTGCGTTTCGCCCCCTTGTAGACGTAAAAAGTCGGTGGGTTGGTCGCGCAACGCCTTCCCGGAGACTTTGGCTTTCAGGAACGGCAGATGTGGCGACCAGCGAGGAAATCGTACTGTGACCGATTCGGGTGCAATGGGGCGGAAAATTGGTCGAGTTATTCGGTGTGAAATGTGCCTAATTCCAAGGATTTGATCGGCAACGTCCAACGTCCCAATGATTGCCGATTTCATATTTAAATACGAGAAATGTTAATATTTGATCATTAATTTTGAGAATGAATGAGAGATTTCTGGTTTATTGCATGGGTCTTCAACGAGTTCATCCTTACATACTTAGTATAAAACAAAGTCGCTTCCCGCTGTCTGTCTGTTCCTATGTATGCTTAGATCTTTAAAACTGTACGTGAAGGATTATGATGCGGTTTTTTGGCGCTCTAGTTCCTCGGAACTGAGTGCTTATCAATTTGCCCAAATGTCTGTAATTTTCGAATTTTTCGATGAAAATGGTCATAACCGATTTGGTTCGACTCACTGATCAAGAATCCGAGGTCGAAACCGATTCTGTCCGGCCGGTCCGGCTGTCCGGCCGGTCTGGCCGGCCGGCCGTTGGCACGATAACTCTCGGACGAAAGGAGTTAGAGGATTGAAATTTGCAAGATAGATTTGGAGCGTAAATATATCGGTTAAGTTCGTTAATGGGCGAAATCCATCAAGCAGTTTCGGAGCTATGGCCGATTTTAGTAAAACACATTTTTTATGAATATTTCCGAAACTGATCACTCGATCTATCTGAAATTCAGCATCCTTTATACCCATGTCAAGTTTTGTATTGACCAGGTTACCGCAAAGTGTCAAAAAAAATTTTTCAAAATAAAAAAAAAACTTTTCTACAATAACTCTCGAACGGAATGATCTAGGGCCTAGATCATTCCATTTCAACTGCCTAGATTCTAGGCAGTTGAAATTTTCAGAGTAGGTTAGGGAGATGAATATCTCGTTTAAATTCGTTATTGAGCAAAATAGGCCAGATGGTTTCGGAGTAACGAAAAAAAAATTTCAAATTCAATTTTTATTTAAGGTGCAGTTTCACCATTAAAATCCATCGATATCATTTTGAACTCCAACAAACTAATACTTTCGGAGATATGATTTTTCTAAATTTCAATAATGACTCGTACTTCTATGTTTTCACGGAATGCTATAATTATTCTATCTAAGCTTTATTATATGATCTGTGTTCATACTCGTACATTCCATCCTGTTCTATAAGAGAGAGTCAAATTCAGTTCAGCTATTTTAATTTGATTTCTTCCATGGTGCAGTTCTCATTCTCAGATTGCTCATTTAATCTTGATAAATAAACTATTATTTGAATTGAATTTCCCTTATGATGCAGTTCTATCATTAGAATACATTGATATAATTCCCAACTCTGAGAAACCAATACTTTCGGAGATATAATTTGTCTGTTTGAACTAGAGCGCCAGAAAGCTCCTGTCCACAGGGCTTGAACCCATTTTTTTTTAAGAAAATTGTTTAGATGGACAAAAATATTATATATTACAATTTCCACAGACGATCTGCAAGTTTCACTTCGCTGCATTATTGCCACCCTCTTCTAAATTCGGACTAACAAGACTGCTCATCGTTCATTTCTTTCTCAAATCACAAACGCCAAACAAGGGGCTGAAATAAGGTTATCTTTGGATCTATGCGCATTCATAAACACTGATACGCAATTAAAAATACAATTAAGTTGCAATTAGCATGCCGCTGATTATACCCTCAGCAATTACGATATTATTCTGTTCATATTATCATTATAATTATTCTAAATATTACACGGCTAATATCGTAGGAGATATTATATTTTAATCATTTAATTACAATACGGTACTGGATGATAAAAAGAAATGAGACTAGAGTGTTCGTGTTGTTAACAGCTCGTGGGAGAGTTCCTTGCGATAGATAAATTAATAGGAATGCAAAAAGAATTGAATACCAACCTATTTGCTGGAAATGCATGTGGATATGATATGAGCATATTTGACCTAGCGGAGAGTTGTATCGTACCTGGTTGTTCAGATATCGATCGAAGCACTTGTGCAAAAATGTTTTTTGGCGCTCTTGTTCCTCGGAACAGAGTGCTTATTAATTTTGCCAAATGTCTGTAATTTTCGAATTTTTGGCTGAAAATGGTATCAAACGATTTGGTTCGACTCACTGATCAAGACTCCGTGGTCGAAATCGATTCTGTCCGGCCGGCCGTCCGTCCGTTAACACGATAACTGTCGAACGAAAGGAGTTAGAGGATTGAAATTTGCAGGGTAGGTTTGGAGAGTAGATATCTCGGACGAGTTCATTAACCGTTATGGTTATGGCCGTTTTTACTAAAAACATTTTTTATGAATATTTCCGAAACTGATCACTCAATCTATCTGAAATTTAGCATCAAATTGTAGTATCTTGACCTTTAAACGCATGTGAAGTTTTGTATGGATCGGGTTACCGTAAAGGGTAAAAAAAAATTTGAAAATTTTTAAATATTGTTTCTACAATAACTCTCGAACGGAATGAGCTAGGCAGTTGAAATTTTCAGAGTGGCTTAGGGAAATAAATATCTCGGTTTTGTTCGCTATTGGGCAAAATAGGCCAGATGATTTCGGAGTACCGAAAAAAATTTTTTTTTTTACTTTCAAATTTCAAAATATTTTTTTTTAAGATGCAGTTTCACCATAAAAATCAATTGATATCATTTTCAACTCCAACAAGCTAATAATTTCGGATTTTTCGATATTTCAATAATGAATCGTACTTCTATGTTTTCATAGAATGCTTTAATTATTCTATCTATGATTTACTATATGATCTGTGTTCATACTCGTACATGTCATCCTGATCTATAAGAGAGAGTCGAATGCATTTCAGCTATTTTAATTTGATTTCTTCCATGGTGCAGTTCTCATTCTCAGATTGCTCATTTAATCTTGTTTCTGAATTTAATTTGAATGATATTAATGACAAGATCGTTTATTCTGAGATGTTTAGGAATCATGTTGATTCCATAATACGCTTGATCAAAATCATAGACAGAGCTATCCCCCAACCCCATCCAGGTACTGGGCACACCAAAGACTGGAAATGTTTGTTAAATTAAAAGCAATACCTACTCACTGTTCTGGAGAATATCATTATACCAGGTGGCCCACCACAGACGCGGAGCTCGTTTTGAGCCAGTAAATGAAGATATTTTGAGAATATTTTTTGTGATGTTTGTAGGCTGTTCAAAAGCACAATTTAAAATTATTTTCATATATACCTACAGGGTGCTCGAAAACAAAGATTTAGACCAAGGTTACATTTTTTCAAATGTAACACCCTGTATTTGACCTAAAAAATGGAATGGTAAGCTCAAAATATGATTCGTTTCTTCAGATCACTATAACCTCTCCGACTGTTCCCAAGTCGCAGCGGTTAAACTCGGAGCTACTAGAACTCGGGGATCCGCGGTCTACACGCAGAGAAAAAGACGGTAATTGTTACTATTATCGCGATGGAATCAACCGAACAGAATGGTGCGTATAGCGCCAGACATTTTTCTTGATTAATTCTACTATGATGTAGTGACGATTTTATTAAAAACGTGAAAAGTACTCCAAACCCAACCAAAAGATGGGTAGTGTCGTTAGTAATAGTAGCGTTATACATTTAATACAGTGAAATCATATAACAATTGATGGTACAATTTACCACGAATCGTGGCACTTTCATAATCGTGGCAGAGTATAACCACGATATAATTGATGGTGAAATTTACCACGACGAATTTACCACGACGATAGTGAAATTTAACACAAGCAGATTCACCACGAGACTTGGGGTATTTTTGAACATTGCCAATCGTGCCATTGAATTTACTGGAATAGTCATTTTCACTTATCAAATGTTCAAATGGACTATTCATTTTGATTGTTTTTTTTTTCAATTAAATCGGTCTAAATATGTAGTCATTGAGTGGTTTCTTTCTGGGTTTTCTCTCCCAAACTCTGAAAAATATCTATAAAATAAAAAATTTATTTATAGATATTTTTAAGAGTTTGGGAGAGAAAACCCAGAAAGAAACCATTCAATGGTGAATATAACTCCCACAGTATCCTTTAATGATTACCTAAATATACAGTTTCGATTCTTGAAATGAAAAACAATGCTGCATTATACATCACCATGTATTACAAAAATATATTGAACTAATGTCAGGTACACTCTCTTAAATATACTATAAAGAACAAATATAACTACACTCTCATAAAACAAATTGGTAAATGTTCCACATTCCTTATCTCATCAATCAGTCAATGGTAGTGATGGTAACTTCTGATTTCATTATATGATCATAAGGAGTCGAACGATACTGGGTCTGGTATTGTTGTTATCTTCAGAGACTATGGAGATAAATCCACTTGTTTTATTCTTTTGCGCAATGAGTATGACAGAAAGGTGGACATCAAACAGAGTTTGCCCTGTTATTATTTTTCATCAACGTATCCAAAATGCTGTTTCTCTTCAAGGGTCGATTCAAGAAAAGGTTATCTGCTTTGTCAAGATAGATTTCTCAGAATTCATTTTCGATCTGAAAAGGAAAATTGTATTCACTACACATAATGTTTTGGCATAATATAAATGATTTTTTGAATCAGAATAATGGAAAGTGTCATTCGATAACGAATTTTAAAGTAGATTTTCATAGGACCGATTGTGTCAGTTTTCCATTATGTGACAACATAATCGTCCATACAAACTTCACAGAATATATCCACAGTACACATTGCAATCGAAAAAATCAAAATAAAGGTTAATTTTTGCTAACTGATGATTGATATTGGCTCTCGATATTAAGTATTATGTAAAAAATTCCAATATAACAACATGAACACCTTATATCAAATATTTTCGGTTTGAAAAATATGTAATAATTGTTACCGTTTATAAAATTTCTGCATTCTCGTATTCGAATAGTGTTGTATAAACTCATCAAATTCCAACCCAGTATATTTTTGAAGGGAATAAATGAGTCATTTACATCTAGTATACTGCTTCCTAAGTAATCAAGTAACTCAAATCTTGCTTGATAGGTTTGCTCCCATTTTTTGAAACCATTGTCCATGGCTCAAAGGTATCATTTAGCCATTGAACATCGTCCAGTATTTCTTCTGGTATCATTTTCCTTGGAAAAAAAATATGGTTAATATTGATATGCGTATAAGAAGTGGTAGTTATAGATCATTTTACCTTGGGAAATCTTCTGCCACTTCTGGATCGAACCAAGTATGATAAATTTCCTCCTTTGATTGCAATAGTTATCGTATAATATTCCTTTGCAAGAAATTCTTCGTCTGACCACAATCTTGGATGGAATATAGTAGATTTCTCTTTTTTGACTTGGAGCACACTCTATTATTTTGTCCACCATGTCCTCAAAAATGTCTCTGGTGAACCTGAAATTAATTTATAGATTCAGTAATTTACTCAGTGTAGCTTAGGTACAAGCCACCAACTTTTCGTTCACATCTGCCCCCATTCAATAAGACAATGTGAAGACAACCGAATATCGCTCTACTGTACGGGGCTCCCAAGAACCGGGGTTATATGTATCTATCCCGTCGTGGTAACTTTGACCAACCTCCGCTCGGTGTATCTATAAACCCGCCATTGATGCAGCATGCAGTGAATTTTAAATATTATAACAACGTTTTTTGTCGGTATAAAAATGCAAAAATGAGATGTATAGATAATATTCCTCTACTTACCGTGGAAATGCTGATCAAATGTGACAATCCGTACAGTTCAAAAGTTTCCTCCAACTTATTGTCGTATGCTTTAATCGTCCGAACTCTTATGCAATTTTCACTTCATTTAGGACGGAGGTTGAAATGAATACTGACTGACACTATCTTTGAGTAGTTTTTCGGTCATAGCTTGGGTAGGGGGTGAACATACAGGGTACTATGACAGGGATGGCGACACAGGAACATGTTCATCATTTATTTTCAATTTTTATACCCTTCCTATGGGTGAAAAATTAGGGTACATGTAGAAAATAATAAGTGTTTGTCAAAATAAATCGTTTCTGGTGTTTAACCTCAAACAAGAAAGTTGTATTAATGGTCCAGACATTCTGAACACTTTTCCATAATGCAACATATTTTGGCGTTTTGGTTTCAATATATTTTTGAATAACTCCTGATGGAGAGTAAGGTGTTCTCGACAAGTTCATCGATTAATAAATGATATTCACCCTGAAGAAACCTGGAAGTGATCAAATCAATTATCCTTGATGATATAATGTAAACCTCCAATGAATAAACCTAAATATTAACAAAATATTTTCATTTCGGTGGCAGACATGAGAATTTTGAACTCTTTAAAATCATCTGTCTTTAGTTTTAGTGGTCTATTCTTATTATCAATGCATTCAAAGTCGAAAATTTTAAGTCTGTGGTTAATAATTTTCAGTTCAATCACATTGTCAGTGTAAATCATATCGTTCAAAATAGGAACAAATCAAAAATGCAAACTCCTTCAACAATATCATGCATTATATCCACATAGGTATTATGAGTAAGGTGATATATTTTCAAAGTATGCCAAACATACTCTTCTTTTATATCCGTTTGGGTCTTATCGTTCTTCTTCAGATCTATTTCATAATTTACTTTTTTTTGTATGTGTCCTCACTTACACTACATCTAGACATATTAGAATTTTTGGGGCTTTTCATGATCTACTATTGTAGATTCTGAAATGAATGCCTCAAGTCCTTAAAAATGCTTGTACTCCTATTATTCTCAAGAATTACTTGATACGCTTCGAATCCATCGGAAGAAAATGAATCCTCACGGCTTTTATTTTAATTAATTCTTATTCACAGCATATTCATCGTGTTCATGCGACCATCCATTATGATATATTTTTACCAAAGTAGAATTATAAGTAATATCTGTTCAGAAAATAGTAAAACAATTGTATCTTAAAATATACAAAGAATGAGAAGACAAATTTGTTAAATGTTAGATTCATTAGAATTGAACAATATTTAGTGGCGTTCATCACTCGATATAGTAATACATTTGCATAACTCATAACCACAATAAGATTAGTACCACATACGGACAATTTGGGTTACAATTACCATTCAGTGTGGTGAATATATGTTGGTATTCCGTGAACACGTTTTCGGTACAAAGAACTAAAAACGAATGGTTGGAACCTCTTTGCGTCGTGGTAAATTATACCATGAAAACATTTCTTATTGAATCGTTTTAACATAGTGAATATGAATAAGGTTGAGATACTTTGTGCCGATTCTGGAGGTTGATTTAATCGCGATTTGGATATTTTGTACCACGAATTAAAAACTACAACAAATGGTTGATTTTTCCAACTCTATTTCTTTGCGTGTAGCTCCAGTGGAGATGGGAGTGGGTTTCTATAAAGGGAACCTAGTAAATGGGCGCCAGGTAAATTTAAGTCTCCCAGATACCCCAGCGTAATGTAATAATTCCTAAATTCACCAAAGGATATTCACGCTAAAAACAACAATTTGTTCCAGTAGCTTACAACCCAGCTTTCAAGCCCTGTGGACAGGAGCTTTCTGGCGCTCTAGTTCAAACAGACAAATTATATCTCCGAAAGTATTGCTTTCTCTGAGTTGGGAATTATATCAATGTATACATATGATAGAGCTGCATCATAAAGGAAATTCAATTCAAATAATAGTTTATTTATCAAGATCAAATGAGCAATCATGAGAATGAGAACTGCACCATGGAAGAAATCAAATTAAATCTGGCCAATTTTGCCCTATAACGAACTTAACCGAGATATTCATCTCCCTAACCTACTCTGAAAATTTCAACTATAAAGCTCATTCCGTTCGAGAGTTATATCTATGTCTATGGATGAAAAGCAGTCTCACTACTCTCAGATCTCTTACTTCATGTTCCGTTCCGAAATGTAACACTTTTCTGAGAAAAACTAATTTCGGAGCAAACAACTGAGATTTTTCTCACTTCGCTCACAATTCTTCGATTGATTAGATAATGACATGTCTCAGGAAAATAAACTGACATTATGACAATTCATACATAGATTAATTATATCATTGTGTGACAACGTTGAAATACGATTTATTATTGAAATTTTGAAAAATCATATCTCCGAAAGTATTAGCTTGTTAGAGTTAAAAATGATATCATTGGATTCTTATGGTAAAATTGCTTATTGAAAAAAAATTAATTTTGAATTTGTTTTGTAAAAAAAAAAATTTTTTTTTGTTACTCCGAAACCATCTGTTCGATTTTGCCCAATAACGAACTTAGCCGAGATATTTATCTCCCAAACCTACTCTGATAATTTCAACTGTCTAGCTCATTCCGTTCGATAGTTATCGTGCCTACGGCTGGACGGCCGGACAGGCCGGACAGAATGATTTTCGACCACGGATTCTTGATCAGTGAGTCGAACCAAATCGTTTAAGACCATTTTCATCGAAAAATTCGAAAATTACAGACATTTGGGCAAATTGATAATCACTCAGTTCCGATGAGGAACTAGAGCGCCAAAAACTACTGTGACACCCTGAATAGGGTTCGGCGGAAATTGTGCGTAGATATTCATCCTTGTTTCAAATACGCGTAGCTTGAGCTCAGGCGCACCACGTTTTTGTCTATGATCATATACGATCAACCCAAATCTTTCTCTAATCTACGCTTTACAACAATAATGATTTATATAATCTGATGGTATTATGTTCAGGTCGTATATAGCATGTATAAGATATATTTCGAGATTTATTTCCAATAACTTGCGTGCTGGATATTCCTATTCTGTCAATCCACCCAGGTATCCTGGTATTCTCCTCTATGCCTATTCCTGAACGTAGTATTACGTCGATGGTCTCGCAATACTGTCCTCGTTCCCTCGGTACTCGTACTCTGCAACCCTGGATTGGATGTCCCACAGCGTTGCTTACTGAACACCTTGTATATACTTCGGATCTGCAACCCTGCGTTGGCTGTCTCACAGCGTTACTTATTGATCACCTTGTATATACTACAATGCCTCAGTTCTACCCTTCCTAACATAAAAACCCTATGACAGAAAAGAAACCATCAGTGACTCCTCTCAGACAATAAATAAATTAATCTCCCCAATGCATAATAATTCCGGTTATCAGAATATCATACAGACAAGTTATTCGTTGTTATTTAATATTTATATACTTTGTACATACCCTAATAGTCAGGGTTGTCCTGTATAAGTTTGCTTCAAAATTAAATCTGGCCGTGCCTCCACCAAATAATTCTTCAAATACACAGCAATGTTCTGGATACAAAAAGATAATTACAACATGAACTGTTTCCACTAGAAATGACGAGAATAGAACATTTAACACATACCTGTCAAAGTCGCCAAGATCATTCCCGCGGTTAACTTGGATTTGCAAAAGGTCTTTAAATCCTCTTTCGAGATAAGTGAAGGTTACAAAATCAAACCAATATAACCCTCACTAACTTAATTCAATTTTCGAAACTGTAACCAACTAAGAAGATTCCAATAATTCCTACAAAGTTTCGAAAATGCGCACCAATTGCTTCCTTCGTCGAACTTCCACAAAATGGACGATCTCATCTGACCGACGCTGACTCTGACAAAATTTTAGAACGTCAAAACGAAACAATATTGCCAATCCATCCGGTTCCTTGAACACAATTCATTATACGTCGCTAGGCACCCCTGAGACTCAACCTCAAATTAAATGTCAATACAATCAACAAATTTATCGCAAGCAAAACATAAACAAACCTCTGCCTGGATCAAAAAGGAACGTTACATCACTTCATACCTTAGAAGCACCATTTACGAGAAAATGGAGAAAAATTGAAAATACGGAGTTTTTTTAAATAGCAATTAATGAAGAAACCAGTTACGCCAGAAATACAGACAGTATTCTTTCGAGTAGACATATTGGCTACTCCTATACAGAAAAAAAAATTAAATGCGGAATATACAGGGTGATCATAATTAAATTTCAAACATTAACTACAAATAATGGTCGAATATTGCTGAGAAAACTATCAGGTTTAGGTGTAGGAAAACCTTATGAAGTTAGTTTCGTAAAAAATTTTTTACTTTTAACGTGATTTAGAAATACCGGGTGTGCCATTTGAAATACGAAAGTTTCTGACCACTATTTGTAGTTGATGTTTGAAAATTAATCATGAACACTCTGTATATTCCAGAGTTATTTTTTTTTCTGTATGGGAATAGCCAATATGTCTACTCGAAAAAACTGTATCGCTGGCGTAACTGGTTTCTTCATTAATTGCTATTTAAAAAACTCCATATGTCCAATTTTTCGCCATTTTCTCATGATTCTAAGGTATAAAGAGATCTGAAGAATCTCATCATAATTTGAGCTTGCCATTCCGTTTCTGAGGTGAAATACAGGGTGTTACATTTAAGCAATGTAACTTTGGTCTATATCTTTGTTTTAAAACACCCTGTATATCTTACATGTGAGTATAAAAGTGCCTAATTGTTATCTTTGTTGGGCATTAATTACAGCTAGGAATGGATCTATGAAATAAAAATGTTTAATTTTCACTTTCAAGCCGCGACAGGTACCCCTTCATAGATCATTTTGTCTCATTGTAAACATGACAGAGAAAATATGATGAATATCTGCAAATATAGTAATGGGTAATTAATATAATACTCCCAATTGTTTATATTTCTACCTATTTAATACCGACTTGTCAAAGCAAAATACTACACTTTTACATGAATCTCTTTTCCTTCGAGCCCACTAATGTAAAGCTCAAAATCGTAGAATTCATTAATTATTAAAATGCAAACGAGAATTCATTTATTATTATACTTCAAACGATGGAATATACATTGACTTACTGATATTGCCTTTGGTCCAGAATAGCGAAATTTTGGTCCGAATGAACGACACGGCCAAGGAGTATCCAGTTTAGAGTTCGAAGTTGAACTGACATATTTGAAAAATTTTTTGCGGTCTTTAGATCTCGCTATCTTAAGTTCATACCCACTTTTGGCAGTTTTTATTGTGGTTGATAGGTAACTAGAAAAGTTTCGGTGCGCATCATATTCCCCTCGTTTTCCGCTACGAACATTCCTCTGCCAGATCGACTCTTTTTGACGAATTAGCTTGAGGATACTGGCATTGATCCATGGTTTAGATGCAATGAACGAAATATCTCTTGTGACCGTCCAACGGTCAAACAAACCCAGTAAAGTCCCAGTAAAAGAGTCCCACATCAGCTCCACATCAGCAGCAGGTTGAAGTAAGCTGACCCAGTCTACCCCTACATGTTTGTTTAGTGTTTTTCTGCTTTTATACTCTTGTTTCCTCCGTTGCGCGTACAGCGCCATCTATCGCAAATGATCAAAAATTTTACAGACAATCATACGTATTTTTCGACATAGAATTTGATTTTGCAATAAAAAATAGGAGATCCCATTTAAGATTTCAAAGTTACCCCTTTCCCCGCCTACAGGGGGTGAGTGGGTGGCTTCTGTCTCTACAATTTTTTCTGTGCGTAGTTTTCGAGTAAAAAAGTCAAATAAATCACCCGGTATAAAGGTAGTGCGAAAAATGATTTGTCGAGTGTCATATTTCAGCGTAATAATCAAATGGTTTCTTTCTGGGATTTCTCTCCCAAACTCTGAAAAATATCTAAAAATAAAAAAATTATTATTTTGTGAATTGCTTTTGCGTAAGAAACACAAGATATTTGTCAGTAGCGATCTATCGAACACTGTTGCCTAACAAACAATAACGAAACAACATCAAAGATGAAACAACTATTTTGTAACGTTTTGGAGTCTATATCAGACTCCTTCGACAGACACTTAACGCAAATCTTCAAAATTATTTTTTGTTGTATATTATGCGTTACGAAATAGTTGTTTCATCGTTAATGTTGATTCGTTATTGTTTTTTAAGCAACATTGTTCGATAGGTCGCTTCTGACATATATTTTGTGTTTCTTACGCAGAAGCAATTCGCAAAATAATAATTTTTTTATTTTATAGATATTTTTCAGAGTTGGGGAGAGAAAACCCACCAAAGAACCCGTTTAGTAATGAATATACTTTTAGTTCAGTCAATCTGTCAAAAATTGAATCGTTCCGATGCAAAAAATACCTAGTGACTGAATCTTTGTTAATAGTTGGAGAATTATGTTAGAAAAGGGTTTATTGGGTCGGCCACGTTGGACCGTGATGCGTGTTTTGAAAAACTCAAAAAAAATTTGAAATGTATTTATCTCGTGATCTATGCATTTCACAGAAAAATTTATTCAAGAAAAAATGTAGAGGACATCGATATCTACAATTAATCTCATTAGTGCTATGCCGTACAACAAAAAATGCACGCAGTAGGTGGCGCTAAAGTTCCGAAATAAGAGTTTTTCCACTTTTTTGCTATTAAATTTTCTTTTTTCAACTATATTGTAAAGGTAAATGTTGTTCCTTTTAATATTACGAACAACTTTTATTTAAACATTTTTTACATACAACTTACCGTTTTGAAGCTACAGCTTGGTGAAGTTTGAAAATTCCATTACAACGATTTCACAAAGTATGAGGACAGCTGTGGTGCATATAACTCACATAGCAACTCACATAGCAACTGAAAATGTAGGTACATTCCTTAGCAGCACTGCGATGTTAACGCAGCGCTGTATTACACTATAACTTTCGAACGGTAAGTTGTATGTAAAAAATGATTAAATAAAAGTTATTCGTAATATTAAAAGGAACAACATTTACATGTACAATATAGTTGAAAAAAGAAAATTTAATAGCAAAAAAGTGGAAAAACTCTTATTTTGGAACTTTAGCGCCACCTACTGCGTGCATTTTTTGTTGTACGGCATAGCACCAATGAGATTAATTGTAGATATCGATGTCCTCTACATTTTTTCTTGAATAAATTTTTCTGTGAAATGCATAGATCACGAGATAAATACATTTCAAATTTTTTTTGAGTTTTTCAAAACACGCATCACGGTCCAACGTGGCCGACCCAATAAACCCTTTTCTGACATCATTCTCCAACCATTAACAAAGATTCAGCCACTAGGTATTTTTTGTACCGTCGACATGCCAGATTGACTGAACTATTTCCACAGTATCCTTCAAAGATTACTCAGCGTTATAAATGAAGTAATTTCCTTGCAATTACTTCTCTAAGAAGAAAGTGATCGAATAGCTCTTACTGAAATACGAAAAGTTATTCATTCGCCTTGTACATATCTTAAATTGAGCGATCCGAACAACCTCATACTGTCAAACATACAATTTTAAAAACGTCTCTATACGGTCTAATTTAACTTTCCACCAGAAATGAAGAATCTCCGCCAAAAATAATCCTGACAGCCATAAAACAACTCAAACGCCCCCTAATTGTGAGAAATCACACCAATTTTTCACAGCAATCTGTATGAAGTCGTGTTGAAAGTATGATTCATTAGAGTGTCTTATGAGATAGCGCGACAGGAGACATAAAAAGATGATGAATTACATAGCAAGTTTTTCATTCAGCTAAATAGATGACATGCTCTGCCAGCTCGGGGAGATTCTATCTTCATCTTATTAAAGTGAGGTACACACCTTCCAAGATATTTCCGCTGTCAAACTGTTGATTTAAGAATTCAGACGACGAGTTTTGGGCGCTCTTGTTCCTCGGAACAGAGCGCTTATCAATTTGCCCAAATGCCTGTAATTTTTGAATTTTTGGCTGAAAATGGTCTTACACGATTTGGTTCGACTCACTGATCAAGAATCCGTGGTCGAAATCGATTCTGTCCGGCTGTCCGTCCAGACGTCTGGCCGTTAACAGGATAACTCTCGAACGAAAGGAGTTAGAGGATTTAAATTCGCAGGATAGGTTTGGAGCGTAAATATCTCGGACGAGTTCGTTAACGGACGAAATCCATGAAGCGGTTTCGGAGTTATGGCCATTTTTAGTAAAAACATTTTTTATGAATATTTCCGAAACCGATTACCCGATCTATCTGAAATTTAGCATCAACCTGTAGAGTAATGACCTCTATATGCATGCGAAAATTTGTAGTGATCGAGTTGCCGTAAAGTGTAAAAAAAAATTTAAAAAATTGAAAATTTTGTTTCTACAATAACTCTCGAACAGAATGAGCTAGTTAGTTGAAATTTTCAGAGTAGGTTTGGGAGATGAATATCTTAGTTGAGTTATTGGACGAAATCGTACTTCTATGTTTTCACAGAATGCTGAATGAATTATTATATGATCTGTGTTCTTACATGTCATCTTATTTTCCCATGAGAGATAAATGTCAAAATTATTTCTGGTTCGTTATTCTTGATATGAAATACACCTTCTGTTCTAGAAAACAAATTGTGATTGAATGCAAAATGATCAATTAAATAACCTCAGCTATCTTAGAATTATGTGGATGATATGATATTATACTTTTAAGGTGATAAATATAATGCCCGTGGATAATATGATGATGGAAATATATTCTTTGGTAAGATACATACTCAAATTGGGTTCAGAATATCTCCGGTAAAAACAAAACTGATGCAATATTGTCTAAGTTTTAATTGATATAATATAATTTTCAGAGTAGATTTGAGGAAGGAATATCTCGGATAAGTTCGTTTTTGGGGAGAATCAGTCTGTTTGAATTTAATTTCTTTCATGATGCAGTTCTATCGTAAGAATCCATTTATATCATTCCCAGAGACCAATAATTGGGGAGATATGATTTGTCAAAGTTTGAACAAAAGCGCCAATGCTCCTGTCCACAGGGCTTGAACCAATTTTTTTCAGAGTGACTGGACCCGATTGGATAAAATTTCGAAATGAATATCATTGTAATATTAAATTGCAGAAATCAGGCAGCGAATTGCAACCTAACTGTATAAATGTATTGGCCACTAATTTTTCTAGAAACACAACTTACAATCTGTGTTCATTTTACACAAGCTTTACAAACTTTCACAAGATGAAACTCAATTGATTCTAGTATAATATGCCTTTCAATTATATTGGCCACTCAAGGGACTTATCTCAATATACAGGGTGAGTCTTTGACCACTGCATTAATTTTAACCAAAGATTCCTCTCATCAAATGAAACACTTCTTTCATTTACCATTTTTCCAGATTCGGCTCAGGTAAAAAGTTACAAGCGTTTAAAGATTTCACAATGTGCTAATACACTCCCGCATATAAATTATCTATGACATTGTTGGCGGACGAGAATAAGGCATGGTAACGTGGTTTACAGCTTGATTCGGGATTCCAACGCTCGGGGACGGATCCATAAAATTAGTGAAATCTCTGGAGTTTTCCATTTTGAAACATTCAATGAAGAATATCTCGAAAACGGTGCGTTTAAGGAGAAATGATGAAGAATAATATAATGTTCTAAAACGATGGAATATTCTTGAAATGACTCAAGAAAAACTTCATATGCTTTCTTTATGCTAATTTCGTTTAGTTTTATGAATCCACGAGTCCAAAACTAGAAAACCAGTAGAAGTAGAAAATAACTAATATTTGGAAAATATGTATCATAGTTATAGGAAACTTTACTACGCCAACATTAATTTTATTCGAAAAAAGGATGTCAAAGCTACAAAATAAAAACTGATATTTTTTCAAAATTTCAACAGCCTGTATCTTTTTACCTGAGCTGAATTTGGAAAAATTTTAAATGAAAAAAGTGTTTCAGTTGATGAGAGGAATCTTTGGTTAAAATTAATGCAGTGGTCAAAGACTCACCCTGTATAAAATAATTCTAATGTAAGTGTGTATGTCGTTGAACTCCTCCTAAATGACACGAACAATTTTGATGAAATTTTGTGTGCGGTTTTGAGTTGGTCTCTGGATGATTTACAGTCACAATCGGACCCAGCAGGAGGTGATGCAATAAGGTTATAGAATATTTGTTATTTTTTAGCACGAAAAAGCAAATGCGTAGACCATCGAATATTCTCAGATCTCAGAAATCTGAAGATGTTTAATATTCGTTTTTGATTTTTAGTTCAGTCAGTATATGACTGTTCGTAAAATTAAAGTTAAAAAAATATTATATTAAAGTGTAATTAATGTGTGAAGGATTTTTGAAAGTGATTAAAAACTATACATTGTGGAATTCGTTAGCTGCCGTATTGGGGTTAGTATATCAAATAGTTATCAATTTAAAGAAGTAACTTATATTTTGTTGATTTGCAGTATCGTCCGGACATGACACTAGACTTGATCAGCCTAGGATACCACGGAATGGGAGTTAGTTTTGATTTCCCTTTGGGCAACAGCAAATCGCATAATGACAATGTCGAAACCAATAGATTGAAATGTCACTCTTATGTCAAATGTCACTTAGAATACAGTAGGTATATTGAAAATTCGAATATTGAAAAAAATGTTTCTGGGTTTTATCTCACAAACATTGAAAAATATCTATAAAATAAAAAAATATTATTTTCAATTGCTTCTGCGTTAGACACAAGATATTCGTCAGAAGCAATATATAAAACTATGTTCTGTAACTTTTCGGGGAAGACTTGAAGTCAGGAGCTTTTGTGCGTATGTTCTATTGTCCATTCTCCTGCATTGGACACCATTCATCGAATTTACAATGGTAAATTATGTTGTCCATTCTCGTGTATTGGACACTTAATTCGAATTTACCATGGTAAATTCGAGTTAAGAGTGAATTTAAACGAAATGATATGGCCCTTGTATGAGCGCGTGAAAGTAAACATATAACTTGAACTGATCATTAAGCGAATATAAAAAAACAAGAAAGAACGATTTTTTTTCTGACCATGATCAGTATTGCTCATAAAAGCGATTACACATAACTGTCAGGAATTCAAAACATCAAATTTCTCAGAATTAAATGATTCTTAATGATGATTTCAAAAGTTCACCCCTTTTGTTTGATGTTTTTTGTTCAATCCTCCTATAATTTATTGATAGTATATGCACTTCATAGCCTTCCAACATTCATTATTTTAATGGTCGTTAAAACAGTAATTTATTGTATCAGCGCCAGATAATTCCATTTCAACATTCGCTCACTAATCGTCCTAGTTTGGAATTTAATTTCCTCAATTTTCTACAATTTGAGGACTCGATAGAAAAGCGATTTACAGAAATTAAAAAGAAAAAAACGAAACACGTGCATGATAAACCATCCATGAGTTTTCAACACCGAAAAAAGTCGTTTTAATGATTTCTACAAATAATGAGTCTATAGTCTAAAGTTATTACGAATTTTATGATCTAAGTTTTTGTATGAACGACCTATGCAATAGATCTGCTAATTTTTGATCGGGAATTTGATATCTAAATTAGAGATGGGTCCTCTGGACTGAAAATAATAGAAACTTTCGATTATAGAGACTGCTAAAGATGTCTCGAGAT